>OX103948.1:640043-1357884 GCA_944470405.2 Schistosoma mattheei | reverse complement strand
AACAAACAACAAACAAACAAACAAACAAACAAACAAACAAACAACACCTAACACAAATACACACATATTAACTAATCACAAACAACACAGATACACAAACATCCACTGCACAATTACACACAATCATGTATCCAGATTGGTTCACACACATGTCCAGTATACAAAAACATGTGTAGATCGATCAGGACTCATCCATTTCCCCCACGAAACATAAGATCAACACTAAGTGTGATCACTCGATCATGGGGCAACAACCATACCACTACAAACACATTCACTACCTACCTACCACATACTCCCACAAACACAACTACCACAAATCAATCCCTCTACACTAAACAACATCACACGCAACAATCACAAAACAACATATCAACACCACACTCACACTTTAGACAACAACACTAATGTGCAATATCATCATGTGGAAATAATTCCAACACTATCATATCGCATGTCTATTTCGCACACAGTTAACACTGCACACGTGACGTATAACCGAATGCAGCTGACTCTGATGTGCACTCAACAAACATCAACCAAACAACATAACCTATCTATACACCAATCAATCAACCAGTCAAACAAACAAACAAACAACACCTAACACAAATACACACATATTAACTAATCACAAACAACACAGATACACAAACATCCACTGCACAATTACACACAATCATGTATCCAGATTGGTTCACACACATGTCCAGTATACAAAAACATGTGTAGATCGATCAGGACTCATCCATTTCCCCACGAAACATAAGATCAACACTAAGTGTGATCACTCGATCATGGGGCAACAACCATACCACTACAAACACATTCACTACCTACCTACCACATACTCCCACAAACACAACTACCACAAATCAATCCCTCTACACTAAACAACATCACACGCAACAATCACAAATAACAACATATCAACACCACACTCACACTTTAGACAACAACACTAATGTTGCAATATCATCATGTGGAAATAATTCCAACACTATCATATCGCATGTCTATTTCGCACACAGTTAACACTGCACACGTGGACGTATAACCGAATGCAGCTGACTCTGATGTGCACTCAACAAACATCAACCAAACAACATAACCAATCTATACACCAATCAATCAACCAGTCAAACAATCACAAACAAACAAACAAACAAACAACACCTAACACAAATACACACATATTAACTAATCACAAACAACACAGATACACAAACATCCACTGCACAATTACACACAATCATGTATCCAGATTGGTTCACACACATGTCCAGTATACAAAAACATGTGTAGATCGATCAGGACTCATCCATTTCCCCCACGAAACATAAGATCAACACTAAGTGTGATCACTCGATCATGGGGCAACAACCATACCACTACAAACACATTCACTACCTACCTACCACATACTCCCACAAACACAACTACCACAAATCAATCCCTCTACACTAAACAACATCACACGCAACAATCACAAATAACAACATATCAACACCACACTCACACTTTAGACAACAACACTAATGTTGCAATATCATCATGTGGAAATAATTCCAACACTATCATATCGCATGTCTATTTCGCACACAGTTAACACTGCACACGTGGACGTATAACCGAATGCAGCTGACTCTGATGTGCACTCAACAAACATCAGCCAAGCAACATAAATAATGTTAGTCAGGCTATCCGTCTATGCATCAATCAATCATAAAGAATGAACGTCAGTGCGTGAATATTCAAGTGCTGTCATCTCTCGTATTTATCTTACGTTGTTTTATTTTAAACGTGTTTTTTTTGATGTTTTCTTTTTATTTATCATGAAATCGTTATTTTTACTGATTTTGGTAGTTCACTGTTATTTATTTTTTGTCGTGTTGAAGCTGTTTTATATTAGTTCATTTGCTGTCGATTGTAACCTACTTTCTATGTTGTTTATAATGACTGAGGACTTCAGCTGTCACTCTGGCGTCGTCTGTTACCGCAGGAAAATGAAATTGTGTATTGAGAGTGTGATTTTTTTTTCGCATTATGGAGTGAAATAGGAATTTATATTTCTTTTTAGAAATAGTAAGGTCATTGAATAACGAAAAAAATTTAATGTTAACTTACTCTATCAAAGTATTGCCAATTTGCCAAGTTTTTCAAAAGTTCAAACCGACTTTCTAATGTTTGAGTTTTACACTGAATTACCTATTTTCGTCTCAAGTTTAAATAAAGAATCAGAACTTACTGATTTTACGAAGTCATAAGGATTGTATCTTGTAGATACAGACTGTAGGAAAACGCAACATAAGTTGAGCACGTCTGATGATGAATAACAGTTGTTCAAAGTTATAAGGATCTAGATAAAAGAAAATTATAAGCCTCAAATAAACATCTACTTGGTAGCCAATGACTATGTCATGTTACTTGGACCAAATTACAGAGCTCAATTTTAGTAAATAGGAAGTTCATAGAAATCTATGAGTTAACTGCCAGCATTACTGTCAGGGAATAAAAGTTGGTTTATTTTGACTACAGGGGTTAATACGTTTGTAAATATTATGGAAACTTTTGACACAAACGGCTATCAATAATTAGCTGAAACAATTATTTTATCCTACTTGAATCTGGGCAGATATAATCAACATAGCGAGAGAACGGGAAGAGAATAACCGGCGCTCAAACTGGGTTGGCAGATACGAGGAATGTGCGCAGAAGTGAGGAAAAATCTTAAAGTTAGAGAACACAGACCATAGGATCCTGACGAATTAGGTGATGTTGTAATCAATATTTGATTACTAGCTACCATGCACTTGCTTATCCTGACGATGGCCAACAGTTCTGTGGATTAGACCTGTAGGTCAAGGCTTGAGAAAGTGATCCAAAAAAATCATTTATTTCGATATAAGAACCCAGACAGTATCCCAGAGCATGCACTAATATGAACACGCTTTTGCTCCGCATGGCTGTTTATGTGAACGACATTTGCAATTGCCTAGTTCCACACAAATTCCTCATATTCACACTTTTTATTTTGAATGCTTTTACTTTCATTTTCCAACTCAAATTTTGTTATTAAGTACTCGAAAGTATGAATATTACCACCGAATACTGAATCGAGTTTTCCGAAACTACGTGCGCCATTTAGTTTGGCCTCCAACGATCGGACACTGATGCAGTTCAGACAACAGGTGGGTTTGACTGTATTTTAGTAGTCTTAGCTTCGATACATACTGTCTTTACGAGACCGTATTCAAGACAAACGATGTGTTACACACCCGTTTTCTATTTTTCAATTTGAAAGGCTTGTCTGCTGATCTCGTCATGATATTAGAGCTGTCGTGACATTAATCTATGATACAAGCGATCAGTGATGTCTGTGTAATAGCTCACAGTGAAATACCAACGCTAGCAAATTTGGATAGATACCACAGGATCCTGGGATAACCAGACACAAAACAAACTTTTTACGCAAACAGATTAGTCACAAATCTGCAGCACTACACTGGTCTTAAATACGGTATCGAACAAATATGAGGCATAGTACAAATAATTCAAGAACAGATAAATTATCGGATTAACTTGAAGAAGCTATTATTAAGTTGTTTTAAGATAACAAACCAAACTCTTATGCATCAACAATTTGCTTATTTGTGCCTGTTACTACATTTGAAAGGTAGCAGAGAAAAAATAACTGCGTAAAAAGGAAACTGACCTTGCTAATATTTTCTTCAAATAAAGACATAAATTCAGATTTTGCAAGTGACTGGATGAAACTAGTCAGAAGTGTGAGATATTCGCGAAAATACTGAAGATTAGGAGAAGTTGATAAGCGCTGGCATTGACGGGTCAAATGTTGAATAACGTAGTTTATTTGTTCAGAAGATGGAGACCGCTTTACCAATTGTGACAGTGAATAACTAACAGCAACAATGCTTTTCGGAACTGAACAGCAGTCGTTCGGTGGACTTGTCATATTCATGGAGGCATTACTAACATCTGGCGAGTTATTATTGTTTTTGTAGCTATCACAATCCAACTGTACAGATTGTTTACGATCGTAGCTTGAGCTAAACAGAGAATCTAATAAACAAGGAAGAATCTAACAATTCCAAGATGTAAAGTGCATTACCTCCAAAGAAGTCGTATGCACTTTTTCACCGACACCTGACAACATTTCTACTAACACAGCTCCAAGGCACTAAATATGATTTTTAAAAACTTCGAAATTAAACCAAACCTCAGGATTTTCAATCATTTCTTCCAAAGTATGAAACAACGCAATTTTATCCCCAAACTTTCTGAACAAAAAGGCTAAACACTCAGCTGTAAACCTTGGGATGTCAGAAGAGCAGTGAGATAGTAAGGGCATAAGGAACCTAATGTGACTGGTAGAATAAGAAATGACAAGTACTTTAAAATTTTCCGAATGTTCTTAACCATGGGTCGATGTAAGAAATAAACCAAATGTGACAAGCAATCGAAACAGTGAGCCAGAAACTCTGCATTCTTCGAATTCCTTATTATGGCACCAACAACCAGGGGTAAAAAATCATCAATGTGGTTGAAAAAATCCTCCCTAATATCACATGCCAAATTAGCGACTAGACTACAAGAATATCATATAATATCACGAACTAACTCTAAAGCCGGTGGCAAACAAGTATCACCTAACTGTTCCCAAAATGTTTTCAGCTCTTGACATATTAAATCCTAGGAAACATAAGATCAGTAACAAAAGGATTACTTGATGAAAAATAATTAACTTCAGGCTTAAGACGTATGGAGCGATCTTCCTCCGGAATGCAACTGAAAGCTACAGAAAATCACTTGAATACTTACTGAATTGTTCACTTGAACTACTATCTGTCCACTTCTCAACGGCTGAAGCAAAATAACTATCTAAAGAATCCTGAGAAAATGTATAACTTGTTGCATCAACTTACCTCGCCATCAAAGTGATTGGTTTTAAATGATACAACAACCTTCCTTTTAATTTCATCTCTATATCTCATAAACTAAATCTTTAAGAAATCACATTCTTGACATACACGAAATGTATTGTCACCTTTCATAGCATGCCAGTTAGTAACGCAAGGCTTGACTGATGCGCCCACCAAAAATTGAAAAGATCAGCATGGTCACCAGATGGATTATGATCGACAAAGCAGAAGGACCAGACAATAATCCAGTAGATGTACTGAAAGCAAATGTAGCAATAACTGCAAATACACTCAACATTATCTTCAATAAGATTTGGGATGAAGAACAAGTACCAACAGACTGGAAAGTAGGACACATCATCAAGATATCAAAGAAATGTTATCTCATCAAGTGTGAGAACTACAGAGGCGCCACCCTTCTCTCAATACCAGGCAACGTCTTCAACAGGGTATTGTTAAACAGAATGAAGGACTCCATAGACGCCTAAATTCGAGACCAACAGGCTGGATTTCGTAAGAATCGATCGTGTACCGACCAGATTGCAACACTACGAAACATCGTAGAACAATCACTTGGATTGAATTCGCAACTCTATATAAAGTTCTTTGACTGCAAGAATGTGTTTGGTTGCACTAACAGGTCAAAACTATGGTGTACCTGAGAAGTTAGTCAACATAATACGGAATTCTTATGATGGATTAAACTGCAAAATCGTGCATGGAGGACAGCTCACAGACTCGTTCGAAACAAAGACCGGAGTCAAACAAGGTTGCTTACTCTCAACCTCACCCTTTCTCTTTCTCCCGGGGATCGACTGGATTATGGAGACGTCAACAACTGGGGAGAAGCATGGATACAGTGGACATCGAGGTTGCGGCTGGACGACCTGGACTTCACACGCAACAACAAATACGGGAGAAGATGAACAGTGTAGCAGCAGGCTCAGCAGCAGTAGGTCTCAACATACACAAAGAGAAAAGCAAGATTATCCGATACAACACAACATGCACCAATCGAATCACACTTGACAGAGGAGCTTTGGTGGATGTAAAGACCTTTACATACCTGGACAGCATCACGGATGAACATGGTGGATCTGATGCAGATGTGAAGGCACGGACCGGCAAAACAAGAGCAGCATATCTACAACTGAAGAACGTCTGGAGCTCAAAACAAAACTCAACCAACGCCACAATCATAATTTTCAATACAAATGTCAAGCAGTTCTACTGTATGGGGGAAAACTTCGAGAAACCCTCTGCTTCTTCGTTATGACAATGGCTATAGGCTTCGTTTAACCGGTCGAGCATCATGTGTGAGCCTTTCTGTTTCAGCATTCAGCATGATTCAGTTTTTTGAAACTTCTCTAATAACTCACTGCCTCTTTTTAGACAGGGACTAGCCGCTTGTAAGCAGTACACGAGTTTATGACAAACAAATACTGAATGCTAAGTCAAAAAAGTGTTATCATCGACATGGCTGAAGGCCCTCCATATTGGACATATGATTCTTAAAGCTTTGACATTTGTAGCACAGCGGTGTGAAGTAGTTTTGAAGTCTTGTATAACGATGAATCGTGGATCATTGCGTGACTGGACAACTTACTTACTTACTTACGCCTGTTACTCCTCGTGAAGGAGCATAGGCCACTCACCAGCATTCTCCATCCAACCCTGTCCTGGGCAATCCTTTCTAGCTCCGTCCAGTTGTAATTCATCCTTTTCATATCTGCTTCTATAACCGACGCAATGTGTTCTTTGGCCTGACTGGACAACAGGTAGCTCAATATTATTCATAGTTTATGTATCTGTATCTTTTTTACCGACATGCATCATAGCTTACTTGGAAGCACTCGACAGCAACTGCAAAATTTTAGACCATTCAGACAATTTCTCCGGATCATTTTGAAGCTACATATCTTGACGTCGTCAGCACATAACAAAACCGATGGTAATAGAAAAATAAGAAGTTCATTTACATAGAGAAGAAACAACACTAGTCCCAAACCCATAGCCTGAAGCATTCCGCTTTGCAAAGTTGGTTAAGTAGTTAGCTTGCGGTTAATCTGTACTCTTTGTTGATGCCCGACTAGGAAATAATCTACCCAGATAAATATGTTGCTTCTAATCCTAGTATCGATTAATTTAGATCACAGCCGACTGCGTGGAACTTTGGCAAGAGCTTTACCGAAGTCAACAAAGGTCACTTTTATAAGTAACTTTTGATTTTTAGGAGCTCACCATCTTTGAAGGGCCATTATAAGTTAGTGAAACATGCTACCCTTTCTAAAGACATTCTCTTTTTCAGAAATAATCCAGTTTTCTTCGAGATACTCAAATGACTCTCAGATAATCTTTCCTAAAATTTTAACAACTGTGCTGGTTAGGCTTAGAGATCGATAGCTTTCAGGTTTGTGTCTCGTAATATAACATTCTTCAGTCTTTTGGTAATCTACAATAATATATATGTTTCTGGATTCGCGAAAAATTTTGCTTATTCCTTTAGAAACCTGGGATGCATTCTACCGGGTTCCATGAATTTTCTTAAACCAAGCCCATTTATCACACCGAACACATCTGGTTCTTTGATGATCACGGTGTTTAGTGCGTATGTGTGTGTGGGGCGTTTGTAAGACTGAAGGATGAGGGTATCTCTACGGTATATGTGTAGAATTATGGTCTACTATGATATTAGTACTGCCCTAGTATTAGAAGTAATCCTAAAATTGTAGATTTGTCATGATATAACTGCCTAATCTATAAAATCTGACGTAGAAGTCATACCATCGTCTACACCAACTCATCGTATCGTAACAACCACCTATACATGATGTAGAACGAAATTAGGCTAGAGATAGAACAATGTGTTTAATAAGAATAAAAGATATAGGTAACATTCAACAGGGACCACGCCTGCAAGCCCTGAGCCATTCCATCCGATCAATTCTAATAATTTCACTTATTTCCTCCCGCCTTCTCCACAGTTGAGTTTTTCTCCGCGTCAAATGTTGAATATCCATTTTCCCAGCTGTATCGTATTCAGCTTTGAGGATTGTGTGGCTAGAGCCCAATGCCGCCACACATGCATTGCTAATGTAATTTGAGAATATCTAAGAATTACCATAATCGTCCTCCACAAACGACGCAGTACTACTGTCTCTCCATAATGCTGGACTACTTCTTTTTTCTTGGTTCGGTGGTTTACATACGAGTATAAGCGTTTATAGTATTCCATTAGATCTTTAACAAATTTTTGTTCTTATAATCCTCGAATCCTGCTGAGGGTCGAAGCACAAATATTTCGGGCTTCCGTTATTGGGATTTTGTCTTGTCAGTACCCAGTAACCTAAATGTCCCCCACATTCTTCTCATATTACAGAGGAGAGTACGGACTTCTTTAAAGAACTACAACGGCGTTTCTCGGAATCTTTGATGTACTCCAAGTTATGTGCGGTGCACCAACTTTTATGAACGAATTACTGAAAACCCTTCAAAACTTTTCAATAGTACACTCTGATTCTATGGTTTAATTGATTAATTAATTTATTTACATACATAAACGTTGGCATAGGGAGGCATCAAATATATATGCGACACACAGATAATTCGATTTACGTGACGGATGGAATACTGCCGAAGTGCTAAAACCAAGTAACGTGGTTTTCTTAAGAGACCGCTTCCCGAGCCTTTGAACGGACAGTCTAATTCACAAGGCAGTGAGGCGATGTCTGGAGATGCTATCTGATGGTAGCCAGTGACCAACTATAGATTCATACGCCATTGGTTCCTTGAGGATCCTGGAGCCCATGTGCACCACTGGTTTGTAATCAGTGTTTTCCAGCGTCCGGATGTGGACACTCCATATCCACCAACCCGGTTAAAGTGCCGGACATTCGCTTTTCGTCCTCTCAATCTGTTAAACAACAGCCCACCGAGAGAGGCAGTAAGACTTCCCTGTCAGTCGCTGTATACGTGTGGTAATGTGAGAGCATTTCGAGGGAGAAATAAAGCTAAATTCACCCTCGTCCATACCGGGGCATTTGAGGGCCATTCAAGACGTATGGTGTGACTTCGGCTGACACATCGTTGCTGATGACTGCATGGAAATCACCCATGCATACACTCAGTATAGCAGCCTTTTCTTGTTTTCCTTTTGAAGTAATTCCTTCTCTATTCCTTTTTGTATTCACACATATTACATTAATCGATTTTGTCACGTGTGCATTTATTATACGATTATGTTGTCTACGAAATCTAAAGTTAGCTAAATTCCTGATGCCGTTGTTATCGAAAGAATTTCCACTCGTTGGTAACTTCAGGGTTCACGACTTTGGACTCCTTTAATCGTGAGAGCTTGTCAGATATCGCCTTAGCTTGGTAGGTTTGGGAACAGCAGACAAAAATGGATGTTGCCCTGATTTTAACCGGCATTCTCAGTGTAGCGTTGCAGACCTTTTCCGAATTAGGAAATGTATCCACATTTCAATGATTCAGTTTCTAGTTCATAACAACGATGCTCCGTTCAGTTCCTTGGAATTCAACTGATTTGCATCTACAGCCCTTGTCGATATAGTTTGTGGATGAGAATTGGAGTGCTTTGAGTTACTGATTGTCTGCGGCATTACCATATTTGTTTGTAGATTCGCTTAGGCCTGATGAATAAAAATCTCTATACCTTGGTTGCAGAAAAGTGGCAGTAACACTGAACAGGATTATCAAATTACAGACAAACCTGAAGGTTAGCCTTATCTAGTAATTTTGCCTATCTTGACTAAGTTTGTTTTTGCGTTGACCTCTAGTTTGTTCAACTCATGTAGAATTGAATTTTTCCAGTTTCAGCATTTAAGAAATATGTTTCCTTGTGGCTTTTGGTTGTCTATAACTTTTGAGGACTATTTACGGGACAGAGTGATTTGTAGAGTAACAAATTTAACTAAGCATTGAAACCAAACTTAAAACAGTCTACTAAGTCCACCTGCTGTAGATTACTCATAGAAGCTAACGAGATCAACGTTCTGGTATTTCGGTGCTTGTTATCCGTAACACAGTTTGCTAGGCCTCGCAAATAAAACCGATGCTTAATACGACGTGACTACTCCCACCATTAAAGTGAGTTTTGAAAAGTTGTTTAATTGAAGTACATCGTTAGTAAAAAATTCACTTAGAGCGTGACGATGTATGGATGACTCTCCACCTAGCTGCGCGCCTTCTATTTTCGAAGAATCCTGGTCATTCAATGAGGTAAAGGAACTAGTCTGCTCAATTATCTATATTTTATGTATTCATTAAAGTTGAATTGAGGTGGTTCGAGGGGTTTTATGATTAGCAAATTTACGAGTCAGAGACGAACAGGAGTCAAGCCCTTCAATATCTCGTCGTTATACCCACTGGCGTCACTAGTCCTTTTGAAGACAACGTCGGCAAGACATCTTGATGTGACAAATAATCCTATTGAGCATCATTCAGGTTAATCAAGATCAACAGATTCTCGAGTTTATACTAACCACTGAACTAAGTAGGTGGGCACGTCAGGGCGAACCTTATCTCTCTCTTCAGTTTTCTTGTCGCCACGAAACAACACAATATCGGGTACTGTCAGCTCCCGGTTTGTAATTTGATGAAACTTAGTTTCGGTTATCCCTATCGAGGGAGAATTAGTTACATCACTATGTTGGCGTAGCTGATCCACTTCGTCCCACAAAATACAGCATTCTTATGTATGTAATTGATAGTCTTGACATAAAATGGATTCCAACTATCATTAAGAGCTCAATAATTTGTATTACTGTATACCACGATAACTTTTTGCTGCCTTTCCATATTTCCCAATCCGCGAGTTTATTTATTTCAAGCTAATCATGCTGCATTTATCCCTTATCTTCACATTATTCTTCTTTCGGTATATTATCCTTGAGTTAGGTGGACATGTTTCGCAGGTTTTCAAGGATGTCAACTAGGGGTAGTGGAATGCAATGATGTGAGAGGTAAGTACACAATGCACGTGTGGAAAGGCATTTTAATATCGCGTCTGTGCGGTAATCAGTGAAAATCATAGCATGTGGTTGCATGCAAATTAGTAAACTCATAAGAAATAGTGTGCATTAAAGGAGTTAGTATGACAGTAATGAAATAACACGTTCATATAGTTAGTTATGGACAGTAAGAAAATTACTTCTCTCGAAGCAATAACCTATGACAAGGGATCTTTAGCAGGCTCTGTCCTTAACTATCCTTTTCCGTTGTTGCTAAGTGCCATTGATCATTTGAGTGTGTACATCCAAATACCTGCTCACTAGGCCTCAAAGTTGCAGGGTTCTACAACCCAATCAATAACCAGGAAAGTTTTGCTTGACACCGCTTCTCACTTGTAATGGAATGGTGTGAAGGATAAGTGGTAAACTGAATGTTTCGTGAAAGCAATAAATGCTTAATATAGTAAGAAATTATCTGTAATGCAGACAAGACGAAAGGACAGCGAATGAGTACGAACATGTTATGACGCTTCCATAGTTCGATGTTTAAAAATCCCTGTAATAATAAGTTGTTTAACTGAGTGTCTGTAGAGATGTGATGGACGTTAGGTAGAGACTTAAAGCTGATGAACGATGGTTGATAATAGCTGACTAAAATTTCATTCAATGGTTTCATTCCTGGAAGAATTTTCAAAAGGCGTTATGAATGGATATGGAATCCAATTTTTCAATTAAAAACGCTTTCTTTTGAGCATATTGGACGCCGAATACCCAGTATCACCTGCTTATCATATAACTATTTAGGCTTTATTTTCATTACAATTCACGTGTTGTTATGCTGGTACTGATGCGTAAAAACTTTAGAGATAACAAAAGTGCGATTTCAATAATCTGTTTTGGCTTTAAATAAACATGCTAACGTCCAGTCATGGCTAGGGTATCTACGTTCAAAATCGAGAACGTAGTGCAATACAGTTGATTTCTACCAAACATCAGAACCAGAACAAACGATCCTAAATCCAAATTTACTTGTTAATAACAAGTTTTAACGACTGATGCAAAAGCACTAGTTCGTAACGGTATCAATTACAGTTGTAATAAAAAATGTCATTCATATTTTAGCTGGCTATTTTCACTGGATCGTAGTTTTATCCAAGAATTGTAAGAACACAAAACACGATTATATTCACAAACGGAACCACGAATAAAGAGATTTTGAAGTGGCACAATAAGAAGCCATACAAGAAGCCGTACAATTTCAACCTTGTAGCTCACTTAACACCAGCGTTACCATCTATGAACTACAGTCAGTTGACCCATAGTATGAAAAAAGATTTATGACATGTTATTCGCTAAAAGACGTACCATGCTACTGACCAATAGTAGCGCACTACGTTGATATTCTAGAAGCTCCATCATGCTCTGATTGACTAGGACTCTTCGGCTTCTTTAAAGCCTCTGGAGGCTCCGTTGCAGTTCTCGGAAAGCCGACTCAACACATCATACAACAGACTCAGCGTGTCAATACCGGAACTACGTGGTCACTAGCTAACGGAAGACATAAAAAAGTGTAGTTTAATTGAATTCTCTTGTTGAAACTTCACCCGACATTGCTATTCGAAAAGAATTTTATTAAACAGCTCAGATCAAACCAACTTGTGCCTCCCTTCCTTTATTTGCTGATATGATTCCAAGCATTTAGGAAGTTATAAAAATACCAGAAGTGCTTTTCAACTGAAGCGATAATACAGTTGAAGAGTATTTGAATGATATTATAACAGAAGTAAAGACACATCTTTTTAGAAATAAGTCGAAGATTCTGAATTTGATGTTGGCGGACAGTTATTTTTTAAGTTTGATGTGTTCTTTAATTGCATCACCAGGCAAGTGTTAACTTGCAAACTTGAAGGGAAATGGAAAAGAGGAAGACTAAGTGAAGCATTTCGTCGGTAATTAAAAGTCTATATCTGAAGAATGAAAGAGATTACCCAGGACAGAGTTAGTTGGAGAATACTGGTGTGCAACCTATGCTTCTCCACGAAGGGTAACAAGTAACATAATGAGTGTGAAGTTAATCATAAAAATGCAATATCTAAAATGTTTCAGCCCACTTAATGAGTGCTTTGTGTAAAACTATGATTTTTACCGGATATTTTTATCTCAGTTATCAAAAGCTTTTCATATACGCTTTCTATGAAAAAGACAATAGAGAATATCCTAAATTACAGAACTGAAGAATATACTTAAAATGAAGTCCTCAGTTCAAAATTATCCCTTGACATGTAGCCTTCATTCATTAAATTAATGGAAAGATATCTGAATTTGCATGATATCGCATGCATATATAATGAACATGGGAAAAATATATGATCTATAAACTGATTCCTAGGCAGAAACCCACTAACAGTCATTTTCTCAATTCTGATTATCTCACTCATCCACTAGACTTTTACTAATACTTCAAACATATTATGCAGTACTATTTTACTCCGTTCACATAGCAGTAAAGATTTTTATTAAAACACTGTAGTAAGTAATTCATCAAATATAATGTGCCCATAAATGCCCTAGTATGTTCGACGGTAAATTGAGCTCTCTCTCCCTCTTGAAATGGTCTCACATATACAGCCACTGACTGGGAAGTCCTGCTCAATGCCTTCTCTCCGCGGGGTGTTCTTTACAAAATTGAGGGAACGAAAGACGAGTGTCCGGCGCTTTAACTGAGTTGATGGATAGGAGAAGCCATCTAGGCGAGTCGGAAACTCTTATCCCAAACCAATGGTGCATATGGGGCCCAGGATCCTGAGGAAACAAAGGCGTATGAACCAATTACTGGTCACCAGCTACCATTAGACTTTATATCCTTACGTTGGTCCACTGTCTTAAGAATTAGACCTCTAGGTCGAAAGCCTCCTAAGAAAACCATACGATTCGGTCTGGGCACCCTGACAGTATCACAGACACATAAAATGACAATAATTACTGGAAATACTGGTCTTGCTCCACTTAAAATCCAGACAACTCACATCCACTTGATAGGATTCATTTTTGTTTTTTTATATAATACGTCACTAATCTCTCTCTCTCGTTGGTGTCGCACTAAGCACTAGAGCTGAGGCAGCACTAATCGATTGGATCCCCATTAACAGTCGGTTATGTGCTGTTAGATTAGAAAGTCTCATCAAAATAAAAGTCGGTGTGAGAAACGATGTATTTTCGTCATCTCCGCCTACGACCCGACAAGATTGCAGCCCAGATGCAATCAAGAATGAATTTTACCACCAGTCAACTGTTCTTCAGAAAGTGCGTTCGACAGATATTGTAGTGCTAGCCGGAAACTCGAATGCTCAGGTCGGGCGTCTAGGCACAAAAGAGAGTCGTTTAGGTGACCGATAGGGAGTTGTTGGTCGCAGGTTAGATAACTGGGACCGTCTACTGCAACTGTGCGCAGACAACCTGTTTCTCACTAGCATTAACACTACGGGCAGTCATCGCCAATGCGTCATCCCTCTGCATCTCAAGTCTGGACTCAGATTGGTCACATACCGATTAGCTACCATTGGCGTGGTTGTGCACAAGACTGCCGCTCCTTTCGGATAACCTATCTGGACTCTAATCATGCCCTTGTTTGCGCTAATCTCACCTTACTTTTCAGTGGCCAACAAATTCATCGTCCTAAACGGGTCGATGTCAGTAAATTGGTTGCAACTTCTGTTGCAACTAAATATCAAACCGAGCTAGGTTCATGGCTAGCTACCAATCCACCGAAAAGTATAGATGAGCATTGGTTGCAACTTCATGATGCCATAAAAATGGCGAGTAAATCCGCTTGCGGCTTCCCGAAACATCCCGCTTAAAAGCACTAGGTTTCTACAAGCTCCTTACAAATCATTGATACCAGTCGGTCTACTCCAAGTGACTATGAGTTTGACCATAGACGACGACTGTTACGTAATGAAATTGAGCAAGGCTTGCATAAGGACAGAGAAGCCTGGTGGTTAGAGGAGAGTGCCAATAAGTTGGAAGCAGCAGCTGTATCTAGAAACTACCAAAAGCTCTTCCAACTCGCCCGAGTCACTGGCAGAAGTCTGATATGGTTGTGAGTGATGAAATCAATTCACATATAGTGAAAGCCAGAGAAGTTGAGCATGTTAGACGACTCTCTGTGTTTGATCTCTATTGCCTCCGAAGGATTGATGATATCCAGTGGCAACACCATATTAGTAATGTGGAGGTTCAGTATTATGTGTTCAGGCACGACGATAATAATTCACTATCTTGAAACATCAACTTCGATGACTTAGACATGTTCTATGAATGTTGTCTCAGAGAATTCAACGTTGTGTATTATTTGCCGACTCTGGGACTGGTAAAATAATAATCGGAAAGGTGATCAATTTATGACATAGGGTCGTGGTATATAAGAAAGTTGTACAGAACTGACTTCCATCGGTTCTTTACAACTCCCTGATTGAGGTCTTAGCGATGTTGCGCAACACAATAGCTAGAGACGTCATTGGAAATAGATCAGAATGAAAGAAAATGGTGATTCCACCGTAAATTTCTTTCTCTTTCTTTATTAAAAGCTGACGAAACTTCTTAACTGGAAGAATGCTTCCTGGTTATACCTTTGCTTATTGAACTGTTTCGCCAATTATACACTAATTTCTGTTCGTTGTTGTTCCCCCCCTTTTTTTTAAAAAAAAAAATACTCATCTAACATTCTTTATCTCTTCACGGCCTCAGTGTTATTGTGTGTCGGTGTATATCTATTTGGTACCCCTATGTATATTTAATTTCATAATCTAAATGTAAATAAACAAACAATTAAAAACAAAGAAAGATAAATTGTACAATAAACAACAGTCAATGTATCCATGCCTCTCTCTCTCTCTCCCTATATATATACATCAATGGAAGATTCAAGTAAAACAATATCAAGTGAGTTTAAACTTCACTCCATTGCACAAGCAAGTGGCTATCAAGACTCAGTAGCTAAGTGGATAACGCGATGGTGTTTGAAGCGAACAGTACTGAGTTCGAGTCACAGAGTGAACATCAACTCTGAGATGCAGGTACATCCAGCTGACGAGTCCCAAACAGGACGAAACGCGCGTCAAACTGGATTCCACTGCCAACCACTATCCATCTTTGCTTATAATATTTGTAAATTAAGGCAATATTGAGGCATACGCACAGTATGCACATATACCAATAAGAGACTGATCAATTTCAGTCCTAAAACATCAATGGAAAGATTCAAGGAAAACAATATCAAGTGAATATATATATATATATATATATATATATATATATATATATAAGAGAGAGAGAGAGAGAGAGTATGTATGTATGTATGTGTATGTGTACACAAGTAAACAAACCATACATAATGAATATAATAACAAAGTGTTATATCAATGTTTTATTACTAATTCTACATTGAGATTAATTTCAATGAAATTAGATTCATAATACCCTAAACGAGGCTTCGGACACATCAGCAGTGCCGGCTCAGTGGTCTAATGGTTAAGTGCTCGCGCACGAAGCCAGTAGGTCCTGGGTTCGAGCCCCGCGTGGTGCGGGATCGTGGATGCGCACTGCTGATGTGTCCCATACTAGGACGAAACGGCCGTCCAGTGCTTCCAGGTTTTCAATGGTGGTCTAGCTTCAACTGACTCATGATTTCAATCTGTGAAAATTTCTAAAAATCTCCACAAACCCCTTCTGATAATAATCATCTGCTCACTAGTGACTGACTTCAAGAGATACTCCTGGAGTTCTAGTGGGAAGCCGTTACCAGTGGAGTACAACCAGGTCTGTTGTGAGATATCAGCTCACTGAAGACAATGGTATATGGTG
Organism: Schistosoma mattheei; assembly: GCA_944470405.2. Taxonomy (NCBI): domain Eukaryota; kingdom Metazoa; phylum Platyhelminthes; class Trematoda; order Strigeidida; family Schistosomatidae; genus Schistosoma; species Schistosoma mattheei. Next base: position 1,341,107 of record OX103948.1, on the reverse strand, counting down.
GCGCAACTTCGTGGATTGGTTGAAGTTAGACATTAACACCGTTGGATGCCGGCTCAGTGGTCTAATGGTCAAGTGCTCGCGCACGAAGCCAGTAGGTCCTGGGTTCGAGCCCCGCGTGGTGCGGGATCGTGGATGCGCACTGCTGATGTGTCCCACACTAGGACGAAACGGCCGTCCAGTGCTTCCAGGTTTTCAATGGTGGTCTAGCTTCAACTGACTCATGATTTCAATCTGTGGAAATTAGATTCATACCAATATACATATTTGTTTATCTTTATATTACATTAAACATGATCTGTAATAATAATAATATGATTATGTAAGGGTATAATTGTTTTCCTTTTCTTTCTTTCTTTCTCTTGTTCTTTTCTTTTTTCATCACAACAAATGAATGAAACAAGCAACTGATTTATAACAACAGCAGAAGCAACAACAACAACAACAACGAACAAACAGTATACAGTAAAGGACAATAAAAATGTAACTCAAATGATAATATAACTATTGCATAATATGACAATCCATATACAGTTGTGTATCTAAGTATATATTTATAGAGGGAGGGGGGTACACTGTCGTGTGTATGTGTGTGTGCGCGTGCGTGAAAAGTCACATAAAAATAATGACATAATGGTAATAATAATCTCCAAGTAAACAAAATGAATTTTACACAAATATAATTTCTGTACAATAATATTTCATGTGTGTAGTATAAGAGATAATAATCATGAGAAGCTAATTCATACTCTAAGCATCATATCACTATTATCATTAGTAGTATTAGTAGTAGTAGCATTAGTGTTAGTATTATTAGTAGTATGAGTAGTATTAGTATTCATCTCATCATTATTATTATTTGTATTATTTAAATGAAGTTCCGGAAATAATTCTAAAAGGAATTGATCTAATAGAATATAAGTTAATTGTTTATTCCATTTAGAATATTGAAAACAATCAAATATTCGATTTAATTGATCATGTATAATTTCTAAATCAGTGAAATATGAAAGACCAGTTATATCTAAAATAATAATGGAAGAATAGAAATATAGATAGAGAAGAATTAAACTAATCACATATAATAATAGGGATTGTTTATTTGAACATTGAATATAATAGTGCAACAGAAATCATTTGATGATTTGCGTGGGAGATCGAATGCTGCTCGGGTGCCCAACAGAGGATTCTCTTAAGAGGGTCAAACTCCGAGTTTTCCACCTAGAGGTTTGATCCACAAGGCAGTGGAGAAACGTTAAGAGATGCAGTCCCCAAATGCCCTGGTACGGCCGAGAGTGCTCTCACATGGCCACGCGTATATAGCCTCTGCCAGGGAAGTTCTACTCACTGCCTTCTCGTGGCGGGGATGTTGTTTACGAAATTGAGAGGACGAAAAGCGAATGTCCAGCGCTTTAACCGGATTCCAAACCAATGGTGCACATGGGCTCCAGTATCCTGCGTAACAAATGGCGTATGAACCAATCGTTGGTGGCCGGCTACCATGGGACTGCATCTCCTTATGATGCTCCACTGCCTTGTGGATTAGACCTTCAGGTCGAATGCTCGGGGTGTGGCCCCCTAAGAAAAGTACCTGCTTCGGTCCGGGCACCCGGGCAGTATCACAGCACTCACACATATCGAATGGGATTTGTGTGGTGCATATGTATTTGGTGCCTCCTTGTACCAATGTCTATGTGTTAAAATAAATAAATAAATAAATAACCACTGACCAATATCAGGCTCATACACCATTTGTTTTCTTAGGAACCTGGAACCCATGTGCACGATTGGTTTTGAATAAGGGTTTCCAACCAACCTAGGTGGATCTTCCACATCCATCAACCTGGTTTATGCTCCGAACATTTGCTTCTCGTGCTCTCAATAGTGAGTACGACTTACCTAACAGTGGATGTATATGTGTGGCCATGTGAAAGTATTTCGAGAACAGCGGATTGTCGGCCGAGATAGGGTGTTTGGCGGCAATAATGGCAGTTAAAATGGAGGGGATTGTGAGAATTACTGAATTTTCTAATTTAACATTACAATTCGAATTTACTTACAGGAACAGTGGGAACCAGGAACAACTAGACAGCTATACAACTGTAGTATGGAATTCATCAGTAGTGTTTACGTACTACTCAATGAAGGACTGAACCTAGTAGCTATTAGGCTTCACATGGAGCGATTAATCATTCAGTATATTGAGCTAGGAACCAACGGTTTACATTTCTAACTTCAATTAATTCCCAAGCCTAGGAAAATAAGCTATTAAATGGTTACTGTTTTTTAGTGATCCGCTAAATGAATTCACTTTTGGAATACTTATAAAAAAGATTTTTAATGATTCAAATTTATGATGATAAAAATTAGTATATGACTAAACTAGTAGTGTAGTGGACGCTGCTCACAACATTGTTTGTAAGCAGTGTGTGTATCGGAACGTGACGTCCAAGTTGCTACAATTGTCAGAAGCAGTGAAAAGTTTCAGTGCACCAAAAGCGCGAGTTGGCCACCAGAAGAGGAGACAGTCCAGATGAAAGAACGCACCAAAACATGTAAATGAAAGACTGAAGGCTATGAATAATGTATTATATAGATACTTAGTAACTTCTCACAACAAATGAATTCCTTTGCCTATCCTGGTGTTTTACAATAGGATTTGGAAAGATATTTAGATGTCGAATGATGGTAAACCAGTTGATGAGATTGTGAATCTACATCGATTGAGATGATTGAGCCACGTGTTACATATGCCTCAACACCGATTACCATGACGCGCAATTCTCACTAGTGTAGGGGATTTCTGAAAAAAGTTAGGAGCAGCCAAACCAAAACGTGGCATCAGTTCACAAAGTCACTAACTTCTAGTCTGAGCCATGTTTGTAGATACAGACTACTTGTTTTGGGTCCGCATGACTATCGTAACCAATAGTTAGAGACTATGGGTGACACAGCTCAGAATCGATCGTAGGTGTATACACGCTCTGTCTTCCATTAAACTATGAGATTAAAATAGCTTCATATCTTTCTTTCTACAAACTAATTCTTTCTTTCTGTACTATATCTTTATATGCAATCTTTTATATATTATCACCACTGAATTAACTACTTCTAGGTTACGGGTACTTTCGATAATTGTTTCAACAAATAGATTAGAAAGGCATCATGTTACACCAAGTTGAGAAATGTCATAGAATTTTAATAGTTAGTCAGTTATTTAGTTTTAACCAACGGTAAAACATAGGAGGGATAAGTGATATAGCATGTTATATGAGTATAACGAGAATATCACAATAGGAAACGGTCAAATCGAAACAACAATAATAGCGGTATGTATAACTAAGAGATAGATAAAATAGTGATTGTACTTAAACATACGAACGATTTCAATTGATGTGTATTGATAATCTATAGAGTTGAATAGCTTATGGGTTACGACTTACAGAGAATACGACTTCTGGTAAACAAATGTTCCCATACAACAAGAAACAGTCAGTCAGTCAGCTACAACGTAGGACCAGGCACATATGTGCATCGGTCCAGGTTGCCATACCGCATCAGCACAACAAGATGAACACCGGATTCATAGCAGTGGTTGATCGATTCTGAGCCATGTCACCAAGAGTCTCCAACCATTGGTTATTTATCTTAAGTTTGTAAATAATGACACCTTGATAATAGTGTAAAAATAGCATGAGAACTACATAGGGTCCATAAATATCCTAGTCAAACATTTTCAACTATCTAGCATTAAATTAAAATATACAAATTTGTTATTCACTAATCTGTTTGATTCTGTTTTAGTAGCGTGGATGATATCAAGATGGAACATTAGGAGGGAGAGAGATAAGTAGTAACTTAAAATACAACACATCGCTAATCATCAATGTCAGTTGATCATTCAGCCACATCTAATAACCCTAAACTGAATCTATACGTCAATTTGAACATCAGAGAATATTTGATCTAATACAATGTCTTAACTCCACCTGTAACTCTTCTAGAGTTACTGCCGGTCCCAAGCCCGGATAAAGGAGGAGGGTTGGGCATAGGGTTAGCGACCCCATTCCGTAGAAAACTAACTCGCTAAAAAAAAACACTAACCAGAACACAATGTCTTAATAAATCTTTACATGTATCCATCTTCTGTGTTGCTATTTCGCGCAACACAGGAATTGTATTGGTTTCTCAATTAAAATGAAAGTAATAAGCCACATGGTCATTACAATTTTCTTAACAAAATTACACAAAGAAAAAAACATGCAATACTCAATATAATGTAAATACTTACTTAGAATCGCTTTTTCATTGCAATACGTGCTTTTTCTTTACGTTCTGACTTATCCATATCAGTTCTATGAAGATGTAAAGTATTCATAATTAATTAATTTTTATAAAAGTAGTGGATTAATGATGATGGTGGTTAAGAAAAAATCACTAAAAACTAGGAATCATTGGCTAGTTGTTTCGTTCGGTAGTGAGCTTTCGAAACCTTATTGGGGATCAAAGCCAGAATCTTCACGTCTTTCAATGAGCACTTGATCTATAGAGTCAGTATCTAATCATTTACATATTCGACTTTAATCAATTCGAGATATAATTCGTGGGTTACTGTGTTAAATTTATCATTGGTGGACTCTAATGATCACGGTTTCTCACTAGAACTACGGGAACTAACTTTCGAAATTAGTAACAAGTAAGTAAATTATTATTATAGGCTTCGTGGAATTCTACAGGGTTAACTTCACAGACTGATCTTAGTTAACAATTTCAAAGAACCTTGTTCAGCTATAAATCTACTAAATACTCTTCATAGCTGTAGAAATTCTTTACAGGATACTTTTCGCTATGGTTGCAGTCGTGAAATGTATAATTTGGAGTAAATAAAACAATTTAATAAAGCTGTAATACGTGTTTCTGTCAATTTATTTCAATCAATATGTACGTAAAATGTTTTTTGTATCAGTGTGTGCGACCCTGTCAGGGGTCGAACCCAGGATCTTTAAGCCCGATCTCAAATAGAAATTTCACGAGTTTCAATGAATAGTCATGATCAGCGGAGACGATTGTCCAAAACATATTCATCGATGAAGATAACAATCTTATCAATCGATTGATCATCTTGGTCCAATAGTATGCGTCTAAATGTCCGCAGTATTAGTGTGAGCTACTTATATCCACATAAGTAGTATAAAACGACAGTCAGGAATAAAATGTATTTCAGTAGAAGATCGAGAAGGAAAGAATGGGAACGGGAAGTAATTGCTATGAAAATGCAGGAACAATGAAATCCGAGACAATGGACTGATATTTGCAAAAGAAACAGTCAAGTTTAAGAAAATGGATTGGTGTTTTGTAAATTCCTGGAGAAAAACGAAAGCCATCATCCAGAGGATACAAGTGTTTATTAACAGTTGTCTACGCAAAATATTTCGAATTTCTTGGCAAGACACTATCAGCAACAACCAACTGTAGGAGAGAACAAACCAGATCCCAGCGGAGAAAGAAATCAGGAAGAAGCGCTAGAAGTGGATAGGACACACATGAGGAATGCACGCAAATGCATCACAAGGCAAGCCCTCACATGGAATTCTCAAGGCCAAAGGAAAAGAGAAAGACCAAACAACACATTGCGCCTAGAAATGGGGACAGACATGAGAAAAATGAACAAAAATTGGACAGAACTGGAAAGAAAGGCCCAGGACAGAGTGGGTTGGAGAATATTGGTCGGCGGCCAATGCTTCATTGGGAGTAACAGGCGTAAGTAAGCTAAGTAATTTTGCAGATTAAGTATTTACTATATGTTCACTTGGTATTGTTGTTTACTTTTATCTTCCCATTGTTATTTTAAAACTGAAATTGATCAATCCCTTGTTAGCATATGTGCATACTGGGCGGATTGCCTCGATATTGCCTGAAGTCACAAGCTTTACTGTATGGTTCTTAGATTTTAAAGAGATATTCTGTAATTTCATATTCAAATACATTCGATTATCCCAACTCGTGTTGTTATTCATTACAGTATTACTCATACTATAGTCTTTAAAATATGTGTGCAATGTTGAAACAAAAGACGAAACTGTTATATCCCGATAATAATAATGAATGGTAATTTCGGAATCCATTTATGGACCAATATTATACGTATATTTTTATCGTATAATTGTTAAGTAACTAAACTGTTCATGTTCGTGTCCCTCCTATTATGAACTTTATTTTGACCTATGAACTATTATTATACGTTTTACCATTCTTGAATTATGCCCTGTCTTTTAGTCATTGCCTCCCACATTCACAGACACTTTTGGCTAAATCTTATACAAATACTGTTTCCTATTTTATGGTACGTTGTGATTTGTCTGGTTGGTATATAAACCCAATATGTTTGAAATACATGATTCATATCTTGAAGGCTGAGATTGGTGTTCTAGACTTCACAGGCAGGGCTAGATAGGAAGCAGGACCGATAAGGACTCTAAACTGCTCGTACGAGTTTTATGCATTATTGGTCCGATCGATAATTCACTGTTCTCTAATTGCCGGTATCATTACATTATACATTACCAGGGCATTCAGACCACAAGTGATAACAGAAACCATTCAATAAAATGTATGAGATGAGGTAATCCCAGAAAAAAATTAAGTCAATAGGTTACATTTTATTCAAGTTATATTAACACAAATTGACGAAGATGTTATATTATAAACATACTTACTTTTTAGAAGAATGAAAGAATATACTTGCTAAATAATAAAATAGAAAAGGTAAATGAATGAAGAAGAAAATTTAGTTAACATTTAGTCAAATGTAAAATTATCTCTTAATGAAATATACTTGAAGGCTAGAATTCTTTTATATGGATAACTAACTTAATGTGTGATATATGTGTATATTCAGCTAGTTGAAAGTAGAGTGATAACTCAGTGATTAAACTATTTGACTAGCAACTGTTAGGTAAACATGGTAATGATTAGTTATCAATCAAATGTAGATATCTAACTCCTATAGGAAATCAGTTCAATATCGAGTAACTAAGTGGTAGCGCGCCTTATATTGTGAAAAGGGAGAATCCTGACGAACACTATTTGATGTAAAAAATTTTTTATGAAAGTTTACCATAAGCAACAACGTAGAACTTCGCATGTACGCACGTACATCAGTTCGAGTTCGCACGTAGGGGCAGTCGGTGGTTGGGCATACGTAACATACGTCCCAGTCATCTCATTAATTGATTCGCCATCCTTACCTGGTGCCCGTTTTCTAACAACTGCATTAATTACTCGGTGGTCCCGGGATATACGAGCAATGCTTCAAATACTAGTAACCTACGAATATCCTCTACTCTTACCAGCCATATTTCACTGCCATATAGTAGGACGAAACAAACTGCTGAGCAATAAACCCGTTCATTGGTTGATAGACGAATATGTCGTCTACGCCATAAATGACGCAAGTTGGCAAAATCTAGTTGAGCCTTCTGTATTCGTGCTGAGATGTCGTCACACACTAGAACACAAGGGCAGATAAGACTCCGAAGGTAAGTGAAGTAGTCGACACACTCAACTAGTTCACTACCTATCATTAGTTCACGTGCCGATACAACCAAATCCTGAAGCAAAATTTTGCATTTCGAGGGAGAGAATCGCATCCCGAACATGCCTGCATTGTTGTTTATGGTGGTCAGAAGACTCTGCATTTTATCAGCGTGCTCACCAAATAGAACTATGTCATCAGCATACTCTAAGTCAACAAGTGAATCTCCCGGTAAAAGTTCAACTCCTGGAAATTTAGATGAAGAAAGTGTTATCTCTAAAAGCACGTCAACGACAAAGTTAAACAAGAATGGTAAAAGTGAACAGCCCTGACGAACACCACTTGAGGTAATCAATTCTGATGACAGTTCGCCATAAGCTCTCACTCGACCTGTTGTGTTCGTGTATAGAGCCTTTACAAGGTTAATGTACTTCTTTGGTACTCCTTTCAGTGACAAACACTGCCATAGAACCTCACGATCAACAGAGTCATCACGATAGGTAAGCCCGACCACCACGTCAGGGTAGCAGCTACGGTCGGGGTCAGAGAAAATAGATAAATATAGCAAGATAAAATACCCAGGATAATTACGTCAAAACCACGAACCAATCTAAGCGAAAACAACTATCAAAAGCTTTGAAACAATGAAATGCCATTTCATCCCAGTATGGGACTCCTCAGCAGTTCACATCTACGACTCGGTATTTGGGAATCAAACTCACGGCCTTCAGTCTCACGTGTGAATTTTTAACTTTTAAACTACTGAGCTGACAACCAGTGATGTTACTAATTTATTTTTTCGAACACATAAATATTGGTACTAGAGGGCACCAAATATATATGCGCCATACAACCAGTGGTGTACAATTCTAACTTCAATTAATCCAAGATAAGATTAGCTGAATTCACGTACAAAATATTGAGAGCAATTCTGTTTATCTGGAATCTTTAATATAATATTGGATAAATCAACTTGGCTAGACTATAGTTAATGGGCGACCTTTAATACTAAAGTGGTCTAACATCAGTCGATTCATGATCTCAATCAAAAACTTAATAATCTCTACAACCCCATACTCATAATTACCATTTGCTCACTAGTGGCTATCTTCATGAGAGAATTCTCCGAGTTCTAAAGAGAAGCTATGACCAGTGGAGCTAATCCATGTCAAATAGAGACAGATATCTACCTCAATACAATGGAAGATGGTCGCGTAATTTTGTGGATTGATTGAGGTTAGACATTGACACTGTTGAATACCAACTCAGTAGTTTAGAAGTTAAGTGTTCACGCGCCAGAGTCTAAAGATCGTGAGTTCAAGTCCTGCATGTGTGATCGTGGATGCTTACTGTTGATAAGTCCCATATTGGGACAAATCGGTTGTTCAATGCTTACAGGTTTACCATGGTAGTCTAACATCAATAGATTCATGATAATAATTACATGAATTGATTAAAGTTAGACATGAACATTAATCAATATGAGTTCATCGGTCACATAGGATATTGAAGTGTTACATAATAGAGAGAATGAAAGAGAAAGAAAAACACCACCGCCAACAACAACAAAAGAGAAAAAAAATTATTCAACTTACTTTTAATATTATTTAATATATGAGCTAAATTCTCATCAGAAATTATTTCATAAATAGATTGTATAAAATAATTCATTAACCAATAATTAATTGATGATTTAAAATAAATAAATAAAATCATAATTATTTTATAAATTAAATAATAGAAATAGAATTGACATTGTTTTATAATAAATAAATAGAATTCATAAATAGCATCATAAATATCATTGAAATTAATAGATATTATTGGTATATAATGTGATTGAATAGAATCTAGTCTAGTTTCCGATGATGATGATGATGATGAGGAGGAGGATGATGATGACGACGACGAAGACGACTGATAACTTCTTGAAGTAATATGATTGTATTAGTAGTAGTGGTAGTAGTATTAGTAGTAGAAGGTGGAGAAGGAGAAGGAGGAGAAGAAGTAGTCATTACATTTGATAAAGATGGACCATTTAAAAATGCTTCATTCCAATATGGATTAGTAATATCCCAAGGATCAATGGATGATTTTATATTATCTATATTCATTTCATGTAATGAATTCATTCTTTGAATAGATGAAGATGATGCGGTGGCTGCTGCTGCTGTTGTTGTTGTTGATGACGATGATGATGTGTATCATTTCAACATGAGATGAAAATTGTGAATGATTTGAATGACGAGAGAATTTCTTATCATTTGAAAAATATGATTTGATAATAATGTGATAATTTTCTCCAAAAAATATAAAATGATTTCAGATAAACTTGTTAAATGAACTGTTGATAAGTTAGATGACTAGAAATAAAAATAATTTTTTAAAAAAAGATTTATTTTATAATGAAGTATAAAATATTGATTAGTATAGGGTTATGGAGACTGTTGAATTGAAACCGATACACCAAATGCACTGATACGACCAAGGATGAGAAGAGTTAGCTCTCCCTCTACAAATACTCTCATATGACCGCCGAGCATATACTGTCACTACCAGAGGAATCCTACTCACTGCATTCTCGTGGAGGGGTCAATGATTGAAGAAATTGACAGGACGAAAAGTGAATGTTCAATGCTTTAACCGGATTGGTCGATATGGTAAATCCACCTAGATGAGTTGAAAAACCCTCATTCAAAACAAATGCTGCACATGGGCTGCAGTATCCTGAAGGAACAAATGACATATGAACCAATCGTTGATCATTGGCTACCATGAAACTGAGTCTCCTCATGTTGTTTTACTGTTTTGTGGATCAGATCTTAAGGTCGAAGGCTCCGAGTGTGGTCCCCTAAGAAAACCACCTGCTTCGGTTTGGGCGCCCAGGCAGTATCACAGCCCTCACACAAAGTGTGACGCATGTATATTTGGTGCCCTCTTGTACCAATATTTATGTGTTCAAATAAATAAATAAAACCTCTGAAGTGTGCATTCATGATCCCGCACACAAGACCGTCGGTCTCGCGCGAGAACGCTTAACCTTGAGACTACTGAGCCAGTATCCAAAGGCGTGAATATCTAACTTCAACCAATCCGAGACATTGCGCGGCAATCTTTCATTGTCTTCGGTGGGTAACTGCCTCACATTTGAACTCCATTAGTCAAGAACTCTCACTAGAATTTTGAGAATTATATATATATATATATATATATATATATATATATATATATATATATATAACGCGAGTCAGGAATACAATATTTTCAAGCAGAAGATTGAGGAGACCAAGAAAGGAAGAATGGGAATAGAAAGCAATTGGTATGGAAATGCAGAAACAATGAAGTCTGAGACAATGACTGAACATTTTGCAAATTAAGTATTAGAGTATGGTTTTACTATGTTACCAAGTAACTCTGTGTGCCAAATATAATTCGGTTGTCCTCACCTGTGTTCTCCTTCAATACAATAATACTACTGAGTCAGCTATATTGTTAGAAGATATAAGTATAAGTATGAGTTTGTAAACTTTTATCGGTACATGTGGTTACATATGGTCACGTATTCCCGATCACAGTCACTACTCAGTTATCACTTGAAGTACGGAAACAAATTAACAGAGATCAAATAGTTTTAATAACATTAGTTTTCTTACCAGCTAAACCATAATTCACTAATTTCACCTTTGATGATGAAGTTGTGACTTCAAACTAGTGACTACTCTGTACAAACACAGGTAGAGTATTGAGTTATTAATGAAGTAGGCATAATGAGAATGTTGTCTAGAATGACGATGAAAGCTCCACTATTAAACCATCTCAGCTCAGAGAACTCAACACCACCAAACGTACCCTATCTCCCTTACACACAAAGAAAAAACCTCGATTTCTGGATGAGGGTTCGTAGATGTGCACTGCTTAGGAGTTGCATACTAGAACGAAATGATCGTTCAATGCTTCCAGGTTCCCAATAGTAAGATCAGTTCATGATCTGAACTACGAATACTTTTTATTTTCAGAACAGGAAGAAATATGTGACTTACCTGATTTATTGTATCCTTTTGTTTTCATACGTTAATCCCGCATTATTCCAATAGATACGTGAACGTAGACGATGATCTAAACTTGTACGACTTTGATGTTTATGTTGCGGTGAATTTAATACATAACGACTATAATAATCAATATGTTTCTCTACAGGATATGTATCCACTTTAAAATTATTATAATTTGATTTATGTATAAGATTTCTATCCTGTAGTACATTGGTTGATGAAATTGTTGAAAAATGAAAAGTAGTATCATCAACAACGTTATTCGTACTACTTATATGATTATTAGTAGTATTTAATAATGGATTAAAGAAGTAGAATAACTACCAGTTTCAGTTGTAGAATGAACGGATGAAGATTTTAATTTAATCATTTCCAAATTATTAATATCACTTTCTATAGGTTGTGGATGACATGATACAAAGTAAGCCGATAGGAAATTGTCTAAGAATTGACCCTTCTATTTAAAAAAAAAATAATAGAAGTATAATGTAAATATATTGAAAATTATATCCATATATGTACGACCTGATGTTAACTGCAAATCGATTCAAAGTGTTATTGTAAACGAGTCAGATACTAATAATACAAGTTTATTACATTTAGAGTTACATTGTTTGTGTGAGGGCTAGTTATGTAATTCAGTTGACTCAATCTAATGTGTGATTACAACCAAAGACTTAAAAGATAACAGTAAAACTAATAGATACGATTAAAAATTCATTCATGAAATAAATACGTTGAAATTAAGTCAGTCAGTCAGTTACAATGTAGAACCAGGCACATATATGCATCAGTTCAATTTGCCATACCTCATTAGCACAACAAGATGAACACCAAATTCATAGTAGTTCATTCAATGGTGGTAATCTATGAAAGAAAGATTGTATATAAGAATATAGTACAGAAAGAAAGTTGGCTTTCTCGTCACTCAGTTCAATTCTAATGGTCTTCTTAATGTGGTTTTTCTGCGTCCAGTGAGGCGCAAGCAAATGCATGCTCGTATTAGAGCACGGTCGGAATCCAAACAGGTACTCCAGAACGAGTGAAGGTCTTATATCGAGCCTCTTCAACGATGACTGATGGCAATATGGTCTGTTTGAGTCTATCGTTGGTTTGGTGCAAGGGATCGCCAATTTAGATTATGTCTTTTCTTAATGCTTAAAATTAGTGTTTGCTAAAAAGAGCACAGTTGCAGCAGATGATCACAATTATCTGTTCGCTGATCGGAGATACTAAAATACCCACCTAAATGACTTTCTGTTTGGTTTAAGCTACCTACTTGGGTATTAAAGTCACCTGCTACGAGTACTATGTCTGAGTTTGAAATTAAGATTTTAGGGGGTTGATTTTCTCAAGTCTGTCAAGTCTAACCTGATGTAACAATATTTGGAAATGCATTCTTGTTGAAGAAACTGGTTGTTCACTATGATGGATATGTCGTGAACAAGAATACAAGTGAAGACAATGGAATGTATTTGCATACAAAATTACAGAACATCTTAGTAAAATCTGAGAACAATACAGTAAATACTTTATTTGCAAAATGTCAATCAATTGTCTCAACTCGACTGTTCCTTTTGCAAATATCAGTCAATTATCTCAGACTACATTGTTCCTGCATTTCCATACCTAATGCTTCCTGTCCCCGTTCTTTCTTACTCGTATGTATTGAACATTTGGAAGCAAATGAACTACAAGTTTGCTAACACGTATCCTATCTCTTTCATCGTTGACATTATGGTTTATGAAAAGAGATTTCATGTTGCCACCACCCGAAACCAATTGATTCAAATACTCCTGGTCAACATAGTGATATGTCTAAACTCCACAAGTTTACCAATCAATCTATGTATATTTTAATATTTGAGATCATGAGTCAATTGAAGCTAGACCACCATAGAAAACCTGGGAGCACTGATTATAACTACACGCCCGAGCACACCCGATTAGGGTTCATTGCGGATTTCAACTCACCGAGGTGCAATGGTGAGCCTCCTCCACCAGGTGTATAGCATTCCTGATCACTCTGAACACAGCTCCAGGTAAGTTTATAATATTATTACCATTACTGGATTATCATTAAAACATGTATTAATATCGATTTTATTCATTTTGTAGTTAGTCTTACATATCTCATAAAAACATTTCTTTATATTTTCATTCAATCTACAATGTTGATAATTTATGCTGATGTTTACATATGCATAATATATAAAACAGAATATAAAAATAAATGATAAATAGAAGAAATATAAGAATGTATAATTAGATTTTATGAATAAATAAACCCATTAAACAATGAATGATTCCGTTTTGTATTGATTATTTGATGAAACTATAATTTATGGACGATCTTTGAGCGATGCTAGACTGACCTTGAGAGTGTCCTACTTAATAACCAGGACCAAATGAAGTTATAAACCTCTGTGAGGAATTAGAATTATGATTGCTAGTTGATAATTAAGGTTAGGAATTAGATTTAGTGTTTTCATCACAAACTGACATTAGCTTTAATGTCAAAACTTTATTTAGACAAATGGAAGGATAGTTTATTTAACCACATAAACATTGGTGAGAGGAGGCACCAAATACATATGCGCCATATAAATCATTCGATTTGTGTGAGGGCTGGGATACTCCCGGGTGCCCAGACCGAAGCAAGTGGTTACCCTAGGCGACCACACCCCGAGCATTTGACCTAAAGGTCTAACCCACAAGGCAGTGGAGCAACGTCAGGAGATGCAGTCCCATGGTAGCCGGTGACCAACAATTGGTTCATACGCCATTTGTTACGCAGGATACTGTAGTCCATGTGCACCATTGGTTTGGAATCCGGTTAAAGCGCCCGACATTCGCTTTTCGTCCTCTCAATTTCGTAAACAACATCCCCGCCACGAGAAGGCAGTGAGTAGGACTTCCCTGGCAGAGGCTGTATACGCGTGGCTGTGTGAGAGCATTCCGAGAGGGAGGGCGGGCCCACCCCACTCTCAGCCATACCAGGGCATTCGGGGGCAATGGATGGATAGATTTCGTACCAAATCCCGAGAACTTGATTGGTTCGTTTATAAATTGTAGTCTCGCCGATTGTTTAAATCTTCTTATTGATGTTTAGGACTTTGATTAATCAGACTTTTATTAACAAATATATGCATTCTGTAGGGATTGACTAATGTCACATGTAACAGAATACAACACACTTATTTTGTCCTATTTGAAACTGAATAGTTACAGTCTTGAACATAAAATGGGAAGATCAAAACAATGAATATGAAAATGAATTAAAATTCAACTCATTTCATAAGCTATAGGATAATGGAACTTAGTAGTTAAGTTCTTGATTTTGTTAAAGTTATCGAAAACTTTTTGTTATTTTAATTTATTTATCCTATTCCCTTTTGAATTAAATGTTCCAGGTTAAACTTGTGATACTACCTAACTAGTCCAACCGAAGTAAGTGAAGGCAAAACTTACTCATTAGAAATAGAAACACAACTGATGCATGCCACTAGTCATGCCGGTCCAAAACATATTTGTGTCCAGTTTTACCTTGTTGTTACCTAGTATGTACAGATTAGTGTAACTAGATGTGAAACACTCTGTAGGGGGACGAGTAATACTACCCATACATCCAAAGAGAAGGAAGGAAAAGTGACTTGAACTCGTGATATAGTGGCCGGTAATCAAATTCCTTAATTTCAGACCTAATGATATGCAACTTCATCTATGATTGCCGGGATGTATCTAAATAGCTAGAAAAGAATTAAATCATCATAGGGAAATCTTGAGTAAAAAATTTAACATTATTCACCGACTATGCTTCACGGGCGAGACTATAATTTATGGACAAACCAATCAGATTTACGATAACAAGCCTTGAATTTTGGCGCAAAATTCACTCATCCATATGGTTAAATAGAGTTTTGGCATTATAGCTAATGTCAGTTCGTGATGGAAATTCTATATCTGATTCCTAACCCTAACCATCAACTGTAAACATTAATCTTAATTCCTCATGCTGGTTTATAACCTTTATTTAGCCGTAGTATGTAGGTGGACATTCTTAAGGTCTCATTAGCGTCACTCGGAGGTCGTTCATAAATTATAGTCGCACCGCTTTACGTTACGACAACTTCAAGTAGGCATTATTTAACTACTCATATTCTGATGAGTAGTATTAATCAACAAGACATCTTTAACATTACCAAACGTAAATTATACACACAATTTACAACTAGAAACATAAAAAAATTAGAAAAGCTTAACATTAGAGAAATGAAACTCCAAATGAATATAATATATAAATGATAAACTAACAACAAAACATAATATTTTTGTAAGCAATGATGGATAGTGGCTAGCAGTGGAATCCAGTTTGACGCGCGTTTCGTCCTATTTAGGACTCGTCAGTTGGATGTACCTGCATCTCAGAGTTGATGTTCACTCTGTGACTCGAACCCAGTACGATTCACTCCAAACGCCATCGCGTTATCCACTATCCATCATTGCTTACAAAAAGCTTGTGAATTAAGGCAATAGATCAAGGCATACACACAGTATGCACATATGCCAATAACAGACTGATCAATTGCAATCTTAAACCTCAACGGGAAGATACAAGCCAAATAAGTGAAAACACAATATTATTAACATTACTACATACTACTGATTATATGAATCTTATAGTAATATATTCAACATATGTAATTATTGCTATGGCAGCTAAAAATCAATAATCAGCAGATGTAAAGAAAGGCGAAAAACAGGGCGAGAGAGAAAGAAAGAGGGAACAACTAAACAAACAAACAGTCATACATAGACATCGATATTCAAATATAAACAAGTAAGTATTATTAACAATAAAAGCTAAAAAAAAATTTACTTAAATATTTCTACACATACAATAACACGAATAAGTATGAAAGAAAAATAAGACTAAAAGGGGATAAAATAAAGGTGAGGGTATTTAAAAGATAGAAAGGTAATGAAAAACATGTGTTGTTATGTTATTTAGCAAAAAAAAAATTTTTTTTAATTATTGATTTATTATTAAAGAGTATAATTCCAATGTCAAAAGAATTAATTAGACAGATGATTTCCGTAGTGAATTGTTTAATTCAAAAGATAACACAATAGTACCTAGCAACTACTTCATTCTAATTCAGGAGAGAGGGTTGATGAAAAAACTGAAGGTTATGTAGTTTTATTAATAATCAATTCAAAGATTTGAAGAAAACACTATATTGATGATACATTTGGCTTTTGCCAACTTATGTCTCCTATGGCGAAGTCGATATATCTGTCTATCAATTAGCGGATGACTATACTGCGCTGCAGTTCGTTCTATTTTACTTTACGGTTGCAAAACGTGGCCTTTAAGAACAGAAGATATTCATAAGCTACAAGTATTTGATCACAGATGCCTTAGAAATATTGCTCGCATCTGCTGGAATCACCGAGTAAGTAATAGTGAAGCTAGACACAGGGTATTGGGGAATGATGATGGGAAATCAGTTGATGAACTTGTGAATCTTCATCGATTGAGATGGTTGGGCCACCTGTTGCGTATGCCTCAACACCCATTACCACGACGTGCAATGCTGACTAGTGTTGGGGATGGTTGGAACGAAGTTAGAGGTGGCCAAACCAAAACGTGGCATCACTCCACAAAGTCAATAACTCCTGGTCTGAGCCATGTTGATAGATGGAGACTACTTAGTTGGAGTCCGCGTGACTATCATAACCAATGGTTAGAGACTATGAGTGACATGGCTCCAAATCGATCACAATGGTGTAGGTGTATACACTCTCTATCTTCCCTTAAATTATAAGATTAAAATCACTTCATATCTTTCTTTCTACAAACTAATTCTTTCTTCCTGTACTATATCCATACATAAAATCTGTCTTTTATATATTACACTATTGAGTTAACTGCTTCTATCAATCCGGTGTTCATCTTGTTGTGCTAATGAGATATGGCAAGTTGAGCCACTGCACATATATGCCTGATCCTACGTTGTACCTGACTGACTGATATTTGTAAACCTGAGGAGAGATGAACTCGAAGAAACTCATAAATTAATTAGAAATATATTGAACAATATCAAATGTACAAAAGGGGAAGAATCAGAAAATAAAATGACATAAAATATTCATTCAATTAATCAGTTAGTTATTCATAAACACAGATGGATGAGCAACCATAAGTACAAGCATTGTATAAAATGTGTGACATTTATCTAATCTTCTTTTTTACAGTGTTCAATAAGAGTGTATCATATATCTAGTAGGTGTGAATAGAGAAACAAAGAAGCCATGATATACAACAGAAGCTATTTTTAAGGGAAGTTATTTCACTTAACATAAGCTTACGTCTGATGTATGGTTCGCTGCCATATTTTTCTTTGTACTAGAACTATTGTAAATTAAATGTAACCTTTTGTACTCGGTTTTTTTTAACCTGATGCTTAGTCTGTATGCAATTGTACTTTTCTAATTGTTTGTGAGTTGTGGTCATGTTGATCATCTACTTACACACGAATCTGGAGTAAATCTAGTAGTGTTCCAGTTGACTCGTCTTTTCTCTCTCTCTCTGGCCTGTCAGTCAGTCAGCTACAACTTAGTATCAGGCATATATATGCAGTGGTCCAAGTTGGCATACCTCAGCACAGCAAGATGAACGCTGGATTCATAGTAGTTAATTAAATTGTGATCATATATAAAGTAAAGATTGCATATAAGGATATAGTACGGTAGCTTGGCAACCAATTAGGTGATAGAATAGTTTTTATCTCTCTACTTAAGGCAGCTAGTTTCAATTCGGACTCACGCAGCCTTGCCTCAAGGTTAAGCCAGTTAACCTCTCGTGTCAGGAGACATAAGATAAATTATTTTCTGTATGCTAGTAGGTAGACAGATCAAGAACATAACACTAGTAATTTAGAGCATTCTTAGTCATTTAATTAGTCAACACTGTAAATAAGTGCATGATATTCACCGAGGAATTTGCTTTGGTTTTTCTAGAATTTATGTGTTTATGTCTGTAGTGGATTCAAATTTGTTGGATGAAAAAAAAAGCAAATAAACTGAAAGTTGGTGCATACCTAACTGAATTGGTTGAACCATCAAAGGCAAAAAGAAATACAAAAACATGCTAGAAGTTATGCATAACTTTTTAAGAAAATTCCTTGAAAATTTAGAACATACTGCGGTGTATACTACTTATATTAACAGATATAAGTAGTATATAACATCAGTCGGAAGTAGAACGCCTAGCAGCAGATGGAATAGAAGAGAACGGAAACAGAGAAAGTAATTGTAATAGCAATAAAGGGACGATAAAAATTGAGACAATTGATGGAGGAATTACAAATGAAGTATTTAATGTTTGTTTGGGTGGGGAGAGACAGAGATGGAAAAGCCTCATTCCGAACCAATGGTGCACATGGACTTCAGGATCCTAAGGAAATAAATAGCATATGAACCTGTTATTGGTCATCGGCTTCTATGGAACTGCATCTCCTGACATTGCTCCGCTGCCTTGTGGATTAGACCTTTAGATCGAAGGCTCCGAGTGTAGTCCACTAAAAAAAACTACGTGGTTCGATCTGCGCATCCGGGCAGTATCATAGCCCACACACACACACAAACCAAGTGGCTTGTGTGGCACATATGTATTCGGTGCCCTTTTGTACTAATATTTATGTGTTCAAATAAATAAATAACGAAAGAACTCTGTAATTTTGTGTTAAACAATGAACTGATTGTCTCCACCTGAGTGTTCATTCACAACAATATGACATTTTACTCTTAGCGAATTGTATGTTTTTGCGAGATCTTTTAAAATTCAGTCAATAAAAGTAAAATCATAACGACAAACTTCATGTAATCAATCCGAAATGAAGTAACACTTGTAATATTTTGTTTAACATTCAAAAAAGTAATGACGGATAGTATGTCTGTTATTGAAAACCCAAATAAAGGCGTGTCTATAATTAACATTCAATTGGAAATGAATTTAATTAACTCGTTATTGATACTTTAATTAAATATTAATCAGTCTTGTTTGATATATGTGAATTATATCTGCATTGTCTCGATATAACCGATCAGTTAACGACATCTCTGGGATAGAAATTTATCCAGTTGACAAGTCTCGTATAGAATGAAATGCGCGTCCTGAACTCCACTGTTAGCTACATACCATCTATGCTATACTAACTTGTGTAGGTTAGAAATAACTTTTGTGCAACTATACAGTGAATTAGACATAATTAATAGATTAAATGACTAGAATTATGAGCAAATTACATTTGAGTGTGTATGATTTGATTCAGAGCATAATGCAGTACGTCTTTGTAACAGAAAAATTTTTTTCTCTTAAAATTAACACACATAACTCTAACATTCCTAAAAGCAACCCCTAATATTAATAATCTTAACCCTTTAGAACTGATTGATCGCTGAGCAGTGATCGATGTCAATTAAAGAATTCTTAGTGTTTATAGAAAGAGCCAGAAAACATCAGATCTCTTAGAATCGCAGGCACACTTTCCTGAAGAGTGTGAAGTAACCAAATACAATCCTCACCACAATTACTGACTCTAACTCCGAGACTAACTATCCTAAACCTTGACCATTCTTCGCTTAGTCATCTTGCTGGAATTATTTACTCATCAAGATTTCATTACTTATGATTATCAGTTTTCTTTTGTAATGAGAGGCCATTTTCTAGTTGAGGGATAAACCGCTTAGGACGGTCACTAAAATATGGTTTTATTATTGATTGGTCAACTAGCCATATTATTATGAGTATTAGTTTCTTTTATACAAGAATCTAGAGCTTCAACGTCATGGTTAACCTACATATTTCCTGACTCATGAGAATAAACTACAGTTGGAAGTAAACATTATAGTCATAGATACCTCTCTATGGATTAGATTTTACGGCCCAAATGTCAAAGACTATGGAAATCTAGAAATCGAATGTGAATTGTTATCATACCCGGTTTTGTATGCACATTATTAGATTTCATAGACGATTTTGGTTAGTGAACCTCGGACTAGCAGTACAGAAAAGTCCTTAAAACAAAATGATTTGAGTCATGTTGAGTCATTTTAAAAAGTATTATTTTACCTTAAATGGACACTGACAATGTCTAGAATCATTATCGAAGTTTCTCAGTCAGTCAGTAACAACGTAGAACTTCGTACGTATGTACGTACGTACATCAGTTCGAGTTGCCATACCACATTAGCACAGAGATACAATTGTCGATTTA
Source organism: Schistosoma mattheei (assembly GCA_944470405.2). Classification (NCBI taxonomy): domain Eukaryota; kingdom Metazoa; phylum Platyhelminthes; class Trematoda; order Strigeidida; family Schistosomatidae; genus Schistosoma; species Schistosoma mattheei. The sequence continues at coordinate 1,320,243 of OX103948.1, read as the reverse complement.
AATCCCATAGTGGTACAGGTAGTAAAAGTATAAGCAGTAATCGGAAAGATTAGGGTTTGAAGATGTTATTCAAGGTGTATAGTCCAGCAAAATAAATTTGGGAAGAGAAAAAAAGAGGACATGAAGAATTCAGAAGATTAGAATTTGGATGCACCTGTGTTATTCCATTGCAAACGATTTTGAGCCGCGTCATTCAAGGTCTCTAACCATCGGTTGCTATAGTCTGGCGGATCCCAACCAGATAGTAGGTGTAGACCTACCGACATGCTTCAGTCCACCTGTCAGTGGAACTTAATCGAAGCTTCTGGAATGGAACGATCCATTTTATAGAAATTAAAATCACTTGTTGATATATATATATATATAATAAAACAGAATAACACTCCGTTCAACTTACCTCTTTGGTTAATTTTAACGGAACCGATTTCACTAAACGTCCTAAATTCAATTCAAATATATTGTATTGAATGGTTCATTTGATGTTAGAAAGCTGTATAATAATTTACTATTACGAAGGAATGGTTGAGCAATCAAATACTAAAGATACGATATAGATAAAAGAAAAAAAACAATTAGATATTGTACTATGAGAAAAGTTTAATTAATTAATGCGGGGTTCGAACCTATATACAAGCAATTTTAAAATAAGAATCAACTGCGGGACTAGATAATTTTAGGTGAATGACATTAATAAATTATTGAATAACTAATGTACAACAATACAATGGGCAGAAAGGTTGAATGTTTTGTGTGAGAGATTAAAAGGTGTTTACACAATACTTATACATTGTCTTCGGTCTGCCGTTGTGCAGTGTGTTCAACAATCTGAACTGTCTTCTCATATGATCTTTAAGTGTTCTGCCTACGCCGTGCTTTTAGTCTACTGAAACTATTCCTCCCATCTGATGACTGTGACAGATTCTGGCCACGTTCCGCTACATACTATTTACAAGCAATCTTGTGAGGAGCGTCTAGCACACTATTATACAGCATCTAGTTGGATAGTTATTTACAGAATCCATTTTCAAACAGAAATATTTACGAACAGGATGATTGAAATTAAAGGAGGAAATTCGATGCGAATCTTTTAGAGTGAATATTAGCTTTATATAACACTGTAATAGCCAAGAATAGAAAGAAAAATGAGAGTTTCACTGTTTATGGCTAACATCAGATAGAAATGTTTAGATCGCTGAAATTCGAAGTGGCATAGTTTGAAGATTATTTCGTTCACCAATTGATATTAACCTGAGTATTCACTGACCAATCATCAAATGTACATATGTATCCTACATAACCTGAATACCTCAGAGATAACATCTCAACACTGTATGATCATGGTTGATACAAGTTCGAATAACACACACACACATTTACACAAAGCATCACTTCATTCGACATTAAATTGAAGGCTTGTTGACCAGTTTTAATTAACATAAAACCTAAATTCAGTAGAAATACCTCTTGACTATTATTAGTCAGATTTAGGTTTCAAGAGTTATTTTTAACAATACTTATTAGTAATAATAACAAAACTATTCAAATTTCATAGTTTTTCAAACAAATTAATACGATGCATTAAGAGATTGGTTAGGCATGGGGTAATATTATTATTTATTTATTTGAACACATAAGTATTGGTACAAACGAGCATCGAATACAGAAGCATCACATTAGTCACTTGATTTGTCTGTGGGTTGTGATACTACCACGGTGCCCAGACCGAACCACATGATTTCTTTAGGGAGCCACTCGCTGAACCTTTCATCTAGAGGTTTGATCCATAAGGCAATGAAGCAACGTAAGAAGATACAGTTCCATGGTAGCCGGTCACAACGATTCGTTCATACGCCATTTGTTTCCTTAGGATCCTGAATCCATGTGCACTATTGGTTTGCCATGAGGGTTTTCCAACTCACCTAGGTGGATCTTCATTATCCACCAACCCAGTTAAAGCACCGGACATTCACTTTACATTCGCTTAATTCCGCAACAACACTCCTGGTACGAGAATGCTGTGCATAGGACTTTCCTGTCCGTGGTTGTATGCACGTGATCATGTGAGAGCATTTGGAGAGGGAGAGCTGACTCTCCCCACTCTAGGCTGTACAAGGGCATTTAGATCAGTGCCACATACGTATAAGAGCATAGAATACCATTTAAGACTTTGTTTGATTATTTATAGCTATTTAGATGTCTTCTATGAACACATCGCTATAGCGCACCTAACTTGTTGAATGAAAAAACCCCACCCGTAGCTGTACCGAGGCATTTTTGTGGAGGGGGGGTAAGAGAAAATTTGAAATACCCAAGAATAAATAATCTCAATTACAGAGAACACTTCGAAATCCACAAAAAAATTATTATTATCATGTCAATAAATAATAAATATTTATTAAATTGAAAAAGGACAAGGACAATTTTATATCTTAAATAAAGAAGAAATGACCGAATAGAACAATGAGTAGGGGAAGGAAAAGGAATGGAGAGAGAGAGAGAGAGAGAAAGAGGGAAGGGAGTAAACAATCCATAAATAAATACAGATAAATGTCAAAACAAAAGAACGAATTATCCTCTAAGGTTATACACGCATATATACATATGTGTGATTCAAGATTCTATTCCATTTCTTTTTTCCTTCACATAAGCTCTTCTCCTCTTAACACTTCATTGGAAATATTTATGAATCTGTCGTAATTAATTAGAACATTTACAACTCAAATAGTAGTCAAATGTAAATGCTCATAATAAGCAGGCAATAAATCGGATGACGATGATGATGAATGAAGCCTTAATTAGAAGCTGCACGAATGACCAACGAATTTGATCTTTTTCAATTACCTCTACAACATTGAATTAAGTTTATTTTATAGGTATTTTTATTTTATATGTAACAATGTTAGTATGTGAACTCCGTTTGTAGCTCAGTCCCAAGCCCCAAATACAGGAGGGGGGTTGAGCATGGTGTCAACAACCACACTCATAAAAAAACCTTTCCAAACAAGCGCTAACTAGAACAAATAATTTAAGCCATTTAAACTCTGCCCTAGGAGTTGAGGAGATGGGACATAAATTGCAGAGATCATCAAATTGCATCAGGACGAAAGCTTTAACTTGGAATTCGGAAGGGAAACGGAGAAGAGGAATGTTGAGGAACATACTATGTCGGAGATTTGGAAGCAGACATCAAAAGGATGAATAGTAACTGGAAAGGATTATCCAGTACAGAGTTGAATGTAGAATGCTGGTCGGTGGTTTATGCTCCTCCATGCGGGGTAACAGGTGTAAGTAAGTATGTTAGTCTATTAAATGAACAGTTCATTCTAATAGATAGTTATCGTATCTGTTGATGATCAGTTTGATTGAAGGTTTACGCTGAAAATTCAATCTTTATTTATAAACTAAAGAGGATCCATCTGATAGGTTAAAACGAAAAAAAGGAACTGGAATAGATTATAGATCAGTTGCACACCACAACAATTCAAGGTTATCAAGAAAAGACGATGGAAATTGATAGGACACACATTACGCAAATCATCAAACTGCATCATGAGATAGGCGCTAGTTTGGAATCCTGAAGGGAAGTGGAAAAGAGGAAGGCCAAAGAACACATTACGTCGGAAATAGAAGCAGATATGAAAAGGATGAATAACAACTAGGAAGAGCTGGGAAGGATTGTCAGGACAGGGTTGGATGGAGAGCACTGATGGGTGGCCTATACTCCTTCACGAGGACTAATAGGCGTAAGTAAGTAACTATATTATTCCCATAACTTCGTTAAATTTCCATCGTGTCGTGCTAATCAGACACATGGTAACTTTAGCCAACGTAAATCCGTGCCAGGTTTTATTATAAAAATGTGTCCATCTGTCAATCTAACTGCATATGATCATAATTAACACGGTAGTTCGTTTTAGCATATTAATCGACGAATTTCTGTAGGTATGTGTACTTCTGCGAACATTTCCTAATAACTATTATCTTACGAGGACCGTTAAGAAAGTTTCACACAATGCCGTTTTGCTAACTTGATAGGAGGAAGCTGTTGAAGTCTAGATAAACTTCACTTCATGTTATCTTCAGAAAGATATATCTTGTCACTCTCAAGATCGAAAACGTAGTATTATTTGGGTTGTTACAAATAAGAAATGTATCATAAACATGTCTAAAGTAAGATTTCATTTCCTGAATCATGTGTTTTAATTTCATTTGTTAAATGTGAAGATAAAGAGTGAGTGTATCTAGGCCACTGCAACCTATCATGTGATACATCATTTAAAGACCGCAACAATTTTGGATATAATAACCCCAAGAAATTACAATATTTTCACACCAAGAAAAGTGATCAACCTGTTTGTGTATTAAGTTGCTGCATAAATGATAATGGTGACGTGAGTGATTGAATCATAAATGTGAGACGTTGCTTCAAGACTGCACACGATAAGTACCTGAATTATTAATACGGAGTGAAACAATTAAGCGCGTCACTCAATTCACTCATCTTGAAAATCTCATCAGCTCTTGTGGCTTTATTTCTGAAAAAAATATCGCAACAGATAAGAGCTCGTATGGCCTTTGTCAACTTGCGTCACTCGTAGTCTATGCGAGATAATCTCCTCTCGATCTACAGGAGGAGTATATTAAGCAGCAGTTTTCTCCATACTACTTTACCAGTATGGAACTTTTTTTCAAAAATAGAGGATATCCATAGGTTGCTAGTATTCGTAAATAGGCGTCTTCAACGTATCATTCGTGAATTTTGAGACCAACGAATAAGCAATGCTATGGTTGAGAATACGGTACTAGATAAATATGGCAAGTCGATTGATGAGACGGTGAGTCTTCATCAACCAAAGTGATTGAGACATACAGCATTACGTATGGAAAATCACCGACTACCTCGATGGACAATGTTGTCTGGTATAGGAATAGACTGACAGAAAGCTACGGAACAGATAAACGAAAACATAATACCAGTTCATGAAGTCATTAACAATAGGAATGAGACATATTAAAAGGTGTAGATCACTTGGTTGAGATTTGTGTGACTATCGTTAAAGTCCTAAAATCTTCTTATATCATTTATTCTTCTTTCGATAGTTCATCTATTCTCTTCTTTACTCCTACACTACACTACGTAAGTATGATAAGTTGAATCAATGTATATATGTATCAAATTCTATGTGCTGTATGACTGATAGATTGAAACAGACAAACAACAACAAGATTTAACTAGTTACCTGTAAATAACTTTGAAATATATCACATTTACTTTCAAGAAATTCCATTGTACGTGGGGTTAATTGACGTTTTGGTAATTGTTTGTTTATTAATGTACCATGAAATTCAATTAATTTCTGTTCAAGTACATAGAATTCAGAATATTTTCTAAAGAAAAAAAAAATTAAAAAAAGGATAAAAATCACGTAGAGATTTAAGTGAAATTATTAAGTTTTTGATTGAGATCATGAACTGGTTGATGTTAGACCACCATTAAAAATCTGGAAGCACTGAACAGCCGTTTCGCCTTATTGTGGGACTCCCTAACAGTGCGTATCCACGATCCCGCCTCACGGGATTCGAACCTAGAGCCTTCAGTTTCGTGCACGAACCCTTAACCTCTAGACCACTAAGCCGACATCCAATGGTGTTAATGTCTAACTTCAACCAATCCACGAAATTACGCAACCATCTTTCATTTTACTGAAGTAGATACCGGTCTCTGCTCGACACGGATTAGCTCCACTGGTCACGGCTTCTCACAAGAACTCCGAGAATTTCCTCACAAAGCTAGTCATTAGCGAGCACGTGCTGAGGAATCCCACAATAGGACGAAACGACCGTCCAGTGCTTCCAAGTTTTCAATGATGGTTTAACATCAATCAGTTCATGATCTCAACCAAGAAATTTAAGTGAAAGATAGAAAACAAAACAAAACGGTTGAAAGCAACTCGTTGCATTAGTGATTCAAATAGATCAGTAACTTAGGATATATACACATGGAGAAAGTCAGTCAGTGAGCTACAACGTAAGATCAAGCACACATAAGCATGCATCGATTCGAGTTGCTACACCACGTTAGCACAATAAGATGAACACCAAATTTATAAAAGTAGTTACTTCAATGGTGGTAATATACAAAAGAAAGATAGTGTATAAGGATATAGTACAGGAAGAAAGAATTAGAAATGTATAAAGTAATTTTAATCTCGCGGTTTAAGGGAAAGCAAAGAGCGTATACACCTACGCCATTATGATCAATTCTGAGCCATTTTATCTAGAGTCTCCACATAGAGAAAGAGGAAGCTTGATTTTATCATGAACTTTGAAAAATCAGATAAACAAATGAACAGTACATACTTCATCATACTTATGTATATAAAATCGAACAAAATGTTGACATTTCATCCTACAATTAACATAATACCTCTAAACTATGGAAGGAGTTAAATTGTTTAAACTGTGTAGTTTAATCACAGAAACTTTCATTATGTAATGAGTAATATTCCCATCGGGTATAGAGGAAAACGCTTAATTGTTATAAACACTATGACTATATATTAATTTAATCTATGATACTTAATAAAATTTATCAATTTTATTGAGTAAATATAATTTATCAGTATAGGGGTTTTTGAGTTTTGATCGCGATCATGAACTGCTCAACGTTAAACCACCTTGAAATCCTGAACGACCGTTTCTTCCTAGTATCGGACTTCTCAGTAGTAGACACCAACGATTCTGCGACCTTCAGTCTCGTGACAACGCTTAATCACCAGTAGAGTTCAACCGTGTGGAATTTGAAGCAGTTACCAACCAAAGACAATGGAAAATGGTCACACAATATCGTGGATTGGTTGAACTTATACATTAACACGATTGGATGCCGACTTAGTGGTTTGAATGTTAAGTGTTTGTGTGAGACTGAAGGTCCTTGATTCGAGTCCCGTGTGAGGGATCGTGTATGGACACCGATGAAGAGTTCCATACTCGAATGAAACGACTGTTTAGTGCCTCCAGTTTCTCAATGATGGTCCGACATTGATCAGTTCATGATTTAAATAGTATAATTTTACTTATTCTTCAAATCAAGTCGTCAATGAAGCCAATTAAATATTACCTGTAAAAAGTTGGGAGAAAATTTTCAGCTCAAATAGATGTATTTAATGGTGATGAGTACTATGAGTTAAAATGATTTAATTGTGAAGCATTCATTATTTATCCTGAATAACATCCTATTATTCGCTTCATTTAGAAATGAGATACTTAGTTATTTCACAAGTATTATATCAGGTTATTTCATTTACCTATGTTAATTTTAACTCTGGTTGTTAGAATGGGGGTATTAACCTCGTGAATTCCGAAGAATCTCGGCATTCATCATGAGGAGTCATAATTATTATTAATGAGGATCCTTCAACTCAGTGCAGAGTTCAAATGGTTTAAGTGATGTTTCCGGTTAGTGTTTTTTTAGCAAGGATTTTTTCCACGAGATCGTTTTGTTAACTTCATGTCCAACCTACTTCATTTATCCGAGCTTCGGACTGACAGTAATCCTAGAAGGGATCCGGGTGTACCTGGGCATTATCATCAATAAACAAGGTAGATCTGAAACAGATATGAAGGAACGGATTGACAAAGCAAGACCAGTATTCCTAAAATTGAAGAGAATCTGGAACTCAATACGACAGCCAGTCAACATCAAGGACAAAATTTTCAATATGAACGTTAAAACAGTTTTGTTATATGAGGCTAAAATTTGGAGAACCAATACAATCATCATCAAAAAACTGCAGGTACTTGAATATTACGTATTTTTTACTACATAAGCTGAGTTGGATTTTATCAAATTGTTTAGGTTTGAATATCAAATTTTTATGCAAAGATGGAGTGAAGTTTAAATTCACTTGGTATTGTTTACTTGAATCTTCCCATTGATTACCTCATTGCGCAAGCAAGTGGCTATCAGGACTCAGTAGCTATATGGATAACGCGATGGCATTTGAAGCGAACGGTACTGAGTTCGGGTCCCCAAGTCAACATCGACTCGGAGATGCAGATACATCCGGATGAAGAATATTAAGTAGGACGAAACGCACGTCCTGGATTCCACTACTAGAAACTATCCATCTTTGTATATAATCCTCGTGAATTAAGGCTATATCAAGGCAATAACGCACATATGGCAATAAGAGACTGATCAATTATAGTTCTAAATAACAATGAGAAGACTCAAATAAACAATACCAAGTGAATAAAATGTTGACTTATAATTGGTCTTCTATAGTTTGTGGTTTATTATTGTGAAATAATGTGTGTCAGCTTTCGTTATCCAGTTCGAAATAGGACTGTTCGTATTAGAGTAGTTCAATTATCCCCTTAATACATAAGTGTTGTAGGCTATCAACTAGTAACTGTTAGCGCTAGAACCCTCCCAAGCCGCAAATGAGAAGACAGAAGAAGACTGGAGAAGTGCCTGATGAGTAAGAATCAAAATGTACAGAAAATCATGGGTATCTATAGATATTAGCGTTGTTTAAATCAACATTATAATTCAACCAATCCGCAAAGTGGTATGTCACACTACTGACCAATAGTAGCATGCCATGTTGATATTCTAGAAAGCTCCGTTACGTTCTGATTGGATGAAACTCTGTGACTCTTCTAAGGCCTCTGGAGGCTCTGTCGTAGTTCTCGACAGCCGTCCCAACAGAAACTTCAATAGGAAAATGTTTTCGTTTTATCAAGACATAACAAAAACAACAACAACAACAATCCAACGTATAAAATTTACTCACCTTGTTACTTTAGCCACTTGTCTACGTACTCCATTGATAACAATTTCAGTAATAACATTGAACATAAACTGTGTTGAAAGTTGTGGTAATGATGATGAAACAAATGAATTATTATATATAGATGGATTAATTAAATTATTTAATTCATTTGATATTTTATTTCGATAGCTTATATCACGTACAGCGTTGTAGATGATGAAATTGGAGTTGTCATAGTATTATTATTAATATTATTCGATAAAATATTCATATTCATTGATGCTGGTAAGTGATTAGTTTGATTAGAATGTAAATTCGTTATCCCAAGTGTTGTTGTTGATGATAATACAAGTGGGTTAATGGTGGATGTAGTAATTAAACCTAATGGATGACGATTATTCGATTGAGTTACAACTTCAGGACGTGATAAACCACGTATATATACATTGCATTGAGATAAATCTAATTGTTGTGTTGTTTCCGGTAAATGTTTTATACCGATGACATGTTGATTTGTAAGTAATTCTTCGCTGACAGTAGTAGTAGTAGTAGTGCCAGTATTAGTATAATATCGATTAGATCGATTAGTTTGGTCATTGAGAATATTACCAAACCGATCTTTTTGATTACGACGCATTGATGAAACTGAGAGTTTGGATGAGTCCAGATTTCCGAAAAATTGTCCATCAGCTGGAAAAAAAACCCGATATAAAACATATTTTGATATAGATGTACTTTAACAGAATACAATTCATATATAAATTTCAAATATCCAGTGAATAATTCAATATACTGAGTGAAATGTAGTGTTGAGTGCCATGGGACGCCAATATAACTTATTCTAACTTTTCGACGGACCAATTCATACATTCTTCTTCAGTAGTAGCATTTTCACCTTGTTAATTATCATTATATCAATCTTGGAAGCTTTAAGTAAGAGTATATGTGCGCCTTCATTATCTTACTCATCACATGCCTATAACTAGGCTACACCCAGATTTTGTAACCCAAAATGTACAGTTTCTCGTTGATCTTAGATACTACTCCATGTGCCTTTACCTGTTATCTTTGGACATCCTAAATTATTATTTCAGTATTCTGTCATTCATTTACCATCGTTTACGTGGTCTCACCTCTACCTTTTGTAACCTATAATGACAGAAATTTCTCAAGCTATTTTGTATTTCGTGGTATGTTATATTATCAAGGTCTTTTGTATTACACTGCATTGTTGTATTTTTCGACTACTGTTATTGACGCTTTTACAATAAGATTATTATTCCTTCATCCGTTTCACATACTTCATTTGTGGCTACTTTCGTCCACGTTCTCGTCTATTTATTCCATGTTCCTCACTTGTTATATGTGCAATATTCAATCATCATGTCAGTTTAGAGATTGCACTTCTCTTGTTGATGTACTTGACATAAATCAAGTGCTCTTCTATCACAGACATCATTGATATACATCGCCTCGTTTCTGCTCTCATAGTCAAATGTTGTCCTGTTTTTTCGGTATGATCATAAATCTATTCTTTCTTCACATTGTGCGTCCTCCATTCCTTGTCTCTTTATAATTTGTCACGGAGAGGGCCTATGAACGGTCTGTGGTGCGAAATTTATACTTTAAATTCGTCCTCATCTGCTAGTGGCTCTCGAATTACGGACCCTCTTGCCTGTCAGTTGTGTCAGCATACGCTAACAAAGTTGCCGCTTTGAATCAGTGCAACCAATACTGAAATAATAATTTAGGACGTCCAAAGATAACAGGTAAAAGCACACGGAGTCTCTAAGATCAACGTAAAACTGTGTTTTTTTGGGGGGTTGCAAAATCTGATGTGTAGCCTAGTTTGAAATTAGATAAGAGGTTTCTAAGTAGTAGGCGCAGCAACGATATATACAAAGAAAGATATAGAAAGGATGATAGAATACTGGAGTCATAGTCATTCGCGCTTAGTGAAAAAAACTCCACTTAAATATGATATGCGCAATATTCATAATTTTCATAGTTGTAGTGAGAAATGTTAACCACCCGAGTTCAATCATATCGGGAGCAAGACATATAACGCCGACTGTAATGGATGCTGGTTGAGCAATATAACTAGTTGACTAGAGAATAGAAAGGTTTTGAGGAATTGTAGACTTTTCATAGTTTAAATTACAATGTGAAGTTAACGAGGTTACCTAGTTGAAAACAGGACATTGGTTTAAAAGTTAAGCGTTTGAGAGTGAAATCAAACGTGTTGGTTATTATACCTAATGGGGAATACGGATACAAACTTCTGAGTCCCATAACAAAAAGAAACAGCTATTTATTGTTTCCCGGTTTTATATATATATTCATCTTGATAAGATTGATGACTTAAACGACTAAAATTCTACAATCTCAACAAGCACTCTTATATTCATATTAATCATTTCCTCCAACATCGGATTTCTGAAGTTCTATAAGAGAAGCCGTGGCTAATCAAGTTCAACTATGTTGAGTATAAGACAATCATTCATCACAGACAATAGAAGATAGTTTTGGAATATTGTGAACTAATTGTGTAATGTTAGAAATGTTAACACTTCAAAGGCTAATTGCTCACCGTGCCACCTGAAGGTCCAGGCTTCCATCCATCGGATAGATTATGGGTGAGCGTTGCTGAAGAACCTCATGCTAGGATGAAACAACCATTCAATCCTTCCTAGTTGTCAGTGATCACCTAACTGAACTACATCCGTGATGCAAAGTTACAAACATTTAACAAACTCCATGCATTAACAAATCATCTATCTTACCAGTTGTTACGAATCGCTCTCTCTCTCTCTCTCTATGAATCACACTCCATACGTACTTGAATAGTAACATACTATATTTATAACAAATAATTGATTTGTAAGTTAAACTACATTGTTTCTTACCTTTTTCGTAAATAATTAAAAAAAGTTCCAAACATACACACACAAACATACATAAAAAAGTGCATTAATCCAAGGTTACATACACATATATAAGCACACAATTCAAAATAGTAAACACTATCAGACATAACATACTTTCTTCTAAACCAAAGATTACCAAAACAGATCTTTCTTATGTTGATTAAATACAAGCTTTATAGTGAAAACAAGAATAGGTAAAGGTATTTATTCGCAATTTTTTTTTCACTTTATAACTGTCTAATTACTGAGTAGTGACCAATCTCATGTATATGAAGTACTTCATATCGTTGATTAAATTCTATCGATCAAGTTGAAATGTGACCAATACTAGTCTAAACGACTCGAGATCGTCTGCACTGTGTCAAAATGTATAGTGGTAATCTCGAGATAGTCGATAGACAACATTATAAGATTCAGATTTCGTGTTATTTGTTGATCGTCAGCAACGTGTACTTGTAATATTAGAATTTGATTGATAGAATTCCATCAGCATTAGGAAAGACTTGATGTACATGACACTAGTCACTATTCATTTAAGGATTAGTCAAGGTTCAAATAGATCCATTGTCACGAATCTGATTAACGCGTGATCGGTTCCTATACTAGGACGAAACCGGTGTCTAGTTCATTCACGTTTTTAATGGTAGTTCAAATTAAATTGGTTCATGATTTAAATGAAATTCAACAAATCTCCACAACAACATATTGAGAATAGTTGAGATTGTTTGTTACTAGACGAACAGATTAAAAGCCATTAGAACGTGAAACTTACTAGTACAAAATATTGCGCCTGAGATCCACGATCATGTTACTTGGTCAATGAGACCACGGATACTAGTCTTGGTTTCTTTCTCCATCTGTTCTTCCAACATGAGGTATTTTTTACTGTGCAAGTTAGTTTAAGTAAACTGTCAATAAATCGTGCACATCACTGAAACACTCGAATTCATCTGATTTTTTAAATGGATACAGTAATATTTGTTAATCAAATATTTTCTCATAAGAAATATGGTTCACTTACTGTATTGACTACTAAATACATTCATTAAAGCATTTCCAAATAGACCAGTTTGTTGTTGACTTGTTCCTACATTTTGTGATAAACGTCGAATATCGCGTTTTGGAGACCTGCTTTATATTAATTAAAAAAAAAACGGGAACAGACGAAATAAAACCAATTCTTAAACAAGGTCGTTTCTCATTTATTTTCCTACACTTTTGCTATGATAAATCGTTCTGTTTTACTTTACGGCTGCAAAACGTGGCCTTTAAGAACAGAAGATATTCATAAGCTACAAGTATTTGATCACAGATGCCTTAGAAATATTGCTCGCATCTCCTGGGATCACCGAGTAAGTAATAGTGAAGCTAGACACAGGGTATTGGGGAATGATGATGGGAAATCAGTTGATGAACTTGTGAATCTTCATCGATTGAGATGGTTGGGCCACCTGTTGCGTATGCCTCAACACCCATTACCACGACGTGCAATGCTGACTAGTGTTGGGGATGGTTGGAACGAAGTTAGAGGTGGCCAAACCAAAACGTGGCATCACTCCACAAAGTCAATAACTCCTGGTCTGAGCCATGTTGATAGATGGAGACTACTTAGTTGGAGTCCGCGTTACTATCGTAACGAATAGTAGGAGACTATGAGTGACATGGCTCAGAATCGATCACAATGGCGTCGGTGTATGCACTCTCTGTTCCTCCTTGAACTATGAGATTAAAATCGCTTCATATCTTTCTACGTACTAAATCTTTCTTCCAGTACTATATCCTTAAATGTAATCTTTCTTTTATATATTACCACTATTGAATGAACTACTTTTATGAATCCGGTGTTTATCTTGTTGTGTTAATGAGGTACGGCAAGTTGGACCGATGCATATGTGCTTGATCCCACGTTGTAGCTGACTGACTGACTGACTATGAACATTAGAACTGAGATGCAAATATATCTAGCTGACGAGCTCCGAATAGGACAAAAATGTCCAGAATTCTAATGCTAACAATGATTCATTGATTTAGATGGGAATCGTAACAAAATGATCATAACAAGAAAAACTGTAGAGCATCCACATAGGTTAACGAAGACTGATCAGAAGTCAGTCCTAAATATCAACAACGGCGTAATCCGGCTGAGATTATTTATGTTTTTTCTAATGTTCGTTAGGCATGCTATATCTTTCAATTTTGTGTTTTAAGTGAAGAACAATGGGTTCGAGTAATAATCTGAGCACCAATAACATTAAAATGCAGGTACATCCGGCTGACGAATTCCGAATAGGACGAGATAAGCGTTCTAGATCCTAGTGTTAGTCGCAAACGTCTACTCTTTAATTCGCCCCCGAATGCCCTTGTACGACAGAGGGTGAAGAGTCAGATCACCTCGCGGAACAACATATGTGAACATTATAATAATGCCCGTACATTATTACGGATATGAATATGAGTTAATTGTAAGTCTAGATCGAGGGAACTTTCAACAAACTGGTTAGTCAGTTATTAAAGAGTGCCTTTCAGGTCAATCTGAAATCAATAAATCTATCCACATAAACTGAATTGATTAACCGATGAAGATCGGGTCAATGAATCATATAGTTTGAGGTCAATTTTTATTAACACAATAACAGTCTATCATAATGGAAACTAAGACTTTGACTATTAAGCCAAAATATAAAAAACGCCAGTCTTCTACACAAAACTATCTTGAAAATCATTAGCATCCAATTGAACATATTCCCTGTAGTTTCATTTTTGATATCCAATAGCATGTAAGGTTGTGATGTGTGCATTACTGAGGAGTCACAAGCTCACGGTATTTAACTCACAGTATTTAACTGTTTTTAATACATACCCGGCTTCATTTCATCTCTCAAGGTAGATATCACCCGAGAAAACAAAACTAAAAACAGTCAATGGATAAATTTCAAATGTCTCAAGAAATGTAAAACACTGCAATAGTAAAGATTGTACAAAGCAACAGGAGGGTACGCATACACTGAAACAATTTCTCGCTCTGATTCAAATTGAAAAAGTTCAGATTATCCCGTTGTTGATATTTTTGAGTGAAATTCGATAAAAACTTGGTTGGTGAATATGGATCATGTGTGGATTCCCTCTATATAGCCATTTACCACAAGTTGATATAGAATGGATGGAATGTGGCTAGTAATGGAATCCAAGATGTACAATTTGTTCTATTTGGCACTCATCAGCTGGATTTACCTGCATCCCAAAGTTGGTGTTCATACAGAGAATGAATTATATCTTATACCTGTTGCAAAAGTGAGTGCCAATTTAGATTCAGTAGCCAAATGGACAACACGATAGCGTGTGAAGTGAGCGGTACTGGTGTTTTAAACGAGAACTCAGGTTGGAAAAGCCAATTTATTGTTTCATGCAAAATTACGCAGTGCCTTCGCAAAATATGAAAATCATACATTAAATATATTATTTGCATGTCTTTCTTCAATATCACATGATCCTTCAATCCCGTCGTTATCACAGTTTCTCTGTTTTCTTTCATATTCTCTTCAAATAAATCTTCTGCTGGCAGGCATTTCACTTCATACTACTTATATTCGAAGGCACAAGTAGCGAACATCACATTGGGTTTGAGTACTGGATTGCAAATCAACTCTGCGATGCAGGTAAATCGGACTTAAAAGTTCAAAACACAACGAAATATGAGTTCTGGATTCCACTGATAACCACATTCTATCTACTCTATGCTAAGTTCTAACAATGCGCTAGCAGAGAAAAAAAAGGTAGTCGATGAATTACCAAAGAATGTGTGAGCTTCAATGAATAACACGAGAATGAATTGATTACTTTAAAATTTAAACATAAAAGCACATAGTTAAACAAACCATCTGACTGAATAACAATTCACATTGTGTTTCAACAAAACTCTACAAGAAAATTAAGAGAATCTTTCTTTTGGTGGAGCTTTGTTCTCTGAGCTGGTTTGACCGAACCATCCAGTCCAGAGAACAAAACTCCACCAAAATCATCCACCTGAGCTACAAATCTTCTCCACCATCTCGAGAATCTTTCAAAATAAGAATTCGTTAAACGACAAAATACAGTAATGATATAAGTTACATGAATCATTTGTTGTTCAATTGGAAATTGTTGGTGAATATGACAACATGACAGAAATTTCAATCATATGGTAAGTGGATAAATAGGTCACTGATCGACAACATCACATTAAATCGTATCAATCAAACAGTCAGTCAGTTACAACGTAGGATCAGGTACAAATATGCATCGGTCCAAGTTGCCATACCTCATTAGCACAAGAAGATAAACACCGGATTCATAGAAATAGTTAACTCAATGGTGTAATATATGAAAGAAAGATTTTATGTAGGGATATAGTACAGGAAGAAAGAATTAGTGTATAGAAAGAAAGATATGAAGTGATTTTAATCTTGTAGTTTAAGGGAAGATAGAGAATGTATACACCTACGACATTGTGATAGATTCTGAGCCATGTCACCCTGAGTCTGCAACTATTGGTCACGAGATTACAATGAAAAGTAAGTAAAATAGGAGGTCCCAGCCAATAAACACACATAAACAGATACAATTTTTAATGTTCAGGGTTTGGGTTTAATTACTACCAATAGTAATCAACACTGTTACACAAAGTACTTGAAAAGTCAGTCATTCAGTCATAAAGAACATAAGACCTGAACTATATTCGCATTATTTCAAGTTGCCGCTACACTTTATCAATAAGACAAATGTCAGAGTAGCAGAATTTGTAATGACATTAGTTGTAGTGGAAAACATTACGCCTAGACAATACCTAAACTCCTGGTTTCGACATTATATGGAAAAAATAACAGAAGAGTTTCAACTCTTGTAACCTATAATGATTGTTGTTAAATCATACACCAGGACACTTGGGTATGGTCCAAACTACAAGTGTGGAGGCTAATGATACCACCCGAGTTGCTTAAACCCAAGACGGATGAGCTGGGCTTTAACCAAAGACTTAGTGTACATACATTGAAAAAGGAATAAACGCGATTAACTTACACTCCAATTTTATTTAATGATGATACTGAAGTTGAAAAATGTGAAAAACCAAATGAATATTTTATGTACTCCGGGCTTTCCAAATACATTGGTATAAATCGTAGTTCAACTGCCTTACAAACTGACTGATAGGTTCTACAGACAAAAAAAAAATATAGAAAAAGAGAAACATGTGTAGATAAATACAGAAATGAGTAAACCATACAAGTGTAAAACAATCAAAGCATTGATCGAAGAAGAGTTAGTTCAACCACACAAATATGTGTTAATTCAACAGATAGGCTGTGATCGAAAGTGAAGTCCAATGAAGACGAGGTTTGTATTATGAACGATGTGGTCTCACATGCTGTTGTTGGATATGTAGGGGGAGTTATTACTTCCCAGTTGTCCACACTGTGAGAGGATATTTATTCTTGCACAATCTGAAAAAGAAGCTCGATAAATGGTGAACTTAGAGAACTAGGAACATAACCGCAGATACCAATGGACAACTACTTGAGGCCGGTTTGGGCACCCGGGCAGTATCACAGCCGTCACACATATCGAATGAGATTTGTGTAGCGCATATGTATTTGGTGCCTCTTTGTACCATTTTCTATGTGTTGAAATAAATAAATAAATAAAATGAGGCCGTTACATACAACCTATTTATGCAAAGTTTAAGATGTGTTAGCTCCGTACTTTAAAAGGCTTTACCACCTAAGACAATGATACACAAGGTAGAGTGAGGTGTGATATATGTAGGAAGTAATTTTTTACAGATTCAATTCTAAACTATTCACTAGACTGTCGAGCACAGAGTTTTAGCTTAGCCAAAGTCAAAACAAGTAAACTAATTGGCTTGATAAACTTCAACTGTTTTTCTTAAACGTAAATGAACACTGTTAGTATACAAAATAGACAATTAATACAGCATATTAAACAGGCGAAAAAGAGTGACATAAATAACATTCCGAATTAAAGAACAGGAAAAATAAGTCAACAAACTTAATATCAGAGGAGTTTTGTGGAGACTGTGGTAATTTAATAATTGAATTCAATTGAAGCTAGACCATAATGGAAAACCTGAAAGCACTGGATGGCCTTTTTATCCTAGTATAGGACACCTCAGCAGTGCGAATCCACGATCCTGCTCCGCGAGATTCATTTATGATCAACATAAAGATTATGATTTCGATAGAACAATGAGAAGACAGAGTTGATCTGAAAAAAGGTGATGTATTTACTTTGTACATTTCAAACAATCTGTTCACACTTTTTATATGAAAATTAATAAAGTTCATCGGACAGTGTCTCATTATTCTAGGTCATAAAATGACTCAAGGATTACTAGAGTACATTCAAGATTACGACAAATTCTTTTTGTACACATAATGAGGGTTTAAATTAGGATTGGTGACTGGGTTTGTTTATTCGATTACACTTTACAAATATATTAAGATTGACCTTTTCTAATCCCTTTATTATGTTTATGAGAACGCTTATTGATGCAAATTTTGGTTATCTGGGGAGAAAATGCATTATTGCCGCTATACCGCTGTGCAGTCAGCAGTACAGCTTTTAGTTGTGTACGGTACGATGTCTATTTTTATTTATTTAAACACATAAACATTGGTACATGTAGGCACCAAACAAATATGCGCCACATAAATCATTCCATTTCTGTGAGGGCTGGGACACTGCTCGGGTGCCCAAAACGAACTATGTGATTTTCTTTCGGGGAGCACACCCGGAGACTTTAACCTAAAAGTCTGACCTACAAAGCAGTGGAGCAACGTTAGGAGATGCAGTCCCATGGTAGCCAGTCACCAACAATAGGTTCATATGCAATTTGTTCCTTCAGGATACTGGAGACAGCTTACGTGCATCATTGGTTTGGAATCAGGGTTTTCCGACTCCCCTAGGTGGACTCTCCGTGTCCACTAACCCGGTTAAAGCGCCGGACATTCGCTTTTCATCTTCTCAATTTCGTAAACAACAGTAATGCCACGAGAAGGCAGTGAGTACGACTTCCTCAACAGTGGTTGTATGCACGTGGCCATGTGAGAGCGTTTGGAGAGGGAGAGCTGACTCTCCTCACTCTCAGCCGTACCAGGGCATTTGGGGGACCTAAAGAGACAAGTGCAGCAGTCAAAACAGCTCAGTTAAATCATTATGATATCTATTCACGATCAACACATCAAGGTATTAGCTATAGTACGTTAGTGGAATCTAGTATCTAGAGTTCATTCTGTTTAAAACCTATTCACTGTATGTACCTGGAAACCAGTGTAGTTGTGCCAACACTAACATGTTTCACTACATTCCACTATCGTAAAAACGTAATCAACACTTTAAAAAAAAACTAAAAACTCACTCTTTCCATTGTGGTGTATTAACAAGTTGATTAATTGTCTCCGGTGAACAATACTTTAAACAAACTTTTAATAATTCTTCAAATTCATTAGATACATTGAAAAATTGTAAACGTCTAACATTTATTGTAGGTAAGGTTTTAGTGGATTGATTATGTGTAATCATTTTAGATATTTGATAAATAGAATGATGATGATCATCATCATCATCATGACGCTGATGATAATGATCAATGTCAACATCATCCCCATTGTTATTATCATTAAACATTTGACCATTTAATATACTTAAAATATGATGTAATTGTGCACTAATTTCATGACAAGCATCTGATGATGGCATAGATTTTAAGACACGTGAATTAATTTGATCTATTTTGAATAGAAATAAAAGTTCAAATAAAGAAAATTAGAATAAATTTAATTCATCTACAAAATCTATGAAGATTAGTTGCATAAGTGATGCCGATCGACAAGCTTTCAGTCAGTCTGGGACAGTGTTTGTGCACTAGAATCGTTGGCTATGGTGATATTTGAGGAGGAAGCCAAAAGAGGAAGTTTACAGTTGAAAGTTGATGTAGGAGGAATAATAGAAATTGAGGAGGGAAGTTGATTATGAATACAGTGGTCTTGAGTGCTGTTAGAGATATGAGGGCAATTATCACTTCCTGGTTGCCCACACTGTGAAAGAGTTTTTCTAGAAGTATCTGAAAGGGAAATTGGTTCAGGGGTAGTCTTAGAGACCTGAGAGCGTGACCGAAGTGCCCAAGGGACAACTGCTTGAAGTCGACTGGATGCACCTGCATCTCACAATTGATGTTCATTCAAAGACTCGAACCCAGTACCATTCGCTTCAAACACCATCATATTATCCACTAAGCTACTGAGTCCTGATAGCCACCTGCTTGTGCAATGAGGTGAAGTTTTAAATTCACTTGGTGTTGTTTTACTTGTATCTTCGCATTGTTGTCTAGGACTTCAATTGATCAATCTCTTAATAGCATATATGCATCCTGTGCATAATAAAGCGAACGGTACGGAGTTCGAGTCCCAGATATTGCCTTAGGTCACAAGCTTTATAAACAAAGATGGATAGTGGTTACAATAATTTGATAATTACTTACACATTAACAATAAAATTGTTAAAGGTTCAATAGATTTAACTGATTTCATGTATTGCATAAATGGATAGAGTTCATCTTGTTGATTTAATAACTTCTCAATATGTATAACTGTTGATTGCTAAAAATGAAAAAGAAAATTACATCATTGTTCGTTCCATCCAAAAACCAATGTAGCTTGATGTAATTAATACAATGCTTCGAACTATACTGTTTGTATAAGGGCTAAAACCTCAATGTAAAGGATAGGCGTAAAGCTGTGACTGGCTTACATTGAAGTGAATGGAAATAGATTAGAGTATCAAACACGTTGTACTTAATTCAATCTGGACAACATCGATACAATATTATGTAATATTTAAAAATGTAATTAGTAATAGAATCAAGAATATACCTCTCTATATGAGACTCTTCAGTTGGATATACCTAGATCAAACTATGAGTGATCGTACCAAAGCTCGAAATCAGTACACTTTAAATTCACTTGCTGTTGCTTTACATGTATCTTCCCATTGTTATTTAGGACTACAATTGATCAGTCTCATGTTAACATATGTGCATCCTGTGCGGATTGTCTCGATATAGTTTTGAGTCACTAGCTTTTTAAGCAAAGATGGATAGTGGCTAGCAGTGGAATTTAGGACGCACATTTCGTCCTATTTGGGACTCTTCAGCTGGATGTACCTGCATCCCAGAGTTGATGTTCACTCCGGGACTCAGTAGCTAAGTAGATAACGCAATGGTGTTTGAGGCGAACGGCACCGGGATCGAGTCCCGGAGTGAACATCAACTCTGAGATGCGGGTACATCCGGTTGATGAGTCTCAAATAGAACGAATTGCGCGTCCTGGATTCCACTGCTAGCCATTATTTATCTTTTTCAGTACACTTTGCTTCAAAAGATAACATGTCACCAACTGAGCCACTAATTTCAGATAAACATTAATTATTTCAACGAATTTAAAGGTGTTTGTATCTACATGTCAAATATTACTAAAAAGTTTGTGGTCAAATGCTATCATTAAAGCAATCTTCTAAGAATGCACATATAACAACAGGAATTGATCAATTATTATCGTTTTGAATATCAATAACGCAATATTACAATAACTCCTCTCACTGACGAAAAAAAAAATATACACTTTGACAATAACCATAATAATATGCATACCTTTTTAGATAACCATCTCTCCCAGTCGTGAATATATGCTTCGAGTAATGGGACATGTTTACAATCATGTTTTATTAATGATTCAACAGGCTAAAATGGATTAAACATGAATAGTCTCATGCTTATTAGATACATATATATGTATATTTGAAATAGAATTAAAAGCCAAAATGAAACTACACGGTAACTAAATGATGAATTATGAATAAATTAATATATTTATAAGTAAAGATGGATAGTGACTAGCAGTGGAATCCACGACGCGCGTTTTGTCCTATTTTGAACTAATGGGCTGGATGTATCTTCATCTCAGATTTCATGTTCACACTATGGCGATTGAATGTCCGGTATACGCCTGACCATGCGAGAGCATTACAAGAGGGGATTTTATTGTCCCCACCCTCGGCCATACCACGGCATTTGGGGTTATACAGCTATTTCCCGGTGTCAAATGTTTGTAAAGAATGAAATTTTCAACAGAAAAAACACCTATAACACTCTGGAATCTTGAACCGAACACAAAACATTGTGACATAATTAAGGCTTCACTTGAAGACTAGCTTAGATAAGAAAATCAAAGATGACGATTGCAAGAAATTTTGAATGTCTACAAACTTCTAGTAAGAGGATTTTGAAATTTTGTCAGTGTCGTTATTCAGATCGGCTTTGTAAGAGTCTTCATAAGTTAACTGTTAAGAGTTGACGATAATTCCTTAAAAAAAGGAAATACTTCTACCGATCAACAATTGTGTAAACTTCGGGAAAACAATCGATTATGCTTTCATTATCCTGAATGAACATTTAACGAATTTGTCAAATTTTTTTAGCATATTCTCCAGAGGTTTATAGAATATCAAGACAATAGATAATCACAAAGATATCACTGTTCTCCAAACATGAATGAACCGTTTAAGTAAAGCTTCTTCTAAAATTCCTACCCTCATATCTTAAGGTTAAATAGTAAACTTCAGCGGACTAGAAACCAGATTAAGTTGATGTCCATGAACATGTTCAGAAAATACAAATGTTGAAAATCCTTGCAGAATACGTTATCCTAAAAGTCCCGCCTTTTTTTCATCTCATATTAGTGGTATGAATTATTAACATTCATGTGTTGCCATTTCAAAGAGTTGCATTTAGAAATTATTCGTATTAGAATAATCTCGATCGCCACGTTATTGCCTAACTACCGTCGGCCAGTCAGAAAGAGCGTGTGTTTGAATTTCACCTCGATCACAACCTTTACCCCCAAATGCCCTGGTACGGCCAAAAGTGGGGAGTCAGCTCTTCCTCTCCAAATGCTCTTACATGGCCACGTCCATACAACCACTGACAGGGAAGTCCTATTCACTGCCTTTTTGCAACACGGGTGTTGTTTACGAAATTGAGAGGATGAAAAGCGAATGTCCGGCGCTTTAATCGGGTTAGTAGACACAGAGGATTTACCTAGGGGAGTTGGGAAACCCTGATTCCAAACCAATGGTGCATATGGGATCCAGGATCCTAAGGAAACAAATGGCGTATGGACCGATTGTTGGTCACCGGCTACCATGGGAATGCACCTCCTAAAGTTGTTCCACTGCCTTGTGGATTAGCCCTTAGGTCAAAGGCTCGGGATGTGGTCCCCTTCGGTTTGAACACTCGGGTAGTATCTCAGCCCTCATACAAATCAAATGATTTGTGCGGCGCATATTTGTTTGGTGCCTTCTTGTACCAATGTTTATGTGTTTAAATAAATAAAATAAGATAGAACTTATTCGTATTAGAATAATGTCGATAGTTACGTTACGTTAAAGCCTAACTATCATCGACCTGTACAGATTTGAATATCAATATACAATTACTTACTTACTTACTTACTTACTTACGCCTGTTACTCCTAATGGAGCATAGGCCGCCGACCAGATCAATATACAATAAAGTCATGTTATTATTTACTAAAATAGACTATGATAAACTTACTGTACATTCAGGAAAACATAGTAGAATCAAATGATTGACAAAATCCTTCAAATATTCATCCGATAATTTGGAAGTGTGCAACAAGAAGGAAGAGGAGAGAAAGAGTATGGGGTGGGGAAAAAATCAATAACGTAATTTTTTGTTAACTACAGAATGAGTGTTTAAACAATAAAAATGAAATGACCTTAGAAACTATCAACAAGATCCATTGATTGATAAGATTATGCATAATTCAAGATGACAATCAAGATTACTTATCCATACATATAGAATATGGATTTTATTTTCATTCTGTTAAATCTATTCTACTATCATTACATATTATTATAATTCATACTAATCTAATATACTCACTGTGTTGATAGGATGTGACAATATGAATTAGATTCTAAGTTGTTTAATGACTAACTGACTAATGTTTATTCTGTGCATACATTTCAGCTCTAAACTCATCCAATAGCTCACCTCTATTGAAACTTTAAAAATAAGGGATAGAAATTCCAACTGAGATAAGCTGTTGTGTGAGTTGGAGAATAAAATTAAACCAAGAATGAAAACAAATCAGAATAAAAAGTTGAAATAGAGTAAAATAATTTAAAGCAATCAGTCTCTTTGATAAATTTCGATAGTGCAATATAAGAAAATGAAGATTATCAGAACTGTTTGATGGTATATTAGTGTAATACATTTCGAACAATCTGATCACAGTGGACCAAGTTACAAGGGGTACCAGATACATATGCGCCACACAAATCTCAATAGGCCCCCAAATGCCCTAGTACGGCCGAGAGTGGGGAAAGTCAGCTCTCTTCTCCAAATACTCTGAAGTGGCCACGCGTATATAGCCTCTGCCAGGGAAGTCCTACTCACTGCCTTCTCACGGCGGCGGCGGCGTTTACGAAATTTAGAGGACAAAAACGAATGTCCCGAGATTCAACCGGGTTGGTGGATATGCAGGATCCATCTAGGGGAGTTGGGAAACCTTCATTTCAAACCAACAGTGCACACGGGCACCGTCATCCTGAAGGAACAAATGGCGTGTGAACCAATCGTTGGTCACCGGATACCCTGGGACTGCATCTCCTCATGATGCTCCAGTGCCTTGTGGATCAGACCTTTAAGTCGAAGGTCCCGACTGTGGAACCCCAAGAAACCACATAGCTTGGTTTGGGCACCCGGTCAGTATCACAGCCCTTACAAAAATCAAATGAGATTTATGTGGTGCATATGTATCTGATGCCACCTTGTACCAATATCTATGTGTTCAAATGGAAAAATAAATAAGGATCAGTGGAGTTCAACCAGGTCCGTTGTGAGATAATAACTCATTGAAGACAATGGTGGATGTGTCGCTCAATTTCGTGGATTAATTGGAGTTAGACATTAACACCGAGCTCAGTGGTCTAGAGGTTAAGCGTTCGTGCGCGAGACCGATAAGCCCTGGGTTCGGATC
Source organism: Schistosoma mattheei (assembly GCA_944470405.2). Lineage (NCBI taxonomy): Eukaryota > Metazoa > Platyhelminthes > Trematoda > Strigeidida > Schistosomatidae > Schistosoma > Schistosoma mattheei. Next base: position 1,295,424 of record OX103948.1, on the reverse strand, counting down.
TCGCGAGGCGGGATCGTAGATACACAATACTGAGGAGTCCCACAATAAGACGAAGCGGTCGTCTAGTACTTCCAGGTTCTCCATGCTGATCTAGCTTCAATTGACTCATGATCTCAACTATTAAAAAAATATATACTTTTAAGAACATTTATATATAAAAACTAAAATTTCAACTAGACTAGAAATGGAGGATCATAGAAGACAATGATAATAAAGAAAATGATGTTGTGAAAACAATTTGAAACCTCATCGCTTCTGCATAATAAACTGATATTACCAGGGGGCGTTGAATTTTCGTATGGCTAAGTCTTCAATAAACCTTAGAATACGCCCTTTTACATTTTTATACAACACCACAAAAGCCGAGTAGTTAAGATCAATCTTGTGACCTATTTCAATTGTGTTTGCTAATAGAGGATAATGGATATTTATCCTCTACTCTGATTGAGGTATTTGATAAAAAACCAAATTGATACAACTACTTCTTAGCTTTACTCTGACAAAAAAAAAATATAATTAGTTACCCTTTTTAACCATGTTTTTTTATCTTGGTCAATATAACCAAGTATGTGGGACATTCGGTGTGTATAGGAAAAATGGGATCATTCCTATGGTACATTTTAGTAGACTAGATAAAATTGAAATATGAAATCATACTTTCATTCTATAAAAAAAACGAATACATATTCATATGATAAATGCTGAGAAAACTCCCAAAAGATAAATGAGGATACCTAGTGTACCAATATAAAATTTTAGAGCGAAAACTAAAGTTATTTCGATTCTCATGACATGATCGATAAACCAGGCAAATGTTTGCATTAGATTTATGAGTCAAACATACACTAAGCATTAACTGATGCGACTAATCAGACAGTTATGATGAACGGGGAAACTGGAACAATGGTGTGTTAGCCTAAGTTATCATCAGCATGGTAAAATGAAATTTACAGGATAAAAAAAAACGAGTCAAAATTAGAGTAGTATTAATGATAGTGAAGTAAGATTAAGTATTGGATAATAAAGTGACAGAGTAGTATGAGAACGAGGTCAAAGTAATCACGACAACTTTACAATTAGTTTCGAACCAATCAGAAAAGAGCTTTCATAAATGTATAGCTTATTAAAAAGAGCCAAGCAATAATATTACACAGTGTAAACAGATTTTGCTTTAATCGATGAATCGGTGGTCTCTAAATAGATTACCCTATCAGTAATTCAGAAAAACAACGATACATAGAATCCCATAAATAGATATAGATTGCCCGTACTTTCGAACCTTTAGAAGGAGCCAAACAGATTTTTAAGTCCTCACACTGTTCCTGGTTAATGTTAGGGTTTTCCTAGCGAACTGATATCAGTCATGATATAAAAGTACTCTATGCCTATATGGATGAATGAGTTTCACTCATCCATCAGGTTGATGGTTCATTCCAGAATTAAGGTTTCAAGGTTATGATTTAGGGATAGTGTCGACTTATCTTGTTATATACGATCTAAATGATACACTTTACATCATTTTTACTCTGTGGTTTCCAAAAATAGTTTTTAGCTATCACTTTCAACAGTTTAAGCAGTATACAAAGGTATTTCTACTACCCGTGATGCATGATATTTGAATTTCGTTCAAAAATCAGTCTTATTCTCTATTCTGATTTGGTTGTCCTTAAAGTATATTTTTACCGAATACCGTTCGAAAAAAAGGGTGATTTACAGAAGAATAAAAAGTACCAACCAAAGTTAAGGCTCAGAAATTAGAATGTGTAAATGAATTTTCCAAACTATGACCGAATCTGAGCCACGCTACTAGAACGAAATGAGTGAAATATATACTTTAACTTACAAGTTGGTTGAGGTGAATGTAAAGTTTTGTAAATTTTCTTTGAAGGAATGAATGTACAATGACAAGGCACTTGGATTAATGTTTTCTTACATTCCTTTAATTGTAAGCTTTCGTTTGGCGCATAAAATACTGTTGCAAATCTTACCTAAATTATTGTTAGTTAATTACGAACCTATTGCTTCTTCTTCTTCTTCACTTTTCGCGTAGTTACGTCCAGATTTTAATTTACGATTTCGATTGTTGTGTAGGTCGGGAATTCACTGTATATTAATGTACAGGTTGAAGCACATCGGAAAAACTGCACGACAGAGATCTAATTTGTTTGCCATGCTCTCTTATTAGACTAAATACTGAGGTCAGAGAGGAAACTCCGTCCTGATAAATAAGCATTTAGATTACCGTGCTCAAGACTCAACGTCAATCGTTGTTACCAGTCAAAACGTATGACTGTTCAAAGTACAGGACATTAAGACAGAGATTGAAATAAGTATACTTGAGGTAGAGAATTAGAGTCTGAATTCTGATTGGTAAATCTCATCGAGTAATATCAATTAAACCCTAACATAGCAATACTAAGTTCGAGTCTTATAGTGAACATCAACGACTGAATATAAATATATCCAATTAACAAGTTCTACGTAAGAAGAAACACCAGTATTAAAAGCCAATAGTACTGAAAACATTATTTACAGTTCAGTAGTCCTCGACAGAATGTATGAATGACTGAGGTGTTTCTTACTTTACCATGTAATCTTTTACTTCGTAAATACTATTAGAAAGAAGTCACATGAATATACATATGACAAAACATTTAACTTACAGAATTAGCTAAAATGTCCATAGCAGGCAATAAAACACAAGTAGATAGTATTTCTATTAAAAAACTAGACAACGATCTGAAAATTAAAAGCATTACATTAATATTTCGAAATAACAACAGAGCTGTCAAATTTGTAGTAAAAAAAACATCAACATATTAACTACACTAATAGAACGCACCGTTACTGGTTGGTTGATGAGTTGTCTGTGCATTTTCGTGTGTTACATGTTCTCATTCCCAACTTATTACAAGATGCACTGATTACTGATGTAAGAATAAGTTATAAGAAAGTTAGAGGTGGTCAAACCAGGGGATATGGGATAAGTCTACAATGTTTCTGTCACGTGAAATGAACCATGTCCTAGAATACAAACATTTTCTCCATAGTCAACATGCAATAATTGTTATCCATGGTTAGAGACTTTAGATGACATACTTTAACATTAAGCAGCAATGACGGAAATACATTCACTCCTTTAATATCACTTCATTGATTTCTTCTGAATTATTTGCTACACATACCTAAGTCATTTCGAATTCGACTCTTATTAATGTCACCGTGCTGTGTGAATATTAAATGAATAACCATGACTAGTTCCTACTTTATGACCAATAACTAAAAGGTTTTGATACGGTTGAAGGTGGGAAGTTCGTTCTGTCTTTTGAAATAGTCACGAATTATGACCTCTTTAAGGAAATTTCTGTTTGTTGCCCTCATGTGGTGAGAGTTTTACAGAAGTGAGGATGGAGAGCGGATGAGCGACACTTAAACCAGGTTGGTATACACAAGGGCTGATGCCATATGAATTGTCCCAAGGATTTTACATCGTGCATCATTTATCGACACTGGAACAGAGTGAAAAAAAAGTGGATAGGTGTCCAGTTTATCACGTGGTGGCGCAGTATGAGTGACAGTTATGTATGGCTGACATCCTTCGGTTCATAAAAACTCCCCGGTTGGTGTCCTAGAGATTATATACCTCAGTGGTTGGAGACTTCATTAGATATGCCTTGGAGTGGCAGTGTTGCTGTAGTTTTCCACTACTATCATTATGCAAGTGAGAAAAAACTCCCATAACCGAATGTAGATTTTATCTGTATTTTAAACTGAACGGTATCTCATAACATGCAACATAATTGGTCATTTACCAACTGATTGTACTACCCTACAATTCTTGTTCTTTTCACAATGTCATCACTTTTCATTGTCCGGATTTTTTTGTGCCCTATCGTACTATAATTTGTCCATAAAGCAAACACTTGAAATCCTATTACCACTGATACTGTTGCTACCTCTACTATTCTGGGATTTGACTTGGCAACTTTACCTTTCTGTGCTAATGGGGTATGGGAACTTGAATCGATGTACATTTGTACAGGTTCTACATTGTGACCTACTGAGTGAATGTAAATTAGCTGTTCATGTCAGCTAATCACATGCATTCGAGAAATTGGTATAAATGTGTATCAGTTCTAACTCCCTTCATCTCATGCTAACATAAAAAGAAAGAAGAAAGTTAACTCAAGCTGTTCTTGAACGATTACAGATTTATTTTTGTCAGTGGTTTACATGAACATAAATGAAGTATGTGGATATTTTAAGCGAACTCTTATAAAAAATTGGTTAATAATCACCGTTTACTTTGTAACAAAAGCTTTATGAGGAATGGCCAGTGTTAAATACCTCTACTAGGTTCATTTTTACTTAACGTTAACTTATCATCGAGGAAGAGAAATAAACAACTATCTCAATTCTTTCATTAGGATTTTGCGTGAAATTTAAATTATCAAGAAAAAATTTCTAAATTAACAGTATGCAAATGAATGGACAATATACATCCTGTTACTTACGGATTACAACCCAGTTCCATAAACTTCTGGAAAAATAACGCACTAGTTGAAGCACTCCGTGAAACAACAGGTGATTTACGACTACGCTCTGAACTACCATACACATGTCCGGGAGAGTTGTGCATAACACGATTACGTCGAAAGCGATGACCGTGATCAACAGAAGGCTCTTTTGATTTATGCATTTCTGATGATGAGAGACTGGGTGGCATGCCGAGAACTGGTAGTAACCGGTTGACCACTGCACGTAAATACATTACTTCAGCTTGTCTTGAATACAGAGCTGCATGTAATCGATCTCCAAAAGCACACAAAACAGCTTCTTCGGAACAAGATTTCAACGGGCTTAAAAAGTATGAACATTAATAAACATCTAAAGGTCAGATACCTTTTACGGGAATGATTTTCCTTCAACATGGTCCGAGTTTCCTCGTGTGTGTCACTAACACCGGTAGTATATAACTTATCTATGGATGAAATAAATAAAGGATGAACAAAAACTTAACGATACGCGCCGTCATAACGTGGAGATATCGAATATAATGGATTATTTCACGGCAGAACATATATACACTTTTTGCAACATACTAGAACAAATCTAATTTAACGAGTAGTGAAGTGGTCAATTGGGAGCTGAACTATTCGAGTTTTAGGTTTATAATGCGTCTGACTTACTACTTAGACACAGGTAGGTGACCTCACAGGTCATAGTTTCATGAATCAATATTTGATTACTATTTCCTAGATGCATGAAAGCCTGAATACAAATTTCGGCAAGATCTGTCGTATTTTAGTCTTCGAGATCGATTGCCTGAGAATATCTCTACAATGACTTCCTCACCAAACTACAACACCAAAAATATTGGCCTATATAATCTAGAAAGCCGAAAAACAATAAAAAACAACTTTGGATGCATAATTAATGTGCATCAGAAATAGATTCATTGTATTATCTAACGGTACTATAAATGATCGTTGAGGCAGACGATAACTATTTTTATTAAACCATTTGCCTAAATAGTCAATAAAATTTCTACTGTTTGGAAAATATTGCTAGTCGTTTAAAAAGCACTGATACATTTATCTGAATAATAGAAGTGACGATAATCATTGTTCCTATTACGTTATGTCCTAGGTCTTCATTATGTAGATTTCTTATCGTTTACAATGGCCGAAATTCAAAGATCATTAGTATTCGGTATTCCATGGGAAAAAATTCACTTGTGTGGAAATTTCTTGGTTTAAATGACAGTAACCTAAATTGAGAAATATTTAATTCAAATGAAAAGCCTAATACTTAATTACTGGAACGACTGACAAATAATTTTGTGGATGAGATTGAAAACTTGACGGCAAAAAATTATTTGAAATGTTCATTAAAACCCTAGGTTTAGTTCTAATCAATAGTCTTAGGATACGGAATATGTCTCTAATAACCCCACGAAATTGAATGGCTAACAAAACCAGCTTGTTATTTAATTGAATGACGCTAGTACCTTGATGATTGCCAACAATGTCAGAAAATTAAAGCACATTCGAAATGGTGTAAACAAAATGCCCTTACATTGGTGGAAAAGTTTTGGCAAATCAGATTCCATCAAAAGACTTATCAGTATTCAACCACTTTTTATTTACTTTGAATACAACAAAAGTGTTAAATATAAATAAACGTTGTACCGGAAAAGTCATCATTCTCTATTGTAAACACATTATGGTAGATATCTATGCGGCAATATGATATTTTTGTCTAAGCAAATGCATTTTATTATTATACGGAGGTTAAATTTTTACTGGTCAATCTATAAAGCGCTTTAAACTTAGTTTACGAAAATTTATACTGGATGTAAACAGACAATATGATTGGACCAGATAGTCAAGTAAACTTGACTTCGAGAAAAGTCTGAAATAAGCTAGACACACAAGATGTTCGTGTAAGTGTGCACACTCAAGATTTGTATCATTTTGAAGTGCAAGTACAAGTTAAACACTAAAATTGAACGAGTATGAAAGGAACATAGCTTACCAGAACAAGTAAGTGATAAAATATGTACAATATGGTCGAAGAAATGTGGGATAAACCGGTTAACAATGAACTCCGAAAGATCGATCTGTAGAGTAAAAAATTTTCTACTAAAGAAACATACATCTTTAACTCTTTGGACAATTACAGCACAAGCATATTGTAAAAACATTTTCAACTGCACCATAAAATCTGGGTTTGAAGTGAACGGTCTGAAGATATATAGTATCGGACGATCATACATACCTATACCAAAATTCGATGTACTCTTTAAGCAGTAAGTCAAATATCTAAACAATCAGATGAATAAATTGAGATTACCGATTGCAGAGCTTCGTTAGATCTACTTCCAATTGTAACCTTTGTGTGATCGAAGTAAGCATCTGTTGGCCTATGAGGAAGAATTAAAGAAATCACAAGTAACCCACTCATGCACACGCTTTTTCGGCCTTAAATACTCTTTGCTGAAGATGAGCATTTTTACAGTAGGCTGAGTTCTTTCAATCACCATACACTTGCTACAGATGTGAATTAAATCGTCTTACCTCAAAATCACGCAGAATATGTAGCCCATGAGCGTGAATGACAATGTTATCCAGATAAACACTATCATAACTTAGGATACTCCCATGACACTGTAGAATATATCTAAATCAAACAAGGTATTCCACCGTAATTTGAGGTCTATTCACCTTCATGTGTATATGTAAGTGAGAAATAGACCTTTAAAGTAACTGGGTACTGAATCTTTTGGTTCACTGATACTCCAGTTAATCCTGAAGAATACGCGAAGCACAACGAAAAGTGTTGTGACAGTTATAAAGAATCCGAAGTACTATTAATATTAATAACACTTGTAGCCATTGCACGAAACTATATTTTTATAGTCAACATTAAATGGAAAGTATGTTCTGTTGTTGTGTCAGACTGTTAGCTTAACGCATGTAGCGATGAACAGTCATACACATTACTAAGCAACGCAATAATTCCAATTTTCCGCAAGATACAACAACTCATAACGCAGAACTGAAAATTACCATGTGACTAGCTTAGAGAGGGAATTCTCAAAGTTGTGGTGGGAAACCGTAGCTCGTCGAACTCAACCGCGTTGAGTCTGAGGCAGTTACTCACCTAAGACAAGTTGCCATACCGCATTAGCACAGCAAGATGAACTCAATGGTGTAATATGTAGAAGATTTTATGTAGGAATATAGTACAAAAAGAACGAATTAGTTGGTGGAAAGAAATACATGAAGCAATTTAAATCCCATGGACTAAGGGAAGCTAACATGGCTCAGAAGAGAAGTTAGCAACTTCAGGTACTGATGGACACTAGCTCAGTGATCTAGAGTTTAAGCTTTCTCCTAAGACCGGAGGTCCTGGGTCCGAATACCACGTGCTAGATCGTGAATACACAGTGGTGAGGAGTCCCATACTAGGACGAAACGGCCGTCCGGTTCGTCCAAATTTTCAATGGTGGTCTTACAATGGTCGGTCATGAGTTCAGTGAAATTATAAATCTCCACAATCACAAACTGTAAATAAATATGTTGGTGAGTTAGTAATGCAAACAATATGAAGATTTCGAAGTGTAAGAATTGAGTGGGAAGAAGAGATTATAATGAGGAAAATAGAGAGAAGTTGCCAATATGTGATTTTGATGACAGTCATAATTAATGGGACATGTATCAAGTACACCGGCTTCAAGCTTGCAGTGGCAGTCCTTAGATGAGTTGGTGTTTGTCAAGTCTCCCCTTGAAGTTATGTAATGAGGAAACTGTGGTCACCTCCGCACGCAGAACATTCGAAGTAGGGGGAACTCTTAATGTGAAAAATTGAGAGAGTACCTGGTTGTTCACTTTGGTGTGCAGTTTATCGGGGGTTGTTTCAGGGGGCGTAGTGGTGATGTTCTGACAGGATCCACATGCTGGGGGAAATTGAGTTACTCAGTATGTCGGATTCCATTTACAGGTTACCACTAATTTTACCATAGCTCAACGACGATAGTGTTTGGGCCTATCACTATTTGGATGTCCGTTTCTATGCTTGGTCTTAGAGATTCGTGCCTATGTATTTTGAACCGGTATCCAAACTCTTTGTGGTTACACTATTTTTAGGTCATGATTTGGGGATACTATCGGGAAACGTTTCCATAAACAGAGTGGATTCTTTGTGTTAATTGAAGCAGAATGTTCGACAGGTCAAGTTTCAACCCATTGTGTACTACCCATTTATCTGGCGTTGTGAGGTCATTTTTAAACTCAAGTGAACACATTTCGCTATTTGTGTCACTTGTATGCACCAGAGTTACCAAGCTCATTTTATCCTTAAAGTCATCAACGAAGATCAAAGGGAGGCATTGACTTAAAATTGTTCCCTATGAAACGCCTGTTGCTGTGACTGTAATTCGCTTACCTCCTTATGTGCTCTAATTCTTTGGGTGGTTGCAGAGCCAAAGTAGATGGTCAATGAAACCTATGTATACTAACTTAGCTTTGAGGAGTTCGTGCGTCATTTTATTGAGGGCTTCTGAGAAGCCAAGAAATAATGCATGAACTGGTAACGTTTGGTCTCAGCAGGTTGTCCAGCTGTTCCACTCTGTGGGAAAATTGGACCCACAAAACCTATCGTTCCTAAATCTGTGCTAAAGTTCATGGAGGATGTTGTTTTTGTCCAAACGTTCCCCTGTTTGTTCATTTTACAACCCTTTCATTACCTCAACAGTACTGGCAGTAATGCGACTAATCTGCAATGTCTTCTTTTAAAGACTGGGGATTGAGAAGCCTGAGTTCATTCTCTTGAAAGTTCCTGCGACCCTACTAAGTGCATGAACAGATCACGTACAGTGTACCGGTGGTTTATGCACACTATTTTGAGATTATTGAACAGATTTTGTCACATTCTGGTGACTATACTTGGCGTGAAGATACTAGGTTTTTGATACGAACAAAAGAATCAACTTTTGTTCAACTTTACTTCTGTTCTAATTCTGTGTGGTGATTACTCAATGTAGTATTTGCCTTTTTCCCGTATGATATTTTATTCTGTATAACATACGATATTCTTATGTTAAATTAACATGAACTATGCCCAGCATGACATGCAGCATGTGATTTGTTACAACTGTAAGTATTCTTCATAAATGGAATTCCATCCTAATTATTAATAAAAATCGGTACACGAATCAGTATATAAATGAATGTATTTTCGACTAGGGTTATCGTCGTCGTGTTTTGGGGTTACTAGCAGAGCGTATGAGCCAAATCTGGAATTCATTTGAGAAGACATATCAATCGGTTGCTAATTTTGCTACACTTACATAAATTATTTTCTTTTCACTATGATTACAAGTTGCTAAGACATCAATTCTACTCCACGTCACGGCTCTCCTGCACATAAATACATATCGATCTTATTTGTTTGATGCATAGAATTTGTGTCCTGTTCTTCGTCTCATGATTTTGATTAAGCATCGAACACCTATCGAGACGTCTATAACTAAGGTTCGTTAAAAAGTTATTTATAATATTTCTTCCTGTAAATCAGGCTTTTTCCATTTGACAAAGGTATAAGAAGTAAAATGAATTATTATTCTGTAAAACCTGTTGTTGCTAATAATAAATACATCATTTCGATGTGTGGGAAATTATATCTCTGACATATCATGATTTAATGATGGTCACTCCGAAGAAAACAAATGACTTCAATTAACACAAGTTCAAGTAGTACAAAGGAAATAATGCAGAATATTTTTAGTACAGTCAAAATCATAACAGATATGAATATGTAATTATCATGTTATTTTAGCTAAATTGATTCTGCATGACATATCGCTACATTGATCTTTTTGTCAGAAGGCGGGTATGAAAAGTGTAAAATGTCTGTATACGAAATATGACGTATTAGGATCGAAATCGGATGCGTGTGTGTGCAGATTGTGTGGAAAATGAATACGGTCAAATGTAGTTGCCTGGAAAAACATTCCAGATTGAATGAATATCCAGACGTTATTTCTTATTGAAGACGAGGAGGACTTAGCATTATTTGAAAATCTTCGACTAAGCACAGCCTTTAAATACTGGTAAAATCCTCCCGAATTATTATGATTTTTTTGACATTAATTTAATGATTGCTGAAAACAGTATTGCTATTGCCGATTTTCCAGTTCTATATAGATATTGGTTGTTTTTTGTAACCAACCTGTTTCTTTGCACGGGTCGAGATCTCATGAGAAGACTTTCAGATAAAGAACGCACCGCAATCGATACAACGCAATCTGTACCCAGTTCTGTTTGAAAATGAATAGGGTCATATCATTTATTCGAACTAAAGCGTTTCTTAATTTTGGTTGTCCTTTGGAAGGATTTGATTTTGTAAATGATCAAGATCCGTTGCAATTTTCTTGTCGTACGTCAGCGGTAAAGCAAATCTATAGTAACAATCAAAGACCATTCATTGGGATCGTCAGTTACAGGAGGACAGAATTATTCAATCATGGATGTGTATTACGTTATTGTTTTCTTTTAACTTGTCTTCTGTAATTATAATCTTGGTTGTTCTTCTAAAAAATCCAGGGTTAGGAAAACGTTTGGAACGAATGAACGAAAATGCAGAGTTAAAACTGATATACCGATTTGAATGTATCAGTTTAAGGTATATGGTTAGGTTTAAACTCCCATTAGAATCCCCTTCACCTACATGGTCTAAGAGTGATAGTTTAAAAGGCTCATTTCGCTTTTCAAAGATGAATTTAATGTTTTCTGAGAACGTGTTTATCTGTTTCGGGAAATTCCTAAGAACAGTCTTCAACAATGACAAATGTGTCATTCACATGTCTGAACCGGATGTATAATCTGGTGGTAATGGCAGAATTAATTGACTCAAAGTGGCATTTAAATAAACTAGCGAAAATCCGATATAGTGAAGACCTATGACTACCTTATTTGTTTGCTTTTATGAAGTCCCTTTGAAGGTGAATAGTGTTGAATTCAAGCATAGCATGAGAAATTTCGTTAATAATTAGACGTTTAATGGACATCTGCTGGATAAAGTATTATTATTCTCCAGTAAACCATCAATAAAGCCTATATATCTATCGATTTGAGTGACGGTGTATAAAGATATAATACCCCGGCTTACAATTTTTCGTTTTTTTGATAGGTGATCCTGAAATCTCTGGTTAGAATTAATATGATTACTTTACGATGTTAATTAAGTTTTGTTGAAGTGGCCTCAGTATGCTGCTTAGATATGTAGATAAAGCATACTTTGAAGTGTTTTATCTCAGGTGCCGAACATTCATTCGTAAATTATGAGTAATCAAAGTGAATACATTTTTCTGTTGGTGATTATAACAAGTCTCACAGAAATCCTTCAATTCCAAGGTTTACAGGGAGGAAGTTTTAAAAACACCGAACAAAAATAACATAAAATCAAAAATGTTCATGGTCGAAATCTCAAACAAATAGGTGCATAGTTTGAATGAAATAAACATGACAGTCTGTCAAACACTTTGCGTTCCTCTTGTAATGCTCACGACAACAATAAATTTTTTTCCACAGACTAATAATTGGCAGAACGTATCCAGGAACATCGATCGAAGACAAACATAAGTCAAAGGTTGCCGCACTACGACTGAAGACACTGAACTAAGTGATCCCTCTGACTTACGTAAGTACACCCAGGGACCCGTGTAACTACCTACCATCCGCTGTTTCAAAAAGACACTGTTTTCAAAAGTCCTCAGCTTTACTTGCCTCACTAGTCCATCTTTACTAGGTATCAATCTGCACTAGACCAAAGGCCACGTACTTCTACTTTAGAAATCAAGAGATATAGCAATGATGGCGCTTTACTTTATACTTCTGTCTGAGTCTACTTGTATCTACGTTGTAACAAAGAAACATATTCCTTGGAGCACTGCCTCCAGAATACTTGTGCTATATGGTTTGCTTGTATCCACTTTTTAGGATAACTCTCGCTAGACAGAGCAACACCGAATCCTGTTATGTTCTACGACGAATGTCACTTCCTTGATTTGTATACCCACTAGCATACAGAAGATAACTTGTCTCAATCCTGATTAAGGCTTTGAAACGATAGGCTGACATCCCTAATCTTGAGTCTAGAAACGTGTGAGTTCGAAGTGAAGCTAACTGCATTGAGTTGAGAGACGAAAACTATTCTTACCTGACTGGTCAATAAGCGATAGAGAAGGCGAGTCAACTTGAAATCTTTCTTGCCTTAAGGTAACCCACGTGCTATTGATAGAAGAAACCAGACAAGTAGTGAATATGTCTTTATTTCGATTCTCGCGCAGTCACAGTGGAGCGTGGGATTATTTGTTCGGGCAAACAAAGCCTCTCAACATTCAACACAAGATAATAGGAAATACGACGCCTATACAAAATAAGGGAGTGAATGAATACTTCGACAATACTGTTCTGGCATACGCTTGGTTGTTTGGGGTCAACTCTTAATCAACCAGGTTGTTCTAGAAAGGAACCAGAACCGGACATTTTACGATACATTCGGCTTCTATCATAGAAGCTATAGGACACTCATCCGTTAAAGTTTATTCATTTACGAGTCCACTTAATTCATGTTCTTCCAGTGGTAAAATTGAATGCTACTGACAGATGCACAACTCCCAATTGCTGACAAGTGAATATCCAACCGAAGTAATCTACCCCAAATGATGAGAGTGGGTGGTCACCACTCGCTACTATGACCGATGGTAAGCGTGACGACCAAAGTACCAATATTCGATTTGAACGCAGAACCGACAGACTAAAATTCATCCGATTGGGCAAGACTACATTCTTCTGTGTAGCGTACAGAGCGTTTTTAAAAGACTCGTATTAAATCATTCCAAAACGCAGACTTTGTGTTCAATTTAAACGGTTCCAGATTGAAAAAAGAATAAGTTATATCAAAAGTACGAATAACCTGAAACGGTACAGCCTGTGCCGTACAGTCAAGGATTTTTCTAACGCAAATTCATGTGTTAAACAATAAAAGTGATAGTTAATTAACAACAGTTCAATACCTGAGAATCATCGAAAATAATCCCGAATAAGCACACTAAGCGGAGATTTTCCTCACCATATCGTCGACCGGTTTCTAGTTCACTTAGTGCCGTTTTAATTTTTATTCTATCTTCCAGGGACACATCAAGTCCTACTTGAATGTCAGTATTGTCGTGACAACGAGCGCTATTAACAGATCACGTTGCTCCCCCTACCCTGTGATTGCCCCAAGGAGTCTATATGGTCTGGGTTCAACACTGTCGTCAGCCCTGTTACGCACATGAAACGGATGATTTCTGTCTTCTAAACGCTCATCCGAATCCCGGTGTGCATCCTGAGCGTCATATCCAAACCAAGACTCCTTTCCGATTGCTTCACAACCTCAGAAAACACATCCTTTAGGTGTTCTCACTGTTACAACGGCTGTGTTTTAGGGGTTTTGCATAATCAACCGATGATTTCTTGATTGTATTAGCTCGACGACTGTTCATAGATCCATTGTTATCCCACAAAAAATATTTGTAAATTTACCTCTAAACATATATGGACAGTTTTTGCCGCAAGGCCTCTTACTATCTCTCCGGTGGTCGACTGGATTATGAAGAACTCTACGTCTGAGGAGAAGCATGGAATACAGTGGATAGCTTGGGTCATTCGGACCTTTCACATGACCCAGCTCTTCTATCTCATACACAGAAACAAATGCACGTCAAGATTTTCAGTATATCAGAAGCCTGTGCATTAGTAGGCCTCAACATACACAACGGAAAAAGAAAGACCCTGAAATACAACGCGGAAAACACCAACCCAATGACAATTGATAGAGAAAATCTGGATGAACTTGAAAGTCTCACATATCTGGGTAGCATCATCGGTGAACTTGGGGGATGTGATGCAGACGTAAATGCGAGGATTGGCAAAGTAAGTAGAGCATTCCTACAGTTGAAGATCATGTGGAGATCAAAGGAACTGTCAACCAACATCACAGTCACAATCTTCAATATGAACGTCAAGACAGTCCCACTGTACAGAGCTGAAATTTAGAGAACTATCACAATTATCATCAAAAATGTACAAGTTGTTTACGCAGGACACTGAATGTCCGCTGGCCGGATACCATCAGCAGCAGCCTACTGTGGAAGAGAACAAACCAACATCAAGCTGAAGAGAAAATAAAGAAAAGATGTTGGGAGTGAATGTGACACACTGAGGAAATCATCAAACTGCATAACGAGGCAAGCGCTAACATGGAATCCTGGAGGGAAACGGAAAAGAGGAAGTCCAAAGAACACACGGCGTCGGAAATTGGAAGCAGGCATGAAAAGGATGGATGGCAACTGGAAAGTATTTCACAGGTCAGAGTTAGATGGATAATGCTGTTGAGTGGTCTATGCTCCTCCATGAGGGGCGGGAGGCGTAAGTAAGCCAGTAATATATGAACAGAAGTGCTATTCACAGTTGCTATGTTTATCTAGGCTCCTTTACTTTCTAGAACCAAATGATAACTTAGTTCCTTATATATGAGACAGGCATTAGAACCGTTGTGTTTTCCATGCTTCTTTTGGAACCGTAAAGTTTGACCGAAATATTGTACAAACCGTCCTTCATTGAGTTCACACCCCTAGCTTAGTTTGCAATGTGTTGAATCTTGCAGTTCTCTACATCACAACTTATGGGATAATAAGAACAGCCTGAACAAAATAGGTGGTATTGTACTAGCTCTCATTCTTAACACATTGAAACCCTTATATGTCCAACCTGTTTGTTTCACGTACATTGTTATAATGACAGAAATTGAATCGAATATTTTGTCATTACAATTTTGTATTTCTCGGTTTTTGTTCAATATACATATCGGAGTTTCAAAAGACACTTCTAACTTGTACCTTTTATTATTACTTCTAATGGAAATGAATAAGCACTTATTATCAGCATTTTTCGGCATCACGTTCGCAATGTACAGGTTTGCAGCTTCTTCATATGCCTGGTACAAATTCGAAACAAACCAAATGCAAGCATTTTGCAATGTCAAAGCTCACACCAAGTGCCTTTCAATGTACTACTTAAAAATAATTAATGTATTAAACAATTACATTGCACGAATGAGTAGCAGCAATACAATTTTAACACGCAAACAACAATATTGATAGTGACTTGCGATACGCAAGGTTGTATTGGCATTGAGACGTAACCACACAATCATCAAAGCTGAACACGAGACAATTGGGGAGATAGATACTCAACATTTAATGCAGAGAAGAACCCAACGGTGGAGAAGGCGAAACAATTAATTGAAAAAACTGAATTGATCGGATGGAATGACTCGGCCATGCAGGCGTGGTCCCTATTGAATGTTACCTTATATCTTCTATTCATATTAAATATATTGTTCTTTCTCTAGCCTAACCTTGTTCTCCATCATGTATGGGTAATTGTTATGATACAGTGAGTTAGTGTAGACGATGATGTGACTTTCACATAAGATCTTATAGATTAGGCAGTTATATCATAACAAACCTACAATTTTAGGATTAGGTCTATTATTAGAGCAGTACTAATAACGAAGTAGACCATAATTCTATAAGGTCACAAACTGGACGGTTTGCGATGTATAAACAAATAAAACACTGTAGCCCCATAGTGCATTACTACAGTATAAACCATTATGTTAACTCCCTGGTATATCTGTACGACTATACTTCAGTTTGTAGTGACCTATTTTTATCAAGAGAACGCGATTGGTTTAGTGCAAACAATTACTATTATAACCAATTGTACCAGGGATTGTTTTACCGTACTTGTTTCTTTAACTGTACCAATATACATACGTTCTTCCGTTGACTGTGACCTTGCACGAATTCGGTTACGCTCAGTAACCACACCTGTAAACTAGCACGATCTCGGTATTCTTTCGATACCACGAGATCGCCAACAAATACATCTCGACTACAGCCATCAACTGCCTTCTGATATTTGGCCTACGAGGGATCTTATCTGTTAACTGGCGCGTAGTCTTCCTGTAGTGGTCATCATAGTCAAACGCGAGTCCACGCCACACTACAAGTTTATTTTCGTTAATTTTACTAATTTAACAACTTACTTGAGGAGTATCTTATTCGTAAACCAAGGTTGTGAATTATCTCGCATGCCTGTAAAAATACCTAGTAACTTCTCTGTAAGAAATGAATATTATAAACATAGTCTAAAAATCAACAACTCACATATATGTACAATCACTCATTCATTTATTTTCACATTGTGAACTAATCGTATTATTTAAATATAAATGACCCATTTTATCCTACTTACTAAAGTCAACACCTGAATATGATTGTATAAGCATACCATATATTTGATTTGATCCCTAGTCATTGTATGCCATCATATATTCGCTCTGTTATAACTTGTGGTTTCGTGCCCCTGTTAATGTATAATGTAATGGTATCACCAATCTCAGCCTCTGCAATATGAACCATTTATTTCAAACATACTGGGTTTATATACAAACCAAACAGATCACATCGTACCATAAAATAGAAAACAACATTTGTACAAGACCTATCCAAATGTGGCTGTGAATGTGGCAGACTGTATTTAATAGGCTGGGCATAACTTAAGAATGGTAAATCGTATAATAACAGACTGTAGGTCAAAATAAAGCTTATGATAAGACAGACATGAATATGAATAGTTTCGTTTATTAACAATTATACGATGAAAATATAGGCATAAAACTGGTCCACAAATGGATCCCAAAAATTACCACTCATTATTCTTATCGGGACATAATAGGTAGTCGACAGCACTTCTCGCAATGCTACAAAAGTGGAACTGAGAGCTTTATCAATACATTTTCGATGCTGACATCCAAACACCTATTGAAGATTGATTTCATACCCTCCAACATTAAGCAGGCCATAGCTTCCCTGAAACAGTCTTATGATGGTGGACCTGACGGGATAACTTCATCATTTGTGAAACATTTTAGTAGAGAAGTCCTGTAGAATTATGGTCTACTTCGTTATTAGTACTGCTCTAATAATAGACCTAATCCTAAAATTGTAGGTTTGTTATGATATAACTGCCTAATCTATAAGATCTTATGTGAAAGTCACATCATCGTCTATACTAACTCACTGTATCATAACAATTACCCATACATGATGGAGAACAAGGTTAGGCTAGAGAAAGAACAATATATTTAATATGAATAGAAGATATAAGGTAACATTCAATAGGGACCACGCCTGCATGGCCAAGCCGTGCAATCCGATCAACTCCAATTCATTCAACCCATTCTTCCCGCCTTCTGTATCGTTAGGTATTTCTCTGCGTTAAATATTGAATATCTATTTTCCGAGTAGTCTCGTATTCAACTTTGAGGATTGTGTGGTTATGGTCCAATGCCACTACAGTCCCACTTTTTCGTCTGAAACTTTTCAACCTATCTATGGATATGGGACCTATCCATCTGTATGGAAACCATCTCTTATCACCCCTAGATTCAAAACAGGATCACGTAGTGATATTGTTAACTGTAGGCCAATTAATTTAACATCCGTGCTCTCAAGAACCATGGAAAAAATCATCCACAAACAGCTACTATCATTTTCGCTTTCGGCAAGTCTGATTAGCCCATCCGAACACGGATTTCTGACTAAACGCTCATACTCCACATCGCACATGGAATTTTTTTGACCGAATTGCCCAGAGGAGAGATGTTGGTCAGTCAGCGATAATTCTTTACTTCGATTTTAGTAAGGCTCTCGACAGTGTCTCACACAAACTTCTTCTTCTAAAACTCTCTTCATTTGGCATACAGAATCCCCTTTTATCTTGGCTCAAATCTTTTTTAGAAGAACGTGGCCAGATCATTTTCTTTGTCTCTTGCTACTCTTAACCTGTGAACATAACCAGTGGGGTTATACAAGGAAGTGTAATCGGTCCATTACACTTTCTCCTTTTATCAATGACGTGTGTTCTGTCTTTCAGTATAGCAAACCTTCCTTTTTGCCGATGACCTAAAAGTAGTTTATTTATCCTCTTCTCCCACGAAAGAATGCTATGTTTCAGCGTTAATCCAAGAAGAAATAAACAAGTTATACGTATGGACTGTTTCGTGAAATTTGCCACTTAGTGTTGAAAAAAGTGGATTTATTCACATTGGTCGCTGCCTTAACTTAAATCTGACTGTACAGACACATACACTCAAACCTCTCAACACTGTTCGTGACCTGAGTTTAAGATATAGCAACAGTCTGAACTTTTCTGAACACATTATATCTCAAGTATCCAAAGCTAGAAAGCTGATCGGATTGATAATGGCAAACGTCAATGATATCGAATAGAGATTATTATAATACAAAGAATGTATCTCACCCATTCCTGAATATGGCTTTTTAGTTTACATTAATTGCAGGCATAATGACCTGATTAAAATTGAAGGTGTTCAGAGAAGGTTCACCAAAGCTGTTCTGGGGTATTCCGACTCCAAAGACTATCACCAACTTTGTCAAGAACATAAATTAGAACCTCTGTTTTTATCTACCGGCTGATTAACGATGTTTCCTACTCTATGATATCATCCCACAATCTACGCAATAAGGAAAATATTCTAGCGATTCTAAGAACCCGCTCAAACGTACGCTAGAATTTTTTTGTTATTCGCCACTCAACAATGTGGAACAGACTGCCAGTGAACCTCTGTTGCAGTGAAACTACAACCCGGTTCAGAAGTCTCCTTGATGATTTTCTTTCCAAAAAAGGATTGTGTCACCTATTGAATACCAATGTGTTTAATAATGATTTATACAAACAAGTCCGTCATCCGTGTAATTGACTGAAAATCAAAATGTAGCCTTTGAAACTTTTCACGTCTATTTTATTACTATTCATTTCAATGTCTGACATCTGCTTATGTTCGCATCTATAATTATTACCGTTATTAATATCATTATTGGTCCCTCATTACATTAGATATTCTTCTCATCTCTTCTTATCATTCTAAGCATATATTATTCCTATATTATTCCTAAAACTAAAAACAAATTATCTCACCGTACACTTAAACAAATTAACTTCTCAGATTCATTTTATCATCAACACATACATAACACAGAAATCTGTATTTGATTATTATTTGCAATTAATTGTGACTTTAATAGCATCATTCTTGATACTAACATCTGGTTCCACTCTGTATACTGTCACATAAATCTACGTGTATTTATCCGAGTGCAGTAAGGGGTTTTTATATTATCATAGACTCGATTTATCTTCACTATGTATGTATGACTCATACATATTGATATTTGGTTATCCTTTTTACTTAATTGTGACTTTCATAGCATCGCTCCAAAATATGACTGCGCAAACATCTATTCTAGCGCCATAACTTACTGCAATCATAAGTTATTTTTACTTAATTATTTTCTATTTTATTTTTTACTAATTTGACGATACATACATAGTCGTTTATTCTTGTTCTGTGTTCATAAACACACCTAATTAGCTATTTGCGTATTTCACGTTTCCTTTATTTCTATTCCTTTATTTTCTCCCTTTCCTTCTTCAAACTCAATTACACAGAACCTGATTTATTATTATCATTCTATTATTATTACTGCCTTTTTCAAATATGGCAAATATAGTGCTAATATTATTTAAGCTCGTGTATTATTGCATTTTTAAAGAAGCTTGAAATGGTTTCTTCACAACGCTTACGTAACCATACGATGTTTGTGAAAAGTAATAATAATAATAGGAGGAACACGGAGACGAACGGTTTATTTATTCAAAAATTATATTATAAAAATATACGTATAGTATTAGTCCAGAAATAGATTTCAACAGTCACTTTTCATTATTCTCATCAGGATATAACAAATTCGACATTGTCGCAACTTTTTGCCAGTTGAGTATTTAGGAATTTTGTATCGCCATCTGGAAAATCGCTAATTGCTTCACATACTTAACCTATCTGGCACACTTTTCAGTGGTAGTATTATATTCCACAACTACCTTAGTTGTGTAGATTTGCTTTCCGAATACTTCACTGGGCTAGGTGCAAGCGATCAACAAAGGAGAAATAAAGGCAAACAAGGAGGAAAAAATGTAATATTACTTAGGAAAGTAAGGGGGAATAAAGAGGAAACTCGGAAAAAATTTTCTTGTCGTCTGTCATGAGGAAATTATGAGAAAATTTCCCCTTTTTGTCGCTTTGTGTTGGAAATGTTGTTGAAATGTCTAATTTTTGCCCAATAACACGTGGAGATGTATGCTTTACGCTTACTTACACGTCGAATTGTCTACTTTTTGCCTATATGATGGGTCTATGTGATGATGATACGAGCATCAACTTGGTCACGATTTGTCTTCACTTTATTTCTCCATTTTAACAACGTGTTATTTCGGAGCACACTAGGGAAATGGAGTAGCTTGGACGAAGTATTAGGGATGTCGATGCTAGAGAGTTAGCGGATGACATAACTTAAAAAATACTACGAACGTTGGGCTGTCATATTATCCCAGGTAACTTCATAGTAAGACTGAGATGTGTAGCTTGGGGATACAAATTAAATAGTTGTATCGACTGAAATTCAAGTATGCACTGTTGTTAAAATGTCTTACATATTCAGAATCTGTAGGTCACCCGTGTGATGATTTTTCTCATTTTTTGCCGGGAAATGACATTTACTAGACGGTCATGTCATGTCTATATTTTGTGAATAATGTTGAGAATTTGTGGTGAGAGAGAGGTTTTGCGAAAACATACAAGAAAGTTCGTCAATAGTTTGACAAAATATTGGGCATCGAATATAGAGAAGTGATTATTTGTGGAAATTATATTTGAAATAATCTCCGCGATTGAACTTTAAAACAATTACAACGTTTCGTCCGGCGAAGTTTTCTGGATTTCCTCAGGGTAATAATCAAAATTCAGACAAGTCCGCTAGACAAGACGTTGGAATCATTTTAGTTTTCAGTCGCTAAGATTATTTCAAATATAATTTTCACATATAATGATATACAAGAAGACTATTAAAAGTAGGGCAGGAGGAAAACATTAATTCATTGAGAGTATCTAAACTAATTTGATACTTGTTTGAATATTGCAGTATCACAGTATCATCACCATTGAAGGTTCGATATGGTAGGCCCGAGAAGGAGAAAAATGGACAATTCTGTGTTGACTGCGTCCTGGAGACATCTGGGGCAATTAATGTAGCTTATATCAAAGTCAGTCTAGTCGTCATATATTCGGAGAGGTTCAGTGTTCGTGATCAACTATTGACGCGTTTTTATAAGGTTGAATAATTAAGCTCTGAAATGTAACTTCTCAAAACTTACCATATAAGGAATTTCGTATTAATTGGGATGCCTTCATTCTAGTCATGTGATATTTTCAAGTGTCTGGTGAAGATCAGCTCGGTCTATATAAAGTGTCCCTTTTACTGAAGGATTTGAACCAATCAATTCTTCATATACCTAGACCCTCTCTATAAACATTTGATGGATATATCACCTGTAGCATACTTGCCTAAATTCAGCACAAACACAAACCTGGAAGGAACAAAATAGTATTAAAGTTAACCAACAGAAAACTGAAGACAGCTTCTGATTCCCAAAGTTAGCCAAACCTTGAGGTTTACTAACATTTAGGGCCGTTTAAGAAACCTTCCAGCAGTCCCTAAATAGGGAGCAATGATGTCTTTTTAAGTACCCAAAGTGAAGTTTCAGTAATTGGCCAACATCTCCTTTATTTCTCTTTATACATTTATCAAGGTCAGTAACTAGAGGCACCGGTTATCCATTGTTACCAGAAACGAAGGTATAATAAGTAAAGGCTTCTTCCATTACGTCATCAACCACTTCGGCCGTTTGAATTCATCAGTAGTTTAAAAGTCTTTGAATCAGTTCGATATCATATCATGGCAAGTATTTCTGACTTTTGGAGCAATATTGTATGAAATTGGGACTATACAGTCTGCTATTGTACTTTTTGTTTTTCTTACTCATGTTGCGCGATATCAGAAAATGAAAGCTGTAAGGCATTTAAAAGCTTCTAGTGTTTTGCTTGTCCCATTGTGTTGCTTATATTTTGAACTACTTTAGCATAAGCTGAAGTCTTAGTTTGGTTATCATCGTCCTAATAACCTTCAGTACCATGTCAATGTCCATTTTGGAAGATAGTTAAGTGAGTTCACATCTAGTTATCCATTATAACGTTTATATTATATGGGTTGGTTGTGTATAAACAATGGTGCGTAACGAATTCTCAGTAAGTATTTGAATGTGTCTGGATAGGTGAAATGATATAAAATATTTCAAGTCACCATAGGCAGGAGCTCCTAAAATTGATAGGTTGATAGTTGTCGTATCTTAACGTTTATAGACTCATACCAAGTACCAGGAGAGTTATAGACGATTACTTCACCGTATTTGGTGGTCTTTGTGGTTTATGACACTTTTGATCCGCTTTCAGTTAATTCTCTGCGTTAGACAATGGTAATTCGCTAACCTGTCCTTGTTGGGTTTATTTGTTTTTCGAGATGAGTTTTTGGGATCGTAGAATCGAAAATTGAGTGTAAGAAAACACGCTCAACAATCTTCATCTTCACAGTCTTTAGCTTGAGCCCATCGCGGGACACTAAATTAGGCTACTATGGTTATCAGTAAACGACCAAAAAGCCGGTTCTGGATCACTATTTCTTGTTTCAACAACTACTTCATTGTTCTTAACCATCAGGAGTGCGAATTCATAAACTTTTGTCGTAGTTTAAAATATAGGATATTGAGAGAGTTGAATTTTGCAATTTTTAGTATAGTTTCTTGACATTAATATATACATATCTTCCAAATACTTCACTGTTCCATTTGTAATTTTTTTTGATGTTTTAATGGACGAAAGCAAATCACTTCATTTATTTATGACTTTTTTGGTGCTGGGATACCGTTTCAGATGTCTTGCGGAGATGTGTAGTTTATATCGTCACTCGCTGTTATTTTAGTAATTAGTCTCCAGCGACAGATTATGATTATCTCACAAGCGTTAACTCAGTGATCTGTGAAGACTAAATCAGCATTAATTAGACTCCTGAAGTGATCCTGTGTCTTACTTCAGCTAACGTTGCTCCTCAATTTATGCCAAATATACGCCACAACGTTAAGTTTTTTGATGGTGAAGTCTTAGCCATATAAACAGCATATTTTAGATAATACTGACTTATCGTAAAGTAAATTGTTACGACCCTAGTATGTGTTGTACGTAGTTTATTATGGTCGGGGGATGGTCCTTTGAATAATCACATCTGCGATCAGGAAACATTTGTTCATTGAAAAAGGTTAGGTTGACTAATTTTTGTATTTTTTCTGTAGACTTATCAAAAGTGATAATTGTTCCGCGCTTATTCTCTTTCTACTGTTTTTCAAATGATATATTCAGATAATAAAGATATTTGGCAAATTATTATTTTTTACATACTTTAGCCCGACCTATTTAACTAAAAATGGGATACCGTACGATTGGAAAGACATTATATTTTTCAATAAATTTATGCCTGGTGTTATTACTGCTGTGGAGTGGTGTTCACTGGTACACAGATTCAGAATCCAATAGATGTATACTCACTCGGATGATGAGTTTTCCCGAATACAAAGTAAATTTTTATTGAATAGTTTATCTTTAGGAAGTCAATGTTGATTGCCAACGGAAATGCTACGTAGGCTATGCCCTGTATCAATATCGGGAAGGGTACATTCAAACATTTTATTGTGTTTATTTATTTTTTCTCTTTCTTCAGTTCTAGATTCCGGTATTTCACAAAATTTTACAATGCTTATTTTAGATCCGGACTCTACAATTCGCCAGTTTTGTTTATTACAGGTTCTCAAGGAAGTTTCAAGACAGTCAGATCATTAGCAACAACTGTCTATAATTTTGCACAATATAGTTCATCACTTGATTACTACAGTGTTGATTTCAATGAAGTAAGGGGATGTATATACTTATTTTATTACACTGATTAGATACACGTATGCATATATATGTCGTTCTATAAGTTCTCAGTAGCTGATAAAATAAAATGCTCATTCATTTTATTTTATGAAAAATGTTGTAAGACTTTGGTGCATGGAAATGTGCACCGATAGTTTATAAGATGGGTCACTATGACTTGGACTTGTCTCATTTTATCTAAATTCCGGTAGTGATTTGAGATTTCAATCAAAATTTAAAGGGTTCCTAGATCTTGATTTCTGGTGAAGTTCACTAAGAGCGCCAAACAAGCGGAAACATAGCAGCAGCGATCGAGAAGCAGACTCAAGATCCTGATTTCGGTTGGTCAGCTAAATAGAATCCTTTCATAACATCAGAGGGGCTTAGGTGTCTATCAAATGTGGTTGGTTGCAACTGCTACCCAGTTGTTTGATAACCAGTCTTTCAATCCACTCACGATATCATGTACTTTTCTTAAAAAAGCTTCCAACAGCATTCCAGTATTCATTTACAATCCTGAACATAAAGATATCTTCGGTACATGTTTCAAGCGTTAAGGTGATACATTGAACATAGGGGTGCATGGAAAACCCTCTTGTTTTTGCGGGTGCTCGGTATTGGTGAGCATGAATATTATGCTGACTGTATTTTAACAACATTGCCTCAGAAACTCAGTTGCAAAGATATAATAATTCATCTTTCACATATTTATTTGAAGGTTTGAACCTAACACTCGATGAAGTCGTGACAAAGTAGTGCTCTAATCCCGGTTTCATAAAGCAACTGGAGATCCCAGATAGTTACTAAGCCTTTGGACTGACCACCTGTCAGTGAGCATCACTTAGGTCCTTCACACCCTCGGTTACCAATATCTAATGACGTACCATAGTAATCGGTTTCATGTCTCACTAAATTATGACATTGATATCTAACAACTGAGACGATTTACCAAATGCATCGCACGCGAGTACAACCTCTAGACTACTGAGTCAATATACGACCATTTACATGTTTGAAATCAATCAATTTATAATATCGCACAGCCATCCCCCAATGTCATTGTTGGGTAACTGCCTTGCACTTGATACGGTTCGACTCCACTGAACACGGCTTCTCAAAAAATCTCCGAAACTACCTTTCGAAGTTAGTCACTAGCAAGAACTAATATATATATCTTGCACATGTTTTTTAACCGTTTAATTGTCTTTCAATCTTTGGAATTCCCTGCTTCAGTTAATTATCAGTAATTTGTCATGATTATTTAGCCCCATTAGTGACATGTTTAACCGTTAACATAGTTGAACTTCATCAACCACATTTGACTGAAACTTATAGTTTATTTTAAAGCCAACTAGTCACTAGTGTGAATGATCAGTTATTAGTATTATTGAGATGAAGTGTTGATTAGGAATGTTCGTCTTAAAATTATTTTTTCAATCAAAAACTGTTAACTTTAAAATAAATATCAGAAATTAGATCAAATAATATTTACTTGATTGCATATTACTGAGTAATTCCAAGTTTAGTGGAAATAATTGAATTACTGGTTGGTGAAAACTGGCTTATGTTCCAGAAATGCTTTTTTCTACTATTCTCAGTCAGTCATTCAGCTACAACGTAGTACCAGGCACATATATGCATCGGTCCAGGTTGCCATACCGCATTAACACAGCAAGATGAACACCGGATTCATGGGAGTGGTTAGGTCAAAGGTGGTAATATATAGGAGAAAGATTGCATATAAGGATACAATACAGGAAGAAAGAATTAGTTAGTAGAAAGAAAGATATGAAGTGATTTTAATCTCTTAGTTTAAAGGAAAACAGGGAGTGTATGCACCTACGCCATTGTGATCGATCGATTCTGAGCCATGTCACCAAGAGTCTCCAACCATTGGTTACGAAAGTCACGTGGACCTCAACCAAGTAGTCTGCATCTACCAACATGGCTCAGACTAGAAGTTAGTGACTTCAATCACTGATGCCACGTTTTGGTTTGGCCGCCCCTAACTTTCTTCCAACCATCCCCTACACCGGTTAGCATTGCACGTTGTTGTAATCGGTGTTCAGATCTGCGTAATACGTGGCCCAACCATCTCAGTCGATGAAGATTCATAACCTCATCAACTGATTTACCATCATTACCTAGTGCCCTGCGTCTAACCTCACTATTACTTACCCGGTGATCTCAACAGACGCCAGCAATATTTCTAAGGCCTCTGTGGTCAAATACTAGTAGCTGCTCCCGATTGAAGCTGCTACCTTGACGCGGTGGTCGGGCTTGCCTATCGTGATGACCCAACCGAGCTATATTGGCTGGAACATATGTTCCTGCAGGTTCTACCATGCCAGGCAGGTCGATTGGTGAACGGTAAGACTAAAAGCAGCAACTCAAGGTCTGAGGGCGAAGTCGTACTGCTGACTGTAGAGGGTGTGACAGCAGTAAGGTGTTTCCCTCGGACAACCAGCATGACAGCGATGCTGCCTTCCCACAAGGAGGGGTGGGGTTAGAAAAGGTCGACCCTAAAAATGTCACACCTCACCTTACCTCACGGATTTCCGTCTCCGGCGGTAAGGCCCTTTGAAGAACGGAGCTAACACGTCAAAAACCTTCCACAAAAAGGCCGTGCGCGACCGGCCTCAAGCAGTTGTCCCTTGGGCTCTGCGGTCACGCTCCCAGGTCGTCAAGACCAACACTAATCCAATTTCCTTTTCAGGTTCCTCAAGAAATACCCTTCCACGGTGTGGGCAGCCGGGAAGTGACATCAGCCCTCATACCCGTAACAGCACAAGAGACCAAGGTGGTCACATTCAAATCCTTCCTACACCTCCTAATACTTCTCTTATCCTCCCGACTAACCCTCCTCACGTCTCTTTATCACCTCGCACCGCTAGGGCAAACGATTCGAGTACGTGGAACGCCATTCCTGGTCTCCTGAAACCACGCTCTAAACTACACGTAGGAGCTTTTAACGTACGAACACTTTGCCAAATAGGACAGCAGGCTTCCTTAGCTAAAACTTTAGAATCTCGCGCCATCGATGTGTGCTGCGTCTCCGAAACGCGCATACAGGATCCAAGTAGCGTCATTCATTTGACCTCACCATGCCAAAATAAAGAACCGACTCGATTTACGCTTCGTGTATCTGGAAGCCCTGATTCTGCTTCCCGTGGCCTCGCCGGCGTAGGTATAGCATTGAGTCCTAGGGCAGAACTAGCTCTCTTAGAGTGGATCCCAGTAGACAGTCGTTTGTGCGCTGTCCGACTGAACGGAACAGTAAGAATCCGGAAAGATAGGGACACTCGTCGTTGCCTCTTCGTCGTCTCTGCCTATTCTCCCACTGACTGCAGCTCAGATGATGTAAAAGATGAGTTTTACAGAAAGCTTTCGGACCTTCTCCGAAAAGCTAGGCGCTCGGATGTAGTAATAGTGGCCGGTGACTTTAATGCTCAAGTAGGTAAACTAAGTGATAAGGAAAGACACCTAGGTGGATCTTATGGTGTCGTGGCTCAAAGAACAGATAATGGCGACCGTCTGTTGCAGCTATGCTCAGATAACCGCCTGTTCCTTGCAAATACTAACTTTAAGCATAAGGAAAAACATCTTTTAACATGGCGACCCCCTAATTCGTCCCAACGTTGGACCCAAATAGATCACATCGCTATCAGCCACCGATGGAGGGGCTCGATAGAAGACTGTCGCTCATTCTGGAGCACATGCCTAGATTCAGATCATGCTCTAGTGCGAGCGCGTATTTGCTTGCGTCTTACTGGACGTAGGAAAGACGCTGCAAGGAAACCTCTTAGGGCCTACTTAATGATAGTCAAGCTAAGAGTATATTTCAGGAACAACTAGGAAAACAGTTAGGCAGCCATGTATGTGATGCCCACCCCGATGCAGCATGGAATGATATCCGAAAAGCTGTGGAAACAGCAGTGATATCTGCTAGTAAGGTAAACCAGAAGGTTAGGGAGCAACACTGGATCTCAGCAGCATCTATCTCACTGATAGATGCTCGGAAACTCATTCCACCTGGCTCTGAACATAATGAAGAGCGGAGTCAGCTTAAGCGCAAGCTGACAAGAAGTCTACGCAATGATCGCGAACAGTGGTGGGTAGCGAAAGCAAGAGAGATGGAAAAGGCAGCGGCAATAGGTAATAGCAGACAATTGTTCAGACTCGTTAAGGAAACCGGAATTAGGAACCCGACCGTTAGCGAAACAATCTCAGAGAAAGATGGACATATTATTCATTCTCAATCCAGGAGATTGGATCGATGGGCAGAACACTTTAGGGATCAGTTCAACTGGCCTTCAGCCACACTTCGGTTTCCCACGATCTCCAGTCAACCTGAATGGCAAGTTAATGTAGGTCCTCCGTCCCTTTACGAAGTTGAAAAAGCCATAGGAAATCTGAAACGAGGGAGAGCAGCAGGCCCTGACAGGTTTACTCCTGAGATTTTTAAGGATGGTGGTCCAGTATTAGCAATGAGATTAACTGAGGTCTTAGGTAGAATTTGGGAACTGGACGTAATCCCATCTGACTGGTCTCAATCACTGATTGTGCCAGTCTATAAGAAAGGACAAAAGTCCTCTTGTGACAATCACAGAGGAATCAGTTTGACTAATATAGTGTCTAAAATATTAGCTTCAATAATACTTCGACGCCTAATCAAAGCTCGTGAAGAGCAGATTAGAGAAAACCAGGCTGGTTTTCGACCTGGACGTGGTTGTATAGATCAGATATTCACACTACGTCAGGTTCTAGAACACAGACACACATTCAGACGCCCCACAATGGTAGTATTTCTCGACCTTAAGGCGGCATTCGACTCTGTTGATCGTGAGGTTCTATGGCAGTGTTTGTCACTGAAAGGAGTACCAAAGAAGTACATTAACCTTATAAAGGCTCTCTACTCGAACACAACTGGTAGAGTGAGAGCTTATGGCGAACTGTCATCAGAATTGATTACCTCAAGTGGTGTTCGTCAGGGCTGTCCACTCTCCCCATTCTTGTTCAACTTTGTGGTCGACGTACTTTTAGAGATAACACTCTCCTCATCTAAATTTCCAGGGGTTGAACTTCTACCGGGAGGTTCACTTGTTGACTTAGAATATGCTGATGACATAGTTTTATTTGGTGAAGACGCTGACAAAATGCAGAGTCTTCTGACCACTCTAAGCAACAATGCAAGCATGTTCGGGATGCGATTCTCTCCCTCGAAATGCAAAATGTTGCTTCAGGATTGGGTTACATCGACACCCGAACTAGTGATAGGGAGTGAAGTAGTTGAGTGTGTCGACCGCTTCACTTATCTTGGAAGTCTCATCAGCCCTTGTGGTTTAGTGTGTGACGAAATCTCAGCACGGATACAGAAGGCTCGACTAGCTTTTGCCAACTTGCGTCATTTATGGCGTAGGCGAGATATCCGTCTATCAACCAAAGGACGTGTTTACTGCGCAGCAGTTCGTTCCGTCCTACTTTATGGCAGTGAAACATGGCCGGTAAGAGTAGAGGATATTCGTAGGTTACTAGTATTTGATCATAGGTGTCTTCGAAACATTGCTCGTATATCATGGGACCATCGAGTAAGTAACACAGTTGTTAGGAAACGGGTACTAGGTAAGGATGGCAAATCAATTGATGAAGTAGTGAAACTTCATCAGTTGAGATGGCTGGGACACGTGTTACGTATGCCCAACGACCGACTGCCTCGACGTGCTATGTTCAGTGGTATAGGAGTAGGTTGGAAGAAAGCTAGGGGCGGCCAAACCAAAACATGGCACAAGTCCATGAAGTCACTGACAAGTGAACTGAGTCATGTTGGTAGGTGTAGACTACCTGGTTGGGGACCGCGAGATGATAGCAACCGATGGTTAGAGACCCTGAATGACATGGCTCAAAATCGTTTGCAATGGCGCAGGTGCATCCACTCTCTGTGTTCTCCCAAATTCTAATCTTCTGAATTCTTCATGTCCCTTTTTTCCTCTTTCCAAATTTATTTCACTGGATTATACTCTTTAAATAACATCTCCAAACCCTAATCTTCCCGATTACTGCTTATACTCTTACTACCTCTACCACTACGGGATTTGAATCGACAACTGCATCTCTGTGCTAATGTGGTGTGGCAACTCGAACTGATGTACGTACGTACGAAGTTCTACGTTGTTACTGACTGACTGACTGACTAGTAGCTTACGGGTGTCTTCTACTCTTAAAGGCCATGTTTCGCTGCCGTAAAGTAAAAGAGAACGGACTGCCGCGCACTATACTCGTCCTTTTATTGATAGACGGATATCTCGCCTTCGCCACAGGTGACGTAAGTTGGCAAAAGCCGAGAGAGCTTTTCGAATCCGTGTTGAGATTTCGTCCGATACCAGCCCATTAGGGCTGATCAGACTTCCAAGAAAAGTGAAGTTGTCGACGCGTTCGACTACTTCACTCCCTATCTTTAGTTCAGGTGTTGACGCACTATTCTAGTGTTCATCTGTTTATTACAGGCACATTAGAAGCTCTATATACGTGTATACGTGAGATCGAGGAACATTTTAATTATAGAAATTAATAGAGTTGATGACTTATTGACGAAACTTAAGGAAGGAAAAATATGTTAAGTATGATATAATCACTAATAATAACAATAATAATGAACGAATGGTTGCTCAAGATGAAAGATTAGTTGAAGTCAAACATTATTACATTTGGATGCTGGCGTAGTGTTCTAGAAATTAAGCGTTTGAGTGCACGAGGTAGTATATGTGCAATGTTGAATAGTAATATGCTAAGACGAAATGGTCGTCCAGTGTTTACAGGTTTTCAATGATATTTTAGCTCAGATCAGTTCGCGGCATAAATGTTTTGTAATTTAGTTAGTTAGTATACATGAAAAATTTTTTCTATGTATTTAACTAAAAAGAGAAGACGTTAGAAAGGGATAGGTGTATAACTCAGTAATTAAATTATATTTGTTAGTTAGGGCGGTTTTAGTCTGTTACAATTTATTTATTTATTTTAACACATAGACATTGGTACAAGGAGGCACCAAATACATATGCGCCACACAAATCCCATTCGATATGTGTGAGGGCTGTGATATTGCCCGGGTGCCCAAACCGAAGCAGGTGGTTTTCTTAGGGGCCACTCCCCAAGTCTTCGACTTGAAGGTCTAATCCACAAGGCAGTGGAGCATCATAAGGAGATGCAGTCCCATGGTAGCCGGCCACCAACGATTGGTTCATACGCCATTTGTTACGCAGGATACTGTAGTCCATGTGCACCATTGGTTTGGAATCCGGTTAAAGCGCCGAACATTCGCTTTTCGTCCTCTCATTTTCGTAAACAACACCCCCGCCACGAGAAGGCAGTGAGTAGGACTTCCCTGGCAGAGGCTTTATACGCGTGGCCATGTGAGAGCATTTGGAGAGGGAGAGCGGACTCTCCCCACTCTCGGCCGTACCAGGGCATTTGGGGGCAGTCTGTTACAAGCAGTATTAGGAACTTAGAACAAATGCATTTCGGTCCAAATTGTCACGCTATATCAGCATAGTGAGATAAAAATTATTTAAAAGTATACTGAAGTGTTAGTGACTGTGTCAGTAAGATGATTAAAAGGAGAATATTATTTCAAAAGAGAATGGTTATGTAACTCAGCAAATTAATTTCATTTGTTGATTATAACAGTTGAATCTTATGATATCGTAAATCGTGTTTATACACCAAGTTATTGATTGATCTCTGTCTTATGCTACTGAGTTAAAATTGTGTTGAAATCTAACTATTGATCAGTCAGAAACTGAAACATAAAAATCAGTGTGAGTTTTTGATCTATTTTTGACGGTATAGTAAACTTTGACCTGTCGTCTTTATATGTTGTTGTTTTGTTCACAAAAGTTCCGTCTGTATCGCAAACTACAAACTACAGTCACCTCTCTATTAATCATAACGATGTGCTTACTAGTGACTAATTTCCAAAAGTAATTCATAGATTTCCGATATGAAGTCATGACCAGTGAAGTTCAATTTTGTCAGTAGGGAGGCAGTAACCCACTAGTGTATCAGATAACGGTTGTTCAATATCACGAATTTATTGAAGTTAAACATGCCGATTATTGGATTCCAGCTTAGTCATTTAATGGTTAAGAATTCGCATACCAGACATGAATGGGCTTCCAGGTTTTCAACTATTAAATTACTAAAATCTCCACAAAACCTTTGTGATAAAAATCAATATTCATTAAAAAAATCCCTATTCCTATGTAGATTTTATTGATCAAATAACTTACTAGATAAGCGACATCTTATTTATGTGTAGAGCTTAACTTCAACAAATTATTGTTATATTTTAATTCAATTCTATTTGGATAACTAATTTTTTTGTAAGAGTTTCATTATCTCGATTTTCAGCATAATTAACTTTGTTGCCTCCCATTGCCCTGGTACGGCTAAGAGTGGGGGGGGTCAGCTCTCCGTCTCCAAACGCTCTCACATGGCCACGTGCATACAACCACTGCCAGTGAAGTCCTACTCACTGACTTCTCGTGGCATTACTGTTGTTTACGGAATTGAGAGAACGAAAAGCGAATGTCCGGCGCTTTAACCGGGTTGGTGGACACGAAGGCTCCACCTAGGGAAGTTGGGAAACCCTGATTTCAAACCAATAGTGCATATGGGTTTTCAGGATCCTAAGGAAACAAATGGCGTATGAACCAATTAATGGTCACCGGCTACCATGGGACTGCATCTCCTCACGTTGCTCCACTGCCTTTTGGCTTAGACATTTAGATCATATGCTTCAGGTGTGTAGCTTCCTAAGAAAACCACGTGGTTCGGTTTGGGCACCCGAGCAGTATCCCAGCCCTCACACAAATTGAATGATTTATGTGATGCATATCTATTTGGTGCTTCCTTGTACCAATGTTTATGTGTTTAAATTAATTAATTGAAATTCGTTATAAATACTGTTATCAACAAAATAATTCATCGATTCAACTATTTTAGTTATTTCTTTGTTTGTATTTTAGGAACCGTCTGCTCTCAGTGGTGAAATTATTGAACGTCAAACTGGTAGTTATCAATTATTAATATCCTTCTAAATTTCTTTTAGATTTTGTGGATAAAGCGATCGATACTATTTTAGGAACATATGCTAACCGACCTAATCCTCCTGAACATATCGTGTTAATAGGTCATTCTGTTGTAAGTTGATTTCATAGACACACGCACGCGCGCGTGAAAAATTGTGCTTTTTGTCTGTCTGTCTATTTCGTAATCTCAGAATGATTACATTAAAATTTAGTTATGATTAGCAACAACCAAGATAAATCAATGGTTTATTTGATAATGATATAAACTATCATATCTATTGAACAAGTGAATAGATATATCGATTCAATAATTCAGTGGATATTGTGTTGAGGTTTGAAAAGAAACTTACTAGGTTTGAGTCTCAATGTGAATAACAACACTGTGATGTAAGTACATTCAACTGATGAGTTTCAAATGAAATAAAATACGAACCTTTGATTCCACTCAGATAGTTTAATTTAATATTAATCGATTATCAAGTACATGTTCGTGTACTGAGTTTCTCTGACGGCTAATGATATTTCTTGAGTGTCTAACCTAAAGTGGAGATGAGTTGGAATATGTTAACTATTCATTAACATCAGATGGCTTTTGTGGATATTATAGTAATTTCAATGGTCAAGATCATGAGTCAGTTGAAGCTAGAACACCATGGAAAACTTGGAATCACTGGACGGCCGTTTCGTCCTATTGTGCGACTCCTCAGCAGTGCGCAGTGGTATTCATTAAAACTCAAGCTCACCACGATAAAGTCTAAGCCAACTGTTATGCTAGTAACCCTTTAGAACCGTAAATCAAATTGATTGCTGAATCGTTGGTCTGTAGGCTACACCTTTGACTTCAAGTTCTAGACCTTAAGGTAACGGAACAACGCTAAATGTTATTTTACTGTAGATGATGACCAAAGTAGGGTTGTACGTCATTCGTTCCCACAGGATTACAGAAGTATTATTCATTAATAGTGTGAAATTAGGTTTTCCAACTCCACCAACTGAACTTTGCGCTTCCACCAATTCGATTTATTCATTTGATGTCTATTTTGGCCTCTTAAATCCTATCGAAATAATCTCTCCACTTGAGTGGAACTTTCCTAGAATGAGCTATTGATACATGATTACAAATGACTTTTGAGAGAAGAAGGTCTGTTTGAAGATTGATATGACATATTATGAGTAATTGTCAGCGTCAGTACACTAGAAAATAAATACATTTAGCCGATAAGTAACAAGATAAGCGAAACGAATATTCTGTTGTTGTGCTTTTTTCCTAAAAACAATAATGTTATTAGTTTTATATTAAATTTTATTCATTTAATTACTTTTTATCCTGAAATCCAATATTCACTATCTTTTTCGTCGTTTAAGTATTATGATATAGTCGTCTGGTTTATCCATTCACTCACATTAGGTCCGCTGTTACATTTATTCATAGTATATCTACGACCCTATTAGCAAAAAGCCACAACACCTATATTCATTTAAATTGTGGTGACATGAATTATTCCGTTGTTGATATTTTGACTAAAATTTGGTTAGTCTTAGTTGGTATATGTACATCCTGTTTGGATTGCCTTGATGAACCGATTATCACGCATATTTATTTTTAAAAAAAAGTAAATGGAATGTGGCTAGCAGTGAAATCTACGACGCACATTTCATCTTATTGGGGACTAGTCAGCTGTCTGTACATGCATCCGAAAGTTGATATTTTCTCCGTGATGGGACTCCTCATCAGTGCACTTTCGCTAACCGAACTCACGACCCACGAATGCTTACCCTTCACATCAATTGGTCAGGATCCAATGAAAATTTTATGATCTCCACATAACTATATTCCCATAATAATCATGTACTCACTAATGACTACCTTCAAAATGGAGCCCATGTGCACCATTGCTTTGGGATCAGGGTTTTCCAACCTCCCTAGGTGGACCCTCCGTGCTCACCGACCTGGTTAAAGCGCCGGACATTCGCTTTTCGTTCTCTCAATTCCGAAAACAACTGTAATGCCACGAGAAGTCAGTGAGTAGGACTTCACTGGCAGTGGTTGTATGCACGTGGCCATGTGAGAGCGTTTGTAGAGGGAGAGCTGACTCTCTCCACTCTCGGCTGTACCATGGCATTCGGGGCTGATGCTCAATGAATCAAACCAGAAATTTATATCAATAACAGTTTACAGAAAAGAAAACATAATTTCATTGATTTATATTTAGTATATATAGTAGTTCAGAAATACTGATCATAGTATTCTATACAAGTGAATTAATCTTAAAACTACTCACCAACAAAGACTTGAAGTTTTAGATACATGTATGCTATTGATATGATGAATGAAACTTTTTATTTAGAATTGAACTGATTACCCTTTTGTTACCTGTTTCATTAGAGAAATGACTTTTCTTAAATTTTCAATGTCTTAGTTATGACTGACATTTTTCTTAAACTGGTCAGTCTCTTGACATTGTCAACTTGTTAATTTTATGTATGATCATTATGTTTGGGGCTACAGTGAGGAGGGGATAGATAAATTCACCCTTTATCGTTTTCAATATCTATTCTTGATATACCTTTTCAATCTCTTTTCCCACTATATTTTCAACGTGTAGTCTTTCTCACTTTCAGTGTTATAATAGTGATTTCAATTTCTTTTGTGATTCATTTTCTTGAATTTATTTGGTTTTACCAATATGTTCTGATAACTTGAACTACAGCATGTTTATGCTAAGGTCTACGTTAATAATAACCATCAATATGGAGGGTTGTAGAGATTGTTGAATTTTATTGAAATCACAAATCGATCTAAGATAGACAATCATTGAAAATCAGGAAGCATTATTCTGATATGAGGTTTTTTTAGGAGTGCTCATTCACTATCCCAACACACGGAACCGAACCTAGAACCTTCGGTTTCTCAGATGAACGCTTAACTTCTAAACCATTGAGCTGGCATCCTTTGATTTACATGTCTAATCTCAATCAATTCACAATATTGCACAACCATTTTCCATTACTAACGGGGGATAATTGTCAATGTATTATTTGTACCAATTGATTCCCCTTGTTCTCTCATTACAATGAAGAGTCTCATACTAGGTCGAAAAGACCATCCAGTGCTTCCAGGTTTTCCATGATGGTCTAGCTTCCATGGACTCTTATTACAATCAGTTTATATTTTGTTATCCTATTCTCATCTACCTTTATCACTCATTTTACTGTTGTTTTTTTTCAATAGGGTTCTGTAGTAATTTTCAACTTGTTATCATCACGTTGGAGTATAACTCAAACTAAAGTTAAATTAGTTTTATCTTTGGCTGGTCCAATTTATCAACCAGGTTAGAATAGTTTGATAATTGATAGTTAAAGTTCATAAAATATCATTATATATATATATATATATATATATATATATATATATATAGAGAGAGAGAGAGAGAGAGAGAGAGAGAGGCATAGATACAGGAAATGATGGATTATTGGGAAACATTTAACCTTGACTAAGAAGAGAATCACTGTGTAGGTGGCTATACATTACATTAGACTTAATTTTATATTAAATAAAGTCAATATATGCTTTACAAGTTATTTTAGTTATCACCATTTTGCATATATTGACTTAATTAAAGTATCATTGTTTGCTTTTATCTTAATTACTCATTTGTTATCCGATAAGTTTTATAGTTATTTAGTTGTTATCAATGTAGATCCTAGCAACAAATGTCCTTTGACCTTATTTACTATATAACATTTGAACTACCAAATGGAATTAACAAACTAAGTATCAAAGACGACAAAATAACAATGATAATCATAAA
Organism: Schistosoma mattheei; assembly: GCA_944470405.2. NCBI lineage: Eukaryota > Metazoa > Platyhelminthes > Trematoda > Strigeidida > Schistosomatidae > Schistosoma > Schistosoma mattheei. Next base: position 1,257,968 of record OX103948.1, on the reverse strand, counting down.
GAATTAACGATAAAAATGTGATTTGAGAAGAACTAATGAAAAAGTTTTTTTATGAAGGATTACTGAGACGTAAATTTTAGAGTAAGATGTATCTATGTCACTGTGATCGATTCTAAGACATGTTACCTATCTATGATAACTCGGATGAATAAATTCGCATACACAGAATACTAGCAATTCCGTAAAACATATATTCAGTCGGTTGCGCAATTGTATCGTCACAACAACATAGGTTTTGTTAGCAGAGATGGATGATGGTTAGCAATGAACTCCAAAACGCACATTTCGTCCTACTTGGGACTCATCAGGTGGATGTACCTATACCCGAGAGGACTCGAACACAGCGCCGTTGTCTTTAGGCGTCATCTCGTTATTTATTTAGCTACTGAGTTCAAATAACCACTGATTTATGCATTGGGGCGAAGCTTAATTCATTCTAGGTGACCAGTTAATGTCAATGCCCCAATAGCTCTGTGACATTGTATTAGACCATAAAGCTGGGCAACATCGATTTTAATTTAACTGAGTTTTAATTTTCTCAATGTTGTAGGTAAACCTTTCTGACAAGTATATACTGGTATGAAACTTTAAATCTAGGTCTCCTACCAACTACCTGAAATATAATCTGATAGTATATTCTTCGTAGCGATTTTCAAATTGATTAAAAGTAGTTGAACAATATTGTAATTCATAACTTTATTCTTATGATAGTAAAACTGATGTGACGATGGTCTATGACTGACCTTTCAGCGATGCCAAAGTGACCTTGGGAAAATCCACCCCCTGGATCTAAAGCGCGTTATAAATTAATGTGAGAAATCAGAATTGGGATTTAGAGTATGAAGTGAGGTTTAGGAATTAGATTTAGGTTTCTTATCGCGAACTAACGTCAGCTGTAATGGTAAAACCCTATTTAGCCGTATGGATGAATGAATTTCGTATCGAAATCCAAGACTCGCTATCTTAAATGTAATTATTTCTTCCATAAATTCTAGTCTCGCCCTAAAGCTTAGTCACTATTGGTAAAATGTGGTTATCTTATAGTATATTGATCATTGGTTGACCTTTATAAGTTGAATAAAGAAAATAGAATATCTTAATAGTTAATTTATTCATATTATTATTCATATTGTTTGTTTGTGCTCCGGTAACTGGTTTAATCATTAATGGCTTATGGAGCGGAGTTGGCAGGAGATTTAATAATGACTCTCTCTTGAAACTGATCCGGCATCTACATTATAAATCGAATACATTTCTCAAGTTGACTTAATAATGGACAATTTACTTGGACGGTTTGATGAGCTGATACTATTGAGAGTTAGATCCCTTAGTATTATGGTCTGTGTCCCAATTAGAACACCAACTTATATGATCTTGGTCCTATATCAAACTAATGATACGTCAACCAGCACGAACAGCCTCGAGTTAACTCTGAGTCCTTATTGGTTTTACTTGCCTTGCCCTGCCCATTGAGTCCAGAAAACAATCTTAAACTTCACTGTATAGATCGTATATTTCGGAAATATGTGGTTCATATACAAGCAGATCAGACCGCGTCACACTATAAAATGAAAAATAATAATTGTACAAGATCAAACCAAACGTGGCTGTGAGTGTGGGAGACTGTACCTAATAAATTGGAAGTTAAGGATGGTAAATCGTATCTATATAGCCAATAAGTCAAATGAAAGGTATTATATGTATATATAATCTCGCTATTCAATAATTATCCAGTAAGAATATATGTAATAATAGGTCATAGATAATTCCTGGAAGTCACCATTCATTTGTTAATCGTTCGGATATAACAGTGTGCTACTTTCAGGGCCGACATTTTCTAACCTGTTGTCGGGAGTGCAGCATCTCTGCAACTGATGAAAATGGGTTGCTGTAGTCATAACCCAATACAATTAACAGTAGGTTTTCGCTTTCTGGACCTAAGTTATTATTTTCGGTTTGACTGTTCCCCAACCTATGTGGCTGTCATGGTTGAACCTATGGAAATAGGTATTCCAGCTAATATACAGATACAACCTCTATGTCAATGTGAGAGCTACAGTCAAACTATCACGGATACTGTTTCTACTTCTACTACTCTGATTGTTTTAAGAAATTATAGTTTTTTTTTCGTTTTTCTTATCTATAAACTTTAGTTATTTTGCCAGACCGTTCAATGGCGCAAATTTATCAACGTATACACAATTATTTGGATGAGATTTCAAATATTCCCAATTATCCTTTAGTAATTATATCAATTACAGGTGGTTCTCGAGATCGAATTGTAAGCATTCATTGTTTATATTAATTAGCAATTACTGTCTGTATATATTTTCAACGTTTTTGAATTCTTTAACAAAAACCTGTTTCAACACGAGATGTAAGTTTGTGGTGTATGTTACTTATGTTAATAGACATAAGTAATATGTAACACCAATCAAAAGTTGAACTCCTAACAGAAAAGAAAGCCGAGAAGGTCGAATTGAAGAAAATAGAAAGGAATTGTGAATTGTAAGAATCAAACAGAATGTAAAAGAGAATTGATAGAAAATTTACAAATGAAGCATTTAGTGTATGGCTCTTTTAAAATTTGCGAAGATATTCTATAATTTTGTATAATATAATAAATTGATTTTCTTCCCTTTAATCTCGTTCACCACAAGTCTACATGGTCGTTAATTCAAAGTCATCAATTGACATAAAATTACAAATTTTCTTTATAAAACTTCATTAGAATTTGCTAACTATTCTTTCACTATGTCAGTCAGTTATTTAGTTATGATCAAAGTATCGTTTGGCACACATATATAGACATCATCGGTCCAAATGAATAAATTAATGAGGTACAGCAACTTGAACCAATATATATGTGCCTAGTCCTACATTGTATATGATCACATTCTATTGTGATTTGATAAAATACTTTTGAAGTTGATTTTTCGAAATCCTTTTGAAAGGTGGTTTATATTTAATAGCGAAAATAGTATTAGCTTAAAACATGAGTTACAAACTTTACATTCGGAATGTTGGAAGCTTTTTTAGTGAGACTATAATTTATGGACAAATCAATCAGATTTAAGATAACAGGTCTTGAATGTTGACTCAAAATTCATTCATTTATTTGGCTAAATAGCGTTTTAGAATTATAGATGATGTCAGTTCATGTTGAAAAACGATAAATCTAATTCCTTACCTTAACCATCATCTTAAAATTCTAATTCTTCATATTAATTTATAACCCTCAATTAGTCCTAGTTATTAGGTGGCCACTCTCAAGGTCACCTTAGCGTCGCACAAAGGTCGTCCATAAATTATAGTCCCACCTCTTTTTTTATTGAGCAAGTTAATTTCGACTCGGGTAGTTATTCGTAATCAAGATGAAGTTGGACATGAATGTTCGTTGATTCAAGTTGCCAATACCAACAAGGTGAAGAATAACGGAATCGAAACAATTGTTACATCAATGATAAGAAGACAAACTGAACATCAAGCGTATGATTCAACAGGATGGAATCAATAGGTAATTTTGAGGAAAACTGAAACTAATGATCTTCGTTAAGATTAAACAGTGAATGCAGCTCTTCCACTTTAACTGATTCTGAGCCATTTTGTCTAAATTGTCAACCATTAATCTCTGTTTGAAGATTGTTTACTGGAAAGAGAACGTAATTCTGAACAAATAAATCTTGGTTAGAATGTAAAACATTGAATGCCGAGACTTGATGTAATTTGTTCATGATAATTCCATATAAAAATGTTGTTATTTACTAATGAAAGTCTTAAATTAGATTTCTTTGCTACGTCTGTTTTGAATAGATCAATAATTTTCTCAGGCTCGTTGGTGAACGTAGACATCATTAAGTAGAAAATTTATATCATTGTGTGGTTGTAGAGGTTGTTGAATTTGATTGAAATCACAAACCAGTCTATGTTGGAAAAGCATGTAAAATCTGGACGGCCGTTTCGTTCTAGTACAGGGCTCTTTAGATGTGTGCATCCATTACCCTGTGTCCGGAAATCGAACTCAGGAACTTCGGTCTCACGTGCAAACGCTTAATTTCTAGACCATTGAGATGGAATACAGTGATTTACATATTAGTTAATTTAATATCGTGACTAGCTTCAAGATTCAACTTCTAGAGTTCTAATGAGAATGTGCTACCAGTGGAGTTCAACCATGTCGAGTGTGAGGAAGTTTTCAACACCACTGTTTCTTAGCTCATATGCGAGACCGAAGTTCCTGAGTCTCTTTCGGGTCATGAATGCACACTGATGAGGAGTCCTATAATAGAACGACATGACTGTTCATTGCTTTCTGGTTCTTAATGGTTAATTTTGTCTACCTTCTATAGAATTCAGTAATATATGCATATTTAGTACATGTGGAATAATATGAATAAAAATGTACGGTTAACGAAGAAATTTAATTAAATAGAACCGATAGAATTTGTTAAATACTGAATGACTAAACCAACATACAATTGGTCACTACTCAATGATCCATTCATGCTAGCTAACTAAAATAGTACACTAAGTAAATTGTATGCTATTTTTGTGAAGGCCCGTAGATCTGACTCCAAGATCGTATAAATGTTTGCTATCGCCTATTCTCGTATATAATCGTCGACTTAAATCGCGTTAGCCAATAACGGAATCAAATAAGTCGAATAACGAGAATTGATTTGTGAATACATATATTTTGTACATGAAGCGAATGAATAGAACAAAGCAAAATGACACGCAGGGAAGATGGCTGGGAAGTCAACTCATTTTTAGTCAGACGTTAATCAATATTTATACGTAGACAAAATAAGCTACAGACATGTGATGAGACATGGGATAAGAAGTGTACACACATATATACGCTCATATAAAAACAATGAAGACTGGGTAAGTGAATTAACTAACACGGTCAACATACGACTGAAGTAGAATGGATAGATGGGCCTGTCCAAAATCCAGAATAAGATATATGGGCTTAAAATAATAACTGACACTACACTATTTACTTGAAATATTGAATTGTTAACTAAATTTTAAACTATTCTACTTTACCACTTGAACTATGAAAGTAATCAAATAATCAAAACTATATTTTTCTTCTCAAGCTTTACTTTCAGAGTTAATTAACAAACTGAAAATTAAGGTAATTATGATGGTAAATGACTTAATGTGTTCTATCAGTTTCTGGTATAATTTCAAAAGTATTCTTTAATAGATATTTTCTAACAGTGTTAAGATCTTCACATGGTTATTATACACTAGAATTTTACCATTGATGTTTTGAGGACTGCAATTGACCAGTTTCTTATTGCCATATATGCATACTGTGTGGATTGTCTTGATATTTCCTGAAGTCACAAGCTTTATAAACAAAGATGGATATGGACTAACAGTGGAATCAAGAACGCGCGTTTCGTCCTATCTGAGACTCGTCATTTGGATGTGCCTGCATTTCAGAGATGATGTTTACTCTGGGAGTCGAACCCAGTATCTTTCGCTCCAGTATGCAAATAAACCAATAAGAGACTGATCAATTGCAATCCTAAACATCAATGGGAAGATTCAAGTAAAACAACACCAGGTGAATTTAAAATTCACCCCATTGCACAAGCAAAAGTGGCTATCAGGACTCAGTATATAAGTGGATAATGTGATAGCGTTTGAAGCGAACGGTACTGGGTTCGAGCCCGGGAGTAAACATTATCCGGCTGACGATTCCCAAATAGGACGAAACGCGCATTCTGGATTCCACTGCCATCCAATATCCATCTTTGCTTATAGTGTTAAGAACTATTGGAAATTTTACATCATACTATATACTGTCTATATTTTAGTAAGAATTTATCAAAATGATTTTCAGAAAATTTTAGATGAAGTTAAATTAGGAAAGATGAAACTGTTTTACGTTACGTAAATTACTATTATTTAATTATACACCTACTACTGAGTTTAAAATCAATTATGAATTCATTATGAATATACTGTGATTTATTGTAGTCCTATCACTGATGGATGTAATCTTGTACGTTTTTAAGTCATAGAACAATACAATAAATAGAAAGTCTTCTATCTTCCTGCACCTCTTGACCTTTGGGGAGATAAAGTGCTAGGTGAACCAATAGGGGTTGATATCTCTGCTTGTTTTTATCAGTCTTTTGTGTTATTGTTTAATCTAAAGGTCATTCGTCTGGTTAGCATAAATTAACTCTTTAATAAACTATAATCCGTAACATACAACTTTTGGGAGGTTTATATCTAACCTGAAGATTCTTTGTATTTTGGGGTGTCTTTGATATGGTTTATATGCAAGAATCTGGAAGAGAAGAGGTGACTGAACGACTCAGAACATAGAATACACTTTCTTACGATAATGCAGGAAATCGACAATAGTCAGTAATAATTAGAGAATAAAATATAAACTATCCGATAATAGAAAGAAGAAATTAGTAGCCTGTGGTTTCAAATGTGTACGAATCGAATAATCATATTTAGTTGGTAACGTATTCGGCTTTAATTTGTGAATAAAAATGTATGCATTCCACCTACAAATATACTGTAATTTTTATTTTTGTAGGTTCCTGATTTACTTGGAAATATTGATCAAGCTTATCCTGTTTTAAATTCACTCAGTTTATCCACATCTGCAATTCAGCATGTTTGGGCGTCTTGTGATCATCGATGTATTCTTTGGTAAGTTATATAAAATTTTAATTTTCCAGCTAAGTTGACTAAGGTGTAATTGACAGATTTATTGAATACATGTTTTGTGAACTTAGCTTTGAAACATACTTTTTGATGCTAACATTAGTGAATTAGTATGTTTAGTGGGATTCGAACATTCAACCGAGTGAATGTTAAGTAATTGGATACTGTGATCACTACTTCACAGATTTCCTCCTCACTCACATCACTTGTGGAGTCGGTGGGATATCCGTCTACCAAATAAAAGATGAGTTTATTGTGCAACAGATCATTTCGTTCTATTTAATGGCAGAGAAACGTGTTGTTTAAAATTAAAGGATATTCGTAGGTTACTAGTATTTGATCATAGGTGTCTTCAAAACATCACTCGTGTATCTTGGCACCATCGATTTAGCAATTCTGAGGTTAGAAGAAACCTAAGGGTGAGCAAAGTCAAATACAGATACAGTGAATGAAGACATTGACCGTGGAACTGTGTCATGTATGTAGGTACATATTATCTGGTTTTGATGGAGTTTTGTTTTCCGAGTTGGATGGTTTGTTTGTAGAGCTTTCATCGTTATTCTGAACGACATCATCAGCACAAACTTCGGATATGAGTGAAGTGTTCGAATTTCTCCACATATGGCTAACAGCTTGTCCTGTAGACCTCAGTATTAATTGGTTATTGTTGACCTTTAACCTGTCATTGTTTACTTTATTTTTGTTGTATCTCCCATTGATTTGTTTTTTGGTTCTATATTTGCCCATAGTTTTTCTGATTGGTTGATAAATTGGATCGATTTCGATGTGTTTGTTGATTGCTGACTGACCTTTTAACAACCTGTAATCCCAGTTTCGAACCCCACTCCACCGGATGTGATCTAGGCAGCCCGGTAGTATCTTTACCCCTCATATCTAGATTGTGGTTACCGAGTCAATTTATCTATATTTATTTATATATCCTTTTTCCAATGAGTAGTAAATTCAGATGAGCGAATATTTGGTGTAGAGACCTAGTTGAAATGACTTTTTCAGCAAATATATCGGAGAGTTTTTCAAGCATGCTGTCTCCTCTAAACTAGATAGTTTAATCGTAAAGCTTTCATTGCCTCTCTAGGCAACAACAAAATTAAAAAAATACTCCTAAAGGAAGAGTGGGTTATTGGCATTTCCCCACTACAACTAAATAATAGCCTGTTATCCTGGAATATGAGCTTTTCTCGTAAATTGTATGGCCATTGTTTGCATATGTGCACATTTTTCTCCATTATCTCTATATTAAAGCGAACTTTTACAAATCCTATATATTTGATACTATAATATGATTGCCATAGGGGTTTGTGTAAACCATTCACTTTCAAAGTTTACATCACGGACTGATATAGGTTGGACAGTTATTGAAAACCAAGATGTGCTAGACAGCCGTTTTCTTCTAGCAGTGTACATCCACAACATCACCGAGCATCAAAACCAGTACTTTCAGGTCTTGCAGCAAACGCTTAACCTCTAGACTACTCGGTCGGCATACAGTGGTTTTCATGTTTAACTTCAATCAATTCACAATATTAAAGAGTTGTATGCTAGTACGCAATAGTTGTCCATTGCTTTCTAGTTTTCAATGAACTGAAATCAGTCCATGATTCTAACTATGATGTAGTTATCGACTATTTTTCATATTTATTTCTTTATCTTACTTCTCTTTATGTGATTAATATTTCTCTGATTAACTCTGTCTATCTCTCTATTTATTATAAAAGGGGAAAGAAAAACAAAACATTGGAACAATCCCTTTTTCTTTCATATATAATTTTGTCATAGTTAATATTCCATAATGTATTTTCATTATGATAGGTGTTTACAATTGATGTTGGTATTGAACAAAGGTTTACTTGTACACAATTCAGTGAGTTGTCTGTTTTTCGTTATTTCTTTCTTCCTCTCTCTCTCTATCCCACTCGTTGTTTTTTTTCCTCCTTTTATGGATTGTTTTTAGGTTAAACTTGTTCACAGGGTTTGTTTTGTTATTATCAGAAGGGGTTTGTGGAGATTTTTAGAAATTTTCACAGATTGAAATCATGAGTAAGTTGAAGCTAGACCACCATTGAAAACCTGGAAGCACTGGACGGCCGTTTCGTCCTAGTATGGGACTCCTCAACAGTGCGCATCCACGATCCCTCACCACGCGGGACTCGAACCCAGGACCCACTGGATTCGCGCGCGCAACTTCGTGGATTGGTTGAAGTTAGACATTAACACCGTTGGATGCCGGCTCAGTGGTCTAATGGTTAAGTGCTCGCGCACAAAGCCAGTAGGTCAGTCAGTCAGCTACAATGTAGGACCAGGCACATATGTGCATCGGTCCAGGTTGCCATACCGCATCAGCACAACAAGATGAACACCGGATTCATAGCAGTGGTTATGTCAAAGGTGGTTATATATAAGAGAAAGATTGCATATAGAGATATAGTACAAGAAGAAGAAATTGGTTTGTAGCAAGAAAGACATGAAGCGATTTTAATCTCATAGTTTAAGGGAAGACAGGGAGTGTATACACCGACGCCATTGTGATCGGTTCTGAGCCATTTCACCAAGTCTCCAACCATTGGTTACGATAGTCACGCAGACCCCAACCAAGTAGTCTGCGTCTACCAACATGGCTCAGACTAGAGGTTAGTGACTTCAAGCACTGATGCCAGTAGGTCTTGGGTTCGAGCCCCGCGCGGTGCGGGATCGTGGATGCTCACTGTCGAGGAGTCCCATACTAGGACGAAACGGCCGTCCAGTGCTTCCAGGTTTTCAATGGTGGTCTAGCTTCAACTGACTCATGATTCAATCTGTGTTTTGTTATTGTTGTGTTATACATGCGTGTATACATTTTTATGGACAGAGTATATTGTTATAAGTAACGATATAATCGAAAAATGTGAATTCTCTACTATTTGGAACTTATCTACTAATGAATGTACTTGATCCTATTTTTTGTCAAGAATTGATATTCGTACTGAGAGTTGAATCTAGTATCTTTAAACGCCAACGCATTATTTATTAAGTTATTAAGCTCCAAGAAGTTATTAAGTTTATGCATTTTAAAACTAACAGAAACACAATTGTATGAACAAAAAATATTCTTTTCAATAATTTCTCATCATGTATACTACAATTATTATATCCAAATTAATCATTCATAACATTGGTCAGATTCAAGGCAGAGAGTACATCATCTGGAAATTGTATTATGTGAATTGAGAATTATTGTTTGTTATAGATAAAATCAATTTCAGATCGTTAATGTTGGGGGGCTGACTAATATGAGGTTGTTAACTTGAATCAGTTTATAAGCAAAATGAAATTGGCAATAAGTGATGAGCCCGAATGTACAAATTCCTAGAATATCTGCCAATATGACTTGCTCTACAGGAACAGTGAATTGATAGATACAGAAAGAGGTAACTGTCTAAGTAATTTATCTTTCAACCTCGGAGTGATTATTGGTCGTGTGGAGAATACTAGTCGTAGTTTACCCTCATTAAAAGTCCTTTGAATTGATCTGTATAACTTAAGTCTTAGCATTTCACTCGGTCCATCGCCTCTGAATTGTAAGCGTATATACAGAGGCTTTTCATTTACAGTTGGGCATTCTCTATGGTATCTTTTATTGGCTATGTTTTATTTATAAATTTCTCGGGATATTCATTTTCCTTCAGGGTTATGTATAATGACTTTGTTTCATCTTCGGTATCGTGGATGCGCACTGCTGAGGAGTTGCACGATAGGACGAAACGGCCGTCCAGTCCTTCCAGGTTTTCCATATATATATAAGTTTTTAATTAGCTATAGTACACATGTAGATTTACTAAAATATACATACTTGAATATATAAAATAAACAATAGAAGTCATGTTTATCGAATCGAAGTGGAACACACTAGCTACTTATTTAATATACTAAATGGTAACATGTTAACATAAAGATATGAAAGCTATTGGATTTGATTTGTTTTGTGTTGTTTATGTTGGTACCCATTTCTCATGAAGAGTACTAAATTAGGCTGAGACAGTTATTAAGTTTATGTTGATCTTTATTAGTTCTAAAGATCCTTAGTTCTATTCCGAGTTCATGAGCGTACGCATTGTTAATAAATCCCACATCAGATCAGAATAGCTGTCCAGTACTTCTTCATTTGCAAATAATATCTGTTCTGTCCTGTGAACTGGCAATTGAGCAATCTCTAAAAACTTTCTATTTCATGGACACCAATGAAAGTTTGCCCTAACAAAACTACTGTTAACAATGGTAACTGTTGACTTTTTAAAATAAGAAAAAGTAAATGTTTCAATTTTATAATTGAATGTTCATTCTCTTTTCTTCAGCTTTCTTCAGATCCTATCAGTCGTTTGAATGTATTTCGTAATCTACTTATTACAAGACCTTTGTTATCTTATACTATTCATTATGATCATGATAATTATCAAGAATCCAACTTCAAATTGTCACAAACAATTTCATCAGATATGTTTTGGATTGATAAAACAAATCAACTGAATTCTATCATGAATTTTTATGTGGTAAGTATGTGTTTTGCACTTCATATGTTTTACATCAAACTAGAATTGAATTAAGAAATTGGAAAGTATCTAGTATTATCAGTATAGAGTTGTGGAGATTATTAATTTTCTTGTTGACATCATGAACCGATTGATGTTAGACCACCATTGTAAACCTGGAACTACTGGACGGCCGTTTCGTCTTAGTATGAGATTCATCAGCAACGCGCATCCATGATTCTGCACTCGGGATTCAGTGGGTAACTGTCTCACATCCGACACAGTTGAAGATGGTGTGCAATTTCATGGATTGGTTGAGGTTAGACATTAACACTGTTGAATACCGGCTCGTTGGTCTAGAGGTTAAGCGTTTGAAGCGAACGGTACTAGGTTCGAGTTCCAAAGTGAACATCAACTCTGAGATGCAGGTACATCTGTGGTGTGAGCTACTTATATTGATATAAGTAGTATATAACGTGCGTTAAAAGAACGTAATGTCCGGCAGCAGAAGATGGCGAAGATCAAGAAAGGAAGAGCAAGAGCACAATGGAATTGTAAGAAAACGCATGTACAATGGAATGGGCGACAATGGATTAGTGTTTGCAACGAGAACAGTACAGTTTGATATGATGGAATGATATTTTGCAAATTGACGATTGACTTTATGGTATTCACATTTTATTGAGATAGTCTGTAATTTTTGTGCTAAATACAATCGATTGTCCTCACCCGTGTTCTTGTTCACTACACATCCAGCTGATGAAGAGTCTCAAATAGGGCGAAACACACGTCCTGGATTCCAATACCAGCCACTATCCATCTTTGCTTATAATGCTTGTGAATTAAGGCAATTTTGTGACAAGCCACACATTATGCACATATGCCAATAGGAGACTGATCAACTGTAGTCCTAAACAACGATAAAAGTAAAACAATACCAAGTGAATTTAACGTAATCTATTGTTCAGTAAATCCATCTTTACATTCATAGTTGTATGTAGCTATTAGCTAACTACTGTACATGTCATCAAAATAAATATTAAGGGTTTAATTCTATAAATCTATCTTTTACACGTCCTACAATACATTTCACTATTTTCTTTTCTTTATACATTACATACATGATCAATAAGGCATGGGAATTATCCTATGTTTTTTCTTCTCAAAACAGTCGGTTAAACTATTGGTGTTCAGACAAAAGTTCATAAGTAGTATTTATGACTCATTTAACTATGCGAATGAAATAAAACAGAGTATAACATATTAAGGTCAATGAATAATGGATAAGACACTTTTATTACGTTTTTAGTTAACTGACTATTAGTTTCTCAATTTAGGGTGACTAGCTTCAAGATGGAACTCCTGATATCTTAATGAGAAGGCGCAAGCATTGTAGTTCATTCATGTCAGATGTGAGACAGTTACCTACGACAGGTAATGGATAATGGTCGCGCATTATCGTGAACCGAGTGAAATTAGACATTAACAATGTTGGATCTCATGTCAGTGGTCTAGGGCTTAAGAGTTCACGCTCGAGACTGAATGTCTGACTACACCTGTGACAGAGTCGTGGATAGACGAAGCTTCTGTTCCGTGCTTTCAAGTATTCAATATTCGTCTAGCTAAGATGAGTTCGTAATATAATGACAATTTTTTCTATTGGTTAAAGTTTACAAACATCATTACTTTGGAATAAATTGAAAACAACAACAACAAAATGTTTACAGAATAATTTACTAACTACTGAAAATACATTAATCTTATCTACCGATACAACCAATTCTGGACTCGTTCATCTTTTTTTTTCTTACAATAATGAAATAGGTAGATGACTTCTAGAAATGTTTAACTTTATTGCTATAGAAATACGTATTCGTGTTTTTATCGTGAAAAAACATTGTGAACTTACTAACGGTTACCCTAGTTACTGAACACATTATCTACTAATATCTCTTTTCTATAAACATAATTGACTATGTTTATGATTCACTTTCAGAGAATAAATTAAATAGATTTATCTATGAAAATCATACGGAAGAAGAAGTCATGAGCTGACTAGTTAACAGTCATCTATTATTCTTTTAGAATTAGAAGGGGTTTTGTGAGAAATATAGTAATTTTAATAGTTGAGATCATGAGCCAATTGAAGATAGATCACCATGGAAAATCTGGGAGCACTGGACGGCCGTTTCGTCCCATTGTGTGGCTCCTCAGCAGTGCGCATCCACGATCCCACCGGGTCTGTTGTGAGGTATTACCTCACTGAAGACAATGGTGGATGTGTCACTCAATTTCGTGGATTAGTTGAAGTTAGACATTGACACCATTAATGAATCAATAGTTGAAATCACGATTCAATTGAAACTAGACCGCCATAGAAAACCCGGATACCGGCTCAGTGGTCTAGAGGTTAAGCGTTCGCACTTGAGACTGATTGGTCCTGGGTTCGAATCTCGTGAAGAGGGATCGTGTGAGCACACTACTGAGGAGTCCCACAGTAGGACGAAACGGCCGTCCAGTGCTTCCAGGTTTTTCCATGGTGGTCTAGCTTCAATTGACTCATGATCTCAACTATTAAAACTATAATTCTTTTGTTCATTTAATGAGTCAACATTTATGGATCGGTGATTATATTGAAATGTTTGAATATTTTTTCTCATTATGTCTTTATAGCCCTATAATGGTCTACTAGTTAAATTTGGTCCATTTTTCTTCAATCCAGGACAACATATTTTGATCTTGGTCACTAATGTAAGTTATGTAATTCTATGTTTATTGTAGTGATTTGTTTAGGTTTTATATATTTATCAAGAATTTATGGGATGAATTTATCCTACAGTTTAATCTCATTTTTAATACCATTGAAAACTAGGTACCACTGGAAAGCTGTTTTGTCCTAGTGTAGGACTCTTTTGCAATGAGCTACCATGATCCCGTTAAAGATCGCACCCAGGGCCTTCAGGTCTTCTCAACCATCGCAACTAATGAATCAGCTGTCAGTGGTATATTCTATTTGCAATATATTATTGCGATAATCCAGTGCCATTGGTCAGGTTATACGTATGGGCACTGCTATAAATTTTCATACAAGGATAATGTGACTGTTTATTTCTCCCTGCTTTCCAATAGGGATCCCCCAACTGAGGTCAGTCTGTTAATAATACAACCGAAGGGTTTTATTAAGTGGCGTTATATTTCCAGAAATAGAATTTAATATGTAGATTTTGTCTTATTCAGTTAGACGTCATCCCAGATAAATATCTGTTTTTGGTCAAACTCTTCTGAACGGTTCAAATTTCCAGACGTTATACACCATGTGAATTATCTTTAAAATGAGTACTGACCCACAATATAACTGTGTACTCTTTCAGTTAGTGATTAACAGTAAACTAGTGGGTCACCAATGAATAATAACATGTATAATAATAGTGTATGAGGTGTTCATTAAGGTGGTTTTTTGTGTCTTTAATAATAGGTATCAACTTAATTTCCGTTCTAAACTGTAGTCGGCTCAAGTACTAACTTTTTTCACTACACTTTTGTCTTGGTTTTTTATCGCTGTATTGTGCAGTTATTACTCTACACAAACTTGAACCCAGGACTTTTGTGTTCCATAGATTAACTATTAGGCTAATAAAGTCGATAATGAGGCAATTGTTGTAGATAACAAATTAAATGATTCTTTATTTGTCCATTTTTTTTGTATACGAGAGTCATGATACTACTTTCTAACTGTTTGAATAGAAACAGTTGTTTATTTTAACGTACTGTTTTTGAACCGTTAATTTGTAAGTCCAATCTATCACACAGTTTGTATAAGGATAACCATGAGAAAACCAAAAGGAAGCATTAAGCAAGTTTATTGTGTCATAGTATGAGACATATCAACAGTTTTTATCACATCCAAGACTGTACTAGTCATTGAATCCTTTAAGATCCTTTGGATAACAATAAACGTGTAAGTATACAGTGGATCTTTATTTTCAGTTTCAATTAATTGATTATATATTACTAACATTAGTTAGTCAATCACTTAATGATATGAAATATACTCTAATTAAGTAAATGTTCACAAACCTCTCATCCTTATTTAGAACAAAAAAAACGAAATTGCCTAATTACTCTTAACTTTTCAGGCACCAGACGACTGGCTTCATTTATGCATTGAAGTAAATCATACAAGTAATAAACATTGGTAAGCAGTTACAAGTTTATTTTGTGCACAGAAATTAACTGTTTTCATCTTCACAGTTCAAATCACCAGTTTATTCAAACTAGAACGTCATTGAAAACCAGGAAGCATTGAATACCTGTTTAGTCCTGGTACGGAAATCTTCACCAATGCACATCCATGATATCGCATGCGGGACTCAAACTCAGAACGTTCGGTTGTTGTCATCTTGGCTATTCTTTAGATTTTGTTTTTACACGTTAGTTCATGCAATGCCATGAGTTACTGAATAGTTTTACGTAGCGTAACTATATACATGAAATAGGTTTTTAGTGAAATATACTTGATATGTATTGGTGATAGTCATATTGTTGGGACGACTTCCGAGAACTACAACGGAGCCTCCAAAGGCCCTAAAGGAGCCGAAAAGTTTACATCCAATCAGAACGTGATGGAGCATTCTAGAATATCAACGTGGCATGCTACTATCGGACAGTAACATAACATACCTCTTTGCGGAATGGCTGAATTATAATCTTGGTATAACAAATGCTAATATCTATAAATACCCTTGATTTTCTGTACATTTTGATTCTAACCCATCAAGCACTTCTCCAGTCTTCTGATTTGCGACTATGAGGTTCTATACGGTCGAGTGCCGTAGTTGTATACCGTATTTTGCGTTAATCAAGTAGCGAACTTAACACATCTTTGAATAAATTTATCAATATGAACTAATGTCTTTAATTGGAGATCCTACAAAAGTTATGAACAATTTTCACCATTAATTGACCTTTAGCTTGAGAACCAATAAAAAAACAACAAAGTATGCTGGAAAGTTGTTTAATCTTAGTTTAAAATATGTTAATTCATGTTCATCGCCAGTGATTGAACCCATTAACTTCAGTTCTCACAGAGAATGCTTAGCGTTTGGACCCACTGAGTTAGCAATTAATGATTGGTATTTTACGATAATACTTGATCATTATCCGCTTGTTTCACAGTTGGACTAGATCAGTAATTAAAGTTATAATTTTCTATCTATGAACTTTTCAATCAATTGTTATATTTCCTTTCAATCATAGTGATTATTTTGTTCCGATCCCGTCATCATTTGTCACTTGGTTACCGGATCCATTAACTGGAAGATCGATTGCAGCTGGTTTAATTACATTACCAATGTTACAAAAATTAAATGTGTTTCACAGCTTATCACTACCACTTACAAATCAAGATAGTATTGATGAGTTTAAAGTTGTATTTAGTAATCTCAAGTGGTATAAATTCATTTTGGGATAATGTGAGTTATTTTGATCGGTTTTGTTTATGTTAAGATTTCATAGCGTTTTGTTTATTTTTCTTCTAAAACATTCTTATACGGGCGCATGTCTTAAAAATGTAGGGTAATGTTATAACTTTTGCTCCTGTCAATTATCACGTGACAAAATTGCTAATCAGAATACCGATTTCAATTATCTTGTCAATATGCTAAACCAATAATATGTTGGTCAGCACAAGCAACGCTCGCGCGCGAGAATGATAAATCATGGGTTTGAATCCCGCGAGGCGGAATCGTGGATGCGCAGTGCTGAGGAGTTCCACAGTGGGACGAAACGGCCGTCTAGTGCTTCCAGGTTTTCCATTGTGGTTTAGCTTCAATTGACTCATGATCTCAACTATTGAAATTACTGCAATCTCCACAAAATCCCTTTTGATTACATATCAACTGATTCAACTAATCACTATTCTATTATTCTGTACATCTTTTATGGTTTACTGGCGATATTGTTGTTCTACGTATATAAAATACATCTGATATTTAAATGGAATTTATATTTAGTCCAATACACGATTAAACTCCACTTATATTTTATACACTCTAGTCGATTAGTAACCGCTACTTATCAGATATTTAAATTGTTAGTTAGTTTATTGCCAATACCATGAGATTGAAATCGCTTCATATCTTTCTTTCTACGAATTAATTCTTACTATGTCCTTATATCCAATCTTTCTTTTCTATATTACAACCACTGAACTAACTACTTCTATGAATTTGGTGTTCGTCTTGTTGTGCTAATGAGGTATGGCAAGTTGGTCCGATGCATATATGTGCCCGGTTCTACGTTGCAACTAACTGACTGCCAATAACATTGTTTCCTCTAAAACTATACACTATGGCAATTAACTGTTGATGAATTTTAGTGGTCCTAAATTCAACTCCATTTGAATTGTATGAATGATTGTTCTTGAAATATATATGTCGTCAATCCTCATTATATAATCATAGACTTAAATCGCGTTAGTGAATAATGGAATTAAATAAGTCGTATGATGAGAATGAAGTTTGAATACGTTTATCTCATATCATCGTTGATCTGGATAGAAGATGAGAAAAACGAGGCGAAATGAAAATGATGCGAAGTGGAGATGGTGAGTGAGCCAACTCAATTTAACCAAGCGTTACTCAATATTTTATAGTCTGACAAAATAAATTACAGACATATGATGAGTAAGATAAGAAGTACACACACACACACACACACGGTTGCATCAATCAGTTAAGCGAATGATTAACAAGATGAAAATAAGACTACTGGAAAAGAATGAATAATTGGTTTTTCCGAAAGCTAGAATAACTTATGCGGGCTTGATATGAAACCCGACACCACAATTTAACAGATCAGAGTTTATGTGTCCACCAGATTATGATTCCAATATTACAATACATTAGTAATCTTGAATTGAGGGCACTACACACTTTTATCAAACTACTGAGTTAATGAAATTTAACACTGTTTGTATATTGTACAGTTGTAAGTGATGTGTTAAGTATATTGCTATGTAGTCTTAGAATAGAACAAAACAACTGTTTACTTTAACATGGTATTCAATGGTTTTAAGAGTGATTTCATATATATGAACAACCTAACTTATCACTTACAGGTCTAGACACTTTATTGAAATAGTCTATTTACTTGTTATTTATGCTTACAGTTTTTTTTTACAGACTATAAATGTACACTGGTTATTTTACGTGTATTGTGTACATGTGAATGTATGTGTAAATTCATGGGTGTTTGTGTGAATTGCGCTGTATTTTGTCTCAACGTAAGGGTGTAAATCATATTACATTTTCATATAGTCCAAATTTAACTATCGAAAACATAACGGTATTATTTCATTTATTTAACCTAATTCTTGTGACTTCATTGTATGACCTTTTAGAAGTAGTGATTTTTATTTCATTGTGATAATGATGAGGTCATTAACCAGTGTATTGAACTAGTTCTTTTCTTGTCTCTAATCTACTAGTTGATTTCATATCCAGAAGCGTATGTGTTTGTTTAACAAATAATACTTAAACTGTTCGATATGTTTAACAAAGTCTTTTGTTCTAACATTTTAACTTGAAGTTGACATAGCTAGCAACATTCTAACATATCTCTTCAATAGATATTCTGTAACAGTATTTAATGTTTGTCAGTTCTATGTTAATTCAATCATTGTAGGAGAGGTGGGATATCATTAAACACATGGCGATTTTTGTATTTTTTTTCTAACTATTTTTTTTTCATTTAATAATTGAATTCATGAGTCAATTGGAGCTAGACCACTATGGAAAACCTGGAAGATCTGGACGGTCATTTCGTCCTAGTACGAAATGCGCACCCACAATCCCACCTTACGAGATTCGGACCCAGAGCCTACCAGTTTCATTACTGAGAAGTCCCATACTAGGACAAAACGGTCGTCCAGTGCTTCCAGGTTTTCCAATATAGTTTAGCGTCAATTGACTCATGAATTCAACTATAAAATTACTAAAATCTCCACAAATCCCTTGCTGATAATATCAATAATCATTATAGTGTTAGACAAAAGCTTTCAAGCACGTATACTAAGGTTTATTGAAGCCTTGGCTATACAGAAATTGAAACCCCCTTTATGTGTTCAAAAACAATTTGTGCTTACACTTAACCTACCCTGATATTACTGATTTATTAACCAGAGTGGTAATCACATTTATTTTTGTGTGCTTTATTATTTTTCCTTTGTTATGACTTACCTTTAACCTGTCTAATTGACCTTTTAATTTTCATATATAAATGTTCTTAACAAGTATATGTGTAATCAGATTGTTCGGAATGTATTGCGCAAATCTATGATCACACAATTCTAATAAACTTCGTCTTCTCATTGCATTATCGAAATTTGTCAAGGGACTAATGGTTTTAAATCATTATAGTATTTATCAATGCCTGTGAACACCTTTCCTACGTAAAACAGTTCAGTCACTACTGATAAAAAAAAAAAGTTTTTTGATCTTTAAATGTTTACTGAAAATTAATACGAATAAGCTTAAGTTATCATTAACCTTTGTTTACTGTACTATAAGTCGGAAATTATGTACTAAGATCAATTCACTAGTACAACAACATTATTTATTTGAACACATAAATATTGGTACAAGAGGGCACCAAATATATATGCGCCACACAAAACAATGAGGACGGGAAGAGAAAAGGAAAGAAGGTAAGGAGCGCAAAGGAAAAAAAGAAGGACAACAACGACCAGATTAGTGTAAGGTAGTGTAATAATAATAATAATAATGGGGGAAACGGAAAGGTACAACCAGAAGAAATCTTTCAGTTAAGGAAGATACAACCACTTTTTATGAAGAAAGTAAAAGAAGGTTACAGCAGGATCGCCACTGGCTTCTATTCTGAGCCATATCTGATAACGTCTCTAGCCACTGTGTAGCACCATCTCTCGGACCCCAACCAGGGAGTCGTGAAGGACCAACACAAGCCAGTCCTTTGCAGCTTTCTTTCATGCCACGACACCATGTCATGCACTGACCACCTCTCCGCTTCTTCCAACCAGTCCCAGAGTCGGCAAATAATGCACGACGTGGAATTCTCTGGGACGACATTCGGAGAACATGTCCAAGCCACCGAAGTCGGTGTTTCAAGATGGTGACACCAATTGATTATCATCTCTGTGCCCGAACACACGATGCCGAACCTCTGCATTACTGACATGGTGTTGCCACTGAATGTCAGCAATCCTTCGGAGACAGCGATGATCGAACACAGAGAGTCGTCTAACGTCCTCAACTCGGAGAGGCCAGGTTTCACAAGCATAGAGCAAAACTGCTCTCACCGACGCGTTGTAGATCCGACCTTTTACAGCCAGACTAACATCACGAAGGCGCCAAAGGTGGCCCAGATTGGCATAAGCCGCTCTGGCTTTCACTATTCGTGCATTGATCTCATCACTCACACCACCACCAGCACTTATGCAGCTACCCAGATACACGAACTTCTCGACTACGTCTATCTGCTCACCATCCAGGGTGAGTACAGGATTAGAATCCTGCCAGTCTTGTAGAAGTACTTTGCACTTCGAAGGTGCAAAGCACATACCATACCTACGGACACTGATTGCCAACTGATTAAGTGCGGATTGCATGCCTTGGGCATTATCGCACAGTAAGACAATATCGTCCGCATACTCAAGGTCGAGAAGTCTTTCTCCAGGCAACAGATCCACACCACCATTACTTACATTCATCAGAGCTGTTTCCAGAATGTCATCGATGGCAAAGTTGAAGAGGAATGGTGAGATTGGGCAACCCTGCCTAACCCCACTGCTCGAATGGAACAATGGAGAGAGGTGGTTGTATGCCCTCACTCTGCCTGAGGTGTTTTTATATAGGGCTTTTAGGATGTTAATAAACTTCTCAGGCACACCCTTCTTCAATAGACAATCCCAGAGAACAGTCCTGTCCAACGAATCGAAGGCAGCCCTGATGTCAAGAAACACTACGATTGTTGGCCTTTGAAAAGTATGGCGGTGTTCTAACATTTGGCGGAGGGTGAAGATATGATCAATACATCCTCGACCAGAACGAAACCCAGCCTGCTCCTCGCGAGTCAATCTTTCTCGGGTTTTGAACAACCTACGAAGAATGACGGAAGCCAATAGCTTGGACGCAATCGGAAGTAGACTTATCCCCCGATAGTTGTTACAGGAACGACGTGAACCCTTTTTAAAGATAGGGACAACTATCGACTCATTCCATGACGTTGGTACACTCTCTAGTTCCCAAACCTTTGTAAACAACGTCGTCAATTCCTTAGTCAAAAAGTCACCACCATCTTTAAAAAGAGCCGGAGGTAAGTCATCTGGGCCAGGTGATTTGTAACGCTTCAAGAGTTGGAGTTCCTTGCGGACTTCCTCCTCATTTGGTGGATCAGTCGTCACCGGCCATGGAGGGCAGGACAGTCTGACCGATGTTGCCGGAGCAGCAGGCCAGTTGAACTGCCCTTCGAAAAATTCTGCCCATCGTCCAAGACGTCGATGGATGTTAGTGATTGGCATCCCATCATCCTCGCAGATTGTTTCACTCACACCAGACTTCTTGCTGCCAGTGGCTCGGATGAGCTGGAAGAGCTTCCGGTAGTTACCAGATGCAGCTGCTGCTTCCAGCTCATTAGCACGCATCGACCACCAGGCTTCTCGGTCCTTACGCAAGCTTTGCCCAATTTCCTTACGTAACATCCTTCGTTTGTGGTCAAACTCACGGTCACCCGGAGTATACCGACGGGCTTCATTGAGTTGTAAGGAACCATAAGAAATCCAGTGCTTATAAGTGGGATGTTTCGCGAAGCTGCAAGCGGCTTCTTTGATCTTAAACGTTGGTATCGCTAAATATTAATTAATACAATTGAACGTATTAGTATTTAACAGTACAATCGACATGAAAACTTATTACGTCAGATATAGGCTATAAATTTGCACTGAATACAACTAATATTTCAATGACTTGTCAAAAATAATAACACTTTTGTAACGTTTAGTTGTTGCGGGTTTACTATTGAAAAGTACCCAAATCTTACGAATATGTACATAGAATTTTTTAATGTTCGTCCATTATATTTAACAAAGAAAACCGATGATTCTAGACGTTATAAATTCACAATTGACTAATCACTCGGTGGTGATCAATTTCAGGTCCTTCTTAGTGCAGATCGAATGCTATCGACTAAGTTGCAATGTGGCCACTAGTCTAGGTGACTCGACATTGCGTGCACTATGTTGAGATAGAATGGTGGTTGAAGGTAGTCAACAGGAAACCCTGGACCCGGGTTTCTTGCTACTTGGCACTCATCAGCAAGGTGTACATGTGGAGCTGGTTGACACGGGATCGAATCCGTCAGGGAGCACAAGTTCCCTCAAGATAACAGGTACATCTTGCTGACGAGTACCAAAGAGCACGAAACTCGGGTCCAGGGTTTCCTGTTGACTACCTCCAATCACCACTCTATCTCAACGTTATAAATAAATAATATTTGCGATGTCATTTACAAATGACATTCAGTAAGTTAATGATTTTAATCAGACGGCGTCATACAAATCATTCGCTATCATTAATATTACGTAACAAAAAACTGATCGCATACTTACCAAACACAATAATTGATTTATATTACTGCATACATAGAGAAGTTTTCTTACCACCTTAACTACATAGAATGGACAATGTGTAGTTCGAAACAATTTTACTTTTAATAGATTAGTAAAATAACTCAACTACAATCTAACATTTATTATTATTATTCTTAATTTAGGAAAATGTAAAAGTTTATTCATTCACCGATCCTTAACGGTTAGCATAACTATCACATACCTTATTCATGATCTTATCATGATGATTTATATTTACGTTTATACCCGCATAACTGTGTTAAAATAAATCACAGTAATACTACAATGTAAATCAGTTTATTACTTGTTCAATAAACATGTTATTACATTTCCTAGTTCAGTAATCATTATTATCAACTAGTAAAAACAGTAATCAGTTTTTCCCCAGTTTTCATTTAATGATATATAAATATATTATTCGTAAATTGGTTGAAGTAAGATATTAACACCATTGGATGTCGGTTCAGTAGTCTAGAGGTTAATCATTTACGTGCGAGACCGATAGGCGCTTGTGACTCATCCCTCCCCCGTTGATGAGAAATTTCAGTGTGTGATTATCATCATAATTGTAACCATGATATAACATCTCTTCTATAATTCATAGTATTTGTACATTACTTTACTCGAATGATTGTAACCCATCAACCTTAATAAATGGTATATTTGTGAACCCTACATTTTATGTTAACCTTCCAATCTCTATTAACTAGTAAATTTTTTTAAAAATTATTTAAGGCATGATCCACTTGATCTCAATCTTCTCCTTAAACTTTATAATTTGAATCATTTTTGCTGATTAGCGAGTTAGTTAGTTTTCTACGAGATGGGGTCGCTAAACTCATACCCAATCCTCCTCCTTTATCCGGGCTTGGGGACCGGGAGTAGCCACAGAGGGTCTCCAGGCGAAGTTTTTTTTAAACTTTATAACACTGGACAATTTAAAGGCTACATTTTTTGCGTATATCTCAGTAGTCAACCAGTATATGTATATTGCGTATTTTGATGCAATATTTGTAAATTTTGCTCATGGTAATCTCAAATATTTTTAGAGTTATGAAGGTGGTTTTTATTCTCTGGTCTCCTACATAGTGAAAGGATACTTCTTAAGGTACTTGAATAAGAAAAATTGTTTACGAGTGATCTTGATGACCTATGAATGTCGTATCAGTGTCCTACCAAATAACTGTTTGTGGCCTATCACACACGATTTAGTTGAGTTAGCTTCGTTATTTTAAAGCATAGCCGTCGACGATCAAATCCTAAACGAAAGGTGATGTTTACTATTTTTAAGGTTAATCTCCTCTACCACCATTTTACAGATGCATATTGTCTATGGGAAATATGTTACTGACTTATAGTTTTATATTTTCAGCTTAAGGCTCTATCGTTACCCTACCAACTAGATTAACGTGTTATGACCTAAAGAATTGAATGTCCTGGTCAATATAGTCCGATGACTACATCATGATAGCAGACGTAATCGGGTTTATTAAAAACTGTAATGCATTAAAAAGTTATACAGTGGAAAAAATTATTCTCTCAATGATCATATTTGTGCATAACAAAGATTCACTAACTAATCATTTGATGGGCTATGGAGTATTGACACTTGTTTAGAAAAGTTGTTATCTCATCAGTTGTACACTAATTGTTTGAAATACTGACTAAAATGGTATTACCAGTTATTAGACACTATCCTTTTTTCCAATATATAAACTAATAAGTATTAGTTACAAGTTTGTTGTCTGTATCAATTCAGTACACACATGGTGCGCATAGGCCAATGAAGATGTAAAAAATTCAGTCTGGACTTCGAAAACAGAATCATTCAAATTCTTATTAACACCTTACTTTTCGAATATTTTTGTTGTTTCATTGATTGAGTTAAACTCAGTAGATAATGTGTTTGAGTTAAATGCAAAGGTATTAGATTCGAGTCCTGAATTTACTGATTCCACTACTACTTATAGCATATCTATTCTATTGAGAAATCGTTACCTAACGCCCTTTAAATATTATTTAACACATACGATAATGTATGAATTTTTGTATTCTACAGATTTAAAGTTGAAATGTATCAAAGAATGAGTGTTAATAGGTTAGTATTTTGGAATTAAACTCAATGCTCGATTCCTGGCACTGATCCGAATTGTTTAATGTAATAACATCATATTATGGTGATATTAAGTTAAAGAAATCAGCATAATGATATACTATCTATCTGTGTAGTATATCATCATCTTTGAGATATCTGTCCCTATCATCAGTGCTTGGAGTCACTAAATTCTAGTCTTAGCCATGTTGGTAGATGCAGACCACTTGGTCGGGGTCCATGTGACTATCGTGACATGACATCTTTATACCACTAAGTTGGAGTCCGTTGGCATATATGTCGTTTACTTGCAGTCAATTCATGGTATCTTCTAACTTGACTAACTTCGTGATCCCAGTAGAAATCAACATTCTTCAAAACCCCATTACTGACGATTGTTATGTGGTCACTAGTGACTAGTTCTGGTTAGAAGTTGCAAGCAATGCAGTTTAGTCGTGTAGGGTACTCACCAAAGGCAATAGAATATGGTCGCCCAATATCACACTCTTGAATCACTACTGTGTTCTAGAAGTTGAGAAATCACGAGCGAGACCGAGGGTCTTCGAATCGACTGCCTATGATGGGGTCATGGATACACACGTTTGATGAGTCCCGTACTAAGACAAAACGATGCTAATGCTTTGTAGTTCCCAATAACTTTCTAACTTATAGTGATTCATTATTTTAATAAAAATAATGGGTTTGAAACCTTCGTCAATGTGATGAAAGCAGTTGTCCTGGTTTTTTGTTCATTATTATAATATTATTATTATTTGATTCGTGCTATAAGACTATCTTTGATGTTCTTGTTTGAATTACATTTCAATGATTAACCTTCATTTAGTTGATATAACTTACCATTTTCCATTATTTCACTAATTGATGTTGTTCTTGTATGCATTCCATTATCTTTTTCAAGTATAAAAGATGATGATATTGTATTAGGTTTTCCTATATCTAAACATTCATCAATGTCATACAATGTAGTAGAAAATTTGATGATGAATCGTATACAGCATCATGAATTGGATGTTTATTATCAGCTATATTGAATGATTGCATTTCTATCATTATAAATAAAAAGAATAAATAGCCAATAAGGAGGATTTAGTTTTAATCAACAATACTATTTCATTTTAAGGTATACGTTCAGATAAAATCAATAATCCCATAATATGTACATTATCATTTATTGATATTTTGAATAGTTCATTTTGTCTTATCATCTTGTATTAGATTAAATTTCAACTATCAGATCTTAGGTTCGAATCCTTATTTTCTATTTATTTATGCTTTAATTTAAATAAATATGACTTATTCAATCTTAGAAGTATGCTAAATCAATGACGTTCAATCGGTATGAGTAGAGTAGTAACCTAGTATCTTTAATGATTCTTTGTTCGCCTAGACTGTTCAGTTGATTCTAGAACACTAATAACAGCTTCTCATTGTGCGAATCATTTGTTTCAAACATACCTAGTTTATATACCAGCCAAACAGAACACATCACACCATAGAATAGGAAATAACATTTATACAAGATCAAGCCAAAATATGACTGTGAACGTGGGAGACAGTAATCAATTCACTGAACATAACTTAAGAACAGTATAGTCGTATAATAACAATCTACGAATTAAAATAAAGCTTATAATAAGAGGAAATATAGATATACATAATTAATTACTGAAGAGTTATATAGTAGGAAATAGATATATATAATATTAGCCCATTGATAGTTTTCGGAAGTTACTCGTAATTTAATCTTCACTAGGATATAACAGATTCATTTCTTGATTTCGCTATACTCATGTGAGTTTGTGAATTCAAGTGTTCCTGTAGAGAAAGCTATATTGAATGTACAATCAGACAACTTAATTGATAATTTAATGAATATCTCTCATCGTTGTTAGAATAGATTATGTTATGACTTTAAGTTGGGTCGATTTTTACCCTGTGCTAATTGTTGTGTCATTGACTGCAAAAAGTAGAGAGCAGTGTATTTATCGATCGATTCAATGACATGTAAACACGTACGGACGGCCTAGAATCTCGATTGGTCTCGCTTCCCTGTCTAGCCCAGTCAGTTGAGTCCAGAACACAAGTCACAGCCTCGGATATATGAATCATTATATTTCAAACATACTTTGTTTATATACCAATCAAGCATACCACATCGTACCATAAAATAGAAAACAACATTTTGTACAATATTCAACAAGTGAATAGATATCGACCAATAGGAAATGTCCATTTAATGTCCGAGGACACCATTGGACTTAACATGATAATTATTGGTCTATTCCACCGCATCCACAACAGATTATGACGAAAACAATACATAATTCTATTATATCATACATAAATATAAACACGTCATTTAAAGTAATTTATTTTATACTTACAACCTTTACTTATCATTAATATAACCTTTTACCTAAAGTTAATACACTTCAAGAATAGTTCTTATTTAAAAGATAAACAAATTACGCACCGAATTGTTGCTCCATTGATCTCTCTCTCTCTCTCTCTCTCTCTCTCTCTCTCTATATATATATATATATATATATATATATATATATATATATATATATATATATATATATATATATATATATAATATTGATGTACTTTTGAAAGCTACTACTAAAATGGATTATTTCATTCAAATAGTTTACTTCATTAGTACAGATAATTTTTATCTAAAAAATTTTTTACACTAATTAATTGATTTACAATAGAATTCAATGTACTTTTATTAAGAATATTTGATGCGTTTTTTTTGAACAAAAAGAAATATTAGTATCCATGGGTTTTACTTAGATGTTAGAACTTTTGTATCTAGATTTCAATGTGTTAGGTCCCGATCAACATCATAAATGGTAACTTTGGGGTTCTATTTATGGACCAATACTGTGTGTATATTTTTATCGTATCATTGTTAAATAACTAAACTATCCACATTCATCTTCCTCTTATTATAAACTTTATTTGACCTATAAACCATTATTATACGTTTTACTATTCTCGAATAGTGCCCTGTCTATTAGTCACTGCCTCCCACATTCACAGCCACATTTGGCCAAATCTTGTAGAAATGTTGTTTCATATTTTATTGGCACGTTTTGGTCTGTTTGATTGGTATATAAACTCAGTATGTTTGAAATATAAAAATTCATATTACTGAGGCTGAGACTGGTGTTCTGGACTTAACTGGCTGGGCTAGACAGGGAAGCGAGACCAATCGAGGACTCTAGGCTGCTCGCACGTGTTTTACGCATCCTTAGTCCGATCGATAATCCACTGCTTCTGGTTAGCGGCTTTGGGCTATAATATAATGTCAGTTGACCTTCGATAAACAAAACATGCTTACAATGTGATATAGATTCGAGATGAGGTTGTATAGTGGCTGTATGAAGGACTACACTACTTGGTTAGGGTTCGCGTAACTATCATAACCAATGGTTAGAGACTCTGGGTGATATGGCTCAAAATTGATCACAGTGGCGTAGGTGTTTACACTCTCTATCTTCCTTTAAACTACGAGATTAATATTGAACTAATTTTTTCTATCTATATTATATCCTTATATGCAATCTTTCTTTTGTATATTTCTACTGTTGCAGTAACTACTATGAATTTGTTGTTTATCTTGTTGTGCGAATGAGGTATGGCAAGTTGGACTGATGCATATATGTGATTGGTCTTATATTGTAGCTGACTGACTGACTGTATCAGGGACTTTATCATTGAGAACTGTTCACTTCATGATTGGTTTTTTTGTGCAAACAAAATCATCTCACACGAATGATCACAATGATCAATAGTCAATGTTATGTCAATCATGCTGACCAGGTATCAATTAACACAATGTTTAGGTAAAAAAAGACTTTCCTAGTGATTATACTTAGCTATTCCATTATCAGATGAACTGCACCGCTACGTTGCATCTTTCAATATAGTCTGCATTCAATACAAACCTTGTTTCTAGAATTCGATCGTCATAAATGATCAAACCTCATAGCTGTTGATTAAGGTCTAGAGATCGAATACTGTAAGGTAACCTTTTCCTCGGTGAATTGGAATTTATATTGTATGCCATCTAAGTAGTACATACATATATGTCGGTTTACCTTTTGTTTGTTGTTTTCTATTAAATTCTCGTGTTTGTTTTAATTTTTCTTTTCTTTGCCCATTACTTTGTTCTCTATGTGTCCATAATGGTTTACGATAACCATTTTTATCATAACTACCAGGTTGTATTTGACTAGCCAATGTGAAGAAGAAATGTGTTGAATTACTCATCGATTGTATCATTTCAAGTTGATGATTACTTTTAAGTAAATAATAATTTGAATAATTGTTATAATTAGAACTACTGATGAAATTGTTAGTAGTTTCGGGATCTAATTGTTGTGGATGATCAATATGATTTGTTGATTGACTTGTTTCTTGTGTATTATTGAAATAACTAGTATTCTTATCAGCAGTATTGTCAATGATAGTAGTATCTTTTACCCATTGATTCACTTTTTGAAGGTATTTTCTACGATATAAACTGATTGGCATAGTGAGTATTTGAGCTTTTTGATCAGTGTTAAACGTAAGATCACGTGATAATGAATTGCTTGTACTTCTATCCGATTCATCGGTATGTTGACGTAGTTGGATGAATGGTGGTTCTGAGAGGTGACGCAATATTTTCAACTCAAACATATCGATTGAAGAATAGAATATATATTATCTAATGGAGAAACAATGAGCAAAATGATGTGGATAATTTTGAGGTGGTAATGTAAGAGTATATGTATCTTAAAACTGAACAACTGAGGCGCAATATTTAGCTAAAACTTTCAGTTGGATTGTAAGTAGTTAAGAATGAAGTATGTGCCAAAATGTTTAGTTGGCGGATACTACTTAGAATTATCTACTATGTATTGTTTTATGTCTTTAATCTCAGTATTACTCACTTTTTAGTTATCTTTTAGATATTAAGGAATGATGGTGAATCAGTTGATGAGGTTGTGAATCTTCATCGACTGAGATGGTTGGGCCACGTGTTGCATATGTCTGAACACCGATTACCACCACGTGCAATGCTCACTAGTGTTGGACACGGTTGGAAGAAAATTAGGGGTGACCAAACCAAAACGTGGCATCAGTGCTTGAAGTCACTAAATTCTAGTCTTGGCCATGTTGGTAGATGTAGACTACTTGTTTGGGGTCTGCGTAACTATCGTAACCAATGGCTGGAGACTCTTGGTGACATGGCTCAGAATCGATCGATCACAATGGCGTTGGTGCATACACTCCCTGTTTTCCTTTAAACTAAGAGATTAAAATCACTTCATATCTTTCTTTCTACAAACTTATTCTTTCCGTACTATATATGCAATCTTTCTTTTATATATTACTACTACTGAAGTGACTATTTCTATTAATTTGATGTTCATCTTGCTGTGCTAATGAGGTATGGCAAGTTGAACCGGTGCATATATGTACCTGATCCTACATTGTAGCTGATTGACTGACTATCTTTCAGGTAACCAGATGCTTAAATCAGTTATCTTAAGGACTAATAATCTATGATTTAAGATTCTAACCTATAAATCCTTCATTTATGTTATTTTGAGTATATTTAGAATCATTTAAGTATTGTTTTCATTCAAGTATGATATCAGACAGAGAATTAATTGAAACTCTGAGATTAAAGTCTCAAACAATGGTGTAACAATCATTCGATACTTCTTCAATATGTTTCTAACTATAATGGATAGAAGAATTGAGTTTCAATAATCTATGCATTTTTTATTACAAGATTTATCTTATACGTATTAATTAGTAACAAGAACCATTTTATGGTAAGTTACTCACATAAGGACAGATCAATACAATACCTTCAATGTCCTACTTATAGACTATAAACCTTTTTCCATCAGCTTACAAAGAACCATTTTTATTAGGGAGTACTATAATTTTGGTTATTAGACAGCAGTGGAATCCAGTTATCAACTGAATATATATTGGGTATCATTACTTTACTTTATTGCATTGATACTCGAATCTAATGTTTATCTGTTCAAGCGTAAACTTATTATTATCTAAACTACTGAGTTATGTAAGCAACCGACTTATTAACAGGTATGGTTTTTGGTTTTGAATTGTAGCTACAATTCAGAAATATAACAAACAATGTAGATTTTGATGGAGTTTTGTTCACTGAGCTGGATGGTTTGATCGTGGAGCTTTCATCGTTCTTCTGAACGACATCATCAGCACATACTTCAAATTTATCTGAAGCTCCACGACCAAACTATCCAACTCAGAGAACAAAACTCCATCAAAATCATCCACCTGAGCTACAAATCTTCTCCACCATTTCAAAAACACTGTAGATATAAGTTATACGTCGAAACATTATCGACTTAAAGAGGTAATTTACTCTCAAAAAATTAATAATCATATTCACTTGTAATTAATTTATAACAATCGAAAATTTTATAAATCCTTATCAGAAAGGAGCTTTTTTGTGGTGATTGTAGTAATTTTAATAGTTGAATTTATGAGTCAATTGAAGCTAGCACCCCAATGGAAAACCTGAAACCACTAAACGGTTGTTTCATTTGTCTATTTATAAATTAGAAACAATTATAATTGAAAAATAATTCATTCTATTATAATCTCGTTTTGTTTAACTTAAAATCAAACTGATTCACACAGTTAATTAATTAGTTATATTAAGACACATTTCTGTGGAGGTTCCTACATCCTAATGAAACAGTCAGTCAGCTACAACGTAGGACCAGGCACATATATGTATCGGTCAGGTTGCTATACCTCATTAAAACAACGAGATGGACACCGGATTCATAAAGTAATTAATTCAGAGGTGGTAATATATAAAAGATTGCAATAAGGACATAGTACAGGAAGAAAGAATTAGTTAGTAGAAAGAAAGATATGAAGTGATTTTAATCTCTTAATTTAAGGGAAGACAGGGAGTGTATGCACCGGCGCCATTGTGATCGATCGATTCTGAGCCATGTCACCAAGAGTCTCCAACCATTAGTTAACATAGTTACGCAGACCCCAAACAAGTAGTCTACATCTACCAACATGGCCAAGACTAGAATTTAGTGACTTCAAGCACTGATGCCACGTTTTGGTTTGGTCACCCCTAATTTTCTTCCAACCGTGTCCAACACCTAGTGAGCATTGCGCGTGGTGGTAATCGGTGTTCAGACATATGCAACACGTGGCCCAACCATCTCAGTCGATGAAGATTCACAACCTCATCAACTGATTCACCATCATTCCCAAGTACACTGCGTCTAACCTCACTATTAATTACCCGGTGATCCCAGCAGACGCCAGCAATATTTCTAAGGTATCTGTGGTCAAATACTAGTAGCTTACGGGTGTCTTCTACTCTTAAACGCCATGTTTCGCTGCCGTAAATTTAAACAGAACGGACTGCCGCGCAGTATACTCGTCCTTTGATGTGTTGGTCTAACTTCAATTGATTCATGAACTGAACTATTAAAATGACAAATAATATTCACACAAAAAGAAAAAAACTCCCTTTTCTGACAATAAAAATAATCATTTTAGATGATTAAAAATCAATTTAACTTACTATAATTTGTTCACAATGATTTCTTGATAAATTCCCTCATACTATTACTAAGTGTTTTGGCTAATTGTTGAACCAACATACTGCAATCATTATCATTAGTTGATTAGAAAATGAAAATTTCGTTTCATCTCGATTGTGATTGGTTCATTAGATGACCTTGAGGCAGAAAGAATACTTGCTGCTGATTGGCCAGTATTTAATAAAATCAGTATTTTTAATCAATTTTCTTTATTTTCCTTTCAAAATTTTTTTTCTTCTTTTGTGTATTGAATTTCGTAAATTGTCTGTTTGTTTATTGTTTTTTTTCCAAAAAATGTTTCTATGACTGATGTGAACAGATAAATAAGAAACCCTGACAAACTATGCAAGTTATTTTTCGGAACTTTATTTCATTTAATGCAAAGCTTGTAAAACTCTGACATTTATTTTCGTCCTTAATCTATTCTATAGAACATAAGATTTCGTTCGATGTATGATTCATTGCTAC
This sequence comes from Schistosoma mattheei, assembly GCA_944470405.2. Taxonomy (NCBI): domain Eukaryota; kingdom Metazoa; phylum Platyhelminthes; class Trematoda; order Strigeidida; family Schistosomatidae; genus Schistosoma; species Schistosoma mattheei. The sequence continues at coordinate 1,224,863 of OX103948.1, read as the reverse complement.
ACCCTTTTCTTTTACGAAGCCATTGTCATTTAAACATAATATTTGCACCCTATTTTCTACTCTAATTCCGAGCTTTAGACATAATTGTATTTTCCTAACTTGTGTACATTGTGGTCGGGTTAGTCACTTATTTATTCATGTACCTTTTTACACTAATCGGAAATCAGGAAATCGAGAATAGATTGAGTAGTTTTCCAGTTGTCTTGTCTTCTCTCATTCGTGTGCTTGTCAACCAATCAGGTGTTAGAATAGTTTTCTTCTCTCTCTACCCTACTTTGAACTCACGTGTATTCGCCTCAAGTTTAAGCCGGTCAACCTATCGCGTCAAGGTCTTAATCTAGATTAGACAAGTTATCCTCAGCACCAAAAGTGGGTAGATAGATCAAGGACGTAAGAATGAATCTTGGCAAAGTAACTGAAACTAATTATTATAGTCATATTCACTTGAGAATTTCTCTTGGATCCTTTCAACAGGAACTTCAAATCATACATATGTATAACGTTTATTTAGAGACCTGATAATGAGTAAATGGTAATATTCAGTAAAGTTTAGTTGTGTCTGTCAGTTTGATGCAGGATATTTATTTAACTCTGATTAGCTAATTGTATATACCTGAATTATAGTGTTGATATTCAATGCTTTTTAGCTTTAAACGACAGTGCACTTTACATTAATCTACTAAATCCAAATAACTATTAACTTGTTCACTAGGCAATGAAATTATAAACCACTGAATTTAAGCATTCATGCGTGTGACCAATAGGATCTGGGTTCGAATCTTGCGGGGCGGGATCATGTATGCGCGCTGTCGAGGTGTCTCATACTATTAGGACGAAACAGCCGTTCAGTACTTGCATGTTTTCCATGGTGGTCTATCTTTAATTGACTCATGAATTCAACTATTAAAATCACTAAAATCTCCACAAAACGCCTTTCTGAAATTAATAAACATCAAGTCTTAAGTATTCTCACTATCGATATTAAGTGAAACAATTTATCAAAATGGAACCTGTGTTAAAATGTTAATATTGAGACAATCTAATCAAAATGTACATCTATCAATATAAGAATGATTGATAGTTAGTCATCATCAACAACATAAAAGTTTAAACCTTAACACATTATATACCAATGTTTAATCTATCTTGATACATATTTCAGTGATTAAGATTATTTGAACATCTTCCCTCGTTTGATTTGTCTGTTGCAAACTTTATCAAAGATAATAATAGATTGAAAGAGAAGTATCACATATTCTTAATCACATTAAGTTGTTGATTCCTATGTTCTTTTTCTTCAGAGACATAATTTTGAAGTATTCAGATCCGTACTTTATATTCATGTAATACATCTGTTTTTCATATTGTGTGTGTGTGTAGAAGTTCTCATTTCTCAACATTTGAAACCAATTCACATCAAACATATTCATATCTTGTGTATTTATCACTTATTTTTTTTATTTAAAAAGAATATTATCATAAGGGCGTTTTGTGGAGATTTTTGTAATTTTAATAGTTGTATTCATGAATCAATGGAAGCCAGATCATCATGGAAAAACTGGATGTACTGGATGGCCATTTCGTCCTATTGTGGGACTCCTCAACAGTGCGTATCCATGATCCCGCCCCGCGAGATTTGAACATAAGACTTATCAGTCTCGCACGTGAACGCTTAAGTTTTAGATCACTGAGTCGGCATTAGTTTATTATTGTTTCTATATGGTTTTGATGCGTTACACTTAATAATAATAAATTATAAAATTTTCATTTCATCATTCATTTCTTCTTTTTTCGTTAAAAACTAGTTGATTCGTCTTCATTGTACACATTTTGGTGGATTACTATGTGGACATTTAGTATTATCATTAGTTATATTAACATTTCGATTAATCTCATTTAATGAAAGTAAGTTCAATAATTAATTGTATCAAAGTTGCTATGGTTTTTATTTTTAAATAGTTTGACGATTACATTATCTATTATAATTTTATTTTGTATAGAATACTTTTGAGTAAACTAAAGTTTTATACTAGTTAATGTTTTCCAACAAGTCATATAGGATTCGAACCCATATCACTCAACTTCAGATTGTAAGTTATTACCAATGTTGGAGATGTTACTTCCTCAGAACTCACTTGGTAAACACCTTATTTTCTGTAATTTTATTTTAAGACTGAATTTTCTTGTTTTCGCGCCAAAAGCGTCCATTTTCATCTTCTTGTCGTATTTCCCACTTGGGAGAATCTTAAACTCTTTAGTATGCTATTTTGTAACGCTTCCCATAAACAATTTTATGCTGTATATATACGTTTGATTTGTGCTTGTTTTGATTGCTCATGCTTCTGGCTGCTTGCGAAATATATTTCCCGGTCTCGAACTTGGTTTCTCTTTCTAGTTAGTTGTACCTGGGTACATGAGAATAGCTAGCTTATTGCTCTTTTTTCACAGAGTTTTTGTTCTGTTCTCAGACTAGGTGAACTCGTAATCGCCTCAAATATAGGAACCATAGAACTATTCCAAACACTACTTATCTGTTGATAGAATTCGATCATCATTGAAAGACTAAATAATTTATTTATTTATTTTAACACAGATATTGGTACAAGGATGCACCAAATACATATGCGCCACACAAATCTCACTCGATATGTGTGAGGGCTGTGATACTGCCCGGGTGCCCAAACCGAAGCAGGTGGTTTTCTTAAGTGGCCATACCCCGAGCCTTCGACCTGATGGTCTGATCCACAAGGCAGTGGAGCATCGTAAGGAGATTCAGTGCCATGGTAGCCGGTGACCAACAATTGGTTCATACGCCATTTGTTCCTTCAGGATACTGGAGCCCATGTAAATAAACAATAACATAGATCATTTTTTACTCATCAATCAGTAATTTGATTGTTTTAATTCTCACGACGAAATTTCATGTATATTGTCACTTGCGATCCCTGAATATTTGATACTAGAACACTCACTTTTCGTGTACACAATCTCAATTATTCTATAAAAAAAGAATGGAAACAATAAGGAAGGAATTTTTAATTAGCTAATCGAATCAAACAGGAATTGTTCTTTCGGAAATTTCAATTTGTTCAGTTATATTACATTTGGATAATGCAATAAGAAGACGAAGTTTATCAGAATTATGTGATGATATATTAGCGCAATACATACCAAACAATCTGATCATATATAGTATACTTGTTAAGAACATTTATATATGAAAATTAAAAAGATCAACTAGACAGATTAAAGGTAAGCTGTAACAAAGTATACAAAAACAATGTGATAACCACTCTGGATAATAAATCAGTATTACCAGGGTAGGTTAAGAGTAAGGACAAATTGTTTTTGAATGCATAAAGGGGGTTTCAGTTTATATATATAGCCAAGGCTTCAGTAAACCTTGGTATACATCCTCGAAAGCTTTTGTACATCAAATTCACCAGTTATACTACTGGCATAATTTTTATCATTACACAAAAAAATCATCAATTATCATAAGTATCAGTTGTTCTAGTATCGAAAATTGAATATCGGACCAATTGAGCTACTTATTATTTTTAATGGTTGAGATCATCAGTGAATTGAAACCAGACTACCATTGAAAACATGGAAGCACTGGGTGGCCGTTTCGTCTTATTGTGGGACTCCTCAGCAGTTTGCACTCACTATCTCACACCACGAGATTCGAATCCAGAACCTATCAGTCTTGCGTACGAACGATTAACCTCTAGATCACTGAACCGACATCCAACGGTGTTAAATGTCTAACTTCAACGAATCCACGACATTGAGCGACATATCCACTATTGTCTTCAATGATTTACTATCTCACAACAGACCCTACTGAACTCCACTGGTCACTGCTTTCCAAATTTTACTTTTAAAGTATGTTTTCATCGTTGAAGCTTTTAAAAGTGAAGATCATATTTTTTTATCGGCAGAAAATGATCTTGATCGCTTAATTTGTATTATTTACATTTGAAAATTAATTTGTGTTTGATGATTTGACAGGCAGAAATGAATGAGATTTCAGCTTTCTAACTCATATATTCATACTTGATTAATTATTAAGTATCTTTACTGTATAGTTGTTTTAGTGTCTCAATAAGTATTCATCTAGTATTTAGAAAAGGGTCAGTTCAACCACTGCAATCATTTCAACCAAGTAATGCATAAACCCCCAAAACACACGATATTGTAACATCAATGCTTAACAAGGTTATCATCGAAAAGTCCTACAATAGAATGGAATGATTTTCCAGTGATCTCCAGTTTTTAGTAGTTGTTTGATCAATTTCTGTTATAAGCAATCTTCAAATTGAATAATCTTCTCAAATACCTTTCATCTCAATAAGACTTCTTATTGTCCTAATTTATTTTTGTATTATTTATTTAATTTTTCCCATTCATGTTTCGGATTGTGATTGATCAGTCTGTTACTGACATATATACATCCTGGGAGAATGGCCTTGGTATTACCTTAAGTTACAAGCATTATAAGCAGAAATTGATGGTGGCTAGTAATGGGATGCAGGACACACGTTTCGTCCTATTTTGGGACTCGTCAGCTGGATGTACTTGCATCCTAGAGTTGATATTCACTCCGTCCGACATAGGATGAAACTCGCGTCTTGAATTCCACTATTAGCTATCATCCATCTTTCTTATTGTCCTGTTTTCACAAAGATTTCACATTTTTAATGAAAAACAAACAGTTTTCAATTCTATTGAAATTCACTTTGTTTTTATATATGATATTATTAAATCTTTTTAATAGATTCATTTATTATTATTTTTTTAATAGTTGAGATCCTATGTCAATTGAAGCTAGACTACCATGGCAAACCTAGAAACACTGGACGACCTTTTGATTCTATTATGAGACTCAGCAGTGCGCATCCACTATCCTGCCCCGAGAGATTCGAACTCAGGATCTATTGGTCTCGCGAGGTGGGATCGTGGATGCACACTGCTGAGGATTCTCATATTACGACGAAATGGCTTTCCGGTGCTTCCAGTTTTCCCATGGTAGTCTAGGTTCAGTTGACTTATGATCTCAACTATTAAAATTACCATAATAATATCTACAAAACCTCTTTTCATATTATTATTTTTTTATTGAAAACAAATATGTTTTAGATCATTTCTTGCCAATCTCTCATCATAACTTCTTATCAATAATTCGTGAGATATATTATCATCAAGTTGTTGTTTTACTGCATTTTCTCAGTTTTCAACTAATATCTTTACCGTAAGTTATCAATTATGTAATATATATGTATTTATGTATTTTTGTTTTGAAAGTAGTTACAATGTGTATACTGTTGTGACACCCAATGTCCAATATCTAATATTCATATTCACTCTTCCTATACAGATAATTTGCTCTACTCTAGATTAAAGACAAATTTTGGGGTAGGAAGTTTATTTGATTATTCAAATTACATGTATATGTCTTTTATGCCATTAAACAATCCATCAATGGTTTATATCTCATCCCTTGAAAATGGAATGGGAACTATTGTTATTGTTTAAGCCTGAAGTGTTTTGAGAAATTGTAAAATGGGTTTAATTTTTGGATAGAAACTGAGTTCATTGTATGAAATCATCATTTTAAAATATGTAATTGATTTTTCTATTCTTTATAACCATAGGATTAAGTTTACAATTAAGTGTACATTGTGTAATGACCAGTATCATCTAATATCAAGTTCATTTTAGTGTTAATCAAGTTTTGTTGAACAAGTTGCGATTCACCAGCCATTAGTCTAAGTAACTCGATATCTCATGGAATATATTGAGATGTAAGATAATGATGGCTGAAAGAAGTTGACAGGATATCTTGTTCTACATACTTTTCGTGCTATCTAGCTTTCTTCAACAAAATGTACTTGTAACTTTGAAGGAACTAATTTTGTTTGGCGCATTCATGACCCTACGTTGTCTAGTTTCATAGACAGGGACTTACATCTCAGTGTAAATTACTTTAGTTGTCAATTGAACTGCTTAGTGATAAAGTCTTTGACTGTAAACCGAGGTGATGCGAAACTATGTCCAGTAAAATAGGGTTTCCTCTCGAATCCCTTTAATTACAAAACGTAAGAAATACAATTTTCTCCTGATTGGGATATCACAAAAAATAACAATCATAAGAAAATAATAAGGTGTCACTAGTTGTCCATGAAGATATTCATGTAATTAATTCTGTGGAAAATTACTATTTATAAACTATATATTTCAAGAATATATTCACCTGTCATGTACTTGAATACCAATATAGAGAAAATCACTCGAATGATATACTACTTAATAAATCTTGATACAACAACTTGCCTATCATAATCAATCTTTTATATGAAGCTATAGAAGAAGATTAAATTATTACGAATGACTTAGTGTTCATTTATTATGTAAAGATGGATAGTGGCTAACAGTGGAATCTAGTTTGATGCACGTTTCGTTCTATTTGGGAATCGTCAGCTGGATGAACCTGCATCTCAGAGTTAATGTTTACTCTGGGACTGGAACTCAGTACCGTTCACTTCAAACACCATCTCGTTATCCAATTAGCTACTGAGTCCTGATAATCACTTGCTTGTGGAATGGAGTGAAGTTTAACTCCACTTGATATTGTTTGTTCGAATTTTCCCATTGATGTTTAGGACTACAATTGATCAGTCTTTCATTGGTATATAACCATACTGTGCGTATATTGTCTCGATATAGCCTTAAGGGAATGTTCATTTATTACTTGAGTTATTTCTGTGAAGCTGGTTAAATGGTTTGTTCGTTGAAGTTAGTTATTCTCTGTATCCTCTAAGATAATTTAGCCAATACAAAATACACTTGTTATTGTTTGGCTTGTATCTTCCCATTGAGGTTTAAGACTGCAATTGATCAGTCTGTTATTGGCATATGTAAATACTGTGCGTATGCTGACGAGTCCCAAAGTAGGACGAAACGCGCGTCCTGGATTCCACTGCTAGCCACTATCCATCAATTACAAAATAGTCCAGTTATATTCCTTATTCTGAAACATACAGAATATTGTAAATGTTCAATCATTCTGAACTCAATTTTCATGTTACCCAAAAAGGACGAGTGTACGATTTCATTGTAACAAGCTGGAAAAGAGAACTAAAGAATTTAATTTATTAGTAGTTCCGATGAGAGTTTTGAAGAATGGAAATAGAAGTTTAATAAGTATTTTATTATAAATGTGTATTTTAAAAAGGATAAAACTAATATACTCTATTTGTTGTGGAACAAAATGTTTAGGATCTTGATTCGTATGTTGTTTATTAGATAGATATGCCCTGGTACTACAGTCAAAGGTGGAGAGCGTCAGCTCTCCTCGAAATATTCTAACATGACCATGCGTATACAGCCACTGCCAGCGAAGTCATACTCACTGTCTTTTCGCGACATTACTGTTGTTTACGAAATTGAGAGCACGATAAGTGAATGTTCGGCACTTTAACCGAGTTGGTGGATATGTAGATCCACCTAAGGGAGTTGCAAAACCCTCATTCCAAACCAGTGGTACATATAGGCTGGCTCCAGGATCTTGATGGAACATATGAAGTGTGGACCTATTGTTAGTCACCGACTACCAAGAGACTGCATCTCCTGACATTGCTCCACTGCCTTATGGATTAGACCTTTAGGTCAAAGGCTCGAGGTTTGGCCCCTTAAGCAAACCCTTTGTCTCGATTTAGGCATCTGGATAGTATTCCATCCCTCACCCATCGAGTGATTTCTGTGGCATATATATATTTTTTACGCTTCCTTGCACTGCAGTGCATGCTACTTATGTCGACAGACTTAAGTAGTAGATCACTAATCAAAAGTTGAGTGATTGACTCCAGAAGACTAAAAAGATCGAATTAAAGAAAATAGAAATAGCAATAAATTATGAATGAAAAGAACCAAACAGAATATAAAAGACAATTGATAAAGATTCACAAATGAATTATGTACTCTACTGTCCTTATATTTTGCAAAGATATTTTACAAAGACTGATAGGTCCTGGGTTTGAATCTCGCGGGATGCAGGATCGTGGATGAGCACTTCTGAGGAGTCCCATACTAGGACGAAACGACCGTCCAGTGCTTCCAGGTTTTCCATGGTGGTCTAGCTTCAATTGACTTATGATTTCAATCTTTGAACTTTCTAAAATCTCCACAAACCCCTACTGATAATATCATTGTATATCTTCATTTTTTTTCTTTATTCAATTAGTTTTTCTGAATGGATTGAATTACAACAAATTGGACAACTTGGCTTACGTTTCATTCATACAATCAAAATATTATCATTTATTGATTTTTCTAATAATTTAATATTGATTTTAAATCATTTACCATTATTGATTATATCAATACCATATGGATTTATAATACCATTATTAAATGTTATTATTGATAAAGGATTTTTATTCTTATTATCATTATCATCGTCGTCGCAATTCATTCATCGAAATAATTATTCTATAATGAAACATAATGATAATTTGTACGTACTTGTTTTCTTTTTCTTTGATATGCTTATTAAATTTGAAGAGGTTTTTGTTTATTTTTTTTTTAACCGAGTTATATTGATGATGATGTAATAGGACAATGGAGTACCGTTTGAGAATCATTGACTACGAGAAAGTATTTGATAGCATGGACAGGACAATATTAGTGAGGCTTCTTTGATATTACGACGTACCTGAGACGATAGTTAATATCATACAGAATTGCTATGATGGATTAATTTGCAAAATCATGTATGGAGGACAACTGACGGACTCGTTTGAAGTAAAGACCGGTGTCAGGCAAGGTTGCTTACCCTCATATTTCCTCTTTCATCTGGTGATCGACTAGATCATGAAGACATCATCATGAAAGGGGAAGCATGGTATACAGTGGACAGCTAGAGTGCAACTGGACGATCTAGACTTCGCAGATGATCTGGCTCTTTTATCGCAAACGCAAAAAAAATGAAAGAGAAGACGACCAGTGTAGCAGCAGCCTCAGCAGCAGTAGGTCTCAATATAAACAAAGGGAAAAGCAAGATTCTCCGATACAACACGTCATGCACCAGTCGAATCACACTTGACAGCGAAGATTTTGAAGATGTAAAAACCTTTACTTATCTGGGAAGCATCACTGATGAACACTGCGGATCTGATGCAGATGTGAAGGCGCAGATCGGCAAAGCAAGAGCAGCATATTTACAACTGAGGAACATCTGGAACTCAAAGCAACTGTCAACCAACACCAAGTCAGGATTTCAATACAAATGTCAAGACAGTTCTACTGTATGGGGCAGAAAGCTGAAGAACTACGAAGGCCATCATCCAGAAAATACAGGTGTTTAATAACAGTTGTCTACGCAAAATACTTCAGATCCGTTAACCGGACACTATTAGCAACAACGTACTGTGGGAGAGAACAAACCAGATCCCAGTGGAGGAAGAAATCAGGAAGAAGCGCTGGAAGTGGATAGGACACACATTGAGGAAAGCACCCAACTGCGTCACAAGACAAGCCCTCACATGGAATCCTGAAGGTCAAAGGAAAAGAGGAAGACCAAAGAACACATTACGCTGAGAAATGGAGATATATTTGTGAAGAACCAACAACAATTGTATAGAACTGGAAAGGAAGGCCCAGGACAGAGTGGGTTGGAGAATTCTGATCGGCGGCCTATGGTCCATTGGGAGTAACAGGAGTAAGTAACTGTTTGAGAATATGAAAGTGGTTGTTGTTACTATTCATTTGTTTACTTGTTGTTGAGATATTTACAAAAAGACCTCAAACTTGGGAGCATAACTGCTCAACTCAAAAAGAAACTGAATTGTGGTCGGTTGCATGTGACTTTTTCATAAGTAGTACTTAATGTGTTCATTTCGTATTTTCAAGGTTTTGTTGAAGGCTACGGAAGCTTATGGTAAAAGATAAAATGTGGTATTTTTAAGAGGTAAGGTCTCATCCCTGCAGATGTTGCTTGCCTAAGGAAAACATCGTACTCTCATCACTGTCTATTACAGTCATTGATACGACTTCACCTTTGTGACTTAAAGTTTTTTGCTGTAAATCTTACTGTATTCCAGCCAATGTGACTCGATTGGATCATCACAGTGTGAACACTCGAACAAGTTATAATCAAGGGATAACAGCTAACAATCATAATGGCTAAAAGACAGTTGTTTGCTCTTAGTTTGAAAGTTTTTTAGTAGTGTCGATTCAAAATACAAATTTTATGACGAATACAAAAGAAATGGCTTATATTTTGTTACATTCAGTAGTCGTCCATAGTATGATATTATTAACTGTCCAACTGGTATCGATGGTGATAGAAAAAAAAATCGTCTCTAAGTCAAACAATTAAGTCGACAAAATTTATACCAAGTTCGATTTCTAACCTACTTTATATAGATTAGTTAAGATGAGGATGAATTTCATATTTTTGTATCTATGAAAAAGAATCATAAAATATATTAATTCAAATAAAACTGTAACCTTTCTTGATAGAAATAACAGTTAAATCTTTGTGTTCAGTTCAGAAGAAGAGAGCAGAGTAGCTCAAAGCAAATATGTGATCAGCAACTTGGATGACTCTGTCGTTGTCCCGCATTATATGAGCATTCCATGTACCTAAATTAATAGTTGCTCTGTTTGTTAAAAGGGGCATCAGCCTCGTGACTTCCGAAGGAACTTGGCTTTCACCTTGAGGCGTCATAACTTTTCTAATTAAAGACCTTCTAACTCCTAGGACAGAAATTAAATGGTTTGAATTATTTTTTGTGGTAAACATTTTTTTAACGAGTTAGTTTTCTACGGGATGCCCAACCCTCCTCTTTTATCCGAGCTCGGGACCGGCAATAGCCCCAAAGGGGCTTAAGGCAGAGTTGAATATGTTATCAGAATGTATTCATTGCATAGGATGGTCTATAATTTAATTGAGGTGAACGTACACAGCTGATCGCCTAGTGTCATGTGTATTATTTTTATAACCACATTTTAAATGATATTCGAATCCATATAATCTATTTTCGCAGAGTAAAATGTTATCATCAAATTGTTTGGGCTGATTACTAATGAGTATCAAATAGACAGAAACCTGGGTCAAAAATAGTTTCTTGTCGATTATCTCCAACTGGAGTAATATCTTAATCCATAGCACAGTAACAAAAATTTAGCGCATATGGTACAGACACTGACATTCAACTCTCTATACTTGCTAAGTTTTGCTTCATGCACATTAGTATATTGATATTTGTTATAATATAACTGACTACTTTTTGTATTGCTAACTCGATCAGTTTACCACCCTCTTTCTCTCTCTATTCCCCTTGCTCCATGTTCCCCAATTCCCAATTTGCAAACATCTATTTATTTTCAGTATTTCATCTTCTACATGGATTATGAATATTTCCACATTGTTTATTCTATCTATTGCTTGGTTATTAACTGAATCATTAGCTGTTCTCTTACTCAGCTTATTATTATTGATCAATGTAAGTAATAATACTTATGATTGTATTTACTGTGTTATTATTATTATTATCATTGTCATTATTCCAAAACTTTGTTTATTTAATTATTCATTTTAATTATCTATTGACTTGTTCTGTGTTCATTCAACCAAGAATAAAACAGTTCTGATCCAACCAATAATGATTTTATCAATATAGGGGTTGTGGAGATTGTTAAGTTTTGATTGACATCATGAACAGATTGATCTTAGACCACCATCGAAAACCTAGAAGTACTGTGGGACTCCTGAGCAGTGCGCATCCACGATCTCGCTCGCGGGATTCGAACCCAGGGCCTTCAGTCTTTTGTCTGATGATGATCACGAATTAGTTGGAATACAATTTAGAAGTTATTTTAATCTCGAATTCATTAATTCAATATTGTGTTATTCATCTTATAACTGAAGTAATGTAAATATAATTTGTAATCAATAGAGTTTAAACATGTTAACAGTGTGAAATATTCATCACCAAATAGTATCAAATAATCTTTCAGATGGGAAATCTTTATACTACTGAAATCTAAATCAGTAGTGTGATGATAAAGATGAATTAATTTAACCCTACTGGTACTCAGATATTAACATTCTAAGTATGTTGTGCAATAAAAAAAGTGTTGAACTATATAGATTCCTAAAAAACACTTGAATTATTAGGTATCATTGAGTAATTGTCGAATAAATAATTCATTATCTTAAACTGTAATATATAAATCTAAACTTTGTCAAATAGATTCACTTGGCGTTGTTTTACTTGTATCTTCCCATTGTTATTTAGGGCTGTAATTAATCCGTCTCATGTTTGCATATGTGCATCCTGTGCGGATTGCCTCAATATGACCTCAAGTCACAAGATTTTTAAGCAAAGATAGATAATGGCTAGCAGTGGAATCTAGTTTGACGCGCATTTCGTCCTATTTGGGACTCGTCAGCTGGATGCACCTGCATCCCTGAGTTGTTGTACAGTTCGGGACTCGAACCCAATACCGTTCACTTCAAACGCCATCGCGTTATCCACTTCGTTACTGAGTCGCGATAGCCACCTGCTTGTGCAATGTGATGCAGGTACATCTAGATGACGAGTCCCAAATAGAACGGAACGTGCATCAAACTAGATTCCACTGTTAGCCACTATCCATCTTTGTTAAATAGGTTGTATATAAAAACAAAATTATCACGTTGAGAATATGAATCCGCATTTCTGAAGAGTCCTATACTAATATGAAACGGCCAGTCGGCATCCAATCCACGAAATTGCGCCACCATCCAACATTGTCTTCAGTGATTTGTTATCTCAGAACAGACCTGGTTAAACTCCAGTGATCACATCTTCCTACTTGAAACTCGAGGAAATACCTGTTAAAGTCAATCACTAATGAATATATGATGATTATAATGAAAGTGAGGAGGGTTTTCTGGATCGTGGATGCACAGTGTTAAAGAGTCCTATACTATTTTTATTTATCAAATTTTAATGAATTATTTTCATTTATTTATTTTTCTCTCGGTTTTTCTTTCTTTTCTATTTTAGAATATTTTATTTGATCAACAAAATTATATTAAGAATATACAAAAATCATTATGTAATCATAATAATAATAATAATCCATTGATTCAATTAATCAATAATAATAATAATAATCAATATCAAATAATAAAATATCAATTAAAATTATATTATTTAATTAAATGTCGTTTATTTATTTTATTATTGATTATTGATTTATTGATGTTAAATGATTGGATATTATTTATTGAAAGAATTCAATTATTGGATTATTATAAGTGAGTTAAACAATTTAATGTGTATATGTGTGTGTGTGTGTGGGTGTATGTGTGTTGTTACTATAGGGGATCTAGAGATGAGTTAAAAAAAAAACAACAACAGATGATCATAGTTATATTGATTATTTGAGTAAATGGAATATACCCATTTTGATGAAGTTTTTGATTCTCTGAGCTAGATGGTTTAGTCGTGAAGTTTTCATTGTTCATCTTAACCATATCATCAGCACAAACTTCAGGTAGAAGTGAAGTATTCGAAAACCAATCAAAAATCATCTACAAAATAAATTGTGCCAACTGCAAAAAACACTACATCGGAAAAATCGGACGCCCCCTTCACCTTCGCCTACACGAACATCAATTAGCAGTCAAATCCCATGATATTTCATCACTTATATCAATACACGTGGACAACTGTGGACACTCATTCGATTGGAAAAATGTGGAAATCTGGGATAGAGGAAATTCCAAAAACACCAGGGAATTTTTAGAAGCCTGGAACTCAGGTCAATCACCAATCAACAAGTATATTGAAATCAATCCAATTTACCAACCAATCAGGAAAATCATGTACAAATATAGGAACAAAAATCAAACCAATGGGAGACACAACCAAAATAAAGGAGTAAACAATGACAAATTCAAGGTTAATAAAGACCAATCAACGTTGAGGTGTACAGAAAAAGCTGTGAAACACATATAGAGAAATTTGAACACTTCACTTCTATCTGAAGTTTGTACTGATGGTGTCGTTCAGAAGAACGATGAAAGCTCCACGACCAAACCGTTCAGCTCAGAGAACAAAATCCCATCAAAATCACCCACCTCAGTTACAAACCTTCTCCACCATCTCAATACACCCATTAAGATATTAAGTAAAAATGATTAGTTCAGAGAAGTTATCCCCTTTTTGCCTAATTCATTTTCAATGTTGTACAATTGCAAATATAGACATATACTTATTTTTTTACAGGATGATAAGAATACTGATAATATACTTCTGTTACATATGGTGATAGTGACAGGTTAAATAAACAAAGATATTGAAAAAAACCTTATGAAACAAGGAAAGTTTAATAATCATTTGATTGTTGATAACTTAAGTCTTCATCAAAAGATAGATAGGGAAACTTATCATAAGATGGTTGTTAAAGGAAGTCAACAGGAAACCTTGGATTCGTGCTACTGAGAACTCATCATAAGAGTTTACCTGTAATCAGGTGGGAACTGAAGCTCCTTGACGAATGCGATCCCTTGCCACTCAAATTCATAGTCAGAGAAGTTACCATCTGACTATCGATTGTGAGTACATCTGAGTCCATCAGCGAGCATGAGTTCCCTTAATTACAGGTACGTTTTGCTGACGAGTGCCAAGTAGCACGAAACACGGGTCCAGGGTTTCGACTACTTCCAACTACCATTCTATCTCAACATAGTGCACGCAATGTCGAGTCACCTAGACTAGTGGTCGCATTGCAACATAGTCGACAGCATTCGATCTGCACTGAGAAGGACTTGACATACATGACATTGATCACCGCCTAGTGATCAATCAATTGTGAGGGAAATTATGATTGGAAAAGGATGGCTCAGCATAATAAGATAATGAACCGATTGATGTCAGACCACCACCATGATCTCAATGAAAAACGTAATAATCTCCACAACCCCCATACTAATAATGAGATAAAGCGTAGAAATTGAGATTAAATGTAATCACAATGATCTTGGAAACAAAATAAACCAATCGGGGTTAGAAGATATAAGGGGAAGATGGAAAGTGAAGCAGATGGCTGTTAAGAACGAAGAGTGTGAAGAAAGAGAGAAAAAATGTTATAAGACATTAAGACCATAGTAGAAGAAGAGATTGTTCCAGTCTCTTTTTTACACACAATTCTGGTTTTTCCAGATATATGTCTAGTGCTTCGGCAATGCATAGAAGATACAGTCTAATTGTCCTAGGAAGACTTCTACTTACTTTGTAGATGACTTTGAATGCAGAATCTGTCTTGATTGAGTAACTTGAGTTTACTAAGTGTTGAATTATTGAACTTCTTATTGAACCATTGCGATTGTACATCTCTGAAACTGAATTCACCAAGAAGAGAACTCTTCTCTGAACTTATCTTTTGTGTGTGTATATTATAGTAATTTTTAATAGTTAAGATTATTCGAAACAATTCATGAAGGTAAATTATTATGAAAAACCTAGAAGTACTGAATAACTGTTTCATTGTTGTATTCGACTCCTTAGTAGTGCACGTATGCATGTACGAAGTTCCAAGTTGTTGCTGATTCATTGACTGACTGACTGATTGATTGATTGATTTAAATGGATAGAAATTCTTTTTAAACTTCATTTCCAGTATTGATTTTCCATCTGTTCTTTTTTTTTTCTTTTTCATTATTTTATTTTAGTATTTCTAGTTACTTTTTACATTATTCATCTATTTTACAATTTCATCATATTATATCCAGTACTTTCATTCTATTATGTACATCAATATGGTTATTACAATTTGGTATAGTTCATATTATTCAATCGTCATCTTCCTCCTCCTCGTGCTCCTCATCATCATCTTCCTCCTCCCCCTCATCATCACAATCATCATCTTTATTGTTGTTCTATGGTTGTCATAGTAACAACCACTTTAATAATAATAATTTTCCATTATATAAATTTTAAGATTTTGTTGTCAATTCATTATTATTTGTTTATTATTTAATTTATTTAATTTAGCTAGATCATTTCATAATATAATACAATTTACTATATTTAGCCTTGAATGTATTAGTTTAATGTTATGGTTTTCATGTAAATCTTACACTATGAATTATGATTATTTGAAGAAAATAAAAAAAAATTAGAATTTGATTTCTTTTCTCTTTTTTTCTCTCTTTTTTTTTAAAATATCAATAATAACAAAAAAAAAGTGATTTGTTGTTAAGCACCGATTAATTTTCAATGGAATCTCTTATTGATTTGAATGAGTACGCGGTACTGTCGAAAAGTTTTTTTTTTTACCTATTTACTTACGCTTGTTACCAAGTCAAATGCCTTTGTACAACTGAGAATGTAGAGAATCAGCTCTCCCCTCTACAAATACTCTCATATGGCTACATGCATAAAATCACTGACAGAGAAGTCCTACTCATTGTATTCTCACGGCGGCGGCGTTGTTTACGAAATTGAGAGGATAAAAAGCGAATGTCCAGAGCTTTAACTGGATTGGTGGATATACAGAATCCATCTAGGGGAGTTGGGAAACCTTCATTTCAAACCAATAGTGTATATGGGTTCCAGTATCCTGAAGGAACAAATAGCGTATGAATCAATTATTGGTTACTGGCTACCATGGGGCTGGATCTCCTCACGTTGCTCCACTGCCTTGTGGATTAGACCTTTAGGTCAAAACTCGACGTGTGGCCTCTTAAGAAAACTAACTGCTACGTTTTGGGCACCAGAGAATGTGAAGTTAGTATTCTGACGTTAGATGCAGAGTACTAGGTAATGATGGGAAATAGACTGACAAGGTAATTGAGAAAATAGGGACACGTTTTACATGTGCCCATCCACAGAAAACCTCTACGGGTAATGTTGTTTGATATAGACGTAGGTTGGAAGAAATTCACGGCGCCCAATTCATAGCATCGTATCAGTCCATTAACTCACTGACAATTGAGCTGAACCATGTTAACAGTGTAGATTGCCTATTTAAGGTTTTCATGGTCATCGCAATCAGTGGTTATAGAGACTTTGATTGACATGATACGAAATATTTCTCAATGACCAAGATGCATTCACTATTTATCTTCCTTTACATTCTGAGTTCCTAGATTCCTTATCAATTCTTTCACTCCATTAATCAATATTTTGTTCTCGAATCGTATCTTGAGTGACTTATCTTTTCTCTAACGATTAATCTTTTTGCCACCTAATGCTGGTAATCAGGTACAGCAAAATGAACCGATATCAAATGTGTCAAGTTCTACATTACGTTTGAATGATTAAAGAAAACAGCTTCTCCAAGTAGATTAAGCACTTCAACTAAGGCTTTAAAGACTCTAAAGATGAACAGATGTAGACGAGTAACATAATCAAAGGAATAATGACCATATAGAGAAATGACATAAATATGAACTGAAGAATTATATAAAGCACTTGATTTCCAGG
The DNA here is from genome assembly GCA_944470405.2 of Schistosoma mattheei. Classification (NCBI taxonomy): domain Eukaryota; kingdom Metazoa; phylum Platyhelminthes; class Trematoda; order Strigeidida; family Schistosomatidae; genus Schistosoma; species Schistosoma mattheei. The sequence continues at coordinate 1,207,377 of OX103948.1, read as the reverse complement.
AATTTATTAAACAATACGAATGGAGATGGGATATTTTGAACAACCTACAATTAAACTCCACAACTTTAGTCCATAAATCCAATGATCAAACTATATACGTCTATATCAAGAGATCAATTCAAACTTGAATAAAAAAAACGTGAGGATATATAGTTTTCTAAGAAATAAAATATCTTAAGATAAAGCGATTTTAACAGTTGAGATCATGAGTAAATCGAAGCTAGACCATCATGGAAAACCTAGAAGCACTGGATGGCCGCTTCGTCCTAGTATGGGACTCCTCAGCAGTGCATGCTCATGACCTCGTATCTCAGGATCCTAACCCAGGACCTATCGGTCTCGCGCTTGAATCCCTAACCTCTAGACCTTCAGTGGAGTTCAACCAGGTCTGTTGTGAGATAGTAATTCACTTAAGACAATAGTGGATGGTGGCGCAATTTCGTGAATTCGTTGAAGTTAGACATTAACATCGTTGGATACCGGCTTAGTGGGTTAGAGGTTAAGCGTTCTCACGCGATACTGACGGGTCCTGAGTACGGATCTCGCGAGGCGGTATCGTGAATGCTCACTGTTGACGAGTCCGATACTAGGATGAAACGGCCATCCAGTGCTTCCAGGTTGTCCATGGTGATCTAGCTTCCATTTACTCATGATCTCAACTCTTAGAATTACAATAATATCCATAAAACCTTTTTCTGTAATACGATTTGGGCGAGACTGATTTATAGACGACCTTTGAACGGATCTTAAGCCACCTTGACAAATATTAGCCAATCAGCACACAGTCAGTATAGAGTAAAAAAATATCATACAAAACCAATGAAATAAAGTGGATACACTTCTTATACGTGGTTCAAAAACTTTTCAAGGTTATAAAGAGGTTCAGAGGTTCTAAAGTCGTAATGCATGCAGTAGAGGAAATCGTCCATACGGCTACAAAATAGTCGGCCTCTGGAGCCATGATAAAGTCTCGAGAACTTTTTCAGCCTCGACGACATAGCTTCAATATTGTTTGTGTGCACTTCGGTCGTTGAGTACACAAGATGCTAAATGTGGATAACGACATGATATAACCAAGCCTATGTAGGAGTCTGTACACTCGCCAAACATCCGTATATATTGTAGTACCTGGCTGCAGCCAATGTTACTGGTACTTTTATTATCCAGTTCGCAATAACTGTCGTAATTTGTCTTAGTTAGGAATCATCACAAACTGACATCAGCTATAATGGCAGAAATTTATTTAGCCAAATGGATGGAAGGCTTTTGCGCCAAAATCCGAGATCTGTTATCTTATACCTGATTCGTCCACAAATCATAGTCTTGCCGTTTTATTTGTTATATCCGCTCAATTATCACGTTTTATAGAAAATTCCCTGTGAACCGATCGTATGTTAGCATGAAGCACTGAAGTTGGCGCCGTAACCTTGAAATCTGTAAAACGCTCGGATTGGTTCGTCCATAAATTAGAGTCTCACCGCGATTTGTTTATATGTTGAATTAATATAAACTAAACTACCATTTAAAAAAAAACTAACTAAAAATCACTACACAGTTATTTCACCTCAATATAGAATTCATCACCAACATTATTTATATCCATGATCCCGAAAGTGACAAACAAATAACCTTCAATCTTAAACGTCATTTAATTAGATGTTAAGAGTCACCAATCAACAACAGTAACAAAACTTCTATATATATGTAATTCTATCGATAACTCTTCATCATTATATATTTACTTAAACTTGTTACTCTTCGTGGAGGAGCATAGGCCACCCACCAGCAATCTCTATCCAACCCTGTCCTGGGCAATTCTTTCGAGCTCATTATATTACTTACTTTACTTACGCCTGTTACTCCTAATGGAGCATAGGCCGCCGACCAGCATTCTCCAACCCACTCTGTCCTCGGCCTTCTTTTCTAGTTCCATCCAATTCTTGTTCATTTTTTTCATGTCTATTTCCATTTCTTAGCGTAATGTGTTCTTTGGTCTTCCTCTTTTCCTTTGACCTTCAGGATTCCATGTGAGGGCTTGTCTTGTGACGCAGTTGGGTGCTTTCCTCAATGTGTGTCCTATCCACTTTCAGCGCTTCTTCCTGATTTCTTCCTCCACTGGGATCTGGTTTGTTCTCTCCCACAGTACGTTGTTGCTAATAGTGTCCGGTTAACGGATCTGAAGTATTTTGCGTAGACAACTGTTATTAAACACCTGTATTTTCTGGATGATGGCTTTCGTAGTTCTTCAGGTTTCTGCCCCATACAGTAGAACTGTCTTGACATTTGTATTGGAAATCCTGACTTTGGTGTTGGTTGACAGTTGCTTTGAGTTCCAGATGTTCCTCAGTTGTAAATATGCTGCTCTTGCTTTGCCGATCTGCGCCTTCACATCTGCATCAGATCCGCAGTGTTCATCAGTGATGCTGCCCAAATAAGTAAAGGTTTTTACATCTTCCAAATCTTCCCCGTCAATTGTGATTCGATTGGTGCATTCTGTGTTGTATCGGAGAATCTTGCTTTTCTTCTTATATATGTTGAGACCTACTGCTGCTGAGGCTGCTGCCACACTGTTCATCTTCTCCTGCACCTGTTGTTGCGTTTGGGATAGAAGGGCCAGAGTTGTCATAGTGACAATAAACTAAGTAAAAACACATAGAAACTTGATCATCATATAAACAAGAAACTGATATATTTTTTCTACAATTATCAATAATGATATTTTCATATAGAATTACTTAAATAATAATAGTACGAACGATAAAAGAAGAAAAGAAACAATAAAAGAAAAACGAAATAAAAAAAGAAGAAATTGTCAATCCAACGACAACAATAACAACAACAGCAACAAAACTAATAATAATGATAATAATAAAATAAAATAAGATCGATTAAGATCAAACAAACGAACATTTTATCTAGCCAAATAGCTTACTTGTTCTGACTTTGATCAAACCAAGACTCTGTATTCGACAATCTAGAGATTAGCTTAAAGTTGAATCTGTAGGAAATTGCTTCCTACAAAGTTTTGAACAGTAAATTCAATATACCCACTGAAATGACTTCCATTAAATACTACGAATCCGATGGCATTCCAGAGTTATCACTCCATCATTTAGGAGTTTATAAAGAGGATCAACATGAAAAGAACGAACTTCAAAACAATAGCATGATAGAACTAGAGTTAGCTAGGTTACGCATAACCCATTTAGAAAAGGAAATTGAACTAGAAAAGTTACACCTCCGGAAGTGTGAAAGTATAAGCAACAGTGAGAATACAATATTAAAAAATCTGTATTTACCAAAAAGAGAAGTCTTAAGATTCGATGGTACACCGACAACTCATTGGAATTTCATTAGAAATTTCGAAGAATGCATTGGGAGTGAGAATGTTGGATTTAGAGCTAAGCTAAATTACTTGATTCAATATTGTGACGGAGAATCGAAAGCCGCTATCCTTCATTGTACAATACTAGAACCATAGATAGGTTACCATCAGGCCCTAAAGCTTTTAGAGGAAACGTTTGGCCAAAAACACGTTGTAGCACGCACGTTTATTGACAACTTGTTAAACTTTCCCAATATAAGGAGGAATCAACCAGATGGGTTGAGAAGACTATCTCGAGAAATGCAAGCATGTGGTTTGACTCTTGAACAGATGAATTACGTCTCTGATTTGAACTCTTCTAGAACTATTGAAACTGTGGTTCTGAAATTGCCAACACACATTCAACAAGAGTGGCTAAAGGTAGCTTATAAGATTATTAGAGGCCGAGAGCCTCTATTCACCGATCTTGTTGAGTTTGTAAAGGAGCAAGCTGGCATTGCTAATACTAGATATGGATTACTTGTCACCGGTGACCCTTCTAATCGCAACCAAAGACAATCTGTGCTGATACTAAAGGATACTTTGATTCAGGATATAAGGCGAGAGTGTCGTTCGCTAACACGAGTGAGTCTGATGTCACTCCATATGTAAGACCAAGGACTCTTGGGTTGTCATGTTTATTATGTACTGGAAACCACCCCTTAAATCAATGTGAAAGGTTTAGAGACAAGAATGTTAATGAAAGGATAGAATTTGTATCAAAGAAGAAGTTGTGTAATGTCTGTCTAAAAGCGAACCACATAGCAAGAAACTGTCGAGCACCGAGGTCATGTACCGTCGAAGGATGTGATTGGAGGCATCATACATTGTTACATAGGAAGCGGGAAGAGCAAGGAGATAATAACAATAATGCACACATTAACACCCAGCTACGTACAGAGAAAAGTTTTGAGCGTATACAGAAACAAGCAGCATTCGCAATAGTGACTGTACTGGTAAGAAATGGAGAAAAGTTAGCACAGACTTGGGCCTTCTTAGATAGTGGGTCGGATGCCTCGCTTATTACAGAAGATCTAGCTAGAAAGGTTGAATTTAAAAGAAGAGCCTAAGACGATTTCATTGAAAACGTTGGATAACCAGTCCACAATTCAGTGTAAAGAGGTCCAACTAGAGGTTTCCTCCTTAGACTCGTCTTCGTCATTTAGAATCCCAAATGTATGGACAGTCGAGAGATTACCTATGTTGCGCAGGACGGTACCAACGACGTCTCAAATGACATCCTGGAGGCATTTAAAAGACATAAGTTTTCCGAGAGTAGAGGATGAGAATGTCAAACTGTTTATCGGGTGCAACGCACCGAGTGTACACGAAATGAAGAGATAAGAACTGGAAATCCGAATGAACCATTCGCCGTGAAGACTCTGTTAGGTTGGACGCTGTTCGGTTCCTATGGGGAACCTTGTAAAAGCAATCGTGCACTCAACCACCTCTCAGCTAAGGAGGAATTAGAGGATAAGTTCGAACAGTTGTACTCAACTGAATTCAAAGATCCATTTAGTCGTACTATATCGATGTCTGTAGAAGATCGTATAGCACTCAGTGCTATATCAAATTCAGTACAAAGGTTAAACGGGCACTATCAAATAGCTCTGCCTTGGAGGCACAAACACAAGTTACCTAATAACAGAGAATTAGCAGAACGTAGACTTAGCTGTTTGAAGGGTCGACTTATTCGGGATAAGAAGTTGTTCCAAGACTATGTAGACTCCATGACTCGGTATGTAGAACGAGATTACGCTGAAAAGGTAAACGATAACCACTCTGATGGGCGAATTTGGTATCTTCCTCATCATCCAGTCTTCCACCCCAAGAAACCTAACAAGCTAAGAATAGTGTTCGATTGTGCAGCTCAGTATGCTGGAACGTCTTTAAATAAGAACCTTTATTCTGGGCCTGATTTAGTCAATAACCTAGTAGACGTTTTCACCAGGTTCCGGCAACGACCAGTAGGTCTTACGGCGGACATTGAAGCTATGTTCCACCAAGTAATAGTTCCGCCGCATGATCGAGATGTTCTTAGATATTTGTGGTGGCCAGGTGGAAACTTAGAAAAGGAACCCGAGATCTATAGAATGAAGGTCCATCTGTTCGGGGCAACTTCATCGCCATGTTGCGCCACCTTTGCTTTACAGAAAACGATTTCTGATAATCAAGATAAATTTCCCAGGGCTGTTACGCAAGCAGCTAAAGAACAGTTTTATGTGGATGATTTATTGATAAGTGTGGATACTATAGAAGAAGCCAAACGGACATATTCACACTTTAAAAGACTCCTAAGTTTGGGAGGATTTAACTTAACTAAATGGACTAGTAATAGCGTTGAAGTGCTGGAGTTCATTCCAGAAGAAGACCGTGCTGAAGGAAACATTTTGTCTGCGAGTCCAATGAGACAAGTAAACGAACTCTGGGAATAGAGTGGAACGTCCGAACAGACGAATTATGTTTCAAAGTTCATGAATTTCACGGAAACCCACCAGAAGGAATGTTTTATCGTATGTAGCATCTATCTTTGATCCAATTGGGTTTGTGGCCCCAATAATATTACCGGCTAAAGTGATCTTACAAGATACTTGTCGTCAGAAACTAGACTGGGATGCCGAGTTACCCATAGATTGTCAAGCAAAGTGGAATAATTGGTGTAGACATATAAAAGGGTTAGACCACTTAAGAATACCAAGGTGTTTGAAACCAGGGTTTGAACCATCATCTGCGCAAATTCATTGTTTTGCCGACGCCTCCGAGCTTGCGTATGGTGTTGTTGCGTATATTCGTTATGAAAGTGTTTCTGGTCAGATTCATTGTTCATTCCTGCTAGCTAAGTCTAGGGTTGCTCCTCTAAAACTTGTTACTATACCCAGAATGGAATTAACGGCCTGTGTTCTGTGTGCTAAGATTGGAAGGCACGTAAGGGAACAGTCATTTATTGGACCGATTCGACAGTTGTGCTTCATTGTATAAAAAATACGACTAAAAGGTTTGAAAGGTTTGTGAGTAACAGGTTAGAAACTATACACGAGTTGTCTACGCCGAGCCAATGGAGATATGTGAAAGGTAAATTGAATCCTGCAGATCACGCGTCTCGTGGATTATCACTAAATGATAAGGCTAAGGTAAGAGAGTGGTTACAAGGGCCGAGATTCTTGTGGGAGGAAGAAATAAGTGGCCTAACCTAGAAAAGATTGAGAACACTATAGCCCATGTATTGACAGAGGATTTCGAACTTCCAAGACACGATGATGAGTTCCTAGATCGATTTCGTACGTGCAAGTCGTGGTCCAGACTTCTAAGGGTATTTTCATACTGCAGACGGCTTATCAATAATATGTTAAACAAGAGGAACGGAAATCGTCTAACCTTAGGTCGCTAAGTGCTGAGGATATCGAAAATTCGAAGAGTGACATAATTAAACTAGTCCAAAGTATCGCGTACCCGGCCGAAAAAAGAATTCTAAACAGCTCACCGTTGACGCTCGGAGAAAACGCTTTTAGACAGCAAAAAGGTCAAGAAGCAATGGACGAGGTGAACAGAAAAAAAATTAATTCGTCAAAGTTCTATAAGAAATCTCAACCCCTTTATGTTTGAAGGCAAAATCCGCGTGGGAGGACGTTTGCAGTTATCATGTTTACCCTTTGAAACCAAATATCCGATTATTCTTCCTAATAATCATTTTGTTACAGATATGATTATAATGCGTTATCATGTGATTAACGCACATGTTGGAGTTACTCAAACTCTGAGTAGTATTCGTGAGGAGTATTGGATTGTTAGAGGATATTCTACTGTTCGGAAGGTTCTAAAACGATGCTATTTATGTAGAAGACTTTATCCTAAACCATGTTCCCAAATAATGGCACCGTTGCCGGAATACCGAGTAGAGACTCATTCACCACCCTTTAGTCAAGTAGGTGTGGATTACTTCGGACCGTTCTATGCCAAACGAGGTAGAGTTGTCGAGAAACGTTATGGCTGTTTATTCACCTGCTTATCTATTAGAGCTGTTCACATCGAAATGGCCTACTCTTTAGATACGGATTCATTTCTATGCGCATTATCAAGATTTATTGCCAGAAGAGGATGTCCAAAGCGTATTTTTAGTGATAACGGCACAAACTTCCGAGGTGCAGATGCCAGTTTGAGACAGATTATACGTTCCTGGAATACTAATAAAATAGAAAACCACCTTAAAGAACGAGAATGTGAGTGGCGTTTTAACCCACCTAGGGCAAGTCATCGAGGTGGTGTGTGGGAACGCATTATAAGATCAATTAGAAGAATCTTAAGAGTGCTTTTATTCCAAAACGTTTTGACCGATGAAACTCTGCAAACCTTCTTAACTGAGGCGGAACGGATACTGAATGACAGACCTCTGGTTAAGATGACAGATGACCCTGGTACCCTAGAAGCTCTTACTCCGAACAAGTTGTTGTTGATTCATAAAAAATTATCATTCGACGATGCTTCGGTGGATAAGACGTTATTATACAACAAAAGATGAAAAGAAGCTCAAAGACTAACCACCGCATTCTGGAATAGATGGATAAAAGAATATTTACCGACTCTCCAAACAAGAGACAAATGGTTGGACGTACACAAGAACTTACAACCGGGTGACTTAGTCCTCGTTAGTAACGTCGAAATGAATAGAGATCTATGGCCTAAGGCTATAGTCGAGCAAGTAAGCTATGGCCCGGACGGACGAGTTCGCACGGCAAAGTTGAGAACTTCAAACGAAGAAATCATCAGAGATGTGCGAAACCTATGTCTGTTAGAAGCCGGTTGTCTGACGGCGACGACGACCCTGGACAATGGACGTGGCGCGTTTCGGGGGGAGTGTAAAATGTGATCGGTAGACGAACCCACCAATAATAAAGGGAAACGCCCACTACCACATTAACTCCTTTTGACTTTGTACAATTGAATCTCTTTATTAACCAATGACAGTTTGATGTTTATTGTAAAACAATATTTACTTTATCAGTATGGGGGTTGTGGAGATTGTTAAGTTTTTGGTTGAGATCATGAACTAATTGATGTTAGACCACCGTTGGAAACCTGGAAGCACTGAACGGCCGTTTCGTCCTAGTATGGGACTCCTCAGCAGTGCGCATCCACGATCCCGCACCCCGCGGATAGCCCTAGACCACCCATCAACAGGAGTAAATCTTCCTCTCGATATCTTGCTTGATACTTTCAACTTACCGGCAACCCCACCACAAGAAAAACCTCAACAACAAGCTGAAACACGTCCTAGACGGTGGCCTATAAGAGAACGGCGAGCTACAGTCAAGATGCAGGTTGACCCCAGGAAAGCCCGCTATTAAAAAGGGGAGGAGTGTTGGGGACGATAGATCCCCAAACTCATATTTTTAAATTCTATCGCATCGATCAACTCATTGAGTAAATGTTTAAATATTTGTATTGGGGTCAATTGATGAACTGAACATGTGCTCACTAGTGACTAGCTTCGTGAGGGAATTCTCGGAGTTCTAGTGAGAAGTCGTGATCAGTGGAGCTAATCCGTGTCGGGTAGAGACAGGTATCTACCTCAGTACAATGGAAGTTGGTCGCGAAATTTCGTGGATTGGTTGATATTGGACACTAACACCAATGGATGCCAGCTCAGTGGTCTAATGGTTAAGTGCTCAGGCGCGAAGCCAGTAGGTCCTGGGTTCGAACCCCGCGGGGTGCGGGATCGTGGATGCGCACTGCTGAGGAGTCCCATACTAGGACGAAACGGCTGTCCAGTGCCTTCAGGTTTCCAACGGTGGTCTAACATCAATTGATTCATGATCTCAACCAAAAAAATATTTACTTTGTTGACTCATTTTTCCTATTCTCTGGCTAATTTTCGGTATGTTATTTGTCTCTTTTTTTTCCCTGTATTAATAGACCGTACCTGTTTGTTTGTACACTAACGATGTTAATTTATGTTTTCGAAAAACAGATAAAGTTCATCTAACCAAATAGCTTACTTGTTCTGACTATGGCTAAACTAAGACTCTGTATTCGACAGTCTAGAGATTAGCTTAAAGTTGAATCTGCAGGAAATTGATTTTTAAACTAACTTTAATCTATTGTATCCGGATGCTTTTCTCTTTTCCTTTTGTTGTTGTTGATCGTCTTATTGTTTATTGAATGAATTCATATTCACTTTTCTTCTTTCTTTTTTTTCTTTTTAAATTAATGATCTCTTTATTCAATTTTATATTTTTTTACATTTTTTTATTTGAAATCTATTTCAATATTTTCCATGAACTAGAAAAGAAGACCCAGGACAGAGTGGATTGGAGAATGCTGGTCGGCGGACTATGCTCCATTGGGAGTAACAGGTGTAAGTAAGTAAGTAAGTAAGTAAGTAAGTAAGTAAGTAAGTAAGTTTTTCATAATACCATAACTGAATAAAAGAAAATGGATGAAAAAGAAGAATATTTCTTTAATAGTTAAATATGACAATGATAAAAAAATTTCTCAAATGGAATGATTTTTTTTTTTTAAAAATAGGTGAATAAAATTTCGGGGGGGGGGCGGTTTGAGTAAATGGCTTTATAAAAATACAATGGTATAATGAAAAAAATTGAGTGATACATTTTAGAAAAAATAAATAACTGTAAAACAATTACTCAGGATAAGGTTAGAGAGACGGTATCGATGGTCAGTCTACACTTCTCTTCATTCTCCTCGTCTACGAGTGGTAACAGGCATAAGTAAGTAAGTAATATTTTAAGTGAATTAGAATCCCTCAACAAAGAGATCATATCATGTACAAGAAGTAATAAATGCTGTTAAGCATCACATGTTTATGTACATAAAGAAATTCTTAAGTAGATTAGATTTCTTTTAACAAAAAGAAATATACATCAAACTAGTTTGTAACTTATAAAATCATATAATGATTTGATAAATTTGGTAATACATTTGTTTGTATTGTTAATGAATTTAAATTATTCGATAATATATTCATATTCATAGGAAATGTTTCAACATATTCATCATCATTGCCATCATCATGTTGATCTTCATTCACTTTTTTCGTATTATCATTTATACTACTAATATTATATTTAGTAGCATAATTAGTAGTAGTTAAATTGTGATGAGTGATATTCTTTATATTTGATTGTTTTTTAAACCAATTCATTTTTAAATGATTTAATACTATTGATAAACGTTGTTTATTTAATATGAAATTCGATCCAGTAGTTGCTGCACGTGGTCTACTAATTGGATTTATAATGCTTGAATTATTCACTGGTAATAATTCATTGATACTAGTTAAATCTCTACCTAATTTTAAATTAGAAATCATATTCTGTGATGTTTGATAATCGATGGTACTTAAAGGACGAGGAGAATATTCCTGACGTTGTTGTGTATGATGAAGATAATGAGTTTGTGTCATAGTTGATTGTTGTTGGTGTTGTTGTTGTTGTTGTTGTTGAAGATGATGAGGATAATGTACACGTGAATGATAGAAATATGATCTACGCATATTACTAACATCACTTGATGTTCTTGGTCTAACATTTGTACTACTAGTACTATTACTATTACTATTACTATTACCACCATGAATACTATTACCACAATTAAAAATATAGATGAACCACTAGAAGTTGTTATCATCATAGGTGATAAACTACTACTCATACTATTACAAGTAGTATTAATACCATTACTATTACTATGAATATTATTATTATTACAATTATGAAACAAACTATTATGTGATCTAGTTGATGTTGATTGACTTTGATTAGAATAATGTAATGAAGTTAATGAAGATAATTGATCTTGTTTTCCAATAACATATGAAGATGAAGATGATAATGAATATGGATTATCTGGTTTTTCAAAGAATAATTGTGCAAATAGATCATTATTATCACGATGACTAATAATAATATTACTATTTGATATAGATGAAGATGATGATTGTTGTTGTTGTTGAATAGTTGGACATAATACTTTTTTCAATGATACTATTTCATTAAATAATTGAGATGATGTAAATATTAAATCTAATGGTGAACATGTAGAAAATGCTTTGATTCGATTATGTAATATAGATTGATTTCTAAGATGAACTGAATTCTTATTATCTTCTTTTATATTGTTATCACCTATAGAAGTATTGAAAAAGAAAAGATTAATTAATTAATTAAACATATTCATAAAGAGATTTGATAATGATTACTTTTAGGTAGTTGTTACTTACTTACGCTTGTTACTCCCAATGAAGCCATAGGGCGCCGACCACCATTCTCCAATCCACTCTGTCCTGAGCCTTCCTTTCAAGTTCTATCCGATTATTTTTCATTCTTCTCACATCTGCCTCCATTTCTCGGCGTAATGTGTTATTTGGTCTTCCTCTCAGCCTTTGACCTTGAAGATTCCAAGTGACGGATTGCCTTATAATGCAGTTCGGTGCTTTCCTCAATGTGTGTCCTATCCACTTCCAGTGCTTCTTCCTAATTTTTTCCTTCGCTGGTTTGTTCTCTCCCACAATAGGTTGTTGTTGATAATGTCTGGCCAACGGATCCGAAATATTTTGCGTAGACAACTGTTACTAAACACTTGCATCTTTTGGATGATGGCTTTCGTAGTTCTCCAGATTTCCGCCCCATACAGTAGAACTGTCATGACATTTGTATTGAAAATTCTGACTTTGTTGTTGGCTGACAGTTGTTTTGAGTTCCAGATGTTCTTCAGTTGTAGATATGTTGCTCTTGCTTTTCCGATCCGCGCCTTTACATCTGCATCAGATCCACCGTGTTCATGAGTGATGCTGCCCAGATGTTTAAAGGTTTTTACATCTTCCGTCAAGTGTGTTGTATCGGAGAATCTTGCTTTTCTCTTTGTGTATGTTGAGACCTACTACTGCTACACGTTAGGTAGTTAAAGGTAGTTAATTCACTTTTACTGTTTACGCCTGTTACTCCTCGTGGAGGAGCATAGGCCGCCCACCAGTACTCTCCATCCAACCCTGTCCTGAGCAATCCTTTCCGGCTCCTTCCAGTTGTTATTCATCTTTTTCATGTCTGCTTCAAATAATCGATGCAATGTCTTTCTTGGTCTTCCAATTTTCCGCTTCCCTTCAGCATTCCAAGTTAGTGCTTGCCTCGTGATGTGGTTTGGTGATCTCCGTAACGAATATCCTATCCACTTCTAACAACTTTCATTGATATTGTGGATGATTCCGCGTTACCTTGACAAGTTTGTCTGACTGTTTATGCGCAAAAGGGGCGGCCAAACCAAAACGTGGCATCAGTGCATGAAGTCACTAACTTCTAGTCTGAGCCATGTTGGTAGATGCAGACTACTTGGTTGGGGTCCGCGTGACTTTCGTAACCAATGGTTGGAGACTTAGTGACATGGCTCAGAATCGATCACAATGGCGTCGGTGTATACACTCTCTGTCTTCTCTTAAACTAAGAGATTAAAATTGCTTCATATCTTTTTTTCTACGAACTAATTCTTTCTTCGTGTACTATATCCTTATTGCAGTCTTTCTTTTATATATTACCACCTCTTAATTAACCACTCCTATGAATCCGGTGTCCATCTTGTTGTGTTAATGAGGTATGGCAACTTGGACCGATGCATATATGTGCCTAGCCCCGCGTTGTAGCTGACTGACTGACTGAGTCCAGAAATAGATCCTGATAGTTATCATTCATTATCCTTATCGAGATATAACAATATTGTAACCGTACACTTATGAAGAGGAATACTGTTTGTTTTATTGTTAATTGTAATAAAATTTAAGTTATTACACATGGTTATTTCAATGATAATGGTTTGAAAAGATATAGGACTTCACGACGGGAAATGAAAAATAATTCTTTAGTTTTCTTTATGGTGTTTCAATCTGATTAGATGTGAATGCATAAAACAGATAGGAAAGCAATTAAGCGGTTTGTGTTTTTATGTCTGTAAATAGTCATTCATTAGACCTATTTCTTGCTTATTCTCTTACTACCTCAACCACCACAGGATTTGAATTGACAATTGTATTTGTGTGCTAATGTGGTATGGTAACTTGAACTGATGTACGTACGTACGTACGAAGTTCTACGTTGTTACTGACTGACTGAGACATATTTCTGTCTTGAATAGATGAAATGTGATTAATAGTGGAATTCAAGATTTGCGTTTTTTCTCATTCAGGACTCATCATTTTGATTTGCCTGCATTTTAGAATTTATGTTTACTGTATGTCTTGAATCTATTCGTGATAGAGATCTTTCATATTTCTATATCGTTTTAATTTTTATTTGACGTAGTATTAAGTGGTGTTTCAGTGGTTAAGGTGTTTTGCTTCCCCCCCCCATTTAAGTCACAGATGTAAACTGTACTTCATCCACTTCTATTAGAGTAACTGAGTCTTGGTATTACTAACCCTCTTACACTTAAAGTTCGTCACGAAGTCAAGCATATGGATCTGGTACTCCGAAAATGAGATAATAATAAATGACTGACACCAACTTACATAAATTCATTTCCAAATAATGAGATGTAGGGTTGTCATTAATTTCTCTGAAAAGGAAATGAAATCAATGAATGAATCAATGTTTAACAACATTATTGTGAATTATATTATTATGGTAAAATCTGACCAAACAATTAAAATCTATCAGAATGGGTTTTGTGGATATTATTGTAATTTTAATGGTTAAGATCATGAGTCAATTGAAACTAGACCATTATGGAAAACCTAGAAGCATTGAATGACCGATTCGTCCAATTGTGGGACTCCTCAAAAGTACGCGACTACGATCCTGCCTTGCGAGATTCGAACCCAGAACCTATCAATCTCGCGCGCGAACGCTTTATCATTCTCAGATTTTACCAAGACGTCCTGTAATTTATGTGTTCATATACATTCGACTGTCCCCACTTGTGTCGTCGTTCATTACAAAAGTAGTAAATGTATTAAATACCATATCATAATCTTATTCGTTTTGACTAATTTTGTTTATAATATATCTTGACTACAAATAATACATAAGTCTGAATAACTGAGCTATCACTTAAGGATTCAGTTACTCAACACTACATCATATATTTCTGTCTAGGCAACCTAATAGTAGAATATGATTTGAAACTTCATATATGGTTCAAAGCTAAGTATTTAATAAATGGGTTATGTTGTCAAACTGCATAATACAAGTTATAACACTGAAATCAATTGTGTGAATGTTGTAAGAATATAACTAAACTGAATAAACAGCTGTCTACGTAAAAAGACTTCGGTTCTGTTGGTCAAACAAGATCAGCAACAACCTATTGTGGAAGAGAACAAACCAGATTGCAGTGGGGGAAGAAATCAGAAGAAGCGCTGGAAGTAGATAGGACACACATTAACGAAAGCACACGACTGGGTCACCAACGCAAGCCCCCAGTTGTAATCCTCAAGGCCAAAGAAGAAGAGGAAGACTAAAGAACACATTACACCGAGAAATGGAGACAGACATGAGAAGAATGAACAAAGATTGGATAGAACTGGGAAGGAAGGCTCAGGACAGAGTGGATTGGAGAATGGTGGTCGGCGGTCTATGCTCCATTGGGAGTAACAGGCGTAAGTAAATAAACAAATAAATAAATAAGCTAAGATAGTCTCTTTCCATTCTTGAAACGACCAGTTTATGTGTTTCAGTACAGTCCAATTTCAACGATCAGGTTGTATATTTATATCTTCTTTAATGGCCAAGTAATAACACTGTGCTTTATATATATATATATATATATATATATATATATATATATATATATATATATATATATATATATATATATATATATATATATATATATATAACGAATGTTGTAATCAACTGTTTAAACTTATGTTTATGATTTCTCATAATAAGACGTCGAAGCTCATTGAATAATCAATAAGCTGTACTTGAATAATTTTGGGAACTTTTGCTTCATGTAGGGATCAAACTTGTATTATCTAGTTTCACAAGTCTGAGATGATATCAATGAGTTATTCATGTCGTAATTAATTTCCTGTAGTATGAAAATATTTACAGTGAATCATCAATAATTGATTTGGAGGACAGCTCACAGATGCATTCCAAGTGAGGACCGATGTCTGACAAGGCTACTCACTCTCATCCTTTCTCATTCTTCTGATGATTAACTGGATTATGAAGACCTCCATATCTTAGGGAAAGAACGGAATACAATGGACAGCTCGGAATCAACTAGACGATTTAGACTTCGTAAATGACCTGATCCTTCTACCTGTACACACCAACAAATGCAGTTGAAGACAAACAGTGTAGTGGCAGCCTCAACATACACAAAGGAAAAACCAAGAACCTCAAATACAACACGGAGAACAACACAATCACACTTCATAGAGGAGCTCTAGAAGAGGTGGAAACAATTTTACGTAACTGGTCAGCATCATCGATGAACAAAGAGGATCTGATGAAGACGTAAAGGCGAGGATTAGCAAAGCAAAGACAACATTCCTACAGTTGAGGAACATATGGAACTCAAAACAGCTGTCAACCAATATCAAAGTCATGATCTTCAATACGAACATCAAGACAGTTCTACTGTACGGAGCTGAGACTTGGAGATCTACTACAACTATCATCGACAAGCTAAAGGTATTTATAAACAATTGTGTACACAAGATACTACTCAATGTTAGTTGGCCGGATACCATCAGCAACAGCCTACTGTGGTAGAGAATAAACCATCTTCCATTTGAAGAAATTAGGAAAAGAGGTTGGGAGTGAATAGGACACACATTGAATAAATCATCAAACTGCATCACGAGACAGACCATGTGTGTGCTTAGTAATATGCACATTTAGATTATCGTAGACTTTAACATTAACACAAATATTATTAAAGAAGAAAGATTGGTTCGACGAAGTGTTCTCTTTTTGGCGAATTCGTTTTCATACTTGTATAATCGCAAATATATATATTTATTTTTCAAGGTGATAACCATTAATAATAATTATCATCTTTAGAATTGGTTGTTCGAATCTTTCCATTGATGTTTTAGGACTGTAATTGATCAGTCTGTTATTGGAATACATGCATACTGTGTGGATTGCCTCGATTAGCAATGGAATCCAGGACGCGCGTTCGTCCTATTCGGGGTTCTTCAGCTGCTTGCACCTCCATCCCAGCGCTGATATTCACTCCAAAACTCGAATCTCGTACCGTTCACTTCAAACACCATAGCATTATCCATTGTAATTCATCAGTCTCTTATTGACATATGTACATCCTATACGGATTGCTTCCATATTACCCTGAGCATAAATATATATCAGGATGACTCTTGGAAAATCTGCTTGCTGCTTCGAAAACTGGGTTCTAATGAACTAGATAGATATTGTAACTTAATTCGATCTCTCAACCCACATCATCAACCGCAAATGCGAATGCTTCCGGTTGATATCATTCAGAAGAATGATGAAATCAATCCCCAAATGCCCTGGTACGGCCGAGGGTGAGGAGAGTCCGCTCTCCCTCTCCAAATGCTCTCACATGGCCACGCGTATATAGCCTCTGCCAGGGAATTCCTACTCACTGCCTTCTCGTACCACGGGTGTTGTCTACAAAAATGAGAGGACGAAAACCGAATGTCCGGCGCTTTAACCGGGTTCTTGGACACAGAGTGTCCACCTAGGGAAGTTGGAAAACCTTGACTCCAAACTAATGGTGCACATGGGCTCCAGTATCCTGCGGGAACAAACAGCGTATGAACCAATCGTTGGTCATCGGCTTCCATGCGACTGCATCTCCTTACAATGCTCCAGTGCCTTGTGGGTCAGACCTTTAGGTCAAAGGCTCTGGGTGTGGCCCCCTAAGAAAACCACCCGCTTTGGTTTGGGCACCCGGGCAGTATCACAGCCCTCACACATATCGAATGAGATTTGTGTGGCGCATATGTATTTGGTGCCTCCTTGTACCAATATCTATGTGTTAAAATAAATAAAAAAAACTAACGATCAAACTATCCCAAGTTCAAAGAATAAAACTTTATCATCATCAAAAAAAATGAGGACTTATTCACTTACTTTATTTCATTATTAAATATTATAGTATCATTATGATCATTTTGTATTGATTTTATTTCTTTTGAATATTGTTGATCATGATGATCCAAGAGATAATTATCTTTGATAGTATTTAATAATAATAACGGACATGATTGATGTAATACATTTTTCTTGTATTTTATTATGTTACATTCATGATGTTCACGATTATTCTTCTTGTTGTTATTGTTCATGGAATGATTCTTCTTGTCGTCGTCGTCGTCGTCTATGAGATTATTCTTTTTGTTGTCCATGGAATTATTATCATTATTATTGTAAATGGTGGATATAGACTTGGAACGAGTTAAGCGTTTTATGGGTTGTAAATTCATTTCAGATAATAATGGATTATTTTGAGATAATGAAATTGGTCTTGGCAATGGAGGTAAACTAAACGAAATTATTTGAGAGAGAGAGGTAAGAAGTAAACGAAAAAATGGAAATGTTTATAGTTATATCACAAGACGACATTAGTTAAAGAGCCATTGAAAACAAAGAATTAAGTTGTATATCATCGTTGTATGAGGTTTTTTATCAGTTCTCATAAACAACAGTCAGTCAGTCAGCTACAACGTAGGACTAGGCACATATATGCATCAGTCCAAGTTGCCATACCTCATAATTAGCACAGCAAGACGAACACTGGATTCATAGAGGCAGACAACTCAATGGTGCAATATATAAAAGAAAGATTTTATGTAAGAATATAGTACAGAAACAAAGAGATGAAGCGGTTTTAATCTCTTAGTTTAAGGGAAGATAGAGAGTGTATACACTGACGCTATTGTGATCGATTCTGAGCCATGTCACCAAGAGTCTCCAACCATTAGTAACGATAGTCACGCGGACCCCAACCAAGTAGTCTGCATCTACCAACATGGCTCAGACTACAAGTTAGTGACTTCGAGCACTGATGCCACGTTTTGGTTTGGCCGCCCCTAATCTTCTTCCAACCGTGTCCAACATTAGTCAGCATTGCGCGTCGTGGTATTCGGCGTTCAGGCATACGCAACACGTGCCCACACCGTAGAACGGTTCTCCTAGAGTTACCTGAAAAGGAAATTGGGTTAAAGATGGTCTTAGTGACCCGAGAGCGTGACCGCAGTGTCCAAGGGACAACTGCTTAAGGTCGGTCACACACAACCTTCTTATGAGTAATATTCGTGTTAGCTCCGTACTTGTTGAGACGTCACCGCGAAGGCGGACATCCGGGGAATAAGGCGAGGTGTGGATTTTACGTTTGACCCTTTCTAACCCCACTCTTTCTTGTGGGAAGGCAGCATCGCTTTTATGCTGATTGTCTTAGAGAAACAACTTACTGCCATCAAACCTCTATACAGTCAGCAGTACGATATAGCCCTCAGACCTTGGGTTTGTTGCTTTTAGTCTTACCGCTCTTGAACCGACCTGTCTGGCATGGTAGGATCTTGGGGGGATTGTTCCAGCTAGTATAGCTCGATTGGTTCATCACGATAGGCAAACCCGACCACCACGTCAAGGTAGCAACAACGGTTGAGTTGTATCATAAACGACCCCAACAGAGATATAGCCTAAGACCTTTGGGCCTCGCTTTGACCGGAGTTACTCTTCAATAGTTTACATTTCTAACTTGAACAACTTTCCCATATGAATAACCATCTTCCGATACTGATAGCCTCACTCTCAACATGGAGGAACTCCACTTGTCATGGTTTCTCACCTGTACTTTGGGAATCGTTTATCAGAACTAGTCACCAATAGGCAAATTATCATTATCGGTACATAAGATTGGTGGAGATCATCGAATTTTATTATCAACATCACAGAATGACCTTTTATGATAGAATATATTTACATTAGTAGTGTTAAACACATGTTACATTAAATAACCTTTTAATAAAATGTCACTTTGTCTAGTCCTCAGTTTTAATTAAGTTCTACTAATTTCGCTTCACTGTAACGAATACACTAAATAACATGATATTTTAATACACTTTGTGTGATTTGGGACGGTCAACATGTGTCCATACACCCAACGTTCATAATAATGAAGTTCGTGAACAATTCATACCTCGGTGATTACGAAAACTGATCTTCCTAGTAGGATTCCAAACCCTAACAACGAGTATTATGTTCAAAGATGTGATCTATGAACTATCACAAGTCATGATACACCTTCTCTCGTAATAAGAGTTTCACATTAATTTACCATAAATTGAGTCAATCTTGGATGTGAATCCCACGTTCAGGATTGTGGATGATTATTGTTGAGAAGTCCCATTCCAGGACAAAACAGCCGTTCAGTGCTTCCAGGTTTTCAATGGTAGTTTAATATCATTCGATTCATAATCTCAATTATCAATCGATCGAGTTGATTTGAAATGCAATCGTTTGATCTACACAATAATTCAAACCATTAAATTTAAAACTAAGAGTGAAAGTTATTCGGTTGTGAACTGTTCACAACTGATTATCATTTCAATATTTAATATCTGGAAAGTAGGAATTCTTATTAGTTGAATAGCTAGAGATATTTATCGTTATTCCAAAAAATGGATTGAACTCAGAAAAATATAGCATTAGATACTGGTTCAATAGTCTATAGGTTGTGTTCACCAGCGCGACTAAAGGTATTGAGTTCGATCTCATATGATAAAATTATGGATGATCACTGTTGAAAGTTCCAATATTAAAACAAAAAAGTCATCCAGTGCTTTCAGGTTTTCAATAATAGTATAACTAATATCTGGTTAGCGTTTTTTTAGCGAGTTACTTTTCTAAGGGATGGGGTCGCTAACTTCATGCCCAACCCTCCTCATTTGTCCGGGCTTGGGATCGGCAGTAGCCCCAGGGGAACTCCAGCGGAGTAACAGGCGTAAGTAAGTAAAAAACAGGTTATATCATTTCATGATTTCAACTATTAAAAATCATTTTTATTGATTATAAAAAATAAGTTGATTTATTGAGAAATGATCACTAAATAGACTTATTGATCTATCACACGATGACCTTAAATCATACAAAACAAAGAACAATAAGATTTACAAACGAATAAAATATCAGAAGGATTTTTTGTGAATATTATAGTAATTTCAATGATTCAAATCATGAGTTGGTTGAAGCTGAGGAGTCCCATAATAGGACGAAACGGCCGTCCAGGTTTTCCATAGTGGTCGAGCTTCAATTGACACATGATTTCAACTTTTGAAATAAGATATCGTCTTAAAACTTAGGTAAAAACTACTTATTGAAAATCTCTTCATTTTTTTTTCATTAATGAATGAGTCTTAATTTCCATTACTTTAAATTCAAAAGTTATAAAATTTTCTAAAAGTTGAATTCATTAGTCAGTCAGTCAGTCAGTCAGCTACAACGTAGGACCAGGCACATGTATGCATCGGCCCAGGTTGCCATACCTCATTAGCACAGCAAGATGAACACTGGATTCATAGGAGTGGTTAGGTCAAAGGTGGTAATATATAGGAGAAAGATTGCAATAAGGATATAGTATAGGAAGAAAGAATTAGTTCGTAGAAAGAAAGATGTGAAGTGATCTTAATCTCTTAGTTTAAGAGAAGACAGAGAGTGTATACACCGACGCCATTGTGATCGATTCTGAGCCATGTCACCAAGGGTCTCCAACCATTGGTTACGAAAGTCACGCGGACCCCAACCAAGTAGTCTGCATCTACCAACATGGCTCAGACTAGAAGTTAGTGACTTCAGGCACTGATGCCACGTTTTGGTTTGGCCGCCCCTAACTTTCTTCCAACCATCCCCTACACCGGTTAGCATTGCACGTCGCGGTAATCGGTGTTCAGGCATACGTAATACGTGGCCCAACCATCTCAGTCGATGAAGATTCATAACCTCATCAACTGATTTACCATCATTCCCTAATACCCTGCGTCTAACCTCACTATTACTTACCCGGTGATCCCAGCAGATGCCAGCAATATTTCTAAGGCATCTGTGGTCAAATACTAGTAGCTTACGGGTGTCTTCTACTCTTAAGGGCCATGTTTCGCTGCCGTAAATTAAAACAGAACGGACTGCCGCGCAGTATACTCGTCCTTTTATTGATAGACGGATATCTCGCCTCCGCCAAAGGTGACGTAAGTTGGCAAAAGCCAAACGAGCTTTACGAATCCGTGCTGAGATTTCGTCAGACACCAACCCATTAGGGCTGATCAGACTTCCAAGATAAGTGAAGTTGTCAACGCGTTCGACTACTTCACTCCCTATCCTTAGTTCAGGTGTTGACGCAGACCAGTCCTGAAGCAACAACTTGCATTTAGAGGGAGAGAAGCGCATCCCAAACATTCTGGCATTGTTGCTTAGTGCTACCAGAAGACTCTGCATTTTGTCAGCGTCTTCACCAAACAGGACTATGTCATCTGCATATTCTAAGTCGATAAGTGGACCTCCTGGAAGGAGATCAATACCCGAGAATTCAGTCGACGAGAGTGTTATTTCCATCAATAGGTCTATGATGAAGTTAAACAAAAATGGAGAAAGTGGGCAGCCTTGACGGACACCACTTGAGGTTGTAAAGGTAGATGACAGTTCGCCATAAGCCCTGACTCGACTAGTAGTGTTCGAGTAAAGAGCCTTCACAAGGTTTATGTACTTCTGAGGTACGCCTTTCAATGACAGACACTGCCACAGAGTCTCGCGGTCTACAGAGTCAAATGCTGCTTTTAAGTCAAGAAAGACCACCATCGTCGGACGCCGATAGGTATGCCTGTGTTCTAGAACCTGACGAATGGTGAATATGTGGTCGATGCAGCCACGACCAGGTCTAAAGCCAGCTTGGTTCTCTCGTGTTTGTAGTTCACGAGTCTTAGTTAGGCGTTTGATAATTATCGAGGCCAGTATTTTAGATACTATGTTTGTTAAACTAATCCCTCTGTGGTTGTCACAGGATGATTTTGACCCTTTCTTATATATTGGGACGATAAGTGATTGCGACCAGTCAGATGGGATAACGTCTAACTCCCAGATTTTAGCTAAAATATTAGTCAACCTAGTCGCTAAAATTGGACCACCATCCTTAAAGACTTCTGGAGCCAGTCCATCTGGACCAGCTGCCCTTCCTCGTTTCAGATTAACTATAGCCTTCTCAACTTCAGCAAGAGTTGGGGGACCTACTTCAATGTTCCATTCACTTTGTCTGGGAATGGAGGGTAGTTGTAGAGTAGCTGAAGGCCAGCTGAACTGTTCTCTAAAATGTTCCGCCCATCGTTCTAAACGTCTGGACTGGGAGCAGATGAGAGTATCATCTTTTTCCGAAATAATCTCACTTACACTTGACTTATTAGTTCCAGTTTCTTTTATTAGTCTGTAAAGCTGTCTTGTGTTCCCTATAGTCGCCGCCTTTTCCATCTCTTTTGCTTTCGTTACCCACCACTGCTCACGGTCGTTCCTTAGACTTTTTCTTAACCTAGATCTGATTTGTTTACGCTCTTCATCATGTTCAGAACCTGATGGGACGAGTTTGCGAGAATCCATCAGTGTGACAGACCTTGAAGAAATCCACTGGTTCCTTGTAACTCTGTGGTTTAAGTCACTAACAGATGTCACTGCTGTTTCCACAGCTGCTTGTATGTCCTTCCAAGCAACATCTGGGTCAGCCTCGTCTTCACAACTAACTAAGTGTGACCTCAGTTGTTCCTGGAACCTACTTTTGGTTTTCTCGTTACTCAACTCAGTTCTAATGGGTCTTTTTAATGTGGCTTTTTTGCGTCCATTGAGGCGCAAGCAGATGCGTGCCCGTATTAGGGCATGGTCGGAGTCCAAGCAGGTGCTCCAGAATGAACGACAATCTTCTACCGACCCTCTCCAACGATGACTGATGGCAATATGGTCTATTTGAGTCCATCGTTGGTTTGGTGTAGGGGGTCGCCATGTTAGACGATGTCTCTCCTTATGCTTAAAATTTGTGTTTGCTAAAAATAAACGATTGTCTGAGCATAGCTGCAGCAGACGATCACCATTATCTGTTCGCTGTGTCGGAATACTAAAATATCCACCTAAATGCCTTTCTGTTTGGTTTAAACTGCCTATCTGAGCATTAAAATCACCTGCTACGAGTACTATGTCTGAGCGTTTAGCTTTCTGAAGAAGTTCGGATAGCTTTCTGTAAAATTCATCTTTCACTTCATCTGAGCTGCAGTCAGTGGGAGCGTAGGCAGAAACGACAAAAAGGCAACGACGTGTGTCCCTATCCTTCCGAGTTCTTACGTAGCCGTTCAGCCGAACAGCACATAGACGACTGTTGACGGGGATCCACTCTAGCAGTGCTTGTTCGGCCCTTATGCTTAGTGCTATGCCTACACCTGCCAGTCCACGAGAACTTGCCATCGGGTCACCGGACACACGAAGGGTGTATCTCGTTGGCTCTCCGTCTTGCCGAGGTGAGGTCAAGTGAATGACCACACTGGAATCCTGTATGCGTGTTTCGGAGACACAGCATACATCAATGGAAAGAGACTCTAGGGTTTTAGCCAAGGAAGCCTGCTGACCGATTTGACATAGGGTGCGTACGTTGAAGGCTCCAATGTGTAGTTTGGAGCGAGGTTTCAGTAGACCTGGGACAGTGTTTTGCGCACTAGAATCGTTGGCTACGGTGACACTTGAGGTGGAAGCCGAGAGAGGAAATACAGAGTTGAAAGTCGATGTAGGAGGAATAATAGGAATTGAAGAAGGAGGTTGATTATGAATACAGTGGACTTGAGTGCTGTTAGAAGTATGAGGGCGGTTATCACTTCCCGGTTGCCCACACCGTGGAAGGGTTGTTCTGGAGGTACCTGAAAAGGAAATTGGATTAAAGGTGGTCTTAGTGAACTGAGAGCGTGACCGCAGTGCCCAAGGGACAACTGCTTGAGGTCGGTCACACACGACCTTGTTATGGGTAATTTTTGTGTTAGCTCCGTACTTATTGAGACCTTACCGCCGGAGACGGATATCCGTGGGATAAGGCGAGGTGTGCATTTTTAGGGTCGACCTTTTCTAACCCCACCCCTCCTTGTGGGAAGGCAGCATCGCTGTCATGCTGGTTGTCTGAAGGAAACACCTTACTGCTGTCACACCTCTGTACAGTCAGCAGTACGACTTCGCCTTCGGACCTTGGGTTTGTTGCTTTTAGTCTTACCGCTCTTCAACCGACCTGTCTGACATGGTAGGACCTTGAGGAACGGTTGTTCCAGCCAGTATAGCTCGGTTGCTTCATCACGATAGGCAAGCCCGACCACCACGTCAAGGTAGCAACAACGGTCGGGTAGGTAGCAACAACGGTCGGTCGATGTAAACTAGACCACAATTAAAAACCTGGAAGCACTAGATGTTGGCTATCAACTAAGTGTAATAGAAGTTACCATGTTGTCCTCATATACTAAATATATTGTTTCCCATTTAACTGCTCTTCATAACCAAACTGCTTACCATCGTGAAAGTACCTCAAAAGGTTTGCTACTTTTGTAGCACCGTTTATTCTCCCCGATAGATGGTCAACCAGCATCGTGGATTGGTTGAAGTTATATATTAGCACCGTTGAATGCAGGCCGAATGATCTAGAAATGAGGCGTTCGCAAGCAAGATCTAGTGTCCCAGGTTCAGGTCCCGCATACGGGGTCGTGGATGTATGCATGCTGATATACAATAAATTGGTAGACTTCAATTCAGTTCATTTCAACAATAATTCTAAATGCCCTGATACGGCTGAGAATAGGGAGAATCGGCTCTCCCTCTCCAAATGCTCTCATATGGCTACGCGTATACAGCCACCACCAGGGAAGTCCTACTCATCGCCTTTTCGCGCCGGGATTGTTGGTTATGAAGTTGAGAAGACGAAAAGCGAGTGTCTGGTGCTTTAAACAGGTTGGTGAACATGGAGAGTCCGCCTAGGGGAGTTGGCAAACCCTCATTCCAAATCAATGGTGCACATAGGCTGGCTCCAGGATCCTGAAGGAACAAATGCTTTATGAAACAATGGTTGGTCACTGGCTACCATGGGAATGCATCTCTTTACGTCGCTCCACTGCCTTGTGGATCAGACCTTTATGTGAAAGGCTCAGGATATGGCCCCCTAAGAAAACCATCTGCTTCAGTCTGAGCACCCGGGTAGTATCATAGCCCACACACAAATCAAGTGAGTTGTGTGGCGCATGTGTATTCGGTGCCCCTTTGTACCAATATTTATGTGTTCAAATAAGAAGTGTAACAAAAATTCTAGATTCTACAGAATATACGTACATTAATTAAGACTAATCCCAAGTTAATCTTGAATATTAACAACGGAATAATTTGAACACCGTTAATAATATAAGCATCATATCTATTGAACAAGTTAGTGATTATATGGACTCTATAGTTTAGTAAATAACACTTTGTTGTTTGAATTAGAAAGTGTTTGGTTCGAGTCCCAATATGAATGTTAACATTGTGTGATATAAATGTGTTCAACTGATGAGTTTTAAATAGGACAGAATTCATATTCTCGATCTCACTGATAGCTAAAATTCATCTGCTCTAAATAACTGATAAATCTTCTGACTGAACACTTGAATCGGTTTCTTAAGCTTTTCCAATAACCTCAGGCTAACTTTACACATCAACTTGAATACGAGAGAAAAGGCACGCAATATGGAAAGAACGCTTTGTCTCATAGTTAGCTCATGTACATAAAATTTAGGGTATTTACGATATTTTAGATGGTCTCGAGCTTCCAGAAGGTTCTAGAACCTTACTAAACATAGTATCAAGGCAGGTGATCATCATCCAATCAGAAATGAAACATGTGACTTTGCACTTTCTAGATGTTTCCGAGAGAGTTCTATCCAATGATGATTGTATAAAATGTTTCCTAGCGTTTCCAGGGCTCCTTTAGGCTTTTCTTCCCAGGAATTTTCCATGTCTCCTCAACAATAATCGATATTTTTAATGTACATAAAACTTTTTTTTAAAGAAAAGTATATACTTACTTATTCTGACTATAACCAAATCGATTCCATCCAGAATTTGAAGATGAAGATGATGAAGACAATGATAATGATGGTGTATTTACACTAGCCTGATGCATCAGTCTGTTAGAAAACAACAAAATACATAATCAATATGTATACAGGTTAGAATAAGGATTAATAATTATTGTGAATACATGATGAAAGCCATTATGTTAGATATACCTTTTGGTATTTACCTAGACATAATATATTTGTTGTTCATGTTAGATAATCACTTGAGAAGATGGAAAGGGAAAATTAGCTAAGTTAATTGGAAATACATCTGATTTACTTTGTATAGTATATGTAAAATTTCAATATAATTGAATGATTTGTACTACTGATAAACTGGAAGAAGAATTGATGATCGTTGAAAAATGCCTAAGAGAGAGGCTGAGCTCAATGTTTAGTTTAAACATTAAAAAACTAAGCCACGGTCAAACCAAACTGATAAATCCGAAATACGACGAAACGCGTTTCCTCGACTCGAACACAGGACCTATCAGTCTCGCAAGAGAACGCTTAACCTTTAGACAATTGAGCCAGCATCCAACGGTGTTAATCTTTAACTTCAAACAATCCACGAATTTGCGCCACCGTCCATCATTGTCTTTAGTGAGTTACTATCTCACAACAGACCCGGTTGAACTCACGGTTTCTCGCTAGAACTCCAGGAAATAACTCTTGGAGACAGTCACTGGTCCTGCGTTCGTATATCGCGGGAGGATCGTGGACGCACATTACTGGGAAGTCTCACACTAGGATGAAACGGCCGTCCAGTGCTTCCAGGTTAGCTGAAAAAGAATTAAAATTAAGGCCAGATGCTGGCGAGACGGACCTTAAAGTTGTAAATTTTCGGGTCAATATGTTAAGCATTCAGCCATGTCGATGCTTACACCTTTTTACTTTGTATACATTATTCGTTCATCCTAAACTCAAGTACTACATACAGGCGGCTAGTCCCTGTCTAAAAAGAGGCAGTGAGTTATTGGAAAATGTTCGAAGAACCTTATTAAGCTGATTTTCGGAATAACAAAGCTCTCATGTGATAATCGACTGGCCAAACGAAACCTATTGCATTGTTATATAGAAGAATCAGTGGCGACAATTTCACAGTTTTTAAATTACTTAGTGATAAATTTGCATCTGATATGCCTTCATTCTTCTTGTCTTCCAAAACAGTTGATTTACGATGACACTCTAAAACGGTTCACAACCCTAAAACAAATTACTTGTCAGCTGACTATCAATTTTCCCTTCGAATCATAAACGAATCGAATTCATTATCTCAACACATGATTGAAGCTTTCAAAAGAGAGTTGAATCAACTAGGAGATCACTTTATTACCAGGATTATCATAAACCATTCAGTTTCTTATCCTTTCCTCATTGGAACTTAGACTGAAACTATACATTCATTTGTTAAGATATTGATGTAAAATAAAAATCAAGGGTGATATTGGAAAATTGTAAAGAGTAGAACAAAGACAATAATGGGAAAGAAACATTATAAATAAACTCTAGGGTACTCTATATCTATAGATGTATATGTATTTGTGCTTATATTATGCCTTTTTAGTTATCGATTGATCCATACAAGGGATAACTAAACATCGATGATTATACAGCTATAACTCTAAATTAAACGACATTACTTATCAAACACTCAAAGTTACGTAAGAGATGAAATAATGGACGCATGCATATATTCATTCCTAGGTATGTGTACACACGGTCAATGTAAACAGATACACATACATACCAACCTAACTACATACAAACGTACATACACAAGAATAGACGAAACATAGTCTAGAAAAACACTTTAATGTAAACAGAGAAGGGAAAAATATTTATGTCTATTCTTCATATAGGTTTTTATTGTTTTCTGGTTTTTAGACAAAAAAAAAAAGAAAGAAAATAGGAATGTAAACCAACAAAATAATTTTCAGTGGGAGAAAAACTAGGTTATTTGTCTGAAAATATTTGTTGTCGGTAACTATTAATGTTGTTAGCACTATTAAAATGGAAAGAAGGATAACTAATTTGACTAGATTTCTATTCATTAATGTATTCAATTAGACAATGGTATAATACTGATTCGAGTTTATACGACCAACCACCGACTGCTCCGATGTGCAATGTTTTATAGTGTATGAGTAGGTTGGAAGAAAGTTAGGGGCGGTCAGACCAAAACATGACACAAATCCATGAAGTCATTGACAATTGGACTGAGTCATGTTGGTAGGTAGGTGTAGACTACGTGGTCAGGATCTGCGAGACGATAGCAACCGATGATTAGAGACCTTGAAAGTGACATGGCTCAAAGTCGTTTTCAATGTAGCAGATGCATCCATTCTTTGTGTTCACTCAAATTCTAATCTTCTGAATTCTTTATGTCCCTTTTTTTTCCTCTTCCCAAATTTATTTCACTGGATTATACTCCTTGAGTAAAATTTTCGAACCCTAATCTTTCCGATCAATGCTTATATTTTTAATAGCTGTACCACTATGGGGTTTGAATTGACAACTGCATCTCTGTGTTAATGTGGTATGGCAACTCGAACTGATGTACGTATGTACACAGTTCTATGTTGTTGCTGACTGACTCATACGACTGGGTTCTAGTTACGTTACTCTAAAAATAAGTAATATAAGGGGTTATTACGTGAAGATGAATGAGTCAGAGAGTCAGAGTCAGTTACAACGTAGGACCAGGCACATGTATGCATCGGCCCAGGTTGCCATACCTCATTAGCACAGCAAGATGAACACTGGATTCATAGGAGTGGTTAGGTCAAAGGTGGTAATATATAGGAGAAAGATTGCAATAAGGATATAGTATAGGAAGAAAGAATTAGTTCGTAGAAAGAAAGATGTGAAGTGATCTTAATCTCTTAGTTTAAGAGAAGACAGAGAGTGTATACACCGACGCCATTGTGATCGATTCTGAGCCATGTCACCAAGGGTCTCCAACCATTGGTTACGAAAGTCACGCGGACCCCAACCAAGTAGTCTGCATCTACCAACATGGCTCAGACTACAAGTTAGTGACTTCAGGCACTGATGCCACGTTTTGGTTTGGCCGCCCCTAACTTTCTTCCAACCATCCCCTACACCGGTTAGCATTGCACGTCGCGGTAATCGGTGTTCAGGCATACGTAATACGTGGCCCAACCATCTCAGTCGATGAAGATTCATAACCTCATCAACTGATTTACCATCATTCCCTAATACCCTGCGTCTAACCTCACTATTACTTACCCGGTGATCCCAGCAGATGCCAGCAATATTTCTAAGGCATCTGTGGTCAAATACTAGTAGCTTACGGGTGTCTTTTTTTGGTTTATATTATGAATCGATTGTAGTTAGGGTACCGTTGGAACACCATAGTTTCATAGAGCCCAGATATTATCAGGGATAAAATTCTGGGCTTTTAGACTTTCATTCCAGAGCTGGACATTCAGACCACTGTATTCAAAAACGTAAAGCACTGAACGTCAAGTTATTAGTGTGAAGGTTAAGCGCCGATCACGAGGCCTATAAGTTACAAAGTTTAAAGTGAATCGAAAACACTAAAACGTTTAGTCTGTTTAGGGATACAATAATTAACACTCAGATGAAGTCACATATAACGGATGACATAGCAGACAAACACTTTCTAAGTTGTATAAGCCTCACTTTTTCCAACTAAATTAATAATTCGATTATCAGAAGGGGTTTTGTGAAGATTTCAGTAATTTCAATAGTTGAACTCATGAGTCAATGGAGCTAGACCACCGTGGAAAACCTGGAAGCACTGGATGGCCTTTTCGTCCTAGTATGGTACTCCTCAGCAGTGTGTTGAAATCAAACATCGACTTAAGTCAAATAGTCACTGTAAAATTGGAAACAGTGTATGGGCGTTTCATCTTGGTATGGAAATAATCGGCAGCGCTCAGCCACGGCCCCTCATCCAGAAATTAATTCCAGGAGCTTTAGCCTGTCCCGTGAACCCTTAATACTTAGACTACACGGACTGGTTCCAGTGTTTACAAGTCTAACTAATCAATTCACGACATTACAAACCTTCATATATTGAATGAAGTGGGCTAGGTTTAAAAACATACCTGTAAATACGATTGAATAGATTTAACTAATATCATCAATTAAAAAATAATAGTTTTAACGATTCAAAATGTCTCCATTACTTATGTAATCATGGCTATTTTTACTATGAAAATTATCTGGAATTTTATGCTATAGTGTGGATGTTGTGAAAGCTGTTGAATATTACTAAGCCGAAAAAATGACAAACAGTGGAAACATAGAAGTACTAAACAACTACTTCGTCCCAGTAGGGGATTCTTCAATAGTATGCACCCGCAACTCCACCACTGGAGATTCAACCCAGGACGTCTGGTATGGGAGTGATCGTTTAACTCCCGAACCTCTGAACTGGCACTCAACAGTGTCCAGTTTCGAACTCAGTCAATCTGTGAGACAGTCCGACCTTTTTTAACTGTTTTTTGATGGATACCTTTCTCATACCTGACACGGTTGATCCCCACTGATTACAACTTCTTATTTAATCTCCGGAAATTTAGTCTCAAAGCTAGTTACCAGTATATACTTTTGTTTGATGGTTCAAACTGATTTCCAATGACTGTATTATAAACAGAAATTTACTCAAATGGTTATTCCTAGTGTTTTTAGTCAGAATGTTACAATAACATCCATATTCGAAGTGTATACCTTATAAATAAACTTTTGAATTCTATAATATTGTGTTTTTTGTCTCCGACAGTTCCAAATCAATCAACGTTAAAGAATAAGGAAATATGACATTGTGACCAATCATTTGCAAATATCTCAGTCCTACGAAAGTCTAAAGGCCTGAATAGTACAATTGTAACATATTAGGCTATGAAAGTAAGTAATACAAGTTCGATTCCTACAGAAAGTATCAGTCCTGTCAAGATTTTAGGTAAGCCTTGATGAGAAGTGGCAAGTGTGAAAAAACTTGTTTCGAGCAGGATTCCCTACAAATCTCTTTTCAACCATTTAATGATAATTATTCAAAATAGTGTCATTGAACTTTTTCAACATACTTGACTCAACTTAAACACATACACTATTATAATATTCTTTGATTTCATTGGTGCTAACGGTATTAATGTTTAACTTCAACCAATCCACGAACTTTCGCCACAGTTCACCATTGTCTTCAGTGAGTTCTTATCTCACAACAGACCTGGTTGAACTCCACTGGTAACGACTTCTCACTAGAACTTCAGGTCCTGGGTTCGAATCCCGCGGGGTGCGAGATCGTGGATGCGCACTGCTGAGGAGTTCCATACCAGAACGAAACGGTCATCCAGTGCTTCCAGGTTTTCCATGGTGGTCTGGCTTCAATTGACTCAAGATTTCAACCAGTGAAATTTCTAAAAATCTCCACAAAATCCATTCTGATTCTTTGATTTCTGCAAGTGGAGACCATTTCACTTCAATACTGAAATAAACAAAGTCCTTGAGATAAATAGAATAATAGAATTTCAGAGGAAAACCAATGATAATGAAAACAATAAAAACAATCTAACCGTGTAAATTGTTCATGTACATGTACTGCTTCTGTATGATCAGCTAATTGAAATATAATTTCACATTCACCAATTGGTGATGCACGACCAGTATAAATACGAAATTGACCATCTCTACGTGATACACATTGACGTACAAATCGATACTGATTAAGAAAACAAAATATAGATATTGAATTTAATGAAAAGAAAATGAATAGGTTTATTGATGAAGTACCATTCTGTAAGCTGAACCGGTTTGATCATGTAGTATTCATTGTTCTACTGAACTGATATGACGGAAAGAAAAGTCGATTTTCCATTGATTTACTCAGTATGAGTTTTGTTCAAGATTACTTCCGTTTTGATTCAATGTAATGATTTTCTATTAGAGTCGTCGTTTTCGTGTTTTGGGTTAATAAATCATCACTTATATCAGTCTTTGTATTCTTACTTTCGCATCGTGGGAATTGTAGAGGTCCCTCGTTCCGAGTATAAGTGATAAGCGTTTCCGACATAAAAATCAGCGACAACCAGATACAAAAGTAGCATTAAAAGAGCCAAGACAATAAACATTCAAACGACAAGTTATAACATAAACAAAGACCATCAGTACAAACTTCAAATGGAAGTGATTTATTTGAATTTCTCTATATATGGTCGATAGTTTACCTTGTCAATCTTGATTATAACTGTGTAGTATTAATCTTTAACCTATTGTTGTCAATGTCAGGACAAACTGTCGGTTATCTGTGAAGAAATTTGAATACATCATTGTTACATCGGAAATTTGTACTGATGATGTTGTACAAAAGAAAAATGAATATTCAACGATTAAATCATTTTTGTCAAAGTATGAAGTTTCATCAAAATCATCCAACTGAGACATGAATCATCTCTACTACCGGAAGATTGATAGGTTTGAATCAAAAAAATATTGAAGCTACACCACCACAGAAAGCATGAAAGCACTGGACGGCCGTTTCGTCCTAGTATGGTACTCTTCAGCAGAGCACATTCACGGCCTCGCTCCCCGCGGGATTCGAACCCAGTATCTATCAGTCTTGCGCGCGAGCGATTAACCGTTAGACCATTGAGCTGGCATCCAACGGTGTTAATGTCTAATTTCAACTAATCCACGAGATTTAGTGACACACCCATCAATGTCTCGGCGCGAAACTGATAGGTCTTGGGTACGAGTCTCGCGAGGCAGTATGTGGATGCGCACTGCTGAGGGGTCCCACAATGGGACGAAACGGCCGTCCAGTGTTTTCGGGTTTTCCATGTTGGTCTAACTTCAACTGACTCACGATCTTAACTATTAAAATTACTAATCATATCCACAAAACCCCTTCTGATATTATATAATTGTCAAAATAATGTTTAGCATTTATTTTAATTTGTAAGGTGTATTCATTACAGATTGATCTGATTTAGGATATCATTAGAGATTATTCAACATTGGAAAATCTTAGTACTGAACTCTTCAGAAGTGTGCGTTTAAACCCTTTTCAAGATCTTCAGATCTTATGAAGAATTCTCAATCAGTAAGATCATTGTGTTGTTTTATCTCATTCTATTATTTATAAGATATATTATAAAACGTATGAAAAACAGTGTTTTAATCAACTGAGCTTTTAAAATTCTTACAGTTTTGTGAAAAACTTTTTTCTTATCTATCACTTTGTTAGTTGTATTTATTTATTTGAACACATAAATATTACTGATTGAAACCATGATTCATTTGAAGCTAGACCACTATGGAAAATCTGGAAGCGCCTGGCGCGAGACTGATAGGTCCTGGGTTCGAGTCTCGCGGGATGAGGGATCGTGGGTTCGCACTGCTGAGGAGTCCCATACTA
The DNA here is from genome assembly GCA_944470405.2 of Schistosoma mattheei. Lineage (NCBI taxonomy): Eukaryota > Metazoa > Platyhelminthes > Trematoda > Strigeidida > Schistosomatidae > Schistosoma > Schistosoma mattheei. The sequence continues at coordinate 1,173,516 of OX103948.1, read as the reverse complement.
GGATGAAACGGCCGTTCAGTGCTTCCAGGTTTTCCATGGTGGTCTAGCTTCAATTGAGTGATGATTTCAATCAGCGGAATTTCTAAAATCTCCACAAAACCCCTTCTGACATAAATATATTAGTATAAAGGTTCACCGAATACTTATGTACCGCACAAGTCACTTAATTTGTGTGTTGGCTGTGATACTACTTGGGTGCCCAGACCAAACCACTTGGTTTTCTTAGGGAGCCACACGGAACATTCGAACTAAAGGTCTGGTCCACAAGGCAGTGGAGCAACGTTAGGAGATGCAGTCTCATGGTAGCTGGTGACCAATAATTGGTTCATACGGCATTCGTTCCCTCAGAATCCTGAAGCCAGCCCATGTGCACCATTGGTTTGGAATGAGCGTTTTCCAACTTCTCTATGTGGATTTTCCGATTCCACTAGTCCAACGAAAGCGTCGGACATTTGCTTTCTGTCCTTTGAATTTCATAAGCAACACCTGTGCCGCAAAAAGGCATTGAGTAGGACTTTCCTGTCAGTAGCTATATACTCATGGCTATGTGAGAGCATTTGGAGAGGGAGAGCTAATTCTCCATATTGTCGGCCGTACCAAGACGTTTGGGGTCATACAACTTCCGGAGTAGAGGTTAGAAACGCTAATGATTTGGTTACTAAGTACTCTGAATTAATAGTTAATTTTTAGACTATTAAACATTTTACAATCATTATAACCTAAATAAATATGAAGGTTTGTTTTCATAATTTGATCACAGTAATTAAAGGGTATATTTATGATTACCCAAGGCAATATACACTAATATTGATAATAGTTTAAATGCTTATATAATGACATAAGAAAGGAACAAAGATGAATTGGATTTTAGCTGCTTTTAGGGCAAATGTTATTCAAGATTTATGAGTATATTTATGGGAAGTTATTGGCAAACTGTATTTCACTGGTGTGGAATAATATTCTCCTCCTTATCGATTAGTTAAGTTTTTAAAATATGTTAGTTTATGATAGACATTTGTTTACAAAATGTAAAACTTCTTTTCTTCATGATAATTCATTTAATTGAATTTAATAGCATAAGGGAAAAAATCAAGATCCTCAAATACAACACGGAGAACACAAACACAACCACACTTGATAAAGAAATTTTGGAAGAGTTGGAAACAATTTTACTTACCTGTTGAGCACCATCAATGAACAAGGAAGGTCTGATGTAGATGATAGGGTAAGGATTTTAAAAGCAGGGACAACATTCCTATAGTTGAAGAACATAAGGAACTCAAAATGGCTGTCAACCAACATCAAAGTCAGAATCTTCAATACGAACGTCAACACTATTCTACTGTACGGAGCCGAAACTTGGAGAACTACAACAACCTTCATCAAAAAGGTACAAGTATTTCTTGATAATTTTCTATGTAAGATACTGAATATCTGTTGACCATCAGCAACAACCTACTATGGGTGAGAACAAACTAACTTCTATTTGAAGAGAAAATTAGGAAAACACAATAGAAGTGGTTAGAATACACATTGAAGAAATCATCAAACTGCATCACAAAGCAGGCGTTAACTTGAAATCCTGAAGGGAAACGGAACAGAGAAAGACCAAGGAACACCGATTATTGAAAACAGACATGAAAAGGATGAATAGCAACTGGAAAAGATTGCCCAGAACAGAGTTGTATGGAGAATACTGGTCTATGCTCCTCCATGAGGAGTAACAGGCTTAAGTAAGTATGTAATAACAATTATTTACTCAATATATTAATCTCATGCTCTAGTTAAACCATAAATATTATGATAACTAAATTCATTTTAATGATTCAGATAAACTTATTGTTGATATTTTGACTGCAATTTGATCAATCTTAGTTATCAAAATTGAATTCAGAGGCTAAATAAAAAAAATTCATTCAGCATTTAAAGTGAATACTATTGAATTCAAGTATTAGAGTCAGTATCAACTCTGGAATACATCCAGCTGACAAGTCTAGAAATTGGACGAAATATACCTCTTTTATCCTACTGCTAATTACTATGGTAACTGATATGACATAAATATGCAATGATTTCACCACATTCATAATAGTAATTAACAATGAAATTCAATAATTGTGTTTCGTCTAATTTCGAGGCTCGTCAGATATGTTTATGTTTAAATTTAATAGAAAATAAAATAATTAAACTTACTAAAATAATTAATTTCGGTATACGTAAATTTCCTTGAATTAAAAGTATTTCTGTACAAGTTAAACATAAGTAATGTGATCCATTATTGTTTGGAATTAAACAGGCACTTGTATAATCTTTTGGTTTAAAATGAACATTAACAGACCATGCAAACTCTATAATAAGTAGTAGATAGAAGAGAAAGATAAATAAAAGGCATTAATAAATGTTGAAATAAATTACAAAGTAGTTGAAAAATAGCCCTCCCCCTCCCCCAACAAGTGGTAACTTATAGTACGTATGACATTAGATAGTCGGTCATTAAATGCCAGGTCCAAACAGATGCCTTAGAAATATTGCTGGCGTCTGTTGGGATCACCGGGTATGTAATAGTGAAGTTAGACGTAAGGTATCAGGGAATGATAGTAAATTAGTTGATGAGGTTGTAAATCTTCATCGACTAAGACGGTTGGGCCACGTGTTACCTATGCCTGGACACCGATTACCACGACGTGCAATAGTAACCGGTGTTGGAGATGGTTGGAAAAAAGTTAGGGGCGGCCAAACCAAATTGTGGCATCAGTGCTTGAAGTCACTAACTTGTAGTCTGAGCCATGTTGATAGATGCATTCTACTTGGTTGGGGTCCGCGTGACTTTCGTAACCAATGGTTGGAGACGAGGTGACAAGGCTCAGAATCCATCATAATGGCGTCGGTGTATACACTTTATGTCTGCCTTTAAACTATAAGATTAAAACCGCTTCATATCTTTCTTTCTTTACTATATTCTTACATAAAATCTTTCTTTTATATATTACACCATTGAGTTAACTGCCTCTATAAATCCAGTGTTCGTCTTGTTGTGCGAATGAGGTATGGAAACTTGGACCGATGCATATATGTGCCTGTTCTCACGTTATAACTGACTGATTGACCGAGGTTCAAACTTAAATCCACCTTCATCTGATTTCGTAACCGCTTGGACTGTGATTCAACGTTTAAGGATCTCTTATCAATCTAACTACACTTGTGGAGTAAGTCATATAAGATGATATTTTAGAAATGCGTTTTTCTCGCTTTGTGATCTTTTACTATCGTATCCATGGAAAGGTCTAATTGAGATTGTCAATAGTTCTATCTTAGTTCATCTAGTCCAAGATAACAATTCATTCTCAAAAACCTATCATATTTGGAGTAATTTGTTGGAAACCCTTTAAACAGTTGAAGATACAAGTTCAGACTTTTTTTCTTTGGCCAATCTAACGTTTAGTGATCTTGTCTACTATGAAAATGACTCAATATGCGTTATATTCATAAATCATCCTCCTCTACATTTTTAAAACTTTACTTTATCAGAAATAGATTTTAGCTAGCAGTAGGATTAAAAATACTGATTTCTTCCTATCAAGGGCCTGTCGTTTGGAGGTTTATTCACTCTAGTACTGATTCCCACATTGGGGGGACTTGAGTTATAGCTATCTAGACTTTATGACACAGTGGATAAGTCACTGGCTTTTGAAAAGAAAGAATTGGATTCCATTCTTAGTGTGTACATAATCATTAAGTTACAAGTAAATCTAATTGATATGTCCCAAATAGAAAAAAGTGTTTGTCTCTAATCTCATTGTTAGCCCCACCTTATAGGATCCATATATATCAGCAAATACTGGTTAAAATTCAGTTCTAGATATCATCAGAGGAATGATATGAAAACGGTTACTAACAATTATATAAACGACGTTACTTATATAATTTAATTATTTTATCCTTGTACTTCTGAACAATTTATTTGCTGAATTCATGACTCAGTTAAAGCTAGACCACCATGGAAGCACTGAATAACCGTTTCGTCTTATTGTGGGACTCCTCAACAGTGCGCATCCAGGGTCCCGCTCCGCGGGACTCGAACTCAGGACCTATCAGTCCCGCGCGCGAACGCTTAACCTCTAAGTCACTGAGCCGGCATCCAACAGTGTTAACGTCTAACTTCAACTAATTCACGAAATTGAGCGACGCACTCATTATTGTTTTCAGTGAGTTACTATCTCACAACAGACCCGATTGAATTCCACTGGTCACGTCTCACTAGAACTCCAAGAAATACTTCTTGAATTCAGTCACTAGTGAGTATATGTTGATTAGTGTCATAAGGAGTTTTGTGTATATTATAGTAATTTTAATAGTTTAGATCATGAGTCAATTAAAGCTGCACCACATAACATTGATCACTATTTAATGACCAGTCATTTGTAAGTATCTCAGTTTTACATGAGATCAATTGTAGACAAAATAGCTCAACCATAATCCTTTAGACCATGAAGTTGAATTATGTATATTAGAAACTAACAGGGACCACTCATTCCATCAAAATTACTAGTATGCCGCCTTAATATGTATCACATAATCTATGTTTGGTAATATTTTCCTAGCGATTATCTCCAACCAATAATCATCAAACATATAATTCATCATATTACTGAATAATTTGTCCAGATGACTGACTATATTTCAACTCAATTAATTGAATTCCATTACAATTAAGAATTAAACACAAATATGATATCAGTGATCAATCAATGTAGTATGTTATATCCATTGGTAAGTGAACATAAACTAAAATATGTAATAAGAAATGTAAAACTACTTCATTAAAAATAATCAATCTAATTATGATATGCAAAATAAACGTCAATTTTATACCAAAATGAACTATGGTAGTTCAACCCCGTAAAATTTGTATAGTAAAAACCCATAGGTGTGTGTGTGTGTGTGTGTAGGTATAGATGTAGGTGTATATGCATCACTTATCCATATATACTTGATTAAGACTTGTATTGATATGGTCATATTCTATTCTGTCGTATATTTGTTTACATTCTATTCATTTGTCTCATATTTTACATCATATTATATAGGAATAGAGATTGACTATACTAAATAGTTTATTTCATTAAACTAATAATAAATTACATTGTGTCTAGACAGAACATAATATATACATTAATCAGTGAGAGGTCATACGAGAGAGAAAAAGAAAAAAAAGAAAACATAGAATAAAGAACAAAACAAAAAACAAGTGAAACTTGAATAGAAGAAGAATAAAAGATAGAAGAAAACTCAGTAGCATTATTATTACATATATTTGTATTGTAATCAGAGAAGGGTTTTGTAGATATTATAGTCGTTGAATTCATGAGTCAATTGAAGGTAAGACCATCATAGAAAACCTGGAAACACTGGACGGCCGTTTTGTCCTACTATGGGACTCCTTCAACAGTGCGCATCCACGATCCTGGGTCTTTTGTGAGATAGTAACTCACTGACAATGACAACGGTGGATAGTGGTGCAATTTTGTAAATTGGTTGAAGTTAGACATTAACACGGTTGGATGCCGGTCGACTCAGTGGTCTAGAGGTAAAGCACTAGCGTGCAAGACTGATAGGTCTTGGGTTAGAATCTCGCGGGGCGGGATAGTGAATGCGCATTGGTGAGGAGTCCCGCAATAGGACGAAACATCCGTCCAGTGTTTCTAGGTTTTTCATGGTGGCCTAACTGCAATTGACTCATTAATTCAACTAATGTATTTGTATGTATATAAGTTCTAACGATATTTAAAGTCTACTACCAAGTGACATTATGTAGTGTCTCACATATCAATAGATGAAGATAACCATAAATATAAATTCGATTGAAAAAATGTCAATATTTTTTATGGATAAAATTCCAAGAATCTCACAGAATTCCTAAAAGTATGAGATTCAAACCAACTATCAGTGAATAGACACACTGACAGTGACCCTATACTGGAGAGGTCAATCAGTCACATGATCAGAGGTCAACCAGTAAAGATAGTCAAAATGAATGTAAAAGCAAATGAGGATAGCGGGAACCTATGAAAACAGCCGATCATAAAAAATGCCATCTGAATAAACCAATGTAAGACTTATGGAATAACTAGAAAGGTCACTTCTACATGAAGTAGAGGCTGAAGATGCAGTCCAAGATGACAATAAGAACTCTATGATTCAATCATCTAGCATGGAAAATTCAGTACTGTCAATATATATATATATATATATATATATATATATATATATATATATATATATATATATATATATAATCTTGGTCTTGTATGATGAATTATATGACGGATAAAGTTTTTACAAACTCAACTTAATCCCACAATAGCAATGGTCACCTCAGTATAGCTATAATTGATTGATTGTATGACTGTTAAGGAGATAATTTTAATTATAGTTAGTTGATCAATGTCATCTTCTTGGTGGCTATCAATTTCTGTCGATCATGTTGAGCATTAGTTTGAATGAATTCAGATCAAATGCATTTTCATGACATGTTTTTAGGTTGAAGGAAGTTGTCATGGTGACAAAGGTTCAAATTCTATATGGATCACTAGTGCTCTGAAGATTACAGATACCCCTTGCTGATGAGTGATAAATAAAATGGAACCTAGAGAAAGCAGAATATCTTGTCAACTATCAGTTGATAATACTTTATCAAATAAACTTTGATTTTCGCTTTAACGAATTATAGCTGAAAAGTCAATGAAAACCGGATGTAACCATTACAGGTGGACTACTTTGTCTTCCGATTAAACCTTGAGTAATGCGTACCGAACGCTTGATACACTGACCTCGTCAAACGTTTATACTTGAATATTGAGAACAATTAGAAGGCGCAAATATGAAAGTAATTTTAACTAAATAACTGGTTTGTATATTTAAACTAAGACATATCTAAATGGTTACTGTTGACCCTTGATTTCTATAAGTTTTTGAGAATGAGTCAATTCGTGAACTTGTCTCCATGGTGTTACCAATTACTCTGCCTGATTAAAAAAATTTCACCTTCTAGAGAGTTCAGTTAAACCCATAAAACGGTCTAAACTGGACTAGAGTGCCTATAAGAATTCTAGCTATTCATGAAATAAATTTATAAAAGTACAGTTAATTTTTATCTAATCAAATAAGGATTATAAACAAAAATAGATGGTGACTAGTAGTTGAATCCCGGACGTGCGTTTCGTCCCATTTAGTACTCGTCAGTTGGATGAACCTGCATCCTAGAGTTCATGTTCACTCCATCCATTTTTGCTTATGCTTGTGACTTAAGGCAATATTAAGGCAATATTCACAGGATGCACATATGTTAATAAGTGACTGATCAACTGCAATTCTATACATTAATGAGAAGATCCAAACAAACAATACAAAATGAATCAAATTAGGAGTTATAAACGGGATTAGTTTCTAATTAGAAACCAAATGAATATATATTTAACATTTGTATATAATATTTTAGCATGATAATTGGAATCGATTTCGACTCTTTGAGGTTTTCAGTTATTGATCAAGTTTATCGGGTGGATCCTTCAACTGGATAATTTGCACGTTCTCATACACAGTTTAATTAAACAATCAATGTATTATCAGTATAGGGTTGTAGAGATTATTAAGTTTTTAATTGAGACCATGAACCGATTGATGTTAGACCACCATTGAAAACCTGGAAGCACTGGACGACTGTTTCGTCCTATTGTGGGACTTCCCAGTGACTAGCAGAGCTGATCCTTTTCCGGACAGGTATCTACCTCAGTATAATGGAAGATGGTCGCTCAATTTCTTGGATTGGTTGAGGTTAGCCATTAACACCGTTGGATGCTGGCTCAGTAGTATAGAGTTTAGGCGTTCTCGCGCGAGACTGAAGGTCCTGAGTTCGAATCCCACGGGCGGGATCGTGGATGTGCACTGCTGAGAAGTCGCACAACGGGAAAAAATGGCCGTACAGTGCTTCCAGGTTTTCATGATGGTTTAACATCAATCGGCTCGTGATCTCAATAAAAAAAACAAATGTATTCACCAATTACTTCCATGCCGAAGGAAGAATATATCCATTATAATTCAGTCTGATTGTCAGTAATATTTAATAAGCAATGGACAATTAAGAAGAACAGCGATTATGTATTTCAATAAGGCTTGTAATTTCCTTTTGTTTATATTTAGGACAGTAATTGATAAGAATTGTTTCCATACATCCATTCTGAATCGATGCCTCACTAGCATATTCTCTTAAGTTCAGAACACCGATCTCAGCCTCTGCAATATGAATCATTTATTTCAAACATACTAGGTTTATATAAAAACTAAACAGACCACATCATGCCATAAAATAGGGAATAAGATTTGTACAAGATTTAGCCAAATGTGGCTGTGAATAAGGGAGATAGTAATTGATTGACAAGGCATAACTCAAGAATGGTAAGTCATATAATAATAGTTCATAGGTCAAAATGAAGCTTATAATAAGAGGAATATGAATATACATAGTTTAGTTACTTAACAATTATACGATAAAAATATACGTATACTAATAGTCCAGAAAAAACTCCACTTAGAGCCCCTCTGGGGCTACTGTCAGTTCCAAGCGCGGACAAAGAAGGAGGGTTGGGCATGAGGTTAGCCATCCCATCCCGTAGAAAACTAACTCGCTAAATACACGCTAACCAGAAAAAATAATTCAAACCATTTAAACTCTGTCCTGAGAGTTAGAAGGTCTTCATTTATAAGATTTATGACGCTTAAAGCCGAGTTCCTTCGAAAGTCATGAGGCTGATGCCCCTTCTGATAACCAGAACAACCATTAACTTAGATACATGGAATGGTTGTATAATGTGGGAGACACTTTGAGCTATTCTGCTTTCTTCTTCTGAACTGAACACAAAGAATATACATAGTTTATTTGCTTAACAATTACACAATGAAAGAATATATGTATAGTATTAATCCATAAACAGATCCCGATAGTTACCATTCATTATTCTCATCGGGATATAAGACTATACTGAATATTAATGTTTGTTTGGTTTTCAACAACAAAAACAACAACGAAAGTATTTACCCAATTATTATGTCCAAAAAAGCATAGTGAGTGGTAACTTTGGGATCCATTTATGGACCAATACTGTACGTATATTTTTACTGTATAATTGTTAAATAACTAAACTATTCATATTCACATTCCTCTTATTATAAACTTTATTTTGACCTATGAACCATTATTATACGTTTCACCATTCTCGAATTATGCCCTGTCTATTAGTCACTGCCTTCCACATTTACAGCCATATCTGGTCAAACATTGTACAAATGGTGTTTTCTATTTAATGGTACCTTGTGGTCTGTTTGATTGGTAATATAAACTCAGTATGTTTGAAATATAATGATTCATATTGCAGAGGCTGAGATTGGTGTTCTGAACTTAACAGGCAGTGTTAGACAGGAAGCAGGACCGGTAAAGACTCGAGACTGCTCATACGGGTTTAATAAGTCATTGATCCGATCGATAATTCACTGTTCTCTTATCGGTGGTCACAAGTTATAACACCAATTAACATTAAAAGAAACTGAAAAGAAAAAGAGAAAGAGGAGGATGGGGACCAACTTACCAATATCTGGATAAGCATTCATTTGTTTATTCATAGTAATAATTTTATTTAATGATGTTAAGCATAAATTTCTTTCATGTATTGTATTAAATTCAAATATAAAATGTTTTCCTGATTCCAGAAATAAACCAAGTAGAATATTGGATGTATCATTGACAAAACTATTATTATTATTGTTAGTAGTAGTAGTAGTAGTAGTAGTAGTAGTAGTAGTAGTATATTTAGGTTGATTGTTTGTACACATTTGTTGACTTGTATTCAACTCATTAGATATACATAAATTAGAAATCATAGATACAGTTGAATCAATTGGTTGTGAATTAGAATGAATTAATTTACATGATTTGCTTTTGTAGGATTTTTTAAATGACTAGTAGTATATACATATTTTTTTTAAAGAAAAAGAATAATAAGACAAATTAGTAAAAAGAATAATGAACTATTAGTTTAATGAAAATTTAATATGGGTAAGAAAGTTTTATTCGATCAGTTAAGTTTGGATTCAGAAAACTTGCTTAGATTTGCTGACATATCCATCATTGTCTTGAATGAGTTACTATCTAACAACAGACCCGATTGAATTCCATTGGTCACGTCTTCTTACTAGAACTCCAGCAAATACCTCTTGAATCTAGTCATTAGTGAGCATATGTTGATTACTATCTGAAGTGGTTTTCTGGATATTATAGTAAATTCAATAGTTTAGATCATGAGTAAATTGAAGCTGAAGAGTCTTACAATAGGACGAAACGGCCATCCAGGATTTCCAGGGTGGTCTAGCTTCAATTGACTCATGATCTCAACTATCAAAAATTACTATAATATCCACAATAGATAACACTTCAAAAATAGTTTGTTTTTGTTAATTCGATAATACACCTCAAAACCCAACATATAGATCTATATGACATAATAGATGGAATAAATTTACATCCCTTTATTTAAACATATAAACATTGGTCCAAGGAGGTACCAAACAGATATGCGCCACATAAATCATTCGATTTGTGTGAGGGCTGAGATACTACTCGGGTATGCAAACCGAAGCAGGTGGCTTTCTAAAGGGGTCATACCCTGAGTCTTTGATCTAAAAGTCTAATCCACAGGGCAGTGGAGCAACGTCAAGAGATGCAGTTTCATGGTTTCCCTAGAGTTTTTGAGCCAGCCTATGTACACTATTGATTTGGAATGAGGATTTTTCAACTCCCCTAGGTGGATCCTTCATATCCACTAATCCAGTTAAAGTGCTGGACATTCGCTTATGATCCGTTCAATTTCGTAAATAATACCGCAGTGGAAAGAAAGTAATGAATAGAAATTCGTTGTCAGTGGTTGTATATATGTGGCTATATAAGAGCATGTCGAAAGGGAGAGCTAACTCTCTCTCTCTCTATTCTCAGCCATTCCAGAGCATTTGGAAGAGAAAGGGATAAATAATTGATTTAACATTTTTCAAAGACAAAACACAAGTTTTCATAACTTACTGATGAATAATTATTTACAGAATGACAAGATGATCCTGTTGATAATGAATGATGAATAGAATTCATTGATTTTTGTGAATAATTATGTAACCATTTGAATTTTGTTTTAGATAATTTAAATGATAAATTATAATTTGATTTATTATTTCTATATAATATTGTTGCATAAAATAAATCATTTAATGATTCAATAATTGAATTCGTTTTTTGTTTTATAGAATCATTATCATTTAAATAATCATTAATTAAATTCAATGAAATAGTATTAGTAGTACTGGTGTTAGTATTAGTAGTATTACTATTACTATTAATAGTAGTGCTTGTATTAGTAGTAGTATTAGTGTTAGCATTGGCCGTAGTAGTAGTATTAGTGTTAGTAGTACTAGTACTAGTATGAGTAGTATTAGTAGTAGTATTGGATGGTATATTCGTTGATCTTGTTGTTGTTGTTGTTGTTGCTGTTGTTGTTGGTCCTGTTGAATCTATTCCAATTTGATTAGTTTGTTTATTTTCATTGAATTGATGTAATAAAAATTTTTGAATAATCCAATTAGTAGTATTCGAATTAAATTTAGATTTCCATTTAGATTTAGATTGATAAATAATTAAATATGAATTTTTATCATTGAATTGAGTTATAATTTCTATATATTGTGGATGATGAGTCTATTCAGAAATTTAAGTAAATAATTAAATATGATATAATTAAAGTAAATAATACTTTGTTATAAATAGTTTGATTTATGAGTCAATTTAATTTAAGTCAGTCAGTCAACAGTCTCTAAATGCCCTGGTACAGTCGAGAGTGTGGAGAGTCCGCTCTCCCACTCCAAATGCTCTCACATGGCCACGTGTATATAGCCTCTGCCAGGTTAGTCCTACTCACTGTCTTCTCGTACCACGGGTGTTGTTTACGAAGATGAGGGACGAAAAGTCAATGTCCGGCGCTTTAACACGGATTCCAAACCAATCAATGTTGCACATGAGCTCCAGTAACCTGCGGGAACAAATGGCGTATGAACCGATTGTTGGTCACCGGCTTCCATGGGACTGAATCTCCTTACGATGCTCCACTGCCTTGTGGGTCAGATCTTTAGGTCAAAGGCTCGGGGTGTGGCCCCATAAGAAAACCACCTGCTTAGGTTTGGGCACCCGGGCAGTATCGCAGCCCTCACACATATCGAATGAGATTTGTGTGGCGCATATGTATTTGGTGCCTCCTTGTACCAATATCTATGTGTCAAAAATAATGAAATAATAATAAGTCAGTCAACAACGTAGAACATTATACGTATGTACATCAGTTCAACTCCACCTGTAACTTTTACAAAGTTATTGCCAGTTCTAAACCGAGTAAACGAGGAGAGTTCTAACTCGCTAAAAAACGCGCTAATATCAGTTCGAGTTGTCATACTACATTTCACAGAAATGCAATTATCGATCCAAATCCCATTGTGGTAAAGACAGTAAGAGTATAAGCAGTAATCGAGAATATTTAGGTTTGAGTCAATTTAAACTAGATCATCATTGATAATCTAAATGTACTAATGAAAACATTACAATACTCTTCACAAATTCATATACTGATAACAATTATGTATTTACTAGTGACTAATTTGAAGATGAATTTCCAAGAGTTCTAATGAAAAGCCATGGTTAGTGAAAATCAGTCAGCGTCAGATGTGAGAAAATTATACACTTCAGACAGTGGATGAAAGGTTGCGCAAGATCATGGATCCATTGATCTTAGACATTAACGTTAATATTAACTTGGTGGCTTCTCAGTCAGCCAGTCAGCTACAACGTAGGACAAGGCACATATATACATCAGTCCAAGTTGCCACACATCATTAACACAACAAGATGGACACCGGATTCATAAAAGTAGTTAATTCAGAGGTGGTAATATATAAAAGAAAGATCGCAATAAGGATATAGTACAAGAAGAAAGAATTAGTTCGTAGAAAGAAAGATATGAAGTGATTTTAATCTCATAGTTTAAGGGAAGATAGAGAGTGTATACACCGACGCCATTGTGATCCATTCTGAGCCATGTCACCAAGAGTCTCCAACAATTGGTTATCAAAGTCACGCGGACCCCAACCAAGTAGAATGCATCTATCAACATGGCTCACACTACAAGTTAGTGACTCCAAGCACTGATGCCACCTTTTGGTTTGGCCGCCCCTAACTTTCTTCCAACCATCACGAACGCCAGTTTACATTGCACATCGTGGTAATCGGTGTTCAGGCATAGGTAACACGTGGCCCAACCATCTCAGTCGATGAAGATTCACAACCTCTTCAATTGATTTATCATCATTCCCTAATACCCTGAGTCTAACCTCACTATTACTTACCCGGTGATCCCAGCAGACGCCAGCAATGTTTCTGAGGCATCTGCGGTCAAATACTAGTAGCTTACGAGTGTCTTCTACTCTTAATGGTCATGTTTCGCTGCCGTGAATTAAAACAGAACGGACTGCCACGCAGTATACTCGTCCTTTTGTTGATAGACGGATATCTCGTATTCGCCATAGATGACGTAAGTTGGTAAAAGCCAAACGAGCTTTTCGAATCCGTGCTGAGATTCCGTCAGACACCAACCCATTATGGCTGATCAGACTTCCAAGATAAGTGAAGTTGTCAACGCGTTCGACTACTTCGCTCCTATCCTTAGTCAGGTGTTGACGCAGACCAGTCCTGAAGCAACAACTTGCATTTAGAGGAAGAGGAGCGCATTCCAAACATTCTGGCATTGTTGCTTAGTGCTACCAAAAGACTCTGCATTCTATCAGCGTCTTCACCAAACAGGACTATGTCATCCGCGTATTCTAAGTTGATAAGTGGACCTCCTGGAAGGAGGTGGATGCCTACTGGTGATGAGTCTCATACTGGGACGAAGCGGCCGTTCAGTGCTTACAGGTTTACCATGGCAGTCTAACATCAATCGATTTATGATATCAATCAAAACTTAATAATCTCCACTACCCCATACTGGTAACTAAAGTAGCCTTCAGCAATTTCAACCATTTACGAGGTTTGAAATAGAGTTGTAAATTAATGTGAGGAATGAGGATTAGGACTTAAATTAGAAGTTTGGATTAGGAATTGAAATTACAGTTTTCACCAAGACCTGATATCAGCTATAATTCTAAGATGTTATTTCACTATATAAATGAATGAATTTTGAGCGAAAATCCAAGTTAAAATCTCATCTTGACTGTTTCGTTCATAAATTATAATCTCGTCACTAACGGTAGTGAAGTTACCTTAAATGAGTTCTGTCAAACTTTGTACACAACAGATATATGTCATGCACTTAAATCAAGGGATCTTTTGGTAGTTAATTTTTGGAAAGTAATTTATAAATGAAGGTATATTTAGTCTACGCAAATAGCATTCAATGGAATGAGATATATTCTATAATTTTTTTCTAATCATCACCAAATCCTATATTAAATACAGTTTTCATTATGGACTGACTTCAGCTTCAATGAGAAATCAAAATCACTTCGTTCACTAGATACATGGTTATGAGCTAAACTCTAAGTGTGAGGGCCGATAATATCATCGGGTTGCTCAAACGGTAGTAGGTAAAAAGCTGACTGTGAGACCGATAACTGTGCTTAGGTTCTTCAATTGACAGGTAGAAATACACTTATACAATTGAAGGCTTGAGCTAGTTTATTAATGAAAACCAATAAGTACTGGACCATTATTTAGTCTATGAATATCGGACTATTTATCACTTTTCATCTACGAAATTGCGATTTTCAGATCTATCAGTGAGCGCTTCACTGTCAACCCACTGAATTAGTACTGTTATGTCCCAAAAAGCATAGTGAATGGTAACTTTGGGATCCATTTATGGACCAATACTATATGTATATTTCTACTGTATAAATATTAAGTAACTAAACTATGCATATTCATATTCCTCTTATTATAAACTTTATTTTGATTTATGAACCATTATTATACGTTTCACCATTCTTGAATTATGCCGTCTATTAGTCACTGCCTCCCACATTCACAGCCACGTTTGGCCAAATCTTGTACAAGTGTTGTTTTCTATTTTATGGTACGTTGTGGTCTGTTTGATTGGTACATAAACTCAGTATATTTGAAATATAGTGCGATTCATATCGCAAGGGCTCGGATTGCTGTTCTGCACTCTAGGCTGTTCATACGGGTTTACGCATCACTGATCCGATTGATGAGTCACTGCTCACTCATTGACGGTCACAGACATAACAAGTACCCAATAGCAAACATTTCGAAAATCAGTTAGCTAAGGTTGCTGCCCCACCATTATCCATTTCAATTAGTGATATCAAGTCTTACACACGACATGGTTGGATTCTACTCCTTACCGTAAATCTAAGATATTCCTCAAGGCCTAGCAACTCTGTTCCAATCTAGTTTATTATCACGTGGTTTATTTGCCATCGGAGTATAACTTAAACAATCATAGCACTATGCCAAACCAATGAAGTATCTATCAACCAGTATGAGCAGCCTAGCGTCCTTATTGGTCCTTTGTCCTCTTAGCCGCGTCAGTTGAGTTTGGAACACCAATACCAGCTTCCACTATGCAAATCATTTATCTCCAACACACCTAGTTTATATACAAGTCAAACGGACCAACCACATTACAACATAAAATAGGAAATAATATTCGTACAAGATCAAGCCAAAAAGTGACTGTGACCATGGGAGACTGTAATCAATAAACTGAACATATCTTAAGAACAGCATTTCGTATAATAATAATCTATAGGTCAAAATGAAGCTTATAATAAGGGGAATGCAGATACACATAATCTAGTTACTGAATAGTTATACAATAAGAAGATACGCATAATATTAGTCTATAAATAGTTCTCAGAAGTCACCCATAGTTTAATCTTCATTAGGATATAACAAGTAGGATAAATTTCGTATGGTGAACGCAGCTAATAATAATAATAGTGCTGTATGAATATAATATGTAAAAAGAGAGGTATTGTCCAGCTGATTATGATAAGAAGTTACTATGGATTGAGAAAGGTCAGTAATAAACATGAAAGGGATTGGGAGGTTATAGTTTAAAATGTCTAGTTTAGGTATATAGTGATCCCATTGTAGACTAAAGTAAAACACAGAGGCTTAATGTACTGTATAACTGTAGAGTTTAATGATAAAGTTATTGAAAACAGTTACATTGCATTACTTCTCTCCCTCTAAATGCAAGTTGTTGCTTCAGGACTGGTCTGCATCAACACCTGGACTAAGGATAGGGAGCGAAGTAGTCGAACGCGTTGACAACTTCACTTATCTTGGAAGTCTGATCAGCCATAATGGGTTGGTGTCTGACAAAATCTCATCACGGATTCGAAAAGCTCGTTTGGCTTTTACCAACTTACGTCATCTATGGCGAATACGAGATATCCGTCTATCAACAAAAGGACGAGTATACTGCGTGGCAGTCCGTTCTGTTTTAATTCACGGCAGCGAAACATGACCATTAATAGTAGAAGACACTCGTAAGCTACTAGTATTTAACCGCAGATGCCTCAGAAATATTGCTGGCGTCTGCTGGGATCACCGGGTAAGTAATAGTGAGGTTAGACTCAGGGTATTAGGGAATGATGGTAAATCAATTGAAGAGGTTGTGAATCTTCATCGACTGAGATGGTTGGGCCACGTGTTACGTATGCCTGAACACCGATTACCACGATGTGCAATGCTAACCGGCGTTCGTGATGGTTGGAAGAAAGTTAGGGGCGGCCAAACCAAAACGTGGCATCAGTGCTTGGAGTCACTAACTTGTAGTGTGAGCCATGTTGATAGATGCATTCTACTTGGTTGGGGTCCGCGTGACTTTGATAACCAATTGTTGGAGAGTCTTGGTGACATGGCTCAGAATGGATCACAATGGCGTCGGTGTATACACTCTCTATCTTCCCTTAAACTAAGAGATTAAGATTGCTTCATATCTTTCCTTCTACGAACTAATTCTTTCTTCTGTACTATATCCTTATTGCAATCTTTCTTTTATACATTGCCACCTCTGAATTAACTACTTTTATGAATCTGGTGTCCATTTTGTTGTGTTAATGAGGTGTGGCATCTTGGACTGATGTATATATGTGGCTTGTCCTACGTTGTAGTTGACTGACTTACATTGTTTTTCATATTGATATTATTTGGATAATCATTAACTGAAATCTTACTCTATGAATGTCCAATTTCGATCACTAGATCGTCTCAATCTCGTGTGTGTTATTGGTAATTATGGTGGATTATTTTCAGAGTTAAATGTAGGTGGATTCTATGCTCTGATCTAATTATCGGCTCTTTTTTCTTTCGTTCTGTTTTTTGAATTTTCCTACACTTGTTCTTTATGCTGCCCCAACATAAAGCGTAAATTCAAGCTAGACGCAAACCACAGCATATTTACATTTCATCGGGGAATTTTTTTTATTAAGTCATTCCAATCTACTATGCAGTAATGGTCGAGTAATATATATAGGTTTTCTTCCTGACTGTACAATATGTCAAAAGAACTTTCCTTACATCTTTTGAGGGAGTTCAATAATTGATTAAATATTTTTAAATCACTAAATGATATTAGACCACCATTAAACACCTGGAGACAGTAAACGGCTGTTTAATCCTATTATGGGAGTATCCAGCAGTTGTCACTCACAATCCCACCAAAAATGTTTCCAAACTAGGACCTTCTTTCACAATGGCGAAGGCCTAAACTTATGACCACTGATTCGGGATTGGAAGAGAGTTACTGTCTGTCTTCAATCAACTCATCATATTGCGCGACTATATTCCACTGAGTATTGTCTCACACCTGACATGGCTGAACTCTACTGCTCATGTTTTAAAAACCATGACAATTTCATGATTTTTACAAAACTAATTTAGTACTTATTATCATTAAAAACTTCAAGTAATTTGTAATTTTATAGTTGAATCCATGAATCAATTGAAACTAGCCCACCATAGAAAACCTGGAAACACTGGACGGCTGTCTCGTCCTAGTATAGGGCTCCTGAACATTGCGCATCCACGACCCCACATGCGAGATCTGAACACAGGACTTATCAGTCTCGCATGCGAACGCCTAACCTATAGACCACTGAGCCGGTATCCAGCGGTGTTAATGTCTAACTTCAACCAATCCAAGAAATTGCGCCACCGTCCACTATTGTCTTCAGTAAGTTATTATCTCACAACAGACCCGGTTGAACTCCATTGGTCATGTCTTCTCAATAGAACTCAACGAAATACACTAGTGACTCATGAATTCAACTATAAAATTACTAAAATCACAAAACCCCTTCTGATAATAATTTGTAATTTATCTTATTATGATCATAAAATCACACTGACATTGCTGAACTTCACTAGCCACAACTTCTCATTGTGCTTCGAGAACTTATCAATAATCACACGATTATAGTATTGATATGGGATTTTTATCGCGAATCGTTTAATTTGTAGACAGTGTTCCTCACAGACTGATGTCAATTGTATCATTGAAATCTAGATAGAACTAGACGACCAACTTACTGGTTTAGTGGTCAAGACCTAAGCGAAAGACATGAAATGTCATAGAACGGAATCCTATACTAGGATGAAACAATTGTCTAGTGTTCTCCAATTTTCAATCTACCCTAATCAAAAATCAGTCTATGATGGTTCCAGTATAATTATTGATGATCATTTTTTTATCAGATGGGGTTTGTGGAGATTTTAGAAATTTTCACAGATTGAAATCATGAGTCAGTTGAAGCTAGACCACCATGGATTTCAATCTGTGAAAATTTCTAAAATCTCCACAAACCCCAACTGATAATAACCATCTGCTCACTAGTGACTGACTTCAAGAGATACTCCTGGAGTGGGAAGCCGTTACCAGTGGAGTTCAACCAGGTGTGTTGTGAGATATCAGCTCACTGAAGACAATGGTATACGGAGGCACAACTTCGTGGATTGGTTGAAGTTGGACATTAACACCATTGGATGCCGGCTCAGTGGTCTAGTGGTTAAGTGATCGCGTGCGGAACCAGTAGGTTGTGGGTTCGGATCCAGCGGGATGCGAGATCGTGGATGCGCACTGCTGAGGAGTCCCATACCAGGGCGAAACGGCCGTCCAGTGCTTCCAGGTTCCCATGGTGGTCTAGCATCAACTGACTCATGATTTCAATCTGTGGAAAGATCGTTTTTTTTGTGTATGATACAAGATCGAGACAACCTATCCAGAGATCATATATCATGTTTGCATTTAAATCAATAAATCAATTTAATTCAATAATCGAAATACTTTTAATGATTCTATGGTTAACAATGAATAAATGACCTTTATAAAGTTTAATTTTACATTTTCTGTGTTTATGACCTAAAGGTTATTTGAGGACAAGAGAAAAATGAAACGTGATAATGAACCAATCACGTATAATCACTGTCTATAATCGATTGTAGAGAAAAGTAAGTAAAAATTGGATTACACATTAATTTTTCAGGAAAGAAATTTTTCTTAAGTATTTTAGTGTAATGTAAAATGAAACTGATAAGATTTAAACTAGTTTTTTTTATCAGTATAGGGTTGTGGAGATTATTAAGTTATTGATTGAGATCTTGAACCGATTGATGTTAGGTCGTGACCAGTGGAGCTAATCTGTGTCGGGTAGGGGCAGGTATCAACCTCAGTACAATAGATGTTCGCGCAATTTCATGGACTGGTTGAGGCTAGACATCAACACCGTTGGATGCCGGCTCAGTGGTCTAGTAGGTTAAGTGTTCGCGCGTGAGACTGAAGTTCCTGAGTCCGAATCCCACGAGCGGGATCGTGTATGCGCACTGCTGTGGAGTCCCATACTGGGACAAAACGGTCGTCCAGTGCTTTCAGGTTTTTAATGGTGGTCTAACATCGATCGGTCCAAGATCTTAAACTAGTTTCACTGAAATTTAGACTAGTACACAAATAGATGCTGACTCATTAGTCTAGAGTCTGTGCTCACTCATGAGATGGAAATGGATGAGTTCAATCCACTGTGATGGGGTCATGAATGTTCATTACCCATGAATTCATACTTATTATTATTATTATTATTATTATTATATTGACTTTATTTAATATTATATTTTGGTACAATATGGAATTCTCAGCACGAGGTATTTCAACAAGTTTCTTTTACACAAAATAAAAAGGGGAAAAGTGAAAAGAAGATCTGATTCTGTACATCTTTTCAACTAGAAACATGTTTAAGAATACAGGTTATTGACTATGTCAACTTTAACAATCTATTCGTCACAGAGTATAATTGCTAGGTAAGGTATTATAGAACTCTTAAACCTTCGCTTGCGTGCATAGATTCTAATGTATTGACGTCTCGTTCTACCAGAAGATATACAAGGAGAAAAATATGAATGAAGGGGATGATTAGTATCTGATAAGATAACACCTGCCAGGAGTTTGCAAGACTTCAGATGTCTATTCACAACCATATTAATAATGACCCCAAAAGATTCACCACACACCCTGAAAACTGCCTTCAGCACTCTCCGCAATACAGCAGTCTTTTCTCAAAAGCCTGGAAAGGAATAATAGGTAACATGAAAGAATTGACAAACTGTAAGAGTAAATGTCGAGTAATCCCGAAAGCATCCAGTTTTTTTTCATTTAGTAAGTCAGATAGAAAACTTCCTGCGATAACAGTAAAATATGAGAAGACCAAAAGAGATCAGAGGGAAAGGTAGCACCAAAATAACTGATCTTCGACACTGTGTTTATCAAAGAGTCTCCAATGTACAAGCATTATGGGATCCCAACATGGTGTTTAGGTGCTATTCATGTCTCATGCTAAAGTTAACAGCTTGATATTTAGAAGGATTAAGTATGAGACCATTAACAACAGACCACCATTCAATACGGGATAAAAACTCATTCATTTCTATGCGATGTAAAGAGGAATGGATAGGCATACATACAGTGAGATCATCCGCATATTTCACAAAAGTGTTTTCTGTGGAAGATGGCAGATCATGCAGTAAAAAAAGAAAAGAAGAGGTGAAAGAACAGCTCCTAGTGGCACATTTTCATGGAACAGTAGAGACGTTGAACACTTGCCTCCAAACATAGTGTATTGTTCTTTTCCAGAGATTTAGGAACATAACCAGTTGATTATTTAACTGTCACTGTTGACGCTGATTAACTTGTTAAGTAAAAGTTGTCTTGGTATAGAATCCAAAGCAGAAGAATAGTTTAGAAAAGAGCATCGAACATACTTCTTACCCTTTTCCAAGCTGAACAATATATGGTAATGCAGAACATCAATGGCATCTAAGGTGCATCTAGGACGAAATAGTTGAACACTTCTTTCCGGTTTTCAGTGGTGGTCTAACTTAGATCGGTTCATGATTTCAATGACATTAATTTATAATATTATAAATATTGACGAAAATAGTGTCGTATGGTTAACTAAATGAGTAGAAGGGGAGGGGTTAATTGTAATAAGCTAAATAATTACTTAGAAGGACTTTTTTGCAAACAACACCCGTGGTGCGAGAAGGCATTAAGTAGGACTTCCCTGACAGTGGTTGTATGCACGTGGCTATGTGATAGCATTTCGAGAGGGAAAGCTAACTCTCTCCACTGTCAGCCGTACCAGAGCATTTGGGGGCAAGGAAACGAATGTTTTATAGCCATATAGACAAGATCTTTAAAGTTTCAAAACAGAAACGAAGACATAAATATATTCACTAGCTATGTAAAATCTTGGTAATATTATTATTTTTCCAATATTTTATTCATTTGGAATAACAGTTTTCTTATTGTCTAGAAATCAGCTTACATTCATTCAAGCTCATCGATATCCTCCATGTACTACCATTGAAAATTTTAAGACAATAACTAAACACAAGACAGGTACATTTTTGTGTAAACAACTACTTAAATTTAATAGTTGAGATCATAAGTCAATTGAAGCTAGACTACCATGGAAAATCTGGAGGCACTGAACGGCTGTTTCGTCCTATTGTGGGACTTCTTGATTAAAACGATTGTAATGATAGACTAGTACGAATTTTGAAAGTCTATGTAAACATATATATATTCTTTGATAAGATTAAACTGGATTGTTCTAACCAACTTGTGAAATTCCTTACTCTAATTAGCATATATCAGTTACATTTCTTTCAACTACTAAGCACATCACATTTCTATTGAATAATGTTAAAACTAAACTTATTGATTAACTTAATTCGACAAAAAAAGGTCGCAACACATATGAATGAACAACGCAAGAATTATATGATGTTTGTAAAGTTCTATTTTACACTTTCATAGTATAGATATTTTATATTTTACTTATCCATCAGTAAAATATAAGAACATCTGGAACTCAAAACAATATAACTCAACTAACACTTAAGTTAGAATTTTCAATACTAATGTCAAAACAGTTCTACTATATGGGGAAGAAACTTGGAGAACTACGAAGGCCATCATTCAGAAGATACAAATGTTTATTAACAGTTGTCTACGTAAAATACTTCGGAGCCGTTGGCCAGATATTATCAGTATCAACTTACTGTGGGAGAAAACAAACCAGATTCTAGTGGAGGAAGAAATCAGAAAGAGGAGCTGGAAGTGGATAGGACACACATTCAGGAAAGCACGCGACTGCGTCACCAACGCAAGCCCTCACTTGGAATCCTCAAGGCCAAAGAAAAAGAGGAAGACTAAGGGACATATTACACCGAGAAATGGAGACAGACATGAGAAAAATGAACAAAAATTAGATAGAACTGGAAAGGAAGGCTCAGGACAGAGTGGGTTGAAGAATGCTGGTCGGCGGTCTATACCCCATTGGGAATAACAGACGTAAATAAGATTTATCCATCAGTATCCCATCATCAAGTCAATTTCGTGGCGATTGATTAATTAACTGTTTAGGTTATATATGAGAAAGGTATACACCAGAAATAATGAAGATGGTTGTGTGATATAAGAGATTGACTGAAGCTAGATTTGCACACTATTAGATTCAAGTACAATGGTCTGAACATTAAGTATTTGCGCGTGTGACTGAAGGAGCTATGCCTGACTTTCCTCAGTGGAGTCAGTCAGTCAGTAACAACGTAGAACTTCGTACGTACGTACATCAGTTCGAGTTGCCACACCACATTAGCGTAGAGATGCAGTGGTCGATTCAAATCCCATAGTGGTAGAGGTAATAAGAGTATAAGCAGTAATCTGGAAGAATGGTGTTGGAGATGTTACTTAAAGAGTATAATACAGTGAAATAAATTTGAGAGGAGAGAAAAGAGACCATGAGGCATAAGGAGATCAAAATTTGGGAGAATACAAAGAGTGGATGCACCTGCGCCATTGCAAACGATTTTGAGCCATGTCATTCAGGGTCTCTAACCATCGGTTGCTATCATCTCGCGGTCCCCAACCAGGTAGTCTACATGACTCAGACCACTTGCACACTGCCGAGGAATCTAATACTAGGGTGAAACAACTGTCCAATATTTCCGAACTTTTGACAGTTGCCCAGCTAACAGTCTTCACAAAACTTCATGCTGATATTATTTAAAATTATCAAATATAATCAAAATGTATGACATTTAGGATCATTTTATCAACATTATCAAACTAATCCACTAAATAGAAAACATTTGTCACTGTTTTATACAAAACTACAAATTATGAAATAAAAATAGGAATGAATGTATAAAGAATGAGAAGTTAGAAGAAATGATTAACAGTATGTTATTTTGATTAGTAATTCGACATTGACCATCAATCATACACAAACTTGACGTCGAGTTTACGGTGAATTAGTTTAAAACAATAAATTAATATTCAGAATGTGGTTCTGTAGATATGATAGTAATTTTAGTAGTTGAGATCATGAGTCAATTGAATCTAGACCACCATGGGAAACCTGGAAGCACTGATTGGCCGTTTCTTTACAGTATGAAACTCCTCAGCAGTGCACATCCACGATCCCACACGCGAGACTCCAACCCAGGACATATCAGTATTGAGCCGAATGCTTAACTTATAGACCACTGAGCCGGCATCCAACGGTGTAAATGCCTAACTTCAACCAATCCACGAAGTTGCGCCACCGTCCATCATTGTCACTAATGAGTTACTATCTCACAACAGACCCGATTGAACTCCACTGGTCACGTCTTCTCACTTGAAATTCAGGAAACACCTCTTGTGAGAAAACGATGATTATAATCAAAAAGGAGTTTTGTGGATGAAATGACCATCCAGTACTTCCAGGTTTTCCATGGTGGTGTAGCTCTAATTGACTCCTGAATCCAATTATTAAACAAATTAATAGTACTATTATTATTGGTAATATGATAATGTCAATCATTCAGTCAAAAAATATATTTACAAACATATAATTTGTTTTAATTGTAAAGTTTTTACTCTATCTGACAACAATAACAAAAACATATCACTTGCTTACTTACTTACGCCTGTTACTCCTCGTGAAGGAGCATAGGCCGCTCACCAGCATTCTCCATCCAACCCTGTCCTGGGCAATCCTTTCCAGCTCCTTCCAGTTGTAATTCATCCTTTTCATATCTGCTTCTATTATCCGACGTAATGTGTTCTTTGGCCTTCCTCTTTTCCGCTTCCCTTCAGGATTCCAAGTTAGGGCTTGCCTCGTGATGCAGTTTGACGATTTGCGTAATGTATGTCCTATCCATTTCCATCGTCTTTTCCTAATTTCTTCTTCAGCTGGAAGTTGGTTTGTTCTCTCCCACAGAAGGCTATTGCTGATGGTATCCGGCCAATGGATGTTGAGTATCTTGCGTGGACAGCTATTTATAAATACTTGTACTTTCTTGATTGTGGTTGTTGTAGTTCTCCAAGTTTCAGCTCCATACAGTAGAACTGCCTTGACGTTCGTATTGAAGATTCTCACTTTGATATTGGTTGAAAGTTGTTTTGAGTTCCATATGTTCTTCAATTGTAGGAATGCGACCCTTGCTTTGCCGATCCTCGCCTTTACGTCTGCATCTGAACCTCCTTGTCCATCGACGATGCTTCCTAGGTATGTGAAGGATTCTACATCTTCCAGAGTTTCGCCATCAAGAGTGATTGGATTGCTGTTCTCCGCTTTGAATTTGAGGACCTTGGTTTTCCCTTTGTGTATGCTGAGGCCTACTGATGCAGAGACTGCTGCTACACTGGCTGTCTTCATCTGCATCTGTTCGTGTGTACGTGATAGGAGGGCTAGGTCATCTGCGAAGTCCAAATCGTCTAATTGATTCTGAGCTGTCCATTGTATTCCGTGTTTTCCTTCAGATGTCGAGGTCTTCATAATCCAGTCGACCACCAGAAGAAAGAGGAAGGGAGAGAGTAAACAGCCTTGTCTGACTCCAGTCCTTACTTGGAATGCATCTGTCAGCTGTCCTCCATGCACTACTTTGCACTGTAGTCCGTCGTATGAGTTCCGGATAATGTTGACAATCTTCTCAGGAACTCCGTAGTGTCGAAGAAGTTTCCATAATGTCCTCCTATCTACACTGTCGAATGCCTTTTCATAATCAATGAAGTTGATGTATAGTGATGAGTTCCACTCAACTGATTGTTCGACGATGATCCGTAGTGTTGCAATTTGGTCTGTGCACGACCGATCCTTACGGAATCCAGCTTGTTGATCTCGAAGTTGGGCGTCTACTGCATCCTTCATCCGGTTCAGCAACACTCTGTTGAAGACTTTCCCTGGTATTGACAGTAGTGTAATGCCTCTGTAGTTTTCACATTTGCTCAGATCTCCTTTCTTTGGAATCTTGACGAGGTGTCCTTCTTTCCAGTCCATTGGCACTTGTTCCTCCTCCCAAATCTTTTTGAATAGAAGGTAAGCATGCTTGTGGTTGCTTCGATGTCTGATTTCAGTGCTTCAGCTGGTATGTTGTCGGGTCCTGCTGCTTTCCCGTTCTTGATTTGTCTGACGGCCATTCTAATTTCTTCCGTCGTTGGTGGGTTGACATCTATAGGAAGATCTATGTGTGCTGCTTCGATGTCCGGTGGATTCATTGGAGCCGGCCTATTCAGGAGTTCCTCGAAGTATTCTACCCATCTGTTACGCTGTTGTTGAATTTCGGTGATTGGCTTGCCTTCTTTGTCTTTGACCGGCCTCTCTGGTTTACTGTATTTCCCTGCTAGTTTCTTCGTTGTATCGTAAAGCTGTTTCATATTTCCTTCTCTAGCAGCTTTTTCTGCCGTCGTTGCTAGTTCTTCCACGTATTTCTTCTTGTCGGCTCTAATGCTCCTCTTCACTTGTTTGTTTGCTTCTATGTATTCAGCTTGTGCTTGGACTTTCTCTGCTCGTGTTCGGCTGTTGTTAATTGCTGCCTTCTTGTTCTTCCTTTCTTTGATCTTGTCCAGTGTTTCTATAGAGATCCATTCCTTATGATGGTGTTTCTTTAGGCCCAGAACCTCTTGACACGTTGAAGTTAATGCTTCCTTGATGCCTTTCCAGTTGTCCTCCATAGTAGTTTCTTCTTCTTCAGTAGATCTTGTAAGGCTTGGAACCTGTTGTTGAGAGCTATCTTGAATTCATTGAGTTTGTCAGTATCTCGAAGGAAGGCTGTATTGAACCTTTGTAGTGCTGTTTGTCCACTTGTCCAGTTCTTTTTTAGCTTCAGTTTTAAATTGGCTACAACTAGGTGGTGATCTGAAGCTACGTCAGCACCTCTCCTGGTTCTCACATCTTCCATTGTCCTTCGGAATTTTTTGTTGATGCAAATATGATCTATCTGGTTCTCTGTAGTGTGGTCCGGTGAGATCCATGTAGCCTTGTGTATACGCTTGTGTGGAAATATTGTGCCTCCTATGACTAATTTGTTGAATGCACACAAATTTGCAAATCTTTCTCCATTTTCGTTTCTCTCTCCCAGTCCATGTCGTCCCATAATATCTTCATATCCAGTGTTGTCTATTCCGACTTTGGCATTTAGATCTCCCATCAGAATAGTTAGGTCCTTTCTTGGGCATTTCTCAATGATTGACTGCAGCCGCTCGTAGAACTGATCTTTAATGTCGTCGTTGCTATCATTGGTGGGTGCATAACATTGGATAATATTCATTAAGATCCCCTCCTTCTTTGTTTTGAATGATGCTTTGATGATTCTGGATCCGTGAGATTCCCATCCTACAAGTGCATTTCGTGCTACTTTGGACAGCATAAGAGCGACTCCCTGAGTGTGTGGAGCATTTTCCTCTTCGTGACCGGAGTATAGCAGCATCTCTCCCGTAGCTAGCCTTTTCTGTCCAGCTTGGGTCCAGTGGGTTTCGCTGATTCCCAGTACTGCTAAGTTGTATCTCCTCATTTCCATTGCTATTTGACTGGTCTTCCCGGTTTCCCACATTGTTCGAACGTTCCATGTACCTATAAAAATTTTTGCTCTGGTTGTTAGAAGGGGCATCGGCCTCGTGGCTTCCGAAGGAACTCGGCTTTCACCATGAAGCGTCATAATTCTTCTAACTCCCAGGGCAGAGTTTAAATGGTTTGAATTATTTTTTCTGGTAAGCGTTTTTTTAGCGAGTTAGTTTTCTACGGGATGGGGACGCTAACCCCATGCCCAACCCTCCTCCTTTACCCGGGCTTGGGACCGGCAGTAACTCTAGAAGAGCTACAGGCATGATATCAGTAAAACAAATATTGTCAAGTATACTCAGCTGATGTTTTTTCTACACGATGTCATCACTTATTGATTATTTGACGTAGACCACTCAACATATATCTTAATTATTTGTCAGTTCGAGTCCAGAATGAACATCAAGTCTGAGATGCAGGTACATTCAGCTGACGAGTCACAAATAGGGAGAAATGGGCGTCCTAGACTCCAGCGCTAGCCACCTTCCATCTCTGCTTATAATGCTTGTGATTATTTTATTAATTGAGATTAGAATTATCCAGTTTATGATAAATA
This sequence comes from Schistosoma mattheei, assembly GCA_944470405.2. NCBI lineage: Eukaryota > Metazoa > Platyhelminthes > Trematoda > Strigeidida > Schistosomatidae > Schistosoma > Schistosoma mattheei. The sequence goes on along the minus strand of OX103948.1, from coordinate 1,145,414 downwards.
TTTCTCAGTCGTAGAAACCACTTACTTCCCTGTACCTCTAAATGACTAACTTTATGAAATATTATTATTATTATGTATTATTATGTATTATATTATATTATAATCATCATATTCGACCTTTTAAAGGTTCTCTACTGGGACACCAACGGTTGAATAAAAGCTTAAAGTAAATTGTCAAAGGAATTGTCAACTTCAAGTGGTGTTCTTCAGGGTTGTCAGTTTTCCCTATTTTTATTTGATTTCGAAATATTTTTGAGATAACATTCTGATTATCTAACTTTTTAGAAATTGATTATATGCCAGAAGAATCTCCTGTGAACTTAGAATATGCAGATTACATAGTCCTGTTTGATGAGAATACTGAAAAAATGAAGAGTTTTCTGATCATTGTAGACAAGAATCCCAGCATGTTTCGGATGCGTTTCGCTCCCTCTAAATGAAAGATATTGCTTCAGGATTAATTTGCATCAACAGCTAAGCTTCTGATAGGGAGTAAAATAATTGAGTGTGTAAGGCACTCCACTTATCTTGAAAGTCTCACTAGCCCAGGTGGGTTGGTGTCTGACTAAATCTCGACTAATTTTTACAAAATCAAATCACCTCTCGCGTAGGCGAGATATTCGTCTCTCAACCAAATGACAAATATACTGCTCAGAAGCTAACTCCGTTCTACTTTCCAGTGTGAAACGTGGTCTTCAAAAACAGGGGATATTTATAGCTTACTAGCATTCGATCACAGATGTCTTCAAATTGTTGTCCATAAATGTTGAAATTATCGAGTTAGCAATTTTGAGGCTGAATTCAGAGTTATTATATTTTATTTATTTATTTGAACACAGATATTGGTGCAATGGGGCACCAGATACATATGCCCCACACAAATCTCATTCAGATCACCGGGTAAGAATGGCGAATCACTTAATGAGTTAGTGAAACGCGATAATGACTCGTTTAGGAGTGGTCAAACTAAGATATGACACTAAGTTCATGAAAAGTGACTGTTGAACTGACTCATGTAGATAGGTAGGTAGAAACTACCTGTTTGAGGTTCGCGTGATTATTGTATCTAATATTAGTGGTTGTTGTAGTCAGTGTATAGTCAATAAGTAATATTCGAGGAGAATGAAACAGTTTACGGAGCGAAACACATATTTGAAGATGGACCATTGGTCACTATGATCTTGTAAATGTCAATCAGTTAGTATGAACTTACGCTCACTGTTAAGTTTGACGGTCAACATAAAAACATTATTTTTAAATCGTAAATATGCTTCAGCTTTTGGTAAATGTTCACTATTTGTGTAGGACTGAATTTGTCTAATCATAAGAAACTGGTTTTATTCAGACATTTGATTTAGTGGGGTTTTTTTATTTAGAGGTACTTTAAGCACATAGAGCTTACACAAAATTGATGACTTAAAAAGAGATATTAGGCCATATACAGTAGTTATTCGATTAGTAAATATGTTTTCTTTGGAATTTATGTAAGACTACATCAAAAGAAGCACAAGAATTTTAAAGTTCAATAAAAAATAGATAATTAATTTATGATACATTAACCATAACAACATTTTACTGAAACTAAACTGATTATGGATTAGAAAATGCTAGTTGGAAGCCTGTGCTCTATTGGGAGTAACAGGCGTGAATAACTAAATAATGTACAAATCTGTTAGATATTAATGAATCGTTTTATTGTGTAGAGTATTGAATTTGTTAGAAAAACTTTAGAATCACAAATTATAACTTATTAAGCATTTGCTTTAAAAAAAAATTTTATGTGGCTATTTAACACTAAAAAAAATTAGAATTATAAATGTTATATTTGATATTCTAAATTCTTGTTACTAGTATCTTTAAAAACCAAACAACGGTTAGATGATTAAAACATTTCAAATACAAGTAACTTTTTCAGATTCAGATTCAATTAAATAGACTTAGGTGAGGGTGGTTCAGTCAGTCAGTTACAACGTAGAACTTCGTACGTACGTACATCAGTTAGAGTTGCCACACCACATTAGCACAGATATGCAGTGGTCGATTCGAATCCCGTAGTGCTAGATGTAGTATAATTATGAGCTGTAATCAGAAAAATCAGGGTTTGAAGATGTTATTCAAGTATAATCCAGTGAAATAAATTTGGAAAGAGAAAGAGAAAGGGACATGAAGAATACATATTAGAATTTGCGAGAACACAAAGAGTGGATGCACTTGCGCCATTGCAAACGGTTTTGAGCCATGTCATTCAGGGTCTCTAACCATCGGTTGCTATCATCTCGCGGATCCCATCCAGGTAGTATACACCTACCAATATGATTCAGTCCACTTGTCAGTGACTTCATGGACTTGTTCCATGTTTTGGTCTGACCGCCCCTAGCTTTTTTCCAATCTACTCCTATACAACAAAACATCGCACATCGAGGCAGTCGGTCGTTGGGCATACGTAGCACATGTCCCAGCAATCTCAACTGATGAAGTCTCACTACGTCATCAATTGATTCACCATCCTTACCTAGTATCCATTTCTCAACAACTGCGTTACTTATCCGGTGGTCCCTGGATATACGAGCAATATTTCAAAGACACCTATGATCAAATACTAGTAACCTACGAATATCCTTTACTCTTACCGGCCATGTTTCACTTCCATAAAGTAGGACGGAACGAACTGCTGCGCAGGGTGGTTAAGAACAATCAGCAAACGTCATATTAAGGGTAAGGTATTTAATGAGCAAAATAATTTTATTAATAGACTGACCACATTGGCGATATTCTGAGAGTACTCTACCAGAAATTATATTAGCCAGTGAGGTAAATATTCAGATGTTATATATATGCATATATATATTTTGTTCAGAAGGTAAAGGTTTTTGATAGATCCTATTTTCTATAACATAGGTATTACTGTCGAACTTCTAGCTAGTTAACTGACCATTTAAACATAGATTAATTTCTAGGTAAACACTGTACAAAATAAATTCATGAAAATCAGTGCAATGGACAGTTATTTTGTCATAGTTTGGAATTCTTCAGTAGTGCAGCCTCACACAAGCTTGACATCAAAGCCATCAGTTCTTTAAGTAGCTAATATTTCATTGGCCTAATGAGCACAAGTTTATTTATTTAAATCATGAACTTTAAAAAATCCATTTTATTTAAAAAGATAGTGGTTTTAAATACAACCACCAGATAGACATTAACAATGAAGAGCGGTTCAAATAACACCACACAGTTGCTATTTTCCTAGTTTTAGACTCTTTAGAATATTAAAACTAAAAAATTTGTTTTTGTGGAAGATACATGAAGACTGAATTGGCGGATTAAAATATATGAAACTAAGTAGCGCTTTATATATATATATATATATATATATATATATATATATATCACTTCTGTTAAAACTATGCAGACTTTCAGATTAGAACCAATAAAGTCTATGAGAATCAAGTCCATATCGTAATATGGCGATGCAGCTATTAAAGACCAAATTTGTCGGTCATAAAATAAAGCGCCCGACTTTAGAGATAACGTTATAGTTCAGGATAAGATTTATAGAAATGCAGGAAGGTGTATTTTTGATAGAAATTACTTTCTATGGTCTCTGGGTTATTTAAAAAGTTGGTTTAGACAGAAACTGTGCATTTGTTCACACGTTGACTGTGACCATGCAGAAACAAAAATGCTCCAACCTAACTTGTTGTTATTCGCAATGGTTCGAGACGGAAGTTCCATTGTCAGATAAACCAACTAACATTAGCAAAAGGCGCTAAAATAACTTGGAATTCACACAGATACGTCTAGTCCTCAGTTGGTCATCTTGAGCGCTTATTAGTCAGATGGTGAAGAGTTTGCGATTACTTACTCTCAAGACACCATGTATATCAATAAATAACCATAAACATATGGTGGCTTGTGAATAGTAATTACCAACTAAGTATCTTAATCAAACTTTTGTTACACAAAGCTAGCTTCATTTAGTTTTAGAGTTGTTACGAGGAACCATCAGCTTATTATTTTTACCCATTTTCTAGCCGGTAGAGTTTGTACAGATTTAGAGTTTCATTGAATAACTGTATTTTTTCTTGAAACCTTCCCAATAATATCATCATTGTAAGATCGTTGTCGTTTCGGAGACCGTCTACCTATTGTTTGTATGATTTTTTAGTATTGATACCCTGTATCAAACGTGCCTGTACTCTGAGAGTAATTTATGAATTTCGTTTATTCTACTTAACTTTTTTGATCCGCAACCGTCACCTTAGCAATAAACCTCGGCGAAGTCGAGTTGGATTATTTATTTATTTATTTGAACACATAAATACTGGTACAAGGAGCAGCAGATACATATGCGCCACACAAACCTCATTTGATTTGTGTGAGGGGTGTGATACTGCTCGGGTGCCCAAGCCGAACCACGTGGTTTTCTTAGGGAGCCAAACCCAGAGCCTTCGACTTAAAGGTCTGATCTATAAGACAGTGGAGCATCGTAAGGAGATTCAGTCCCATGGTAGCCGGTGACAAACGATTGGTCCATACGCCATTTGTTCCCTCAGAATCCTGAAGTCAGCGCATGTGCACCATTAGTTTGAATCAGCGTTTTCCAACTCCCCTAGATAGACCATTCGTGTCCACCAACCGCGTTAGAGCGCCGGACATTTGCTAGATAGATAGACAGTTTAAGTGCAAAAGTTCTGTTGGATCACTGTGGCATGACTTCATTCTTTACTTATTTTGTTTACCTGGTAAAGATCACTCCGGAGTGATCCCCAAAGAACAATAGCTTTTTCATCTATGATTCGATTAAAACAAAAATTCGGAAGCCATTTATATAGGATGTGGACTCATTTTTATAGAATATGAGGCAAAATTCTTAAAACAAGTCTAGATTAGCATAACAAGTGTAAGTTAGTTGATCTGATTATCAAACACTCTAATAAACAGAATGCCCTGTACTTCAAATGTTCTGTACGATCGGTAGTATTTGCTTCGTCACCGTCTTATACAAACCTTAACTCATTTTAGCTCAACGCACTACGACCTTTCAAACCGTGCAATGATAACTTCGCAGGTAGCACGAAAACCATGAAAGTAAAAATCCCATGACATTATTGACTATCGTTTCATTGTGAGGCGGCTATTAAAGTCTATTTTTCTTAAAAAACAGGATGTAAAACTTTGGATATGACTGAATTACTGCAGTGATCCTTACTAAAACCCCATAACCCTGAGACGACTAACAGTGGTTAAAACCAAATCCTACAGCGTGGTGATGAGATTCAGGAAGTTTCATCCCTTGGAGTTACATGTTTGTTTCCCTTGGTATACTGAATCTATTTTCAACATGAGCATGGTGATTTTTTAGTCAACTAGGTGCATAAGACCTTGCGATTTAACCTATAGAATGGGTTCAAGACACAAAATGTTGAATGACTGAATGAAAGCAAAATAATGAAGGACTTACTTTATATTTGTAAATAGTTCCCTTGTATAAAACCACACGTGTTTTATTGTGCATATTGCCTCAGGGAAGGCCCGTAGAGGACCAAGTAGTTAGCACATTAAAGACAATCATGGTGGAAAGTAATAATCTCAATGAACATAGATGAGTAACTCGATGTTAAGTTTGGGACGCGATATCGTGCTACTTTTTTTGAATAGAGACAGTGAGGCAATGAAAATATGTGAAGCAATAAAACATTGATTTACAATGTACAACATCCAGTTTTTGTCATCCTTAACTCAACATTTTTTACGATTGAGACTGGGCGTCTAGTATGCTCAGTAACTTGATATTGATGTCATTGTTCGCAGATATTAAATTCTATTGCAAAGAATACGTGAAAAGCATTACTTAGGGATGTGTAATATGAATTCATCAAATGTCGTGGATGTTATTCAGGTGCTTACTAGTTAGTTTGTGTTAAAAAAACCGTGTGCTGTATGATTAAGCTTGAATAAACTCTTTTGATTTTTGACTTTGTTGTATTAAATGTACGATAATTAAGTCCGCAAAATTAGTAATTCTGTCTTGGACGTCTTGATTCGTTTTTACTGAACAATCTCTATTTGAATGCCCCAGTCTCACATTCTACACAGATCACGAGAGGGTTCACCGTTCTAAGTATCACTTGCAAATACCGTCCAGCCTCGACCAAACGCTACTGAATATATCGACAAAATTGACATAATTGTAGTGACTCACATTTATCACGAGAACACGACTGGTTTAATAAAAACAACTATTATTATAACCAACTGTACCAGTGCTTGTTTTCATGTGCTTTTGTTTGACTGTGCTAATGACAGCTATATTTTGTTTCCATTCTCTTACTCACACTTTGATTGTAACTTCGCGCGAATTCGGTTACGTTCTGTAACCAAGCTTGTATACTGGCACGATCTCGGTATCCTTTCGATACCACGAGATCGCCAGAAAATAAACATTCGATATGGTCGATTACTTGCCTACTGGTATTTGGCTTCTCGGGGATTTTATGGATTTGTTTGGTTACGTCCAACCTTCCCCTTCTGATTAACTTGGCACGTGTTTTTTGGTAGCGGTGTTCATAGTCAATTTCGACTCGACGCCACGCTACATAATATCTACGAAATCATTCAAACCTGGTTTCTGTTTTGATTGGGCTGAGCATAGTTCATGTTGATTTTATACAAGAACATCGTGACTTGAACAAACACTACACTCAAACAGAATAATTTCATACTGAATAAAGTACCACATTGGACAAATTGTTGTCAAAAACTAAGTCCCAAACACGCAACATGGTTCCAGAGCTTGAATACTTCCTACAGAATAGTAGGGGGATTAAATGTCTTTGGTCCATGAACAGTTTCGGCGTTAGACGAAGGATCGATGAATGTAAGACAGTCTGCTCAGCCTCGTCGGTTTCAGTGACAAACAATGATTTCAGTCTGTTGCACTTCATGGACGGGATCATGGAACTTGCTTCATCTTTATTCTTTTCTATCCTGTTCTTACCAAAATATGCTGTTGTCTATAAGCGTGACCGGACTGGCCACGTTAGGTATTAACTGAGGAGTGTGACATCGATGTAAGATATCAGGTCATATTATTTCATTCAACTCCAACAGATCGATCATTCATAAATGTCACCAGTATTTGTGACTTGTAGGATAATAATGGCGAAAAACTGGGAAAGTGAGTTATGAACAGTAATAATATCAGATTTCCTGATATTGTTTGACATCGCTCTACTGTGCTTTTCAAATTCAGGCTACCACTAAAGTGGTGCATGTTTGATATGCTTCCCGAAATATTTTTATACGAAGTATCTAAATGGCTCGTTTTCAGTTAACCGGAAGTGGAATGGATAACTGCCTAGCTGGAAAATTAAAATGAAATTGTTGCTGTAAAACAGGCTTTAATGGATGCAAATTTACACAAGTAAGGAAGCTGGAACAGTCGGCGAAAACACCAATATATTTAGTTGATTGCAATCATTGCTATGGTAATGTGATCGAAACCATGTTAGGCAAGTCAATTATACTAAAGTAAGGAGGAATTTATTCGTTCTCGACAGAGAATAACATAATATTACTCTTTACTACCTGTTAGTCATGCACTGCTACTAAAATACAGAATCTTTGGTAATTGGGTTTACTACCACGTCTAGGAACGCATTTCCCCATACCTTGGGCCTTTAGTAAACATCGAAGAAATGACGAAATAGTCGTCGAGATTACGGAAACCCTCTTAGTATGCAGATTTTATTCGTATTAGATGGTAGCTATATTAAATGTTACCCCAGCCTCCTAAATTATGTGAGTAGGTCGAAACGTTAGTTTTTCGCGAGGGTAAATGAGGGTGAGGCGGTGTTAGAATTTTTGTTTGTTCGTTAATGTCCTGGCTCAAATTCATCCACTTTGTTTGGTATGTTTACGTTGCCTACCACTGACCAGTGTACACATATATCGTGGTTGGAGCAAGCAACGGCAAGTGCACAAGAATGGGGAGTAAAATATTTGTGATTATTGTCAACAATTTAAGGACTTTTGGTCGTAACTTGTTCGTCAAAGCGAACTGTAGCTGCATAATCCATAAGGTCTTACGTGGAAGTCACATCATTGTCTGCACTGACTCATTGCATCGTAACAATTACCAATACATGACGGAAAACAAATTCAGGCTGGGCTAGAGATAGAACAATATATTTAATATGAGTAGAAGCGAGTTGTACAGATCGACCACGACTGCAAGGCCGAGCCATGCCGTCCGATCAATTTGAATTAATTTAATTCATTCTTCCTGCCTTCATCGTTTCGATTTTCTCCGTGTTAAATGTTGGGTATCTATTTCCCATATTGTCTCGTATTCAGCTCTAAGGATTGTATAGTTAGGCCCTAATCCCACTGCGAACGAATCTAGGCTGCCTGATTACATTACAAATTGCAATTCAAAAATATTCTTCTACATAGTCTTAATTTTAATAGTAGGCTCCGGAGTTTTGGTTTGAAATTGGTTTGACCGAGAACTACCTTATAGTTTAGTTATCCTACTAGTGCAGTGTGATGGTACCCAAATCTGTCAATTAATACGACAAATCAATTCATAAACCTAAATACTCACAGCAATGACGTCGATGGGTTTAGTGAAAATTTTTAAAGACGGTTCTACTAATTAATAATTCGAATGACAGAGAAGATATATTACAACGTATGTGTAAGCCTGGTTAATGTGTAGGTTGATGCGGTGCATGAAAATTTAAAAAATTTAAAAGATGTGTAGGAAGTAATTTGCCTACAGGTGTAACTCTAAGTTATTCTGTAGACTGTCGAACACGGAGTCTTGGTTTAGCCATAGTCAGAACAAGTAAGCTATATGGCTTGATAAACTTTATCTGTTTCTGGAACATAAATTAACACCGTTAGTATACAAAACAAACAGTACAGTCTGTTAACACAGGGGAAAACAGAGACATAAGTAACACACCGTACGGTAACTAGAGGCTAGGAAAAATGGGTCAACAAGGCGAATATTGTTTTATAGTGGACATAAAATTGTGATTGGGGAATAAACAAGACACAGTCATACAGTGTCAAAGGAAGTTAATGTGATGGTGGCAGTTTCACTTATCATTAATGGGTTCGTTTATCGATCACACTTTACACTGCCCCCGAAACACACCACGTTTATCGTTCTAGGTAGTCTTAACCGTCAGATAACCGGCTTTCAAAAGTATAGTTTCCGTACATCCCGAACGATTCCTTCGTTCGCTGTTCTCAACTTTGCTGTACGAACTCGTCCATCAGGGTCATAGCTTACCTGTTCGACAATGGCTTTACGCCATAGATTTCTCGGTGAGCCAATATTGTTTACTAGAGGATAAGTTTGAACAATTGTATTCAACTGAATTCAAAGACCCATTTAGTCGTACTCCATCGATGTCTGTGGAAGATCGTATAGCATTCAGCTCTTTATCAAATTCAGTGCAAAGGTTAAATCGGCACTATCAAATAGCTCTGCCTTGGAGGCACTAACACAAGTTACCATATAATAAGAAATTAACAGAGCGTAGACTCAGCTGTTTGAAATGTCGACTTATTCGGGCTACGAAGTTGCTCCAAGACAATATGAACGCCATGACTCGGCATATAAAACGGGATTATGACGAAAAAGTAAACAACATCAACTTTGATGAACGAATTTCGTATCTTCCTCGTCACGCTGTCTTCCATCCCAAGAAGCCTAACACGTTATGAATAGTGTTCGATTGTGCAGCTCAGTATGCTGAGACGCCTTTAAACAAGAATCTTTATTCTGGGCCTGATTTAGTCAACAACTTAGTAGATGTTTTCACCGGGTTCCGGCGACGACCAATAAATCTTCTGTCAATTGCCTAAATATCTGTTAAGTTTGGAAGTTAATTCTAAGTGAATTTATTAATTTAGCAAGCCATTTTTATGATAGATTGTGAAACCGAAGAGGTCTTGATGCAGAATGTTGCATATGTGGCAGAATGGTAGTTTTTGGGAACATTTAATTCAAGTCGGAGCAGTGTATCGTACTTTTAAGTAAAATCTGTTCCTTCTCATAGTTATAACTTGACCAAATGATCATATTAGAAGGCTTGAACACACCCTTCCTGATTTGCATTTGGGAGAATGTAGAACCTGTGGTTGACCCGTTTGCATGCAAAGCGAGCGAGAGCCATAACAAAGCAAAAATGATGAGTATGGAAGATGGCTGGGAAGCCAACTCCATTTTAGTCAAACGTTACTCAATATTTATAGTCAGACAAAATAAAGATACAGACATGTGATTAATGAAATAAGAAGGGCACACATATATACGCTCATATAAAAACAGTCAAGACTGACAAGCGAATAATTGACAAGGTCAAAATATGACTCAAGTAGAATGAATAGAATGGAATGTCCGAAAGCTAAAATAAGGTATATGGGCCTGGCATAATAACTGACACTACATAGCCCCCTCGTAGAAAATAGCACATTTAAAAAATGTCTGTTTTCGAAAATAACACTGAAGTGATATGAAGTTAACGTTAACAATAAGTAGCCAAAAAATTGTACAACACTCGATAAAGTACAGTGTCACATGAGGGGTGAGTGTATTATATGAAAATGTCATACTTATGCAAAAGAATACATGAATATGGAAAAGGCGCGGACAAAAATGGAAACGTTAGCATGCAAATATGAGCAAATTAATGAGCGTACAAAATATTAACATGTAGTAATGCTATGACTGTCTGAACGATAAAATAACACGTTTGTATGAGCGATTCAAAATATCGTGAAAATAGTAATAAATTGTTTGTGGGTAGGACAGGGAAATAAATCGTCAAAATGAGTACAGTAGAATATGACAGAAATTGGTCTGTGGTGCTGACAAAATAGTGAAATATGCGAAATATATGTTCTGTTGAGCCGCAGCAGAATAAATAGCATCGACTAGTGATGAGTGAATTCGAATTTAAATGCGTAGTTCCCGTTCGTAGGATGATAATAGGAAAGTCGTGAAATGATATGTGCATCGACGGGTGATATTCGTTGCTGTACTGCAATTGATAATAATCATAAAATTTGAAGTCAGTGAACGTTGTCGTCTGCGTTATGACAGATGCATTGAGTTATCGTTAAATATGTATTAGTAGAAAAATGACCAGAGGAACAGAATAGTGACTGAGTAGACGAGGTACGTAGAGTCGTATTCCTTTTTGGTCATGAAGCCTAGAGTGGTTTGTGTGGTTTGAGGGAGATGCGCTCGATCTCGTTTGTTACAAAACCGTACCAAGGCATGACAAAAATACCAATACATATGATTAGCGATGGCGACGTATGAGACTGACTTGGATGTGACGAACAAGAGTGTATCTTTGAGAGACTAGCTCTAAACTCTATGTTCTGATATACCGTGCGATGGGTATAGAATAGTAGTTGCAGTACTCGAATAGCGTTTTTATTGATAAATGATGCGGCATACAGTTATGCACGTGGAAGAATGGATAAGATGAACGTAATGGTTATTAATCAGCTAGTTAGAGGCATCCACAGACATAATAGGAGGCGATTTCGAAATGAAAAATGTATGTTGTGATAACATAGAATAATGACCTCGACTAAGTGAATGAATGCAATATTAGATCAAAATGACATGAAAAATTGGAACGAACTCACTTAAAGCAGGAAGATTTCACGTTTTTGAATAGTAAAAATATCCCAATGAGTTCTCACAAAGTGGAGTGGAATTTTCATAAAATGATAATTTGTTCGGTGAGTGATATGATTGCGAAAATGTCGTAATTTAATGACAGCACGAACAAGATTAATAATTCCACATTCGGTCATGATATTGATAATAATTTAATAATAAGCATATAATGATAATTTGAATCGTAATTGAACAAACCGACGAATGGATCAATGAGAATAGTTGACATGAGGACAAAGTAATAATAAGATTTGCGCATGTCCATGTCGTGCTGCACAGGCTTCGCTGAGTGCGTCGGATTAGAGATTGAGCTGGACCCGTTGAGTGTGTTCGTCGAATGTATCAAGTGCAGAAATCTCTTCATCTACGTAGCTTGCTGCGTTAGGTTCGTCGTCGGCGGGCTTACCACTGTGGTGGCCCGTTTGCATGCAAAGCGAGCGAGAGCCATAACAAAGCAAAAATGATGAGTATGGAAGATGGCTGGGAAGCCAACTCCATTTTAGTCAAACGTTACTCAATATTTATAGTCAGACAAAATAAAGATACAGACATGTGAATAATGAAATAAGAAGGGCACACATATATACGCTCATATAAAAACAGTCAAGACTGACAAGCGAATTGACAAGGTCAAAATATGACTCAAGTAGAATGAATAGAATGGAATGTCCGAAAGCTAAAATAAGGTATATGGGCCTGGCATAATAACTGACACTACAAACCTATCAGATGGTTCGTCAAACATCTAGTGTCTACAATCAAATGTAAGGCCTGTTTAGCGTAAAAGGGATGTTGCTAGATTCAGGAAGGACGTGAAATCATGTCAATTAGTTAACTTATCAATTTGATTTCGAATGATGACCTTAAAGTCCAAAAAACTCCAAGGACAAGTTACGCGCAAAAGTTGTTACACGTCATTTTCAGTTTCCACGATGTTGTTCTGCCTAATTTTTCTTTCTCTGTGCTTTTGTTTCTGTGAAGGTATGATTACAAAGTTCGTCCAGTTCTAACTGGTTTAGCCAAATCAAATCGCATATTGCTTCGAGATGTAGACGTCATAACTTTATATCATGATAAATTTGCCCAATCAAGAAAAGGTTATAGATTACCCCAGGTAAGCTATAGTGGTTCATGGATATTTTTCAGCTTAAATGTATTGGTGGGAGTGGTTTTAAACATCCCCAGTATTACCCCAAGGTTGTCCAGTGTTATAATCGCGGATTCGACGGTCGTGATGTCCAATGGGAATGCAAAGCTGAACTAGATAAGAGTGTTTCCTTTGGGGCCGTGAACGTTAACTGTGAAGGCTATGACTACCCAGAGGACGAGTATATTGTTTATGGCTCGTGCGCTGTAAGTATTTTAATGCTTCTGTCTCCATATGAAATGTACTCTCACTTACTTTATCTTACTACAGGCTCGGGAAAACATTTTTTCAGCGCAAAATAACGCTTATTTCAGTTTTTGGTTTGTTAAATGGCTTCAAGACATTCACAGTAATCGTTCAAGATTTTGCTACACAGTCCTATTTTATTAGATGCATAGTTGTGAAGTGTTAGTGGCGAGACTAATTTATGGACGAGCCAATCAAAGTCGGTTTAGAGATTTCTAGGTTACAGCGCCAACTTCAGTGCTTAATGCTAACTTACGATCGGTTCACAGGGAATTTTCTACAAAACGTGGTAATTGAGCGAATATAACAAGTAAAACGGTGAAACTCTATTTATGGACGACCTTTGAACGTATTTTAAGTGACCTTGAGAACATAAGCCAATCAGAAAAAAGCTAGTATAAAGCAAAAATATATTATAAAAAATGATGAATTACAATAGATATCTTCTTTTACATGATTTAAGAACTTGTTGAGGTTTGATAAAGGTTCAGAAGTTTTAAATTATAGTGCATGCGGTATAAGAACTCGTCCATATGGTTCCATAATAATCGTCCTCTGGAGCCGTGGTAGGGTCTTAAAAGATGCTTCAGTCTAGACCACATGCCTTCAATAACTACCGCCTCATCTATTTCCACTATCTTTCCAACTCCTCCAAATGATTCATGTACTCGTGTCATTTTCATGGCGCATATATCACGACAATATTCACACCACTGAACGGCGGAAGTTTCCGTAACATCTGCAAAAGCCGCAGCTAATGTTACTGGAGACTTTATGATCCAATTTGCAACGATTATCATGATTTGTCTTAGCCTTAACCGTGACCGGGTAAAAAAGTGCCAGTTCGGGCAGATTTTTTCTCCAAAATATAGTACAACGAAATACAATGTCATCACGGTAGTCTGCACATCGTGCTGCGGTCATTTGATTGCCACAGTCACAGATACAGGAACTCTTAATAGTCCCATCTGCTGTAGTTTCTCAACAATCACCTCTTCTCTAAAATCTGCTGTAAAACGATCGAATGCGAGCATCTCGCATTGAACTTAGCGTCGTGACCTTGAAACTCTCTAAACGCTTCTGATTGGCTCGTCCATAAATTAGAGTCCTACCAGTAAAACAGTGAGACTATAACTTGTGGACGAACCAATCAGGTATAAGATAATAGATCTGGGATTTTAACGCAAAAGCCTTTCATCCATTTGACTAAATTAATTTCTGGAATTATAGCTGATGTCATTTCGTGATGAAAACCCCATATATAATTTCTAACTAAGGCAAATTACGACAATTATTGCGAACTGGATAATAAAAGCATTAGTAACATTGGCTGCAGCCAGGTACTACAATATATACGGATGTTTGGAGAGCGTACAGACTCCTACATAGGCTTGGTTATGTTCATCGTGTCGTTATCCACAACTAGCATTTTGTGCACTCAACAACCGGAGTGCACATAAACAATATTGAAGCTATATGGTCGAGACTGAAAAAGTTTTCGAGACTTTATCATGGCTCCAGAGGCCGACTATTCTGTAGCAATATGGATGATTTTCTCTACTGCATGCATTACGACGTTAGAACCTCTGAACCTCTTTCTAACCTTGACAAGTTTTTGAATCATATATAAGAAGTGTATTCACTTTATTTCCTTGGTTTTGTATGATATATTTTTAAAATTATTTTTGAAAATACGACACAATTTGTAGAGTTTGGTACATGTTTAATGTCTGACTTTCTTGTATTGATACGACGCTCCGATTATTAGTAGGATTAGTCTATGAAAACTCAACCGAATTACATTTCTTATCAGTTAGTGGTTTAGATGACTTAACTTGCTCAATCTGAAAAGTTTATGGATTACCTAAGTTAAGCTGTAATGTTTCGTGTATATTTGGCAATGATATGTCAGGGGAATGGGTTAGACTGTTTGATATTTGCTTATCTTCAGAGCATTCAAGTAAGTTGGGGAACTCATCTAAATAATCGACTACCATATGAACATGCATGGTAAATCATCAGTTGGGGTTAGTTTAGATTAAAGAGAGTTAAGGTTTATTTAGTCTGTTAAGTCTTTTGGAGATTTGTCTTCAAATGGTAAGAATCACTTCGCTTCTCAGAATCTTAGCTACTTAATCTAAATCTACTTGGTATTATATAAATGGTGTTATTTACGCTTTTACCTTCATAAATTATATTTTAGAATTACATTGAGTAATTCACTAAATGGACTAGTTCTACTTTTGTACTTTTGACCACATTAGTTTATTGTATTAATTCGAAATGAGATAATTATTTGAATGCATCCACATGGCTATCAGGAAGACAGTGTTTATGTGTAAATTTATGGTAAGAATCAGTCATATGTTCGATTAACCATCATAGTTTAATCCCCGAAAGCCCTGGTACGGGCGAAATTAAGGAGAGTCAGCTTTATCTTCAAATGCTCTCAAGTGGCCACGTGCATACAACCACTGCCAAAGAAGTCCTACTCACTGCCTTCGCGCACCACGGGTGTTGTTTACTAAATTGAGAGGACGATAAGCGAATGTTTGGCGCTTTAACTGGGTTGATGGATATTGAGGATCCACCTAGGGAGTTGGAAACACTGATTTCAAACCAGTGGCACACATGAGTTCCAGGTTCCCGAGGGAACGAATGACATACAGACCAATTATTAGTCATCGGCTACAATGGGACTAAATTCCTTACGCTGTTCAACTGCCTTGTGGATTAGACCTTTAGGTGAAAGGCTCAGGGTTTGGCCCCTAAGAAAACCATGTGGTTCGGTTTGGGCACGCGGGCAGTATCTCAGCTCTCACACAAATCGACTAATTTATGTGGCGCATATCTATTTGATGCCTCCTTTTACCTATGTTTTTGTATTTGAATAAAAAAATAAATTAACCATCATGCTCCGTATTTGCGATGCCTTGAACAGATAAACTACATCTTTGTTATAAGTTATGGAGAACAAAATGGCCTCATCAGAAACCATCTATTTCGTATTTAAATCCTTTGCAAATATAGATAAACTATATATACCCGAATTTAAGTCTTTCTAATTTTTTTAAAAGCTGGAATACGAATTAAATGTACGAGGTTCTACTCGGGAGAAAATAAATCACAGGTATGTATCATTAATAAGTTTAGAATTGATAATTTCAAACAAATCGAACATTGTTGGGATATTAGTGATAAAATACTGACGTATTTGCGATATTACAATAATTAGAAATTAAAATTTGTGACGTTTCGTAATGCAATGTATGCCTCTTCTTCAGAGTAAACAAATACATATGTAAATTGGATAGGAGCATAATTTTAAATAGTGCAAAGCAGTAATTCGTTAGAAAGAGATCCATTGGCTGAAACTTGTTTCTAATGTTCATATAGGAATTGTATGTTCTTCATATTACCAATTTCACGTTTTATACACCCATTAACACATGTCATAGTATATACGGTTATGTCACAGAATAACCTGATCTAAAAATGATATAGCATAGACGTAATCAAATATATTTTGATTAAATCAAGTATTCTGTCTTGTTGCTCTACACCATTTAAAATTATGTCTTCATTTAATCTGGTTATTTATTTACTCTGAAAAAGTGGCTTATCCTAAGTCATGAAATATCTGAAATTTGAATCCTTATTTATTGTCTTCACAAACTGTTATATCCCAATACGAATAAAGAATGGTAACTTCTGGGATCCATTTATGGGCCAATACCATACGTATAATTTTATCGTATAATCGTTCAATAACTAAACTATTCATATTCATATTCCTCTTATTATAAGCTTTATTTTGACTTATGAACTGTTATTTACGACTTACCATTCTTCAATTATGCCCTGTTTATCAATTACTATCTCCCTTATTCACAGCCACATTTTGGTTAAATCTTGTACAAATGGTTTTTACTTTATGGTACGATGTGGTCTGTCGTGTTGGTATATAAACACAGTATATTTGAAACATATGATTCATATCGCAGAGGCTGAAATTAGTGCTCTGGACTTAACTGGCTGGGCTAGGCAGAGAGCAGGAACGATAAGAACTCTAGGTTGCTCGCAAGTGTTTTATGCGTCACTGGTCCGATCGATAATTCACTGTCCTTTAAATGGCGATATCATTACGTTATACATTAACAGGGCACACAGGCCAAAATTTATAACACAAACGTATCATTATTTTATGTTGTAAAGGTAAATTATGGTATATCTATTTTCCACTAACGGTGTGTTTGCTTTTTTGTACTGTTTATCAATAAAATCAGTAGCCAGTACTATGAATAAGTATTTACTAGATATCACCATTGATTCAACTCGGAATAATTCAGTCCTTTTATTAGAAACTGATGTCTACTTGACTTTTATTTACAATGCCTTTTTAAGACCGTTTGACACTACCATTCCTAACCTTCTCATCTTGTAAATTTCATATTTTACTGTTCTAATGTAACATGTGTAAGCGTTCATCGTAGGTTTTACTTTAATTATAACTGTTTCTTCTGATCAAATTAAGTGAAACAGGGTGCAAACCCGTGATCTTAGCAGTCTAAAAGAGAGTGCTATAACCATTGTTTCAACCATGCTACATTGGTTTAAAGGTATTGGTAAAACACTTACTTTTAGTTCATCATGACTTAAGTTCGCTACGTTAACGTCTTTTATTTTGAATAATTGAATATGCTCTGTTCATGTACACGTTAAATGATCTATTAAATAAATCCACATGGGCCACGGTACAAACTGTTTTGGTGAGACATGTTCAAAACTCAGAGGTTATGAAATATTAAGGACTGTTTATGTCATGAACATACTTAAAAATAAAACGGTTCTTCTCAAATAGGGCAAGCACAAAGGTCAGCACAAAGCCAAGGTGTTGATCAATTTAGTGTGCTAATGAAATCACTAAACATATGAAGTTTCTTTTTCTTTCCTATCACTGATTTCAATGTTCAAATGATGGCTATTGAACTGAATTTGCAAAATCATTTGTACACATTATTCTAGCGAAATTTGAAAAGATGAGGCTATCAAAAATTGTGCCTTCTGAAGACATTTTATTATGCTTAGAGAAATGGAAACGAATATGCCGCAAGTTTATTATCAGAGATGGAGAGTATTTTGTTAGGTATAAGAATAATGAGCCTTACATATTATGCAACAACGCCTTTATGACCACGGTTCGCGTATTTATTGGACATTCCATTACTAAATCAGTCTGAACAGTTATCATTTTCATGCGTTACACTAGTGTCTTTTTCCAATTATTGTTTTACAGCTGAGTAGGTGTTGTTGCTACTCATCTTTAATTGTTTGTTTTTTTAATCTTTGTTCTATTATGCATTGTGACCTAATATGTTAGTTTGAAGTCACTAATTTCTAGTCTGAGCCATGTTGATAGATGCAGACTAGTTGGTTGGGGTCCGCGTGACTATCATAAGCAATAGTTCGAGATTCTGGGTGACATAGCTCAGAATCGATCACAATAGTGTCGGTGTATACACTCTTTGTCTTCCCTTAATCCGTGATATTAAAATTACTTCATTCCATTCTTCCTACGTACTAATTCTTTCTTCCTGTACTATGTCCTTGTATGCAATCTTTCTTTTATACATTACTACGATTGAAGTATCTACTTCTATGAATTTGGAGTTCATCTTGTTGTGCTAATGAAGTGTGATACCTTGAACCGATGCATAAATATGCCTGGTCCTACGTTGTAATTGACTGATTGTTCACTATATATATTCGGAAAATTGATCGCTCGTGAAGTAGTTTACTATATATACAGTAAACCGTTGTCTTTTTCAAACACTTAAATAAATAACTAGATTAAGTGTTATCAATTTCTGCAATTATTTAGCAATACTAAGTGATAACGGGCAGACATGACCCTTCAAGTTTTCAGAATTGAAACTGATTACTGAATGCTAGTAAGTAGTATAGTTTAGTATACAAAAATAAATTGGGAATGGAGAGAATACATAAACACACTTTCACACACCCAAGGCAGTCATAATACTTATGCTTACACTTATTTCCTCTCATTATACATTTAAGGTTTTCTTTGTTTATCTATTTTAGAACATTTGAAAAGGTGTATACACATGCACAAAATAACTCTGGCTACTTCATAATTATTGGATTGATTTTATTAGCTGCTATAATATGGTATTTTTGTATTAGGTAATGAATTGTTGATTCTTTTTAATATTGATGGTTTAATAACCCAATTTCTGTGTTTATTGTTGTAAAATATTGTATTGTGATTATAGTTATTAAACTATATAGATTTGACTTGATAAATTGAACATGGTCTGGCGAAACTTCATCGTCTGTTGAAATGAAGACACGATATCAGTTCATGAATTCATCAAATGTTGAATTAAATAGTGTTAGTGGGTACAGAATTCCTGGTTGGAGTCAACGAGGTCATATTGTTCAACTGGTTTAAAACGTCGAGCGACTTGACTCAGAATCGATCTGAATAACTCCACTCCTGAGTTTTACAGTTACCAGATATATTATATTCCGTGAATCAACTCCTTGAATCATACCGTCAATACCTAGAATTTCACTACAAATACTACTCCTACTTCTACCATTTTAGTATTCATCTTGGTGTGCTGATATTGTGTGACAACTTGAACTGATACAGGTTCGTATATGTTCCAGGTCCTACCCTTGACTGATTTATTCCTTAGGCATATTGATAAATCTATTTCTACTTGTGCTTGAACCCTCTATGTAATGTTTGCTGACGTATGGCAAAGAGTATTCTTGTGTTTGTGTGCTATCCAAAATGATTCTTATCTCAGTAACGAAAATAATACTACTGTTTTGTTATACAATTATCTGAGTATACTACACTTCCTATATGCTTGTCCAAACCAGCTACTTCGGTGAAAATAACCATGGATGAATAGGATTATTTTATTGTCTAACCAAATTAAGAATGTATGTTCAAATAATTCATAAATATGTACCTTTTTATTATAATTTTTATTATTTCGACCCAGCTATTCTTATTGGTTAGTAGTCGTAGACACTGCTCCACTCGACATAAAATGAATGTCCAACTCCTTAACTGGTTGATGGACATGGAGGGTCCACCTAGGGGAGTTGATAAAACCTGAATCCCAACCAATGATTCATATGGGCTCCATAATAAAGCTGCTACCTTGACGCGGTGGTCGGGCTTGCCTATCGTGATGACCCAACCGAGCTATATTGGCTGGAACATATGTTCCTGCAGGTTCTACCATGCCAGGCAGGTCGATTGGTGAACGGTAAGACTAAAAGCAGCAACTCAAGGTCTGAGGGCGAAGTCGTACTGCTGACTGTAGAGGGTGTGACAGCAGTAAGGTGTTTCCCTCGGACAACCAGCATGACAGCGATGCTGCCTTCCCACAAGGAGGGGTGGGGTTAGAAAAGGTCGACCCTAAAAATGTCACACCTCACCTTACCTCACGGATTTCCGTCTCCGGCGGTAAGGCCCTTTGAAGAACGGAGCTAACACGTCAAAAACCTTCCACAAAAAGGCCGTGCGCGACCGGCCTCAAGCAGTTGTCCCTTGGGCTCTGCGGTCACGCTCCCAGGTCGTCAAGACCAACACTAATCCAATTTCCTTTTCAGGTTCCTCAAGAAATACCCTTCCACGGTGTGGGCAGCCGGGAAGTGACATCAGCCCTCATACCCGTAACAGCACAAGAGACCAAGGTGGTCACATTCAAATCCTTCCTACACCTCCTAATACCTCTCTTATCTCCATGACTAACCCTCCTCACGTCTCTTTATCACCTCGCACCGCTAGGGCAAACGATTCGAGTACGTGGAACGCCATTCCTGGTCTCCTGAAACCACGCTCTAAACTACACGTAGGAGCTTTTAACGTACGAACACTTTGCCAAATAGGACAGCAGGCTTCCTTAGCTAAAACTTTAGAATCTCGCGCCATCGATGTGTGCTGCGTCTCCGAAACGCGCATACAGGATCCAAGTAGCGTCATTCATTTGACCTCACCATGCCAAAATAAAGAACCGACTCGATTTACGCTTCGTGTATCTGGAAGCCCTGATTCTGCTTCCCGTGGCCTCGCCGGCGTAGGTATAGCATTGAGTCCTAGGGCAGAACTAGCTCTCTTAGAGTGGATCCCAGTAGACAGTCGTTTGTGCGCTGTCCGACTGAACGGAACAGTAAGAATCCGGAAAGATAGGGACACTCGTCGTTGCCTCTTCGTCGTCTCTGCCTATTCTCCCACTGACTGCAGCTCAGATGATGTAAAAGATGAGTTTTACAGAAAGCTTTCGGACCTTCTCCGAAAAGCTAGCGCTCGGATGTAGTAATAGTGGCCGGTGACTTTAATGCTCAAGTAGGTAAACTAAGCGATAGGGAAAGACACCTAGGTGGATCTTATGGTGTCGTGGCTCAAAGAACAGATAATGGCGACCGTCTGTTGCAGCTATGCTCAGATAACCGCCTGTTCCTTGCAAATACTAACTTTAAGCATAAGGAAAAACATCTTTTAACATGGCGACCCCCTAATTCGTCCCAACGTTGGACCCAAATAGATCACATCGCTATCAGCCACCGATGGAGGGGCTCGATAGAAGACTGTCGCTCATTCTGGAGCACATGCCTAGATTCAGATCATGCTCTAGTGCGAGCGCGTATTTGCTTGCGTCTTACTGGACGTAGGAAAGACGCTGCAAGGAAACCTCTTAGGGTCTACTTAATGATAGTCAAGCTAAGAGTATATTTCAGGAACAACTAGGAAAACAGTTAGGCAGCCATGTATGTGATGCCCACCCCGATGCAGCATGGAATGATATCCGAAAAGCTGTGGAAACAGCAGTGATATCTGCTAGTAAGGTAAACCAGAAGGTTAGGGAGCAACACTGGATCTCAGCAGCATCTATCTCACTGATAGATGCTCGGAAACTCATTCCACCTGGCTCTGAACATAATGAAGAGCGGAGTCAGCTTAAGCGCAAGCTGACAAGAAGTCTACGCAATGATCGCGAACAGTGGTGGGTAGCGAAAGCAAGAGAGATGGAAAAGGCAGCGGCAATAGGTAATAGCAGACAATTGTTCAGACTCGTTAAGGAAACCGGAATTAGGAACCCGACTGTTAGCGAAACACTCTCAGAGAAAGATGGACATATTATTCATTCTCAATCCAGGAGATTGGATCGATGGGCAGAACACTTTAGGGATCAGTTCAACTGGCCTTCAGCCACACTTCAGATTCCCACGATCTCCAGTCAACCTGAATGGCAAGTTAATGTAGGTCCTCCGTCCCTTTACGAAGTTGAAAAAGCCATAGGAAATCTGAAACGAGGGAGAGCAGCAGGCCCTGACAGGTTTACTCCTGAGATTTTTAAGGATGGTGGTCCAGTATTAGCAATGAGATTAACCGAGGTCTTAGGTAGAATTTGGGAACTGGACGTAATCCCATCTGACTGGTCTCAATCACTGATTGTGCCAGTCTATAAGAAAGGACAAAAGTCCTCTTGTGACAATCACAGAGGAATCAGTTTGACTAATATAGTGTCTAAAATATTAGCTTCAATAATACTTCGACGCCTAATCAAAGCTCGTGAAGAGCAGATTAGAGAAAACCAGGCTGGTTTTCGACCTGGACGTGGTTGTATAGATCAGATATTCACACTACGTCAGGTTCTAGAACACAGACACACGTTCAGACGCCCCACAATGGTAGTATTTCTCGATCTTAAGGCGGCATTCGACTCTGTTGATCGTGAGGTTCTGTGGCAGTGTTTGTCACTGAAAGGAGTACCAAAGAAGTACATTAACCTTATAAAGGCTCTCTACTCTAACACAACTGGTAGAGTGAGAGCTTATGGCGAACTGTCATCAGAACTGATTACCTCAAGTGGTGTTCGTCAGGGCTGTCCACTCTCCCCATTCTTGTTCAACTTTGTGGTCGACGTACTTGTAGAGATAACACTTTCCTCGTCTAAATTTCCAGGGGTTGAACTTCTACCGGGAGGTTCACTTGTTGACTTAGAATATGCAGATGACATAGTTTTATTTGGTGAAGACGCTGACAAAATGCAGAGTCTTCTGACCACTCTAAGCAACAATGCAAGCATGTTCGGGATGCGATTCTCTCCCTCGAAATGCAAAATGTTGCTTCAGGATTGGGTTACATCGACACCCGAACTAGTGATAGGGAGTGAAGTAGTTGAGTGTGTCGACCGCTTCACTTATCTTGGAAGTCTCATCAGCCCTTGTGGTTTGGTGTGTGACGAAATCTCAGCACGGATACAGAAGGCTCGACTAGCTTTTGCCAACTTGCGTCATTTATGGCGTAGGCGAGATATCCGTCTATCAATCAAAGGACGTGTTTACTGCGCAGCAGTTCGTTCCGTCCTACTTTATGGCAGTGAAACATGGCCGGTAAGAGTAGAGGATATTCGTAGGTTACTAGTATTCGATCATAGGTGTCTTCGAAACATTGCTCGTATATCATGGGACCATCGAGTAAGTAACACAGTTGTTAGGAAACGGGTACTAGGTAAGGATGGCAAATCAATTGATGAAGTAGTGAAACTTCATCAGTTGAGATGGCTGGGACACGTGTTACGTATGCCCAACGACCGACTGCCTCGACGTGCGATGTTCAGTGGTATAGGAGTAGGTTGGAAGAAAGCTAGGGGCGGCCAAACCAAAACATGGCACAAATCCATGAAGTCACTGACAAGTGAACTGAGTCATGTTGGTAGGTGTAGACTACCTGGTTGGGGACCGCGAGATGATAGCAACCGATGGTTGGAGACCCTGAATGACATGGCTCAAAATCGTTTGCAATGGCGCAGGTGCATCCACTCTCTGTGTTCTCCCAAATTCTAATCTTCTGAATTCTTCATGTCCCTTTTTTCCTCTTTCCAAATTTATTTCACTGTATTATACTCTTTAAATAACATCTCCAAACCCTAATCTTCCCGATTACTGCTTATACTCTTATTACCTCTACCACTACGGGATTTGAATCGACCACTGCATCTCTGTGCTAATGTGGTGTGGCAACTCGAACTGATGTACGTACGTACGAAGTTCTACGTTGTTACTGACTGACTGACTGAATGGGCTCCAGTATTCTGAGTGTAAAAATGGAGTATGAACCCATTGTTAGTCACCGGCTTCCATGGGACTGCATCTGTTAAAACTGCTCCATTGCCTTATGGATTAGGTGAAAGACTTGGAGTGTGGCTCCCTAGGAAAACCACCTGGCTCTGTTTGGGCACACAGGTCGATGATAACTAGTCATTGTTATTGTGTAGCACATGCGTATTTGGTGCCTCATTGTACCAGTGTTTATGTGTTCAAATAAATAAATAAATGATTACATTATATAATATGAATGACAATGAAAGTTCGGATACATTGAGTTATATTGTCAATAAAGATTTATTCTAGTCATACTGTTTCTTCTTTTCTGTTTTCACTGTACATGATATCATTAGACCTTCT
Organism: Schistosoma mattheei; assembly: GCA_944470405.2. Taxonomy (NCBI): domain Eukaryota; kingdom Metazoa; phylum Platyhelminthes; class Trematoda; order Strigeidida; family Schistosomatidae; genus Schistosoma; species Schistosoma mattheei. Next base: position 1,120,797 of record OX103948.1, on the reverse strand, counting down.
ACATTTCCATGCGAGTATATTCCACCAACTGGATTTGACTTTTCACAATCACAACAACGACCACCACCTCCGCCATATGATGAGGCGATTTTCGATGGTAAGTTCCATTATGAATTAAATTAGTTAGTTTGTTGGTTAGTTCATTTCGTCAACTTTATTGTTATTTTCCTCAGATAAACATATAGAGCTGGTAATATTAATAAATTACAAAATACTTATTAGTTATTTTGCTCAGTTTTATAAGTCTTTGGCATCAACCCATTAGCGTTGAAAGTTGTCATCCGTTATGATAGTGCCCAATAAAATCTTAGCACAAATTTAGAGAGTTTTTTGTTGGTGTTTGTCAGCTTAGGCGACTGGCGTGGTAGGTGAGATTTTGGTCTAACAACTAAATGACGATTTTACTGTGTATTAGATCACTACTTTACGGTTGCTAAATGTGGTATTTAAAATAGAGGATATTCATAGCTTACTATTGTTTCATCATAGATATCTTTGAAGCATTGCTTGTATATTTTGGGATCACAAAATTAAAAACTCTGAGGTTAAACAGAATACTGGGTAAGGATAGTAAATCCGTTGATGAGTTAGTGAACATTTATCAACTGAAATGGTTAGGATCTGTATAACATGTGCCCATACACCAACTACATCGACGCGCTATAATGGTTCGTTGAGGACTGTTAGAAAGAAATGAATAGTGACCAAACTAAGATATAACTTGAAGTCCAGTGATTACTGAACTGACCCGTGTAGGCAGGTGGTGACAGTTCAAGTTGGCATAACCCATTAGCGCAGAATGATAAAGTTATCGGACCAAAAGAAAGAAAATTAGAGATAGTAACAGTGTTAGTGGTAATAAGAAACATTAAGCATCGAATATACGATTCAGGGAGAAAATATAAATTAGTAAAATAAAAACACAAAAAACAGTTTTGAAGAATTCGGAGGACGACAAAGTGTGGATGCACATGCACCATTGCAAACGATTTTGAGCCGTGCCATTCAAAGTCTTTAACCATGGCTTACGATAATCACACTGATCATAACCAGGTGGTCTACATCTGTTGACATGGATAAGTCTGATTGTCGATGACTTCATAGACCGATAACATGTTTTGGTTTTGGCTCCTCTAGCTTTCTTCCAGCCGATCTCTACAACAAATAACATAGCCCCATCGAGATAAGCAGTGGTTGGGCATACGTAGTACATGTTCCAACCACCTCAGTTGATGAAGATTTACTAACTCATCGATCAATTTGCCATCCTTATATTGTTCACAATTCGTCACTCAGATATTGCTTACTCTGTGGTTCTAAGTTGCACCAACAAGGCTTGAAGCCACATATGGTAGAGTAGAGTACCAGTAAGTTATGAATATCATCTGTTCTTATTTACCATTTTCTGCACCAATGAAGTAAACGGAACGAACTGCTGTGCAGTAAATTCGTCTTTTGTCGCTTATACCACGAGTGACGCTAGTTGACTCAAGATCAAGGGAGCTGAACGCCACCTCCAGACCAAGGAATACAAATATAGTCTGACGTCATGGAGTATGTCTTTTCTAGGAGCTGCCGGAGGATTTTTATTCTGTCTATATATTCACAGCCTCACTGACAGCCGTATTTGAATCCGTTTTCTTGATAAGGTTGAGTAGTTGTATACAGTTATCTATCTCTGCTGCCTTTTCCATCTTCTCTGCTTTCGCTACTCATTACTGCTCGCGATCACTACGTAGGCTCTCGAGTAACCTACGTTGAAGCCATCTCTGCTCCTCATCGTGTTCAGAGCCAGACAGTGTGAGTTTCCTATGATCTGTCAGTTCTGTGATTTCCGCTAAATCCACTGATATTTCTTAACCTTTTGGTTTAAGTTAGTAGTAGATATTACTGTTGTCTCCATAGATTTTTGGATACCACACCAAGCCAAATCGAACAGGTACGAACGTGTATCCCTATCTTTTCGAGAGTTTACTGTCCTATAGCACATATTCCACTATCTACTGGAATCCAGTCTAGCAAAACCTGTTCTGTTTTTATCGGTAAATGCTATACCTACACCATCAAGTTCACACTAAGCAGCAGTTAGGCCTCCAGATACTCGGAAGGTAAATTGTGCCGGTTCTTATATTGACATGGTGAGGCCAAATGAATCAGCGCTCTTCGATCCTGTATGAACGTTTCTCCAACACAGCATACATAGATGGCACAAGGTTCTACGATCCTGGCTTAAGAAGCATGTTTTCCCATTCAACAGGGTCCAAACTTCAAAATCTCCAACATGTAGTTTATATCTTGGTTTCAGGAGACTAGTTGTAGCATTTCGTGAACCCCAATCATTAACATCGGTGACAGGTGGTGATAAAGATATGAGAGAAGCGTCAGTCGTGCGAATGGGATAATTACTAAGAGATGAGGGAAGGATTTGGTCGTGGACAGGATGGTCTCGAGTGGTGTTAGGCATGAAGGCCTTTGTCATTCCATATCTCCCCACAGCGTGGACGGATGAAGTTCTTGAGTGACCCGAAAAAGGGTTGAATTAGTGATGGTCTTAGCAGCCGATGGAGTGACCACAGAGCCCAAGAGACAGCTGCATGAAGATGGCCGCGCACGGCTCCTTCTATAGGAAGTTTCTGGGGTGTTAGATTCACTGTTTGTGAAATCCGAATAGCTGCAGATGCTGGTTGTCTGAGAGGACCACCTTACTGCTGTCACATCCCTCTGCAGTCAGCAGTATGTCTTCACCCTCGGACCTTAAATTCTGTAAATTTGCACTGTAATATTATCCCAGTATTTTCGGTTGGTTACTTTTCTGCTCGTTATTCAGTCGTTCATACAAGTTACGATTTTCACTTGAGAACTTCGGAAAATGTATTGTGAGACTCGTCATTGATGTATGAGTATAGAATTATGTGATTTCATGAAAGACTTTGTTCATTATAAAGGTGTTTTTCTTGTCTCGCTTTTCATGACAGTGGGTATTTTTCTAATCTTCCTTCTTATTGCTCATCTTACCACCTTAATGTTTCTGGATGAGGTGACTTAAAGTATGAGAGCTGGAAGTCATAGGCATTTGCCCGTCCTATCATGTCTTGTCTATGACTGACATATATTTTCTATCAAGTGTGGTTGTTGAAAGTTTTAGTATATAAACATACTGAACACACTTTTTCATTGTATCGTGGATTAATTTTCTTCTTCCGTCAGATCATGAAGATAATTCTACAAGACGACGTCAAGCTCCATCAGCCCCTCCAGAATACGGTTGGACATCGAATGTTATGGGTTCATCACAATCACGTTCTCGATGGAATTGGAATAAATCAAACGATCAGTCCAGTTCATGGTTATCTAATGGGTTGGCTGCAGGTGCTGGATTTCTTGGAGGTTATTTTATGGGATCTAGATCAAATACCAATCCTGGTAGTAGTTTCAGTGGTTGTTCACGAACTACTCCAATTTATACTGAAGAAGAATCATTTATTCGAAGTGGGAAATAGTTTTTCAGATTCACATTATAGTTCTTCAAATACACAATTTACACATGATCGTCGTTCACGAACTCCTTCACCGGAAACTCATATATCATCAGGTAATATACTAATGCTGTTTTTATTGTTTATATATATACGTGTGTGGAGTAGTTTATTGATTCATTTGTGTACCTATTCAATTTTGTGTATTTTTTCTGCTCTTTTAGGTTTTGGCGGCACATCGCGTAGATAATTTTCTAACTATAGATGATCAACCACATTTACATTTATCAATTATCATTCATCGTCATCAAGATGTTCCTACAGTATTCTTCTTTGAATTAAATTGGATTCAGTTGTGTTCATTCATTATTTTCTTCTATTTTTTATTATTTCGATAATCATTCACTTGTGTTCGGTAGGGGTTTCCCTCTCCAGATTTGAACTAATCACTTTGTTATCATTAAATTGACTTTTGTTCTGTTTATTTGTATGCAGAATGTGTATAATATTTTAAGTGGAAATTGATATGTCTTGTCGATTGAACGCTATATTCGTTTTCCTAAGCTATTCTGGTAACCCGCAAGCTAGAACTACACAGCGACTTGAACACCAGAGAGAAGACGCAAATTATGGAAGAAATACTTTACTCCAAGATTCGTTCGTTAAATCAACATCATATTTCGGCCAATCTGTTAGCGACATATTATGCTACTGACCAATAGTAGCGCGCCACGTTGGAATTCTAGAATGCTCTATCGTGCTCTGATTGGCTAGGACTCTTCGGCTCCTTTTTGGGCCTCTGGAAGCTCCGTTGAAGTTTTCTGAAAGACGACTCAACAGGAATTACTTTGCATACTTTTCATGTTCTGGTTTATGAAATCATTCCATGATGTTATTATTAAGACCGTGTAATAAAACTGTAAAACACCGATATAGGGAATCTGTATCGATGACTCGTGGGCTATTCTAATTGGGCAAGTATGGTGTGACCTCCTAGCTTACGTCAAAACTACTTCTCGCGGCTAATACTTAACGTGGATCCTGATAAGCAGGTGAATCAGCTTTACAAGTGATTGGTTAGAATAAGTGCTCTCAATAGGCAAGATTATGTGTTAGTATTAACAGGTTACAGAAGTGCAGGACAGAATCACTGCCGTACAAACTTATTTATAGCATTCAATTAATCGCCTTTGTTGTCCTTCGCAAGGATATGCAAACTGTCGGCCACTTAGTGACCTGTCTACCGGGTGATTTGACTGGGGCCCGTTGACAACAAACTCTAGAAAATGGTACCATCATACGTTTGATGAGTCAGAATAGTTGTATAAGTCTGATCAGATGCATATATATAGTTGTTTGTTAACATATTTTATGATGTACCTTATGCTTCTTGAATTGAGATCAGATTCAGATGGCTTTTATATACCGATCTTGAAATATTTGAATTATAACGTGTTACGCTTACCATTCTTGTCATTAGATGAATATTGTATGCAGAACAGAATGTCACGAAGTTCTCACCACTTGCACATCGTCCATGAATTGTCCCTTACAAACTCCATTGTTATTCCATTCCTTTTTTTGCCTCCACTGTTCTTTGTTTTATTTCTCTTCTAACTTTCTGCTGCCCGTAAGAATCTTACTTCCGATTCCCGATACATATGTTACACATATCCCTGAGGTAAGAAATCCCTAAAATAGCCTTAAATTACCGTTCTGGATTTTAAAATACCAAAGCATGAATTATGGCAGTTTAAGGTTTATCTGATATAGTTCATCGAATGTCTACAGTTGTGCATGCACGACAAATTGAACACCGGCATGATTTTCCTGTACTTATCCAATTGTGTGAATGGAAATGTGTACTTTGTAGTTGAATTTCCATAATCAACTGATCGAACGTAATTGGTCTGCATACATAATTTGAAATTTTATGATGTTAAGTAAGGATTCAGAATTATGCTTTGAATAAATGCTTATGAATGATAACTGGTATGTTTTACGACTGACTAAGTTGTTTGCACTTGGTTTCGTTGGGATGAATGTAGAAGGCATTGTCTAACAATATGATATACGGCATCCATACTGATATGCAATCCTTCTGTATACGAACCCAGCCGATTGTTAAGTGGAAAAATTGAGACTGATAAAGGAAATTTATTAACTCACCGTGTTGGTATGTCTGTGAAGCTACTTATTTTTTTGTATATATCCCTTGGAAAATCGGGCCACCAGTTATGTTTGTCTCCTAGATATTGTAAACCATTTCTTGGCCAGATGAGCGCACTTATCATTAGGTCGATGTTTGATTAATCCACTGCAGTATATCACTTTAAGTAATCTGTCATTCGAATTGCATTCAATATAGTACTCATTAACTGTCTGGAAACATCATTATTCGGTTTGACCGCAAATTTGACAAGGTTTTTAGCTTGTTACACTGAAGCTAGTGGCGTACTCAAGAATGCGAATATGTAACCGTCTATTTAAAGGTTGTTAGTGACAGTTTAAAAGATCAGCTACAGTTTGGTGCCATTTTGTTTCTCGAATTCACTTAAGTCAACATGTAATAGTTCTCTCTGCCTTCTGTTATAAAAAAAAGGATTGCGAACAAGCAGTGGCATTTGTTTATTTATATTCCTACCTAATCACGCATTTTACTCTCGAGGATAAGGAAATATCTCTGACCTACTTGAAGAAGTGGTTCGGATGATTTTGATATCTGTCTTGAATAATGGTGAACTGAGTTCTTTCGTCTTAAGCTTTGTATTTTCCTTGAGGATTTAAAGTTAGGTCATGTATCGTGATGCAGCTTGATGGGGAAAGATTTGCGAATCTGTGTGCATTTAGGAAATTGGTCATATGCACAAACGTATACACAAAGCTACATGGATCTGACCGGACCACACCACAGAGAACCAGATAGATCATATTTGCATCTATAAATATTTCCGAAGGACAATGGAAGATGTGAGAACCAGGAGAGCAGCTGACATAGCTTCAGATCACCACACCACCTAGTTGTGGTCAATTCAAAACTGAAGCTAAAGAAGAACTGGACAACTGGACAAACTGCACTACAAAGGTTCAATACAGCCTTCCTTCGAGATACTGACAGACTCAATGAATTCAAGATAGCTCTCAACAACAGGTTCCAAGCCTTACAGGATCTACTGAAGGAAGAAGAAACTACTATGGAGGACAACTGGAAGGGTATTGTGGAAGCATTAACTTCAACGTGTCAAGAGGTTCTGGGCCTCAAGTAGCATCATCAAACGGAATGGATCTCTATAGAAGCACTGGACAGGATCAAAGAAAGAAAGAACGAGAAGACAACAATTAACAACACCCAATTACGAGCAGAGAAAGTCCAAACACAAGCTGAATACATAGAAGCAAACAAGCAAGTGAAGAAGAGCATTGGAAGAACTAGCAACGACGGTGGAAAAAGCTGCACTAGAAGGAAATATGAAGCAGCTTTACGATATAACGAAGAAACTAGCAGGGAAATATAGTAAGCCAGAGAGACCGGTCAAAGACAAGGAAGTCAAGCTAATCACTGAAATTCAACAACTGCGAAACAGATGAGTAGAATACTTCGAGGAACTCCTGAATAGGCCGGCTCCAATGAATCCACCGGACATCGAAGCAGCACACACAGATCTTCCTCCCTTAGATGTCAATCCACCAACGACCGAACAAATCAGAAAGGCCATCGAACAAGTCAAGAGTGGGTAATCAGTACGACTCGACAATATACCAGCTGAAGCACTGAAGTCAGACATCGAAGTAACCACAAACATGCTTCACCTTCTATTCAAAAAGATTTGGGAGGAAGAACAAGTGCTTGTGGACTGGAGAGAAGGACACCTCGTCAAGATTCCAAAGAAAGGAGATCTGAGCAAATGTGAAAACTACAGAGGCATAACACTACTGTCAATACCAGAGAAAGTCTTCAACAGAGTGTTACTGAACCGGATGAAGGATGCAGTAGACGCCTAAGTTCGAGATCAACAAGCTGGATTCCATAAGGATCGGTCGTGCACAGACCAAATTGCAACACTACGGATCATCGTCGAACAATCAGTTGAGTGGAACTCGTCACTGTACATCAACTTCATTGATTACAAAAAGGCATTTGACAGTGTAGACAGAAGAACGTTATGGAGACCTCTTCGACAATATGTAGTTCCTGAGGAGATTATCCGGAACTGATACGGTGGACTACAATGCAAGGTCGTGCATGGAGGACAGCTGACAGATGCATTCCAAATAAAGACCGAAATCAGACGAAGCGGTTTACTCTCTCCCTTCCTCCTTCTTCTGTTGGTCAACTGGATTATGCAGACCCCGACATATGAGGGAAAAAACAGTATACAATGGACAGCTCAGAACCAATTGCATGACTTGGACTTCGCAGATGATCCAGCCCCCCTATCGCATGCACACGAACGAATGCAGATAATGACAGCCAGTTTGGCAGCAGTCTTTGCATCAGTAGGCCTCAACATACACAAGAGGAAACCAAAGTCCTCAAACACAACACGGAGAACAGCAATCCAATCACTGTTGATGGCGAAACTCTGGAAGTTGTGGAATCCTTCACATACCTGGGAAGCATCATCGATGAACAAGGAGGTTCAGATGCAGACGTAAAGGCGAGGATTGGCAAATCATGGGCCGCATTTCTTCAAATGGAGAACATATGAAACTCAAAAACAACTGTCTGTCAACCAATATCAAAGTCAGAATCTTCAATATCAACGTCATGGCAGTTCTACTGTATGGAGCTGAAACTTGAAGAACTACAACAACCACCATCAAGAAGGTACCAGTATTAACAAATGGTTGTCTACGCAAGATATCCAACATGCATTGGTCGGATACCATCAGCAACAGCCTTCTGTGGGAGAGAACAAACCAGCTTTCAGGTGAAGAGGAAATTAGGAAAAGACCATGGAAATGGATATGACATACATTACGCAAACGGTCAAACTGAATCACGATTCAAATCCTAACTTTGAATCCTGAAGGTAAGCGGAAAAGTGGAAGGCCGAAGAACACATTACGTCGAGGAATAGAAGCAGATATGAAAAGGATGGATAACAACTGGAAGTAGCTGTAAAAGATTGTCAGGACAGGGTTGGATGGAAAGCGCTGATGGTTGGCCTATGCTTCTTCACGAGGAGTAACATGCGTAAGTAAGGAAGTAAGTAAGTAATGTCAATAGGTGTTGACTACCTGGTTGTTGTGACTGTGATTATCGTAAACAATGGTTAAAGACTTTTAGTGTCATGACTCAAAATCGTTTGCCTTCCTCCGAGTTATGAACTTCTGAATTCCTCAAAACTGTCTTTTGTGTTTGTATTTTACTGATTTTCATTTTCTCCCTGAATCGTGTATTTGATGCTTAAGGTTTCTTATTACCGCTGACACTGTTACTATCTCTACCATGCAGTCATTTGTCTCGGTAATTTCATCGTTCTGCGGTAATGGGTTATAGCAACTTGAATCGATGTACATACATATCAAGATCTTCGTTGACAAGGACATGAACTTCCTATTGTAAGTAACAATCTCTAATATCTCTCTTGCTAATAAACAGTCCCTGAAACCAACGAGTGTGGAACATTTCACCATACTAAGCCAGAGATCGTTTTGAGAATCATCTACTTGATTCCTGGGTTAGTGTTATAGGGAATTAAATAGTGAATATTTGAAACATCGCCTGGACATGATATCATCCGCTTTATAATAAAGAAACAGTGGATCAGATCATTTATTCAAGGGCGTGTGATATGTTTAGCCACTTACCGGTCTTATAGTAACTTCAAGACAAATGGAACACGGTATTCTCTAGCTATGTTGGAGGGAGAAGATAGGAAAGATCAAGCCCCACATAGAACAGTCGCATCATTCCCAGTACTGTCAAGTGTATTATTACTGCCACAATCATTATCATTTTTCGTCATTTCACATTGTTTGTGCAAACACTTTCACCCACTGGTCTTGACTGTTGTGTTCCCTTTATTTCTTTACATCGAATCTTATAGCCCTTAATATTGTAAAAATATAATTTGCTGGGACAGTGTTTAGTTTTAGAATACTAATAATCTATTTAACTCCATCTACTACACCTGGATTAACTCTGTTTAGATGAAGGCGGTTATAAGCCGTCAAATACTGACTAAGTAGAAGTAATTTATTCTATGCGTTTGTTTCAGCAGTCAGATGTCAAAAATGATAATTGGGCAAGCGAGGTAAGGAGAAGGCAAGTGTGTCAACTCCCTTTTATTACCCACTAATATCGCTGATACAGCTCAATATGGTTACTTCTTAGTAAAATATAGAGACAAGTACTGGATAAATAATGAGTGACACACAAAAATAAAAACAAGCGTGTAAGTGTAGAATCAAAGGCTCATGAATATAAAATGTATACTTGTTGAAAGCCAAAACTCCCTATGAAGGCGAAAATGACTGGGTAGTCACATACTGCATGAGTTGTTAAAGTTCGTCCGAAAGCTAGGATGAATGATTTAATTATATAGTAGGACTAGCTACAAAAGTTCAAAATCGTCGCAATGTTATTGGATGTTGGCATGTAGCCGTAGATATGAGTGGCGGAAATTCGATATTCTGCATTGATAGTGATGAGTTTCGCCGAAATCTGTAATAGCACTCAAATCCCAAAAGCTTTACTTTGGGATGTTAATCAAGTTGCTTCTTGGATTGAAGGCATTGGATATTCTCAATACAAGGTGAAATATGTGTTGTCCTAATGCATATGTAATAGGAATGTTTTACTGAAAATCAGATTGATGGTCGCAGTCTAATTAATATCCACTCTTCAACACTTCCTCATTTAGGCGTGACTGAGTTTGCAGATATTAAGGTAAATTGATAATTCTACGCAGTCTGTTCAGAATATAGCATGTAAAGTGAGGGAAGTTTTGAATCTAGATGAAAACGAGTCGTCGCGCAAATTGCACTTGCCTCCAAGAAACATAGTTGGGATGTTTCTCGAAGCAAAAAGCTATACTGGAAGCAAATTATCTGGACTCACATTTCCCAGATTTGTTTACAATACTCGGAGTGCAATTTGGCAACCTTCATTAACAAATATGGGGATGATTTTTAAATATTAACAATGAATTCACCTAAGGTTTCTGTGGTGGTTAAATGAATAGTAACTTTGAATGAGTAATCACTATGAGTACTTCTACAACAATTATTTTCACGTATTGTTCATTTTAACTTACCAGTAAATAATAAACTTTTGTTTTTAGCGGGTTGGTGATCAAATGGTGATTGTAATATAGTAGGAATTTTCCCTTTTCACTTAAAAATTGAGAAGAGAGTGATTTATCGCTCTTCTCGTCTTTTTTGAGATTGTTGGTTGCTGTAACGTTCTAAACGGATGTATTAAAGTTTAGACAATCAGTTATGGCAATATACATACAATAATCTAAATAAACTTAGATTTTAGTGTATACTCTCATGAAAACGGATTACTTGTTACCCGATCTCACTTTAATTTCAGTCTCTATAAGTTAGTGATAGATCTGAGTGATAAAGTAACCTGTCGGATAAGTTTAACTTGGTCATTTGTTATATTCTGAATAGTGATTCAAGGTTTTAATTGGGAATATAGATGGGTACTAAGCTCCATCGAACAAACTATACATCAAGGTAATAAAAATAGATACTACCGTTTACTATCGCTGTATAATTAGGTCAAACGAAGTTTCTGATTATATGATCTACAGTGCTTAGTGTGGATGAGTGTTTCATGAGTCACCTCAGAATACTTATTGGGACTTATCTTTTTGTTATGCCCGTCGTGTTCAAAACACAATCTCAGCTTCCATTTTATGAATCATGTATTTTAGACATACGTAGTTCGTATACAAAAAAATCAGTCCGCATCATACCATAAAGTAGACAATGACAGTTATACAAGATTAAGCCAATAGTGACTGTGAGTGTATTGACTGTATATAATGGACTAGGAATAACTAAACAATGGTAAATCATGTAACAGTAACATATCGGCCAAATAAATGCTTATAATGAGAGAATATAAATATATGTAATCTAGTAACATAAAAATTAAACAATATGGATCTAGATACAGCAACAGTCCATAGATAATTACCAATAGTTAACATTCATTTATTCTTCATTAGGATATAACAATCCTCGACTACTGTTTACCACAGTAATCCAATGATATGTTTGTTAGTAGAAAACGATGACTATAGTAGGTTTTACTTGTATTGTTTCGTTAAACAATTCGCGTCTTTCAAAATTCACAGAAAGAAACTTCTGTATAGTCCAACGTACGATTTAATCGACGTACAGCTTTGCCAGTTCTGGGTAGACAAACCATATTATTAACCAGGTTGAAGCCAGATTACATTAATTCAAGTGTTCTGAATCCAATCTGTTTGTATATGAGTGTTGAATTAGTAATCAGATGATCTGGGTGGAAATGCCTACTGAGATTCTTTGTCAAACCTCTTGTTTACGTTTCCCCGACTGATGGTTTATCATACCAGTTCATTGACGTCTTAATATCAATACACTATAATTGTGTTCTGTTTTGTGTGTAATCACTCATTTAGACAACTGTTAAAGTGTACAGTTTCATTCACTGACAAGAATGTTGAAAATGGGATCCAAACACACGAAGGTAAAAACATCGGAGATGAAACCTAATCGAGATGTGAAAGTCGTTGCGAGACAATGTTCCTGTTTGAATTTCACTGGGTGTTCTTGTAAATAAACAGTGAGTGTAACACTGATAACTAAACATTGAATTGTCATGTGAATTGAACAAGATGATGGGAAGAGTTGAATATCTGCGAAATAAAGTTTGAGTAAATTTTAATAAAGAGAAGGAAAATGGCAGCAATCAAGCTAACAATATGAATGACGGAACAATGAAGCTTGTAAGTGAAGATTTAAAAAGTGATCTTGCCAATTATGTAGGCACGCGTGTCAACTACGTTTTTCCACTCAGTGTTCTTGCTTAGCTGAATATAGATACTTCTCAGTGTGACAATGGGAAAGGCGCTGGATAAAATAATGAGTGACACACACACACAAGTAAAAACAAGGTGTATAAGAGTAGAATAATAAGCTCATGAATATAAAGCATATACTTGCTAAATGCCACAGTTCCCTAAAAAAATGAAGGTATTATGGAGGTAAAAATGACCGAGTAGTCATATGCTGCACAAGGTCTTGAACTCTGTCCTAAAGCCAGAATAAATCATTTAAGACTATCAATGTACAAATGTTTCTAGAGTGGATTGAGAAGAATGGTGTGACTTTGTTGAGACCAGGTCCTTGTAGTTTTATACTTATCAAACCACGTGCGCTTGAAAAGAGGCGTAAAAACCTCGAAATCTAGTGAGATTGTCAATAAAAATACCTGTGACTGCATAACATAAGTGTGTAGATAGAAATTCTAGGTATATGTGGGATTCATATCTATATAAGACTTCAAAGTTTGTTGGGGATTTGGGATGCAAAGCTTGGGTGTTGAATGACTTGGCTATAACCACCCGTTTCGTTTTCTTAAATAGCATAGAAAACAATTAGAAACAACTTCAAAGTGCCGCAGTGTCTACATCTTCATTATGAAGTACTTATCGGCCAAATAATAGGTGCATGCATGATTCAAAAGAGTCATACGAAAGTTTCAGTCCAATCAGAACACCACAATGAAGAAGTGGTCATATTCAATGGTCGGTTCGCTTACAGCAATGTGGGGAAATAGGCGAAAAGCAAGCGCACATTGAACGTTAGCTAACTATTTTTCTAGATTGGCAATTAAATCAAGTTGGTGCACTAGCATAAAGGTCCCACTAGTGAAGCCTTCGAGGTAATTTATGTGTTCGTGTTAAAAGCTTATTTTGTGTGATTGGCCATAATCTATATCTACTTGAAACGACGTCGTGGTTTTTGTGTTAGCGAACACGCTGACATTACCATTAATGAGGAACTGCACTGCGATAAAGCCGTAGTCGCCAAAATCACTCATTATAATCTTTGTAATTCACGTCTGCCATTCTGTTTTTAGCCTGATTTTGCTCATCTTGATCAGTTATGTGTTATGACTAACACAAAAACCTTTAGCCTACATAAGCTGTACCTCTATTTGTACGCCTCCATCCATCCTCAACCATGAGTGTGAAAAGGAAGTCTTCAGTCAGGTGTTATTATCATATTTTCCAGGCCACAGGTTTATATACTAACAAACCAAACCAGACCACTCTATAAAACGGAAATTCATAGTTATGCTCGAACAGGCAATAAGTGACTTTAAATCAGGTGAACGACTGATGAGACGCACAGCGATAGTTAGTGGGTAAAATATCAGCTTACAACGATTAGAATATAGAATGATGATAGTCTAGTTACTTAGCAATAATACAAAGATATAAACAGTATTACTTCGTGGTATGATGGAATTACTCATTATGAGTTTTATTCAACAGCCGTTTTGATTCAACGTGAGGATCATTTAATGTAGTACTTGATTTGTTTTCCCAGTATAATATTTTCTTCTGTATAATATACGATATTCTTGTATTCCATTGACATGAACTATGCTCAGTAAGTGATTCGTTATAACTGAGTATGTGATTTAGTCCTAATTCTCAATCAAAATGGGTGTACAATCAATATATAAACCAGTGTATTTTAGACTATTGTTATTCATTATTATTATTATCATCATAATCATAGTCGTCGTCATAGTATTTTGAGGCTAATAAATCTTCACTTATACTAGTCTTTGTGTTCTTACTTTCGTATCGTGGGAATTGCAGAGGTCCCTCGTTCTGAGTATAAGTGGTCAGCGTTTTTCCGGCACAACAATCAGTGACGACCAGATATAACAATTGCGACGACCAAATAACCGAATTCGGTTATACACTTTCTACCCAATATTCAATTTATTTGAATCTATCAAATCCAACCTTGTCATTGACGCTTTCATTTTTATTGTTTATTTTAATTGGATAAATCTTACTGTAAACGAATCAATATTCTCACCGTTAACAAAAACATCGTCAACATTACTTACATACAATCTCCATTTCCATTGATTCTCTTTTGCAATTAGTTGTGATAATTAGGTGATTATGAAATCTCACTTCAGTTATGGTTTCAATCATTCAAATGCTAACTTGACTCACCGTCATCTAAATGGTATCGACTTTCTACTCACTTGTAAAACCTAACTATCTCCATAGAGCCTTAATGAACAGCTAATTGAGAAGATATATTTCTTCAGTCTAATCATATTTTTATAGACTTTTGTACACTACTGTGAGCATATCAGTGTTGACCAGACAGGATTAGCGCATTCCAGATAGAACTAGTCTGGTTTTGTTTTTATGTTAACGATCATTCATTAAATGAAGCCAAATAATAAAAGATACAGTGTAGATAGGAAGACATTATGGAAACTTCTTCGACACTACGGAGTTCCTGAGAAGATTGTCAATATTATCCGGAACTCATACGACGGACTACAGTGCAAAGTAGTGCATGGAGGACAGCTGACGGATGCATTCCAAGTAAGGACCGGAGTCAGACAAGGCTGTTTACTCTCTCCCTTCCTCTTTCTTCTCGTGGTCGACTGGATTATGAAGACCTCGACATCTGAAGGAAAACACGGAATACAATGGACAGCTCAGAACCAATTACACGGTTTGGACTTCGCAGATGACCTAGCCCTCCTATCACGTACACGTGAACAGATTCAGATAAAGACAGCCAATGTAGCAGCAGTCTCTGCATCAGTAGGCCTCAGCATACACAAAGGGAAAACGAAGGTCCTCAAATTCAAAGCGGAGAACAGCAATCCAATCACCCTTGATGGCGAAACTCTGGAAGATGTAGAATCCTTCACATATCTGGGAAGCATCGTCGATAGACATGGAGGTTCAGATGCAGACGTAAAGGCGAGGATTGGCAAAGCAAGGGCCGCATTCCTACAATTGAAGAACATATGGAACTCAAAACAACTTTCAACCAATATCAAAGTGAGAATCTTCAATACGAACGTCAAGGCAATTCTACTGTATGGAGCTGAAACTTGGAGAACTACAACAACCACAATCAAGAAAGTACAAGTATTTATAAATAGCTGTCTACGCAAGATACTCAACATCCATTGGCTGGATACCATCAGCAATAGCCTTCTGTGGGAGAGAACAAACCAACTTCCAGCTGAAGAGGAAATTAGGAAAAGACGATGGAAATGGATAGGACATACATTACGCAAATCGTCAAACTGCATCACGAGGCAAGCTCTAACTTGGAATCCTGAAGGGAAACGGAAAAGAGGAAGGCCAAAGAACACATTACGTCGGATAATAGAAGCAGATATGAAAAGGATAAATTACAACTGGAAGGAGCTGGAAAGGATTGCACAGGACAGGGTTGGATGGAGAATGCTGGTGAGCGACCTATGCTCCTTCACGAGGAGTAACAGGTGTAAGTAAGTAAGTAAGTAAGTAAGTAAATAATAAAAGATAAACTTTAATCATTTAATGTGATCAAAGAAATACTTCCGATCTATATGAGTGTGGGTGTTTTTTATATGTGGAACGACTATGAAGATGGATTATCGAAACCACCAACGCCATACATCGTTATTCAAATATTTTACTGTATTTATCAAAATATTTTTGTGTTCTTACTTTCGCATCGTGAGAATTGCAGAAGTCCCTCGTTCTGAGTATAAGTGATCAGCGTTTTTCCGGCACAACAATCAGCGACGACCAGCTATAACAGTTGCGACGACCAAATATAACAGTTCGAAAGACAGTTTCAAGGATTCGAACATTTCCAATATCTCCCCCGTTTCAATAGGATTGTTTGTCAAGAGGATTCTTGAATGTAATAAAAATAGTTGTCTGAATATTAAATAGATATCTTGGAAATATATACAACATAATGTTAGTTAGAAGGACGATGGTAAAAGAACAATAAGTAATCAAGCAATTTAAAATTTCTCAAGGAAAAACTGACAATACCGAAGTTGTTCAAGTGATGGTCAGATATTTACCTACAAGTTGATATAAGAAACTAACTATAGTATTCGAATGATTGTATGAATTATGAATTCCAGGATTAACGCAATTGAATTAAGAAGACACAGGCACCAACGAATGTATTGTATTTAGAATTTGAAATCAAGCATTCAACCAGTACAAAGGTATCATTAGTTCATTCAAACACCACATCCGCCACAGCTTAAATAGAAGTATAAGTGTTTGTAATCGGTTGTACATCTTCTTGTTAAGTTCATCCTGAGTCTGTCCGACATTGTATAAGATTAAAACTTTGTAGTATCTAGAAAGTGCTCATTAGTATTGGAATTAACAAACGAAATCGGAACAGACTCACCAGGAATTGTATACAATCAGCATGTTGGTTTTGTACCTCCCCACGAAATAATGTTGGATCTTCATATCCCCAAGTTATGAACATTGTGGCTATGTTTAAAATATATTTCTCACATTGATTGGAGTATACATTGGAAGTGAATTTGTGATAAGGATTAATAGCAATTGATGTGAAATGATCTGAATTGTAATCAGAATGGAGCTCATTTAATACTCGTGCTTCGCATTGAACAAGCTTCCCACAAGAAACAAATGAATTATGGGGACAAATAATATTTGGTATGACATCAAAACTTGACTCTTCTGGAATAGTTTCCTCGAATTCATTAAGAATGTCATTGCAGATTAAAGGATCATTAGAAAAACCAGCATCTATCAAAAATACATCAGGTTTTCGATCATAGTTATGTTCACTCAACATATTTTCTTCAGATTTGTGAGAAATTTCACCAGATATATATGAATTATTAGGAAAAGACATATTTGGTACAATAACATGAGAAATCGGATAAATCGATTGGTTAGAAACTGTTGTTTCGCAAGAATTCTGAATTTCATTTAACTCTGAACTACTTTGTGACTTTACATTGTCTATTGCAATCGTTGATAAAGATAAATCATCATTATAAATACTCGACTCAGTAGAATCAGAATCACAAGTCTTATTATTAGTTGCAGTAACATGAACAGTAGTATTACAGACTGACTGAATATGTCCAATATCACCACATTTAAAGCATTTAGAATTACGAAATTTACATGAATTAAAAGAGTGAAACTTGCCACAGAACAAACATTGACCAAACTTATGCCCATCCTCGTGAACTGCATCGCAACTCCTCAATGAACTATCTGCATAACCTTGAGTATGCACTGGGTCACGATGACAGAGTAATGTAGTAGAATTTTTTATATCCTCATGAGTCATTTTATGAGATCTTCCTTTTTTACCACATTCGAAATTTGTATAATTAAGATAGTCTAGCAGCAGTTCCTTGAGAGTTGTATAAGGAAGCGAGATAGGCTTTTCCGGCATAGTCAGAATTCTTAATAAGCTGTATGCTTCTCTCCCAATGAATGTGAGGAAGTGTGCCACAATATTAACATCCTCATCATCTTCCTTGGTCATAGCCCAGATTTCGAACCTTTCAAAGTAATCTTCAAAAGCTTCCGAAGTTGAATGAATATCTAACTTTTCCATTGCAGGCTCTATCGCGACGCCAATATAGTATTCTAATTATTGTATGAATTAGGAATTCCAGGATTAACGCAATTGAATTAAGAAGACACAGGCACCAACGAATGTATTGTATTTAGAATTTGAAATCAAGCATTCAACCAGTACAAAGGTATCATTAGTTCATTCAAACACCACACTAACCCTGGTTCATGAAGTTTTTGAAGATACTTCTGATGCAGCAATTTTCGTAAATCAGCAAGCTCACAATCTCGGTTTTATGTTTGTCATAATTTCTCACAATAATTATAAGCTGTTTGGACTTGAGAGCTGAGATATAGAACAACATGAAAAACGATGTAAGATGAATTGTTGCCATCAACCACATGAAAATATGTATACCTGACCATTAAAACAACAGGCACTCACTGACTACATTCAGTTGACACAAAGCTAAGACAGTGGGTGACCCGAGAAAGCCAGTTCTGATCATTTACGATTTATAAGTAGCATCTGGTAAGGCATATATATAAAACATAAGAAGTCTAAGAGTACAATTACGTATATAATGGACAATTACTTTTCTCTGTAAACATGAGTGAAAATGGCTATATTGGACGATCTGTATGGTCGATTTGCAATATGGTGTAACTAAAATTCTAGTTACTTTGAAGGAATAGGGGCTAAGTTCATAGTTCAAGCTGCTAAACAAAAGTCGTAAATATTGACTTTTGGTTATCCACAGTATAGTTGGTTCTAACCTTGAGTTTTAGTTTAAATTAGGTTAAATGACCAGAATTATTTCGTATATTTGCAGTCAACATGAGATCAACTCCGATCCACAGTTGATTGGCCTTTGGGTGGTGATCAATATCATGTATGTTAGGTCCTTATCAAAGGTTTTCAAATCCAACTCTTATATACTCTAGAAATCATAGAAATAAATATCATAAGACCTAATGCCCATAAAATGGAAACGTTTATACAACCGTTGAATTTACTCTGGGATTCTACAGAAATACTATCACATGATTCAAAATGCATTCTTACACAATTCTATTTCGTTGGCATATTAGGTTCCATTTCTAATCGTGTGTAACCTGGTTAAAAATCCTTTTGTCCAATAGTAAATATACGTTTTCTTATATCTCATTGAGTAGAGAAGGTATATTTGACGTTTCGTGACTTAGTGCAAGCCGCTTCTTTAGAGTAAACAAATACCTGAATTTGATTATTAACGTTCTAATTATCAGGTCCAACCTTGGTATTGATACCTAGATCCCTGTTGTTTATCATTCATTGTACAAATCCTAGTGAAAACGTATACATTTTATCATCGGTAACGAAAACATCATCAACATTACTTACCTTAAATAGAGCAAGAACAAAGATTGGTGCAGAATAATATGAATTCATTTTATTTCGTTAGGTTCTCATCAGCTGCTTACAACCTAAATTATTTGAAAATTCAACATTATACGAGATATTGACATATTTATACATAAGAGTGTGATTAAGGATCAATACATGTGTATGATGATGTAGCAAGCAAGATTCAGATAGAGTTAATGAGCTCATAAAATGTTTGATTCGAATAAATAAATAAAGTTAGAGAGGGAAAGTTCTGGAACATTGAAATAGTGATTAGAACTCATGAAAATAGATTAATGGTAATAAAGAAAATATGAATTGAAATCAATCAGTTATGTATGATGTAATTTATATTTCAGAAAGAGTTGCAATAATGACGTAATAAATAAATAAATAGGAGCAAATTAATAGAAAGAGTGAGGGTTATTGTTACCAGGGTAAAGAAAGATTTATTACTGTCTCTTTTTGTATACATAGATCTGGTTTTAAACGTTTGATTGCTAACGCTTCAGCGAATTTCAAAAGGTTCGAGTTTGATTGTTTGTTAATCACCTTGAAGGACTTCAGTATATCAGCTTTATGTCCTGTATCAAGGAGATGTCTTGCGATAGCACTGTTGAATGCGTTCAATCCATTTAACCTTAAACTTTTCGGAATATGTTCTTTGAATCGGACGTAGGCTCTCCTTTCTGTTCTACCAATGTAACTGCTTTGGCAGGTACATGTAAATTTGTATACACAGTTGGTGGTAACATGAAAGGGATACCTGTCGACCTTTGATTGTGTCAAAGAACATGTTGTTTTGGACAGGACAATCAATTTCGCTGCAGGATAAGTTCTTGTCAGTGCAGTTTTTAGTCTCATATTGATTGATCCTGTGACATCGTCACCTTTGAATTGAAGTTGAATAAAAATAGGCTTTTTATTTGCTGTAATTTCTTTCGGTTTTTTATCTTCACATTTGCCGTATTTCTCAATAAATTTCAGTGGGTATCCGTTATTCTTTAAACATTTTTTAACATTCATAACTTCCTCTTCTAGTGTATCGGAAGTACATATTCTTTCTGTTCTGTAAAACAGTGTTTTGACCAGTGCCTTTTTGTAACTGATTGGACAAAAGCTATTGAAATTAAGATAACTACCATTCCATGTGTCTTTCTTATAAACTGAACGTTGAACTGTACCATCTTTTCTTCTTTTCATCGCGATATCGAGAAAATGGAACTTGTTTTCTTTTTCATGTTCCATAGTGAAATGGATATTCGGATGTGCTTCGTTGAAAAACTCTAGCAGATTTATTGCATGTTGTTTATTATTACATACGATGAAGGTATCATCAACATACCTCGAATAATACGTCATTTCATCAATCGCTCGTTTGAGTTTGGTTCTTTCGAGGTTAGCCATGAAAATATCTGCTAGGACAGGACCTAACGGACTTCCCATCGCTACACCATCGGTTTGTTTGTATATGATATCGTTGAACTGGAACTGAACATCTTTTGTACAAATGAGTAATAGTCGTTTGAATTCTGGTACTGGTAGAGGTAGGATGTCAGAATGTTGACAAATTATGTCTATGGTCTCAAGAAGTGGTATTTTTGTAAACAAAGATGTTACATCAAAAGAAACCATAAACTTACCAGCAATATTTATGTGATTCATGCTGTCAGCAAATACAAATGAATCCTTTAGTGTATAGGTGGCTAATCGTTGACGCACTGGTTCTAACTTATCTGCCAACCATCGTGCAACTTTGTGGTATGGTGAATTGATCATTGACAAAATAGGTCTAAGAGGATAACCTTGTTTATGTATTTTCGGTAATCCATACATGTGGGGCAAACGAGACCCACGAGGTCGTAGATTATTGTAAGTAGAGTTATCGATCATCTTCTTTTTCAGAAGATCTCTGAGTACTTTGGTGATTCTTTTCTCAATGGAATCAGTTAAGTCTTTGTTACTTTTCTCTAACTTGAATCTCATATGGTCATTCAAGATGGACTTCATCTTAAAAACATAATCTGTTTTGTTCATTAGAACAACACTTGAGCCTTTGTCTGACCGTAATATCATTATATCGTCATTTCGTTTAATATTTCGTAATGCTGTTTGGTGGTCTTTGGATAAAAGCTTAGACTGTGGTGCGGGTGAAACAAGATATTGGTTTGCAATATCGACTAGTTTAGATTTAAACCAGCCTTTCTTTTCTTCACTAACTGGGTGCAACTCTTTAATTTGATCAAATAAATTCTCAAATTGAGTTTCTGTGTCGATTCTGTCGGCATG
Source organism: Schistosoma mattheei (assembly GCA_944470405.2). Taxonomy (NCBI): domain Eukaryota; kingdom Metazoa; phylum Platyhelminthes; class Trematoda; order Strigeidida; family Schistosomatidae; genus Schistosoma; species Schistosoma mattheei. The sequence goes on along the minus strand of OX103948.1, from coordinate 1,099,054 downwards.
TGTTTTGGGGATATGAAATTTAAATCCAAGTGACAAGGCTTCTGTTTCTATCTGATTTAACTTCATTGTTGATAGATTATAGAGAAACTTTTCGGGGTTTTCCGGAAAGCCAAAACATAATTGTTCCTTTGACAGAGTCTTTGACAAAGTTACGTGGAAATTCTTGCATATTTTGCTTTGCAGATCTTGTATAAAGTTGATAAATTTTATGCGACATACGATACTTAGATTGTTGATTAATTCATCAAAGGCATTAGTTTCTGCCCTCAAACGTTCAATCAGTAACTTTGTTGATTCAATGTGAGATTTTGTGATGCGTCGAAGATTTTTAAGAGAAGGCGGAAGTTTAAATGAGCGTAAGGACTTTAAGAACTGACGTGGGAAACGGCATGACTTGAGACATTCATCAAAAAACTTTAGTCGAGTTATTTCTCTCGATATTCTGCAGCGTATTGTCACCAGGCGATTCAGTGACTTGAATGACTGTGCAGGGAGACGCATTTTGAGGAATTTCATACACATAGTTCCCTTTATTATTTTAAAGAGAGCAAGAACAAAAATTGGTGCAGAATAATATGAATTCATTTTATTTCGTTAGGTTCTCATCAGCTGCTTACAACCTAAATTATTTAAAATTCAACATTATACAGATATTGACATATTTATATATAAGAGTGTGATTAAGGATCAATACATGTGTATGATGATGTAGCAAGCAAAGATTCAGATAGAGTTAATGAGCTCATAAAATGTTTGATTCGAATAAATAAATAAAGTTAGAGAGGGAAAGTTCTGGAACATTGAAATAGTGATTAGAACTCATGAAAATTGATTAATGGTAATAAAGAAAATATGAATTGAAATCAATCAGTTATGTATGATGTAATTTATATTTCAGAAAGAGTTGCAATAATGACGTAATAAATAAATAAATAAATAAATAGGAGCAAATTAATAGAAAGAGTGAGGGTTATTGTTACCAGGGTAAAGAAAGATTTATTACTGTCTCTTTTTGTATACATAGATCTGGTTTTAAACGTTTGATTGCTAACGCTTCAGCGAATTTCAAAAGGTTCGAGTTTGATTGTTTGTTAATCACCTTGAAGGACTTCAGTATATCAGCTTTATGTCCTGTATCAAGGAGATGTCTTGCGATAGCACTGTTGACTGAGTTCAATCCATTCAATCTTAAACTTTTCGGAATATGTTATATTATGTTATATGTTATATTACTTACATACAATCTCCATTTCCATTGATTCTCTTTTGCAAGTAGTTGTGATAATTAGGTGATTATGAAATCTCACTTCAGTTATGGTTTCAATCATTCAAATGCTAACTTGACTCACCGTCATCTAAATGGTATCGACTTTCTACTCACTTGTAAAACCTAACTATCTCTGTAGAGCCTTAATAAACAGCTAATTGAGAACAAATATTTCTTCAGTCTAATTATCTGTTTATAGACTTTTGTAGACTATTGTGAGCATATCAGTGTTGACCAGACAGGATTAGCGCATTCAAGATAGAACTAGTCTGGTTTTGTTTTTTTGTCAACAATCATTCATTAAATGAAGCCAAATAATAAAAGATAAACTTCAATCATTCAATGTGATCAAAGAAATACTTCCGATCTATATGAGTGTGGGTGTTTTCTATATGTGGAACGACCGACTATGAAGATGGATTATCGAAATCACCAACGCCATTCATCGTTATTCAAATATTTTACTGTATTTGTCAAAATGTGATTGGTACAAACCTTTCTGTTCTGTATTCACTATATAAAGAATGACAGTGAAAGCTTCGTTTCATTAGGATATACAACAGAATTGTACTTCATTCGATGGCATACAACCACATCATCATTATTCTGTTGCTGTGTATAACCATACAAATGGGTGAGTGTGTTCGAATATTCATAGGATATAATATTTCACCATTATTGATTTTAACCATACTTGACTAGTTATAGTTAACATAGTGTTCTGATTGTTATATTAACACAGCTTTGTTGTAATCTACCTCGAGTGATAAGCTATTTGAATTGTGGTTCTGTTTCAGCATTATCAAATAGGAAACAGAATGACGAAGATGAACGTTTGAATCCTTGTCATTCATTTTATTTCAGATTTATCCACTGATACCATTTCAATGTAAGAAAGCTCTTTTCGACAAACAAGAGTCGAAATAAACTATGACAAAGCTGACTATGAAGCAACAGTTTGTACTACCAATAATATCATCTCTAACTACTCATTTTACATGAATCTCATGCTCTGATGTGATTGTTATACTGCTACTCTGTAGTTGTTTGTTATCAGTTACATTTTGTTTACAAATCACAGGTGATCACGTTTGCAATGCATTTAATTTCAAGATGACATTCCTCGTAATCTCCAAATGACGTGGTCAAATAGAAGACAGCAGATAACACTGCACAGTCATTTAATGCTAGTTACGTTCTTCTCAACATTGTGAACCATTGATGGCTAGCAAAATTGAAGATTCATGTCTCATGACAAGTAGGATACATTTAGATCACTGACTGATATTTTGATTGTTCTCACTTTAAAATTCAGTAATTTTAAGAAGAATTATGTAATCGTCAAACAAGGATAATGAATGATAACTCACTGATATTAGTCAAGGCTTCCTATTCTAATTACGGGATAGTCGTTTCAAATCGAATGACCAGTAAACTAATAATGTTTAGTTCTTGTAACGGTATTCTATGATTATAACCTCAACTGACAAAGCGATTACACCTTATTTAAGTCACATTGTTTCATATCAGCAAAAGGAGTTAGTTACGCTTCCATACGCATATACAATGGATACATTCAATTATATGACAATGATACACACATCAAGTTTACCATCCTCCTCCTGTGGATACATTTTTATGATCGTGATTTACTTGTTGGATGAATTAGTAATTGACATTTTGAATCTTTCCCATATTTAGATGTGAAATCTTCACAAATTGATATGGATTTGTTTCAAGAAATTATGAAATATTATAAACGCAAGTAACAATTTCTCTATCTTCCTAAAGCACTAAATCACTCATTCACAACTTGACACTGTTTATTAACCGAAATCACGTTATGTTTTTCTCTTTGTCCACTGATGATCATAAATCACATTGAATTACAGATACTGACCTAGTTCTTTCAAACATTGACTGTTTCATTTCCATGACCAAAGACAGTTCTATGTGAAAACTGCTTATCGTTCTTTGGTAGGGAGTAGTTATCACTTATATTCACGCATCTGTGTTAGTCAACACGTTGCATACATGTGTGCTTGCATATACAACTTTCGAATCTTTGATAATCTCACACAACTGTGATCCATCAAGCAAATGTTTCTGCATATTGATTTTTCGGTAATAAAAAGAAATAGATTTTTCAACAAAGACAAACTTTTCTGTACTTTTTCCACAGGTGAATTAGAAACGCTGGACAAGAGAGTACAAAAGACAAGACTTGATATTGAGAAGCTTATAGGTACGTCAATTATTTGGATATCTCAAATTTACTGAATCCAAGAGTTGATTGATCATCATCATAAATGACCCTGAAAATTTCACTGATATTTCTGGTTATGAAGTGTGTACTGATGGCCCGATTCCAGGGCGTAACTAACTGAGTCAAAATTCAAAACGTGGAGTACATATGATAGATACAATATCTTGTTCGGGGAACCAGAAAACTGTACAACTACGGTTGTGAACAATAGACAACGGTTGATTTCACACTTGCATGAATACTGTGAATATGTAAAGTTGCTTGTTCTTCATGCGTACTGTCTCACGGTTCGTGTTGTGTCTTGAAATCTCTAGTATGATAGGAATTGGTATGCTGATCAATTTCATATGCTACTCCAGTGATATAGTTCACGACTTGACTCAGTGACCAATGATACACAGTCAACGATTTACGATTATTAGTCTCAATCTCCATCTACCCATGTGCACATTCAGAGCACAATGGAAATCAGATCAGTCTCCGTTGTCTCAAATCAACCTGAAACGCATGGAAATAGTCAAAGATTCACCGACAGTTTACATTAAGTGTAATGTCGGAATGCAACACTAAGTATCCACTAAGTGTGCAATGAAAATGCCAAAATTATAATAAATCGAAAAATAGTCTTGAAAGTTAAAACTTGCCCTTCGTCCCTTTAACAGTTGACGACTATCGATGCGTTGATTTGACAGGATAGTCTGTACAAGGGATTGTAGTGGATCATTCTGAGTTGATAGCACTGGATTTAAAAGTATTCTTCAATTCACTGTTCGCTGACTAGTGTTTAGAAAGATGGTTTCATGGTTATGCGAGCTATTGTCTTCTCTGTAATCAAACATAATGCAACATAAACGCATGAGATTTGAAATATTTGATGAATGATTTGAACAATAGCAGTGTAGATAAATAGGTTCGAGTGTGGTATATTAGGATGAGGCTAAGATGCATGTAAATTGAAGAGAACAAAACAAAGAACGAACCAAGTTGTTTCATGTAGTGGTTACTCAGACAAGTTATGTTAGTAGGTATTTTTAGACAATTTTTAACAAAGCTGAGGATAATGCAGCTCTGTATAGTTCTGTATTGCTAGCCATATAGGAGTAGAAAATCAGTGATAGTCAGAAATCAATCCACACAGCAGGTACCTATTGCTTACTGTCGTTCAACGATTGTTAAAATGAAGACAGTTACCGGTTTTAAACCATGAAGTTCGACGATCTATCCATATTCTTATACTACAATATAATACTGTTGTTATGAAATGTATATGTTCACAGAGGAAACAAATGCAAATTTGAAGAATCACGGTGTGCAGTCTGATGAAGGTAAGTTATCGATTAATAATATTGAAACGATGAAATCATTAAATTTAGTGATCGAATGCCGACGCATGTTTTATGAAAACGAACATGGAGCAATAATCTTCGATGGTATGTTATTCGTCGAAAATTATTTTTCATTCGATTCATTAGAAATTGTGGGAATTTTGTATAGTGTGGTGGCTTTTATATCGTAACTCAGCTTATCAGTTTATGCAGTTATAAGATGGGGAATTATCGTTTGTCGCATCGGACGTTACTGTATACTGGCATATTTAGTCCTGTAATGTATTCGATTCTCACTACGATCTTTTGCATTCATGCGCACATGTTTGGTTTCATTCATCCCCCTGCGTGTATTCCGTTCACTGCTTTTCAATATGAGATACTCGGTGTATTTTGACGGATAGAACAGATGCGAAAATATTGTTCACACCAAACACTTTTTGCGCAGAATGCTCCAAACCTTTGTGAATGAGACATGATTGTGTGATGTTGAAGTAAAACACTTCGATCTAACAGATTATCTTCAACTGTCCAGATTAAATGATGTCTTGTCAAGACATGTGAAGGTTAGTTGAATGCTTCGTTTATGTACCGGAATGGTGATATTGTCTAATGCTACTCTTCACACACGATGTATTTACTTAAGTAACGTTCATGCCATATTGTCAGCTTACTAAGGAGAAAAATGTTATATCCATCAATGTCATTCCAGCTGTTTTGAACGGAATGTGGAAGAGAATCGGTGATAAACATAAGAAAAGAGTGAAAGCAAACAAATCAAAGACAGACGGAATTATACACGCACATGTATAAAGGTATTAATACGGTGGTATCTAGTCTTTCATTCATGGAAGAATATCCAGTGTACTTCAGTTCGTACAATTGTCGGTAAATATTGCTTTTCTATGTTAAGCTCCAGTAAATAATAACTTGAAAAATTCAGCACAAACAAACACGTCACTTGAAATTCGTTCTCACCACCTTCGTTAATTGCAAACATAACACATAACATAGTGTGAAGTTTATTTTCATTCGTACTATCCAATTATTATTTGGGTTGGTTGATTAGTCATGGAAGAGTCCATGACACTTAGTATTTTATAGATCAGTAGTTTCAGTGTTAGATTGTGGAAGTGAAGTTTGGTTGATAGAGGTAATGAAAATGAAAATGTTATTTACAATTGATGACAGATATCTTCAGACCACATCTGACGATTGTTGAAACCATGAAGTGAATATTGTTAAGTTATTGTGTGGGGTGCATGGAAAAAAATGGTGAATCTGTGAAGTGATTTGTGTAAACGAAGACTGATTCCGACCAATTACTCAAGGTTTTCGATAGATTCCTGATATCATGTTGATTAATTGTTAATAACTCTTGTGTTACTTTTTTCTGACCAACCGAGTTCTGTGTCACATATCCAATATTGAATTCTATTAACTGATGAGTGAGATCGGTGAATGATGTTGTATTCTATGATATTCTTCACTCTATTTGTACTGAATGAGCCATTTATACACCCATATAAGATCAAGTTCTATGTTCATACACTTTCAGATTTAATTAAAACTATTCATGCCAACAAATTTAAAAGTCGTAAGTTCTCTATTCAGTCCGTTCTACATCAATAACCTGTGATCAATTCAACTTACACCTAAGATAGTGATACTTTCAGACAGTTAATTACACTTTTGAATAGAGTGGCGTTTTAAGTATTTTGATGAATGTTTCAAATTTGTCTACTTTACCAGCCCTAGTTACCAACTATACCTTCACTGAATTGATCGACTGTTTCGAAAAACAAAAGAAGCATCATCAAAGTAAGAGATATATTTCTCAAGATGTTTTCTCGCACTTGTACTCCTCGACATTTTTGTGTTCATGAATGCTCATGAAAGACGTTTGCTCTTTTGTTCGTTACTGACAATAGAAAGTAAACAGAGAAGCAAAACCATCGATGCTATCTAAAAGATTGATTACTGAGCATTTTCTACCTGTTCGGATGACGTCACTTTGCAAGTTTTCCGTTTCAACTTACACGGCATCACTTTGCATGTATTTTATTTCAACATACTGGAACAATTTCAATGTTACATACATATTCACTGAATTGATGACTTAGGAATGACACTTCCATAGTTATGATAATGGGAACATATGAAGTTGAAATAGGTTCTGACGTCATATGTGTAGTAGTCACTGGATGGAAGGTGAACAGTCTGTGTTAAAAGGTGAGACATACAACTGGTTGCAAACAGTTGAAAAAACACGCTCGTATTATTTGGTAACAACGTCAACAGTGATAGTACACATGACTTCATATTGCAAGCAATCACGTTGCTGAATACTAACTTGCATTTATCTATTTATTATATGAGGAGGGAAAACGTTGTTTCATACATTTTGTTACCTCGTTGAACTACAATGTCCATTATTGACGTACCTGGTTCTTTGGAGATATCATTACACAGATATACTTCTAGTAACTTCGTACACGAGTAAGTAAACATAAAATGACATGTAGGTCGCGTAACTGACTCAACGAGCATCAGGTTGATATGATTTTATCTTGTCGTGATTATGTGTTTCAAGTTAATTACTTTTCTCAATTGAATAGTGGAGGCAGCTAATCGCAATGGTTCAGCGTGTTACATCAATCTACCACCACAACATATTGAAGGTAAGACAAATCTTCAATGTTTATTCAATTTTGTAGTGAAGTAGGATCAGTTTATGATAAAGTGACTTGCCTATAATAGTAGTTGTCATATCAAAAGTGCTAATCGACATCAATGTGTATTAGAATGTTGTATTAGAATTTGTTTCCAATGATTGATTGTCTTCTTTATTTCACTATTAATGAGGCGAATCAAACTGTTGATTTTCTTATTGTGTTTTTTTCATAAAAGTTTTCGAGAATGTCAATAACGGATTGGATACTTTACATTTTGTGAAGTCTGAATTCAGTAGACATTTGTGTAAGTCCATCAAATCGATGCATTTCAATTGTGTGTTAGATGCGATGTGAATTATTGTGCAACGCATGATGTTCATCATTGGTATTTTGTTTAAACTGAGCTGTTATGTCATATCACAGATGATGGGATAGTCGTTTTTATTAAACTGTATTGTAAGTTATTACTGAGTGTCTCTGCAGTATGATGTTCGTTGGTTGGTTCGAAAATCAGTGTTTTTCAATATCGATCTAAACAACTTGACCAATATCCCACTTCATACCTTTTACTGACTATGTTTGAAATCTTCTATGATCGGGTATTTAAACCACTGAAGGTTTTCAATTGCTCAGTATCATAGTAGGTGTAGTTTGGCTAGTAAGCGAATTAAGACTTCACACTTTGTTTTATTAACGATTGATCACCTGGATACACAAACATCCAACCAATGGATGGTCATCATTATTAATAATGTCATGCTTGTTAAACCGGTATATCAGCTACCTAAGCTGATCAGCTCGTAAAATGTCACTTGACTATTCAAGACAAGACGGATGATGTTCGTGTCGTAGCATTCAATTCAACACTGAGATGCAAGAAATCAAGTATAACGAATGGTATTACTACTTAGATTATTGGACATTGTTGACTAAAATTGAATCAAAGCAAATGTGAGGTGTTCTCTAAAACCAGTGAACCTGAATTTTACTTCAAACGATTTTTACATAATGATGTCAAATGTGAATTTCACTAAAAAAAATTGAAAATGCTGGTTTAACTTTATGGTTTCAGTTCTCACCACATTCGGATGGAAATTAATTTACTAGTAACACGTAAGATTTTGAATAAAAGTTGAATTCATATTGTCGTAACAAGAACATCTATTATGACAGTGCAGACTGACATCGTAGACACAATCCACAACCACACAAAAGTAGTAAACCATCAATTCTGAAGTGACAATTTGGAATGAAATGAAATATTTCAAGTTGATATGATACGTGTTGATGACCAGATACAACAATGTAGTATTCTGGTTGTGAGATGTATGTAAATGGCTAGATAGACTGTTGCATCTTGCAGTCATTAAGTTACCATCTACAGAGACATTAATAAATATCACGTGCCATATTACTCAATCAGTATTCCAATTATCGATCAACACGTGATAGAGAACAGCACAAATAGTGCATTATAAATTACCAATTACCAAGGGCAGTAAAGTGTACGGCAATAGTCAATAGATCAATTGAAAGCTTATAAACACTGTAATATATGATGGCAACCATACAGTTATCCGATACGAATTACATAACAGAAATAAAAATAATGATAACCTCAAAAATTATTACTAATATGTCAACCTCCCTAACATTCATCCCCTTTTAACAACAAAATAATGATATGTGACCGTTAAATGGGTTATTCCAGGTACATACATCTCGATCAAAACTTTAGAATCGGTCCACTGAACGTCGAGAAACTATCAGCATCCCACTACCGATAAATATGAGCATAGTCATAATTTATATGCAAGAGCATGATTTAAACAACCACAAGTGTTCATTGTTACCAATGATTGACCCTTTAAAGCAAATTACTCTAGATTTTCATGTTTCAGTATGTTGATTACAAATTGATAACACAATATTCTATGGTCAGTTCAATCACATAACGTTCGAAACAATGATGCATTATTCATGCCATGATTGCAAGACACAAACTGTTGGGGATGATATTCATCAGCATATATAGAATAACTCGTTTTAATACTTTCAATCGAATCTATGTAAACGACGTTAGTTAACTCTTTCAAATTGGCTACTCCTCATTAATGTACTTGGTTTTTGTTTTATTTCAAAGCTAATGAGCAGGCCCCCCACAAATAGATTGGTCTCAATGATTGGTGTGTACACATATATGTAACTGTAAAAACAATAAAATGTTTACACTGGAGAAGTTGACAATTACTTTTTTTTGTAGAACAAGGGGAAAGGGAATTCAGTATTGACAAAATAGGTTCGAAATGATCTCGTCAAATTTGTAAGTGATTTGTAAAGATGACTTTCATCAGGAATCAGCCGCAAACCTTAACAGTTACGAAATCCGATAAGCAAACAGGAGTGCAGGAAACATTTGATGTTCAACAACATTTTCAGTGGAGCACAACGCGAATGTGTACACGCAACATCAAAATGCGATCTTGATGTAGGTGGAAAAATTGGCAAATCAAAGACGACAGGAGCTAATCAACAAGCAGTGAATTTACTGTGAAAATGCCATTTTCAACAATGTGAATGAGGTTAAGTGATAATTTGGAGTATTTAAATTGTAGTATGAACTAAGAATCCCAGAAATAACGTAATCAGATCAAGAAGTACTAGATAACCACGAACGGATGTACTGTATTGAGAATTCGAAATCAAGCATTTAACAAGTACAAAGGTATCTTTAGTTCATTCAAACACCACATCCGCCACATCGTAAATTGGAGTCTGGGTGTTTTTAATCAATTGTACGTCTTCTCAAGTTCATCTCGTGTCTGTCCGACATTGTATTGGATGAAAACTATTATCTAAAATGCACTCGTTAGTATTAGAATTAACAACCGAAATCGGAACAGATTCACCTGCTTCCTGGGATCATGTGATCAGCATGTCGGCTGTGTACTGAAACCGCTGCTACATGGAATTTGAACCATAGACTTCACACTATCCCCCCCCACCAAATAGTGTTGGATCTCTATATCTCCAATTTATGAATGATGTGGCTTCATATAAAATATATTTCTCACATTGACTACAGTATATATTAAAAGTGACTTCATGATAAGGATGAACAACAGTTTATATGAAATCATCCGAATTGTAATCAAAATTGAGCTCATTTAGTACATGTGCTTCGCATTGAACAAGTTTCCCACAAGAAACAAGTACAGTATGAGTACAAATAATATTTTGTATTACATCAAGCTTTGACTCTTCTAAAATACTTTCCTCAAATTTATTAAGAATGTCATTGCAGAGTAAAGGATCATTAGAAAAATCAGCATCCATCAAAACCATATCAGGTTTTCGATCATGACTAAGCTCATTCAACATATTTTCCTCAGATTTGTAAGGAATTTTATCAGAAGTATATGAATCATTAGGAAAAACAATATCTGGTACAATAACATGAGAAATCTGATAAATCGATCGATTAGAAACTGTTGTCTAGCAAGGATTCTGAGTTTCATTTAACTCTGAACTGATATATGACTCTACACTGTCTCTTGAAATTGTTGATAAAGATAAATGATCATTGTAAATACTCGACTTAGTAGAATCAGAACTACATGACTTAATATTAGTTGCAATAAGATGAACAGTAGTATTACAAACTGACTGAAATTATCCAATATCATCACATTTAAAGCACTTGCAATTACGAAATTTACATGAATTAAAAGAGTGGAACCTGTCACAGGACAAGCATTGACCAAACTTGTGCCGATCTTCGTGAACTACATCGCAACTCCTCAATGACTTATCTGCATAACCTTGAGTATGCACTGGGTTGGGGTGACGTAATGCAGTGGAATTTTTTATATCCTTGTGAATCATTTTACGAGATCTTCCTTCTTTACCGCAATCGAAATTTGTATACTTAACATAATCTAGCAGTAGTTTCTTGAGAGCCAGAATTTTTAATGAGTCGTATGCTTCTTATCCAATGAATGTGAGGAAATGTGCCAAAATATTAACATCCTCATTATCTTCCTTGGTCATAGCCCAAATTTTGAACCTTTCCAAGTCACCATCAAAAGCACCAAAATCTGAATGTATGTCTAACCGTTCCATCACAGCCTCCATCACGACGCCAATGTGATAATTTGGAGTATTTGGATTAGAGTCTGAAATAAGAATCCCAGAAATGACGTAATCAGATCAAGAAGTACTACATAATCACGAACGCATGTGCGGGAAGATTTAAACGTTAGGTCCTTTTGAAATGTGCTCGCCCATTCGTTTCAACGACCTTGAACGGCTTGACTAGAGGCGGTCATTCCGTATTTCAATTGCCGTGGGTTGGTTGGATTGCATGAGTATCAAGTTTTTTCATATATAAGTCATCTTATGCTACATAAAAAAGCACGAAATAAATACCAAAACCATTAATTTAGCGTCCTCTGTTTTGTAGTGTACACTTTGGCTCTGTTGTTGCTTTGTAATTTGATCTTTGATCCCAACAACTGTAGTAAAGCTCAACGAAATGTCAAGTCACAGGTAAATCCTAAGTATTTGTAGTATTTCCTTGGGTTATTATTGTTGCAAGGAATAACTTTTTAATAATTAGTCATGTCTGTTTTTAGTGCTTCATGCTCAAGTGACATTTCAGTCGACCTAACCGATGCCTTTCGAAGTATGATACTGAACAAGCGTTTCGTGTTGTGGGATGATTTTGAAAGCGCCTTAAAAGAGTTCCAAAAAGTATGGAATTATAATTTTATCGCTTCTCAGACTACTTATACTCGTTACATCCACACAGAAAGCAGATTGCTGAAGGATGTCAGGTTCAAATACCTGTTTGTAACGTTTAATTGTACGTTTGGTCATAAACGGAAATCGGAAGGTTTGAAAGTGAGGCAGAAATCGTAAGATCTTTAACTAATATCTTATGTTTAAGGTCTAAATTCCGTAATTGTCAATCTAAATTTCGTGTAAGACTAGAGGAGCAAGGATATGTCATCAAATCCTACAACATGCTCCACAATCATCCATGTAGTAGTTCATGGATGGTATGTGATCCATGGACAAGGAGATTATCGTCAGAAGAAAAAGAGAACTTGAAGCCCGTAATATTTCACTGTGAGTCAGCAGATGAAGTTATCGAAAGTATTAAGGAGAGAACTGGTAAGCAAGTAACTGCTGCCGATGTCAAAGGTATGAAAGCTACACTCTCCACTGGTAAGTGTATATAAATATATTTCAGGTTGTTTTACTCGGAAGCAGGTAATGGATATGCTGAGACAGAAAGGCGAAGTGAGGAACATTTAGAAAATGGATATGCCACGAGAATATGTTTCAGTAGTTTTAACCAAATACAACTGTACAGGAAATATCCAGAAGTTTTGTGCATTGATTCTACGTATAATACTAATAATAAAAAGTGAATATGTTTATCGTTGTATTTTACTATGTAGATATTCGTTATTCCAGTTAGTGGTGACGGATAATTGGGGTCGAGGACGAACTGTAATGTTTGCGTGGACACGAAGGGAAAAGCGTGCCGATGTGATATGGATTTTAGATCAATTCAAAGAGATAATGGGTATACAATGTTGACTGAAACATTTGTGATGGATTGCGCACGATGTGAAAGCGCGGCTGTCTGTATAACACACGGACATGCAAACATAATTTTGTGCGCCTTTCATGTAATTCGCGCTTTCCGGAAAAAGGTACACCAATGGTTGCTTATATAAAATTGCCCTTAGACAAACGACAAAATACTGAAAACGTACTTAACTCGATTGGTAACTGCGGAACGGTTGGAAGGTAATTTTTGTAATGTGTTTATTCACTAGATTTAATCAATATTACAGAATAATAAATCGGCGGGACAGATTGATAGGTCAGTACCTGTCACGTTTTTGGATGGCACGTAAGACAATGTGGGCGCGTGCCTTTTACGGTCATGTTTTAACATTGGGTAACAGCACGAATAATCGTGTTGAATCGCTAAATAGGCAAATTAAACGATATGTACGCAAAAGTGATAGTCTGTACAAGTGTATGTACAAGGCTTTAAAATGGAGTGAAATGACGTCAGCTAGAAGAAGTATCGAAGATCAAGTGATAGCCGGAAGATCTTATAAATAAATTGCTCCACAGCGTCTTATACCCCTGCTAAACATTTTGACCCCATTCGCAAGATCTAAATTGTTATACGAACTTAAACAAATGCGTTTCGTCTACGTGGAATATGAAAGCGGCGACTGGTTGTTTATGGTTGACCGCGGACAACATTATGAAGTTGATATAAGCATTTGTCAATGCAATTGTAGCACGTTTATGATGTGCCGATATCCCTGCCGTCACATCTTACAGGTAAGCTATATCAATTATGAAATACTAACTGCATAGCTCATCAACTTCTTAGGTATTGTAGCAGATGGAAGTTACATAATACCCAGAACTTCCAAAATTATACATTAACTGCATTACCACGACGAAGTGAAGTGTATATAAGTATTCAACGAAGCCAAAGAATCCATAAGCATCGCATCATTGAGAAGTATGGTGAACGTTTCGCAACGGAAGTTGAGAAGAAAGTGGACAATTATTACTTAAGAATTCTTAATACCAACTTGTAAACTTGATTTTCTGCTTTAGCAGCAATGATTATTCAATAAACTTTCATAATTTTAATTTTCATCTTATTCCTACTTTCATGGGAATGAATAGCAATGATGTTCATGTGTAACTGTCTGTAATAGTTAAGAATGATTAAGAAACCCTACATCCACGTACAGTCTTGCAGATTAGGCACCCACATATCATATTCACCTTCGTCGGATTACGTTTATCATCAAAATCGTATCAGTAGCTAAGATTTTAATTTCATGTGATTAGTTCCGCTTATGAATTAAAATGAAACCAGGAGAAATGTTGATTAACAGTGGTATGCATTCATTATAACTAAATATGCATTAGGATTTAACAGTGATGTGGGAAACAGTTGACATACCTGAATATGAATAATTGAAATGACGTAGGTTATCAATAATGACTATATATATATATGTGCAGTTTAAGGTCAAAGGTCATTTGTTTTTACAGTCAATAACACATTAAGAATGGGTGGTGTAATAGTGGACTGGAGTTCACAGACAGATAAGTGGTGTGAAAATCTTATAGCTTGTAAATGATCCGTGGATTTAAGAACTGAAAACTTGGGTTACGTAATAATTGATTACAATTTGCAGAGGTCACATAATTACAGAGGATTAAGTGACAGGGTGCTGGAATAAATCGGTAACTAAATTTTAAAAGTGAAATGAATTATTACATAATCCATCTTATTACTTGTTCATTCCATGGATTATAAGGAGTTCATATTATTCTCTATCTATATTTGTTCTAGCGTCATATCGACTATTAATAAATACGGACACGGTTTATAAAGTAAGACACTGAGTGTAGTTGCTATATTTATATTTCACTAATTCATTAGTTGAATAAAAATGTTACTAGGCAATACGGAACACAGTTAACGTGAACATGTAAACCGGTTTTTAACATGGTCTTCCATAATAACAAATTCTATAAGTTGTAGACCGGCGTAAACATCACAAACCTTTGACGACTTTATTGGATTCATACAATTCTGAAAAACAAACAAATCAGTTGTGAAATAAAGAATTAGCCTAGTTATCAGTATCACATTCAATAAGTACATCAAATAGCAGGTTACAGAATGTACCTATAAGTCTCTTATTTGCAGACAGCGCTAATCATTAGAGATTTCTATTTCCTTTAATAAAAATTAATAGGTAATCTTTACAACACACAAATCAATGTTATTTAAAAATTGCTGAAATCAGTTTCGTCACAACATAGAAGCGTGGTCTGAATTATGAAGAAAATGTAATTAATTAATGTGGCATAAAGGGATATGAATACAAGGAACTTGTGATTCTGCTTCCATTGCTCATTCACTTTTCGTCACGTTGTCTGCATGAATTACTTCGGACGAGTCAGTCTGTAATGCAGTAGGAATTCATGAACAGTTGTTTTTTATTCAAGTCTGTGTCGTAACAAGCACTGGGAATTTATTCAGTGTCTAACCCTTGTAGTATTTCGTATATACATCTGGTATTAGCAAGAGAAATTGGTAAGCACCATTTAGATATTACTCGACAATATGCATCATAACTTTGTTCACATTTTCGTCTGCGACTGTGCATTTCGTTTACAGAAAATTATTCGTCGACCCTATAACAGACACATCATAAATCAATATTAAGTACGACATGGTTTTGTCACCATGCTCAGAAGAGACACCATCGTTTTACTTATGAAGATTTTGTGCCTATTTAATGTGGTGTTATACACTGTTCCTGTATACGTTCAGAAAGCCGGTAAAAAAGACTATCAACATCAATTCTTACTCACATAATTTTTCTCTGATACGTTACACAATAATATGTCACTTCAATACCAAACAATGCTACCTTTAGTACAAATAACCTTTTATGGCTAAATACAAACAATTTATATAATATTCATAGTTAGTTTAATGCTTACTTCTTTCTGATTACATTTTATAAACGACTGCGAACATCTATGTTTGCCGTCACCATAATCAAGGAGGTGAACCATATATAATGCTTTTCACGGCTTATTTTCATGAAAAGTCAATCTGTAATCTATTTTTGACTAGAAAAATGGTGATTTGACTTGTTTGACTTTGTATTGTTAAAAAATAACCATATTACGCCAACTACATGTTTACTTAGGTGGTGAGCACGAAATACGTCAAACTGCTTATAAATTGAAATAAATACTATCTTCCAATCACAAAGATTACGAGAAGTCACGTATGATGGAAAAAAGGCTGTTAATAGCTGATAAATAACGAAACATAAAATCCACGACAATATGTTACATGTGCGCGAAAACCCGTAAACCAACACGCATAGTGTGCCCGCATGTGCCGTATTGAGAATTCGAAATCAAGCATTCAACAAGTACAAAGGTATCATTATTTCATTCAAACACCACAGGTTATCATTCCACAAAAGAGACTATCAGTTATTAACAATAAACCACGTAACGTGATATCATTCTAGCAAATCCATACACAACAACTCATAGAATACTTTCCAAATAGGGTCATGATTTGCATGAAATTTCACATATTTACAATAAATAGAGAATGTCTTATGAAAGAATATGAACAACTTAGAATCAAATATCAAAATACTGCGTTTTGTCATTCTTTGCCGTTGTTGCTTGTTTGCTTGAACATCTGAGCCACCTGCTTATGCCATCTGAATGTTTCAACAAGTTGTCCGTTTCTGGTTGTTTTAACACATCACCATGTATGTTATTCGCAAACCTGTCAAGGAGCGTTTATGAAAAGCTTATAAACTTCCGCTGTACAGCTGCATAAAAGCCCAACCAGAGACATCGTGGTTGCTAGTAATATACAGCGAAAAAATGTACGTTGGCGAGACTCTAATTTAGCGACGAGTCAATCAGAAGCGTTTGAGCAATTTCAAGGTCACGGAGCCAAGACGCAACAGTTTCCACATTGTGTTGCTCTTGGTTCGGGTTTTGCATGTTGATAAACTGTTACCAAGTTCAGACACAACTACCAGCTGTCTTTTGCTCTATCTTATGTTGTAATTCTTCTTTGTGTTACTGTTGCAGGAAGCCTCTTTTTGTTTCATACAAAAGGACGCGTTAAACGCTACAGACACCTCACAAGTTGAGGTTTGTAAGTAATTTTCGTTTATTATTCAATATAGGACGGTTATTCTAGACAATTGGTTGTTATGTGAAATTCAGTTTTGCGCGTATCTCGATTGGCTGACATGGACGCTTCAATAGACCTAACACGAAGTAAATAATCTTCTTATTCGAACTTCGATGAACTGATAAACACGAGATTCAAACTGTTTACTGCTTCATATGTTAGTTAATGAAATTAATGTATTAATTCCCTTATAACAAGTGAACGGAATAATTCCGATGATGATGATCGGTTTCCTAACATGTTCTAGTAAGTTCGGTAGTTTGAATGTTCCGTTTCAACAAATCAGTCAACTGGTGTCATTTACTAAGAGAATCGCATCGGTCAACCTACTCGTGCCATAGTCAACTACTATTTCGTCAGTTTCTCTTCACATTATTCACACATGTATCAATGTTATCCGTGAAAGAAAACACAACCCAATCATCATCATCTAATCAATTACTACTATTCATACGATTGTCTTTTCGTCTATTCACTGATTAATTTCAAAGAACAACACATGGTAAACATTAAATGAATAGTTTATTTACATTTAGTTACAGAATGTCTGACATGGTGAAGTACAGCACAGTACATTACATTACACTACAGTACAGTACAGTAAAGTACAGTACAGTTGATTACAATACAATAGTCAGTAGACGCATGAACACGAACATATACAAATTACATTGAATGTACAATGGTTTAACGATGAAAGAATAAGAATAAGAAGGAGTAGGAGACGAAGAAGAAGAAGAAGAAGAAGAAGAAGAAGAAGAAGAAAAGAAGAAGAAGTAGAAGAAGAAGAAGAAGAAGAGGGAGGGTAAGAGTGTAAATTGGGAAATGATTTGAATGAGCTACCGATGTACATAGATGATTGACTCACATTAGAGCCAACCAATTACGCAAATATAAAACTGCAATTAAATATTCACTGATATCTAACATTCAACAGATAGATATTCAGCAAACAGTTTACTTAATAAGAACTTTCATTATGATGAGTGATTGCGATTACCATGAATTGTACGTAGTTCACAGTGTAAACTTGTCCGTTCACTTACCACAAACGTTCTTATTTATTCATGCGTAATCGTCTACAGTTTAATGATTGGAGGAATATCAGATATGTGAAGCAACTTTGCAAACATAATAGTGCAAGGAGATGCCTCGAAGAGAGAATTTGCAACATTCTGGTTGGAGATGTTATGAAGCATTTGTAAGTTAAAGCTAATTAGAATAACTGAATTTCCGAGAATGCTAACTGGAACTTTAAATACACACACTGTGATAAAACATATTTCACTGTTCAACTTCACTTAACACTTTTCTGTAACGTCTGTCAACCGTTGCTTACTGACTGACATTCCTATGGACAATTAACATACAGTACATTTTTCAGTAAACAGTAGCTCACATCTAACCATCAACTTTACTTTGAGACACTTACTTCATTGTTTATGCCAACTACATATTCTCAAATGATTTATGTCATTTCAGTTCACCGAAATAAAATACAACACAACTACCCTCAATCATATAATCCATGTTACACTGACCCTAATTACACTGGATATTCGAAACATTCCTCATTATGATTATGATTATTATTAATATGACCATGAAAAACATGATTTCAACTTACAACAACACACTCTTCCTGCAATCATATGGTCAGTTGAATTGATCTTTATCGTAGCGTTTTCAATCAGTCCAGAATACAGATTGCACCATATCGGTTTGAGCTGTAAATAAGGAGAAGTTTGAAATGTAACGTATATCTGCAATTCATACATCAAATGGTTGATGGATGTAGCATTCCATCTAATAAAAATGGTAATAATAATCATAATAATAATAGTTCAAATTGGACAGTCGACATCTCAATGAAACGCTCCATACAGTCAAACTGCAAACGTTTCTTATTCTCTACAACTAAGAATAACAATAATATTATTGTTAAGATATCAGAATATGTTGATATTGAGATGAATCGGTGATCATCAATTCAACTGGAAGTATGTATATATACAGTGATATATCAGTTAGACAATTACATATTTAGTGAAAATGTATGTTAAACTTACAATTTGATATGTGTATAGATTACACTGTGGATGAGATCGGCATTCAGTGAGGCAATCTGATTTCGTTTTGACTGAATTCAACCAGTAGTTTTGTGAGAATGTCTGCTCTAACAGTCCCAATTTGCCTATCCATTGTGCGTAGTTGCAATGCATATTTGTGCTGCATTTCGAGCACTGCTCACATGAGGATAACAATGTCAAGTGATTTGTCACATTTGTTTCTGTGTGCAAACAATATGAAAGATGAATTGAAATGTATACAGTGATCAAGAATGAATATTGAATCATTTGATGTAACTTGAAATGTATAAGAAATGGTTTATTGTTCGACAATATCAACAACTACTACTGCTGCCGCTGTTTATATAGTGGAGATGAATCAATTGATTGGTGGAATTCGCCATATGCACAAATTGACCAATTGGGTGGCTGCTCATTGATAAAATGAATAATTTCTAACCAGTTGGATGAATGCAAACTGTATTGGTCATTTATTTCATTATGAATTGTCATTAGGGCTCTCACGGTGAGTTTCTTCGAGTTGACATGCCCATGTTTCCGTCAATTCTATGTTGATGTTAAGACAATTGAGGATACTGTGTCATTTACTTCGTCAATTAAGTCTAGTTCCGATTCCATATTGATGTGCTCATAACTGATGTTTGTGCGTGATTCAATGTTGCACTCTCGTTAAACATTATTATCTTGAACCAACATACTTATGTTCTTCTCCAATATCTCAATGCACTGACGATAACTGCTTCCTACATCACAACCAATAACAATTCAATTTTCATGATGTGATTGTTTTGAACAGAGATCATTCCCTTTCTCATCTAATGAGCTCGTCACTTTATGTCTGTTCTCATCTCATAGGAACGATGGCAACATTACTTAAATTGAATGAGTTATCCATGAGAATTAATCGATTGCCTTCACTGTTTCTTTTCACTTTGAATTTCAACAGTGGAGCATGTGATTTTCTCAACAGAATGTGTTGGTTTATTACAGTACTACTGTGCTTGATAAGTTTCCAAACAAATTAATCAGTTCTCTGATGTAGTATATATGAAGCAAATTTCACGTTTAGATTAGAGAAGTAGTATGAGTATGTAAGACAGTGAATATAAGACATGGGAGTGTGTGTGAATCAGCCGACCTCCTTTGAAAATGTTCATTACATATTCCGTCACCAATCGTTTCTCAATAAACCGACCATGACAATTTCCTATCAATTCCTAGTGACATCAAATAGTGTTCCACCTGCAAATTGACTACATCAATGAAATCACAGCACGGATCGTGACTCAGTAGGCTGACTTACGATGTTTATGACTTTTATTACGAAGGCAGCGTAGTTTCAGCTGATATATGCATGTTACTACGAACACATACACACCTAAATTATAATTCATAAATGGGGTTGACAGTCAAGTGATAGAGGCTGTGACAATTTACCAACGGAAATATTCTTATGCCAGCATCAACATTTTCCAATGTAGAATGCACACATCGATCTCGAATCAGTTTACTGATGATTTTCGAAAACGTTACAATCTCCAATCTGTCATTCGTGGTTATAGTTTCATCATGATAGACAAAAAACGGAATAAATGAAATATGTGTGGTCGGTTAACTGTGTCCAACTACATTTTCTACCGCATTGTTCAGGGTGATATTCAATGTTGGAACAGAACAACTGAATTTTTTCTTGTGTTGACTTTCCACCTATCATACGATGCAACAGACTCTGAATGAAGCAACGATTGTCGCACAATCTTACTATGATGAAAGATGTTTTGGCTGGAGATATGGTTGACTTTCAGCAAACAAACGATAACTCGTCTCGAATTCTTTCCACAAGTGTGAAACGAGATCAGTTAGAATGTTTAACTTCAAACACTTTACTAACTTGTGCAACACAGCTAACTCACAACCACATTTCACTGTTTCTCTCACTCAGAATCTATTCACATTTGACAACAGTCGATCGTTTGAAGCTGCTTTACACAACAGAACATTTTAAACAAACATGCGATGAAATTAAAAGTCCGTTTACAAACGAGAGACTTTCTCATCTCTACCACTACCTTGACTTTTGCCTACAATGGTTATTTTGATCATCATCATTATGTAAGTAAACAACTGCATCCATTCATGTAATGGAATATGTACTCTAGCTAACCTTTGATTATTATTATTGCTGTATTTGTTGTTGTTGTTGTTGTTGCTGTTTGGTGAACGCCTTCACACAAACATGAACTTCTTCTTCCCATAAAACTAAATTGCACATTCGACATCTGCTTTCGTCATATTGTGGTTCCCACATCCTTCCCTTATATAAACATGTTTATTGTTATTGTAGTAAATAGGGCATTTTATTCCCATCATCATCATCATCATCATCATCTTATTCTATTCAAACTATAATTCAGAGCTTGTATGTTTGTTATTCACTCACAGTTCATTTACAATAACAACCTGTGAAATTCAATCAACAACATGGTCTCGCATTCACTTTACAATACGAGATTAGATTCCTTCACCATCTTCGTTACTTTCTCGTGTTCATCACTGCCTGATTTGCACATTCTCATCAATGAATGCAAGTGTACACTTTCACAGTTGCCTCAATCACTACTTATAAGTACAACACAGAACAATATCATGAGCTATTCTTATTAGGACGTCAATGAACTGGTATGATGATAAATTATCACTATTCAATCAGATATGTACACCATGATTTTATGGAATCGACAGTTGACATTACTGACTATCGGATGATGAATAATTCACTGAATGAATTGTTCATGTGATTGCAGTGCACGATGAATTCACAAACTGATTCTTCGATTGACTTTGTTTTGTGTAAAGCCAATAGAACAACAGGTATTCTCTCTGCCCGTTCAATGACTAATTCGTGTATTATCCACTTCAATAATACATATTGGTTTACATGCTATGTGTGTTCTGCTAGCTTAATCTCCTTCTTCTCTAACTACCACTAATAATTACTTGGATCAACTGTGATGAGCTGGTTGAATACTCATTTTAAATGAATGAATCAAATGAATGTGTTCAGTGGATGGATGTGGTTGAGAATATTCTATAAAAATTCAGATATCAGTATGTCTGCATACAACAAAGTTATGGGTAACGAAACAGACTACTCAATACTGATAAGTAGTAGTGTAGAGTAATATACAAAACGCTAGTCAAACTACTCGAATTAACCGAATACAATGAACCTAATAGAACACATGTCAATTGCAAATATGTTCAATTCAATCTCATGATTAGTCTCACTCACATAGTATCAAAGTAAATGAGGCTCTAAATCAGTCAGACGGTTACTGAATTGCAGAAGAAATATGATCAACATTAAGTGAATTGAACTTGACAAAATGTTCCACTCATCCAATTCATCTGATTTCATTCAATTTCACTTTGTGGAAGGCTTCTTCATGTTCAGGTGTTCACCTCATTCAATTCGTGGGTGCAACAATTGAAGAATGTAGTATATTCTAACTTGTCTAATGACATGATGAAAAAGTTCGACGTTAATTTAATAACACTTGTGTCATGCAAAATTACCAGTTGACTCCATTCCAGTGCATATCCACACAATTTTACATGATCAAGTCCAGTTGATTGCCAGCCACATGACACACACTATTCTGAAATCAGTCAGTTTGTATGTCATGCTGTTGTGAAACACCATTTGTGTTCGAGATTCCATCTATTTTGATGAGTAAACTATTCAACATGAGTGAAGTACACAGTAGGATAGTTGGTTGTTTGAGAGTTACACTCAACGTTGACTGTATTGGACCTACGAAATATGGTTTACTTTTACTAATGATAGATATCAAGCCGCAATGTTCTATATCTTCACACTTCTGAGAAGCATGGAATCGCTTCTCCATAATAGATTGTTTGATGTTTGATTGTGTATGTTCTGAACATGTAAACGACAGTTGAAATGGCATATCACTAATGTCTCGGACGAAAGTAGTGGTTTGTAAATCTGCATCATTGACAAGAGGAATCAATGAATGGATACATGAAAGCACATGTATTTTCGTTAATAAATATAGCACATTCCACTCTGTTCTACTGCTTCAAATATACATCAATCTCTCTATCTGTAGGTGCTTTACACTAAACAAGTGACCGAACCAAATACCCTGAAAATGCTTCAACTCATCGATAAGTGTCAGCATTCATATTTTCTCACTGCATGCAATGCATCATTTAGTGTTAAGTGTTTGAATCTGTATTGTAATGAGTAGAGACCGATTCCGTGTATGTCTTCTCACTGCTGATGACCGAATTCAGTGAAACCAGTTGGAACAGGAGCAATGATCATGCTGTCTGAATATTCATTGTACACAGTTTCAATACTGTTTCTATTTCCCGACGTAATGTGTTCTTCGGCCTTCCTCCTTTCCGCTTCCCTTCAGGATTCCCAGTTAAGACATGCCTCACGATGCAGTTTGACCGTCTGCATAATGTATGTCATATCCATTTCCATTTTCTTTTCCTTAATTCCTCTTCAGCTGGAAGCTGGTTTGTTCTCTCCCACAGAAGGCTGTTGCTGATGGTATCCGGCCAATGGATGTTGAGTATCTTGCGTGGACAGCTATTAATAAATACTTGTACCTTCTTGATGGTGGTTGTTGTAGTTCTTTAAGTTTCAGCTGCGTACAGTAGAACTGCCTTGACGTTCGTATTGAAGATTCTGTTTTTGATACTGGTTGACAGACAGTTGTTTTGAGTTCCATATGTTCTCCAATTGAAGGAATGCGGCCTTGCTTTGCCAATCCTCGCCATTACGTCTGCATCTGAACCTCTTAGTTCATCGATGATACTTCCCAGGTATGTGAAGGATTCTACATCTTCCAGAGTTTCGCCATCGATGTCTCACTTCAGTGCTTCAGCTGGTATATTGTCGGGTCGTGCTGCTTTCCCAAACTTGATTTGTCTGATGGCCATTGTGATTTGTTCCGTCGTTGGTGGATTAACATCTAAGAGAGAAAGATCTGTGTGTGCTGATTCCATGTTGGGTGGATTCATTGAAGCAAGCCTACTCAGGAGTTCCTCGAACTACTCTACCCATCTGTTCCGCTGTTGTTGAATTTCAGTGACTGGGCTGCCTTCTTTGTCTTTGACCGGTCTCTCTGGTCTACTGTATGAGGACCTTCTAACTCCAGGACAGAGTTTAAATGGTTTGAATTAATTTCTCTGGTTAGCGTTTGTCTAGCGAGTTAGAATTCTACTGGATGGATCGCTAACCACATGCTCAACCCTCCTCCTTTACCCTGTTTGGGACCGGTAGTAACTCTAGAAGACCTACAGGCGGAGTTGTTTGTGTCGTATACATCGACCAATATACAGAAATCGGTAAATCGGTAAATATACGTACGATTCTACCCATTTGTACGTTTCTACAAGCCTACTACCATCACATTCTATGTCGACATTTTATTCGTTGAATGCAATTCACTAGAATACCCTGACTGACCACTCACTACTACAGTCTCTTCAATAAATAAATATTTCAATGTACAAAGTTATATTTTACACTTTAGATCAGTAAATCAGTTTGACGTGGCCAATCGAACAATCGTCAGCATCAAACTAACTAACTAACATTCAACAATTTATTGAAGTATTTCCACTTCAAAACAGTCATCTCGAATCATTCAGTTTCAGTGTGCTTGCCAAACAACCTTCATTGGAACACGCTTTCGATGAGAGTTTTGTCAGTTGAACATACTATACTTTATAAAACTGTCAGCCAATTCCAATCCACTTACGAATTCGACCACACCACAACATGAAAGCGTACAGTACGGTACCCCAGTGATTCGTATGTTCTATTATAACACTACTGAAATAGTTGTCATGAAAGTTGACAGACGCATATGTAATGCATAATTGATATTCACTATGTCAAATATAATGTGTTTGTTATTTAGTATTCGATCTACTGAGATCGGTGTTCATTTCATGTTATTTGTGATGAGTAGTCTAATCAGTGATTAGAAATGATAATTCCAGTGATTACTTCAACTCAGATTCACTCTCACATTGTACATCTCATACTATTCAAATGATGATTGCAGTCACACTTGTATATATGTTGTGTATGAATAACATGAAAGTGACTGAGATATGGACAACAGTTGTGTGTGGACACGTAGCAACAATCAGCAATGACAATTATGTAGTAGACTTGAGATATCATTCTGAAATGATAATTGACTTCGAGAAATTCCCCATTCTATCTTCATCTCTACTATTATTGATTTCAGAGCAAACACACTTCTTTCCGACTTTCCTTCATCCATCTCTCGCTTTTCGGAAAATATGTGGACAGTGATATCGACTTCGCAAACTTCATCAATTCATCATCAATGTGTTCAGTCTAGTTTCCATATGATTTTGACAATGATCTGCTCATCATCATTGCATGGTATTTATTGAAATAGGCGTACTGAATGTACACTGTACTGTACACTGTACAGTTGTGCTTGATCTGTAGTATAAATCTTTGCGACTTTTGTTTAATAAGTCTATAGTTCATGTATTGTTGTGCGCGTTTCAATTCTCAGTGTGCTAACTAGAAATCGTAACCTACTGTTGAGCAGATGTAGTTTACATCGCTCATCAGCACAACACATCCTTGATTGACATTTGTAAATGAGTCTATTTGGAGCAAATTTCACCACGAAGTGTTAAGTTGGATAAAGAAATATTTATCAGTGTTGCAGACGTGAACAAAGTGGACACAAGTAAGGCGAGATTCGCAAGCTGGCGATCTGGTCTCGATCATTGGAGATACTTATGTGCGACATATCTGGCTTAAAGGTCTAGTGGTAAGTGTTAAACCAGAAGAAGATGGTCTCGTCGGACAAGCGAAGATCAGAACATCGAAATGTATAATCACTAGAGACACGTAGAATTTGCTTATTCGAACGAGCAGACGATTGAGCATTATGGTGTAGAAAGACTTTCCTGAGTGACTTTGGATAGAGCGAATTGTACCATTGTCATCTGTGAATGTCTTCACGCTAAATATTTAATCAGTGATAGTAGGGAAGGACATGCTGTCATTGGTGGTCGGTATTAAGCTTGTTTCACATAGTTCTTACTCGCTTCTCCTCCACTCTTTTGCGTATCATTTTATGCTACTTATTTACATTCAGTAAACCGTTGTATTGCCAGCAATTTTCGCACCCATGTTGTAACACAAGTAGTCGTGTAACATTCTGAAATGTTTACTTATAATTATAAGGTGTGTTTTATTTATCATTGTAATTACTTTACCTCAATCACTGTAGCAGTTGTCCACAGTTTTGTGCATTGTTGAACGCAACAGTTTCCACATTGTGTTGCTCTTGGTTCGGGTTTTGCATGTTGATAAACTGTTACCAAGTTCAGACACAACTACCAGCTGTCTTTTGCTCTATCTTATGTTGTAATTCTTCTTTGTGTTACTGTTGCAGGAAGCCTCTTTTTGTTTCATACAAAAGGACGCGTTAAACGCTACAGACACCTCACAAGTTGAGGTTTGTAAGTAATTTTCGTTTATTATTCAATATAGGACGGTTATTCTAGACAATTGGTTGTTATGTGAAATTCAGTTTTGCGCGTATCTCGATTGGCTGACATGGACGCTTCAATAGACCTAACACGAAGTAAATAATCTTCTTATTCGAACTTCGATGAACTGATAAACACGAGATTCAAACTGTTTACTGCTTCATATGTTAGTTAATGAAATTAATGTATTAATTCCCTTATAACAAGTGAACGGAATAATTCCGATGATGATGATCGGTTTCCTAACATGTTCTAGTAAGTTCGGTAGTTTGAATGTTCCGTTTCAACAAATCAGTCAACTGGTGTCATTTACTAAGAGAATCGCATCGGTCAACCTACTCGTGCCATAGTCAACTACTATTTCGTCAGTTTCTCTTCACATTATTCACACATGTATCAATGTTATCCGTGAAAGAAAACACAACCCAATCATCATCATCTAATCAATTACTACTATTCATACGATTGTCTTTTCGTCTATTCACTGATTAATTTCAAAGAACAACACATGGTAAACATTAAATGAATAGTTTATTTACATTTAGTTACAGAATGTCTGACATGGTGAAGTACAGCACAGTACATTACATTACACTACAGTACAGTACAGTAAAGTACAGTACAGTTGATTACAATACAATAGTCAGTAGACGCATGAACACGAACATATACAAATTACATTGAATGTACAATGGTTTAACGATGAAAGAATAAGAATAAGAAGGAGTAGGAGACGAAGAAGAAGAAGAAGAAGAAGAAGAAGAAGAAGAAGAAGAAGAAGTAGAAGAAGAAGAAGAAGAAGAAGAGGGAGGGTAAGAGTGTAAATTGGGAAATGATTTGAATGAGCTACCGATGTACATAGATGATTGACTCACATTAGAGCCAACCAATTACGCAAATATAAAACTGCAATTAAATATTCACTGATATCTAACATTCAACAGATAGATATTCAGCAAACAGTTTACTTAATAAGAACTTTCATTATGATGAGTGATTGCGATTACCATGAATTGTACGTAGTTCACAGTGTAAACTTGTCCGTTCACTTACCACAAACGTTCTTATTTATTCATGCGTAATCGTCTACAGTTTAATGATTGGAGGAATATCAGATATGTGAAGCAACTTTGCAAACATAATAGTGCAAGGAGATGCCTCGAAGAGAGAATTTGCAACATTCTGGTTGGAGATGTTATGAAGCATTTGTAAGTTAAAGCTAATTAGAATAACTGAATTTCCGAGAATGCTAACTGGAACTTTAAATACACACACTGTGATAAAATCAACTTCACTTAACACTTTTCTGTAACGTCTGTCAACCGTTGCTTACTGACTGACATTCCTATGGACAATTAACATACAGTACATTTTTCAGTAAACAGTAGCTCACATCTAACCATCAACTTTACTTTGAGACACTTACTTCATTGTTTATGCCAACTACATATTCTCAAATGATTTATGTCATTTCAGTTCACCGAAATAAAATACAACACAACTACCCTCAATCATATAATCCATGTTACACTGACCCTAATTACACTGGATATTCGAAACATTCCTCATTATGATTATGATTATTATTAATATGACCATGAAAAACATGATTTCAACTTACAACAACACACTCTTCCTGCAATCATATGGTCAGTTGAATTGATCTTTATCGTAGCGTTTTCAATCAGTCCAGAATACAGATTGCACCATATCGGTTTGAGCTGTAAATAAGGAGAAGTTTGAAATGTAACGTATATCTGCAATTCATACATCAAATGGTTGATGGATGTAGCATTCCATCTAATAAAAATGGTAATAATAATCATAATAATAATAGTTCAAATTGGACAGTCGACATCTCAATGAAACGCTCCATACAGTCAAACTGCAAACGTTTCTTATTCTCTACAACTAAGAATAACAATAATATTATTGTTAAGATATCAGAATATGTTGATATTGAGATGAATCGGTGATCATCAATTCAACTGGAAGTATGTATATATACAGTGATATATCAGTTAGACAATTACATATTTAGTGAAAATGTATGTTAAACTTACAATTTGATATGTGTATAGATTACACTGTGGATGAGATCGGCATTCAGTGAGGCAATCTGATTTCGTTTTGACTGAATTCAACCAGTAGTTTTGTGAGAATGTCTGCTCTAACAGTCCCAATTTGCCTATCCATTGTGCGTAGTTGCAATGCATATTTGTGCTGCATTTCGAGCACTGCTCACATGAGGATAACAATGTCAAGTGATTTGTCACATTTGTTTCTGTGTGCAAACAATATGAAAGATGAATTGAAA
The DNA here is from genome assembly GCA_944470405.2 of Schistosoma mattheei. NCBI lineage: Eukaryota > Metazoa > Platyhelminthes > Trematoda > Strigeidida > Schistosomatidae > Schistosoma > Schistosoma mattheei. The sequence goes on along the minus strand of OX103948.1, from coordinate 1,069,719 downwards.
TGTATACAGTGATCAAGAATGAATATTGAATCATTTGATGTAACTTGAAATGTATAAGAAATGGTTTATTGTTCGACAATATCAACAACTACTACTGCTGCCGCTGTTTATATAGTGGAGATGAATCAATTGATTGGTGGAATTCGCCATATGCACAAATTGACCAATTGGGTGGCTGCTCATTGATAAAATGAATAATTTCTAACCAGTTGGATGAATGCAAACTGTATTGGTCATTTATTTCATTATGAATTGTCATTAGGGCTCTCACGGTGAGTTTCTTCGAGTTGACATGCCCATGTTTCCGTCAATTCTATGTTGATGTTAAGACAATTGAGGATACTGTGTCATTTACTTCGTCAATTAAGTCTAGTTCCGATTCCATATTGATGTGCTCATAACTGATGTTTGTGCGTGATTCAATGTTGCACTCTCGTTAAACATTATTATCTTGAACCAACATACTTATGTTCTTCTCCAATATCTCAATGCACTGACGATAACTGCTTCCTACATCACAACCAATAACAATTCAATTTTCATGATGTGATTGTTTTGAACAGAGATCATTCCCTTTCTCATCTAATGAGCTCGTCACTTTATGTCTGTTCTCATCTCATAGGAACGATGGCAACATTACTTAAATTGAATGAGTTATCCATGAGAATTAATCGATGGCCTTCACTGTTTCTTTTCACTTTGAATTTCAACAGTGGAGCATGTGATTTTCTCAACAGAATGTGTTGGTTTATTACAGTACTACTGTGCTTGATAAGTTTCCAAACAAATTAATCAGTTCTCTGATGTAGTATATATGAAGCAAATTTCACGTTTAGATTAGAGAAGTAGTATGAGTATGTAAGACAGTGAATATAAGACATGGGAGTGTGTGTGAATCAGCCGACCTCCTTTGAAAATGTTCATTACATATTCCGTCACCAATCGTTTCTCAATAAACCGACCATGACAATTTCCTATCAATTCCTAGTGACATCAAATAGTGTTCCACCTGCAAATTGACTACATCAATGAAATCACAGCACGGATCGTGACTCAGTAGGCTGACTTACGATGTTTATGACTTTTATTACGAAGGCAGCGTAGTTTCAGCTGATATATGCATGTTACTACGAACACATACACACCTAAATTATAATTCATAAATGGGGTTGACAGTCAAGTGATAGAGGCTGTGACAATTTACCAACGGAAATATTCTTATGCCAGCATCAACATTTTCCAATGTAGAATGCACACATCGATCTCGAATCAGTTTACTGATGATTTTCGAAAACGTTACAATCTCCAATCTGTCATTCGTGGTTATAGTTTCATCATGATAGACAAAAAACGGAATAAATGAAATATGTGTGGTCGGTTAACTGTGTCCAACTACATTTTCTACCGCATTGTTCAGGGTGATATTCAATGTTGGAACAGAACAACTGAATTTTTTCTTGTGTTGACTTTCCACCTATCATACGATGCAACAGACTCTGAATGAAGCAACGATTGTCGCACAATCTTACTATGATGAAAGATGTTTTGGCTGGAGATATGGTTGACTTTCAGCAAACAAACGATAACTCGTCTCGAATTCTTTCCACAAGTGTGAAACGAGATCAGTTAGAATGTTTAACTTCAAACACTTTACTAACTTGTGCAACACAGCTAACTCACAACCACATTTCACTGTTTCTCTCACTCAGAATCTATTCACATTTGACAACAGTCGATCGTTTGAAGCTGCTTTACACAACAGAACATTTTAAACAAACATGCGATGAAATTAAAAGTCCGTTTACAAACGAGAGACTTTCTCATCTCTACCACTACCTTGACTTTTGCCTACAATGGTTATTTTGATCATCATCATTATGTAAGTAAACAACTGCATCCATTCATGTAATGGAATATGTACTCTAGCTAACCTTTGATTATTATTATTGCTGTATTTGTTGTTGTTGTTGTTGTTGCTGTTTGGTGAACGCCTTCACACAAACATGAACTTCTTCTTCCCATAAAACTAAATTGCACATTCGACATCTGCTTTCGTCATATTGTGGTTCCCACATCCTTCCCTTATATAAACATGTTTATTGTTATTGTAGTAAATAGGGCATTTTATTCCCATCATCATCATCATCATCATCATCTTATTCTATTCAAACTATAATTCAGAGCTTGTATGTTTGTTATTCACTCACAGTTCATTTACAATAACAACCTGTGAAATTCAATCAACAACATGGTCTCGCATTCACTTTACAATACGAGATTAGATTCCTTCACCATCTTCGTTACTTTCTCGTGTTCATCACTGCCTGATTTGCACATTCTCATCAATGAATGCAAGTGTACACTTTCACAGTTGCCTCAATCACTACTTATAAGTACAACACAGAACAATATCATGAGCTATTCTTATTAGGACGTCAATGAACTGGTATGATGATAAATTATCACTATTCAATCAGATATGTACACCATGATTTTATGGAATCGACAGTTGACATTACTGACTATCGGATGATGAATAATTCACTGAATGAATTGTTCATGTGATTGCAGTGCACGATGAATTCACAAACTGATTCTTCGATTGACTTTGTTTTGTGTAAAGCCAATAGAACAACAGGTATTCTCTCTGCCCGTTCAATGACTAATTCGTGTATTATCCACTTCAATAATACATATTGGTTTACATGCTATGTGTGTTCTGCTAGCTTAATCTCCTTCTTCTCTAACTACCACTAATAATTACTTGGATCAACTGTGATGAGCTGGTTGAATACTCATTTTAAATGAATGAATCAAATGAATGTGTTCAGTGGATGGATGTGGTTGAGAATATTCTATAAAAATTCAGATATCAGTATGTCTGCATACAACAAAGTTATGGGTAACGAAACAGACTACTCAATACTGATAAGTAGTAGTGTAGAGTAATATACAAAACGCTAGTCAAACTACTCGAATTAACCGAATACAATGAACCTAATAGAACACATGTCAATTGCAAATATGTTCAATTCAATCTCATGATTAGTCTCACTCACATAGTATCAAAGTAAATGAGGCTCTAAATCAGTCAGACGGTTACTGAATTGCAGAAGAAATATGATCAACATTAAGTGAATTGAACTTGACAAAATGTTCCACTCATCCAATTCATCTGATTTCATTCAATTTCACTTTGTGGAAGGCTTCTTCATGTTCAGGTGTTCACCTCATTCAATTCGTGGGTGCAACAATTGAAGAATGTAGTATATTCTAACTTGTCTAATGACATGATGAAAAAGTTCGACGTTAATTTAATAACACTTGTGTCATGCAAAATTACCAGTTGACTCCATTCCAGTGCATATTCACACAATTTTACTTGATCAAGTCCAGTTGATTGCCAGCCACATGACACACACTATTCTGAAATCAGTCAGTTTGTATGTCATGCTGTTGTGAAACATCATTTGTGTTCGAGATTCCATCTAAGAGAGGAAGATCTGTGTGTGCTGTATCGATGTCCGGTGGATTCATTGGAGCCGGCCTATTCAGAAGTTCCTCGAGCTACTCCACCCATTTGCTCTGCTGTTGTTCAATTTCAGTGATTAGCCTGCCTTCTTTATCTTTGACCGGTCTCTCTGCTTTACTATATTTCCCTGCTAGTTTCTTCGTTGTATCGTCAAGCTGTTTCATATTTCCTTATCTTGCAGCATTCTCCACCGTCGTTGCTAGTTCTTCCACGTATTTCTTCTTGTCGACTCGAATGCTCTTCTTCACTTGCTTGTTTGCTTCTATGTATTCAGCTTGTGTTTGGACTTTCTGTGCTCGTGTTCGGTTGTTGTTAATTGTTGTCTCCTTGTTCTTCCTTTCTTCGATCCTGTCCAGTGTTTCTATGGAGGTCCATTGCATATGATGATGCTACTTGAGGCCCAGAATCTCTTGACACGTTGAAGTTAATGCTTCCACGATATCTTTCCAGTTGTCCTCCATAGTAGATTCTTCTTCGTTCAGTAGATCCTGTAAAGCTTGGAACCTATTGTTGAGAGGTATTTTGAATTCATTGAGTTTGTGAGTATCTCGAAGGAAGGCTGTATCGAACCTTTGTAGTGCAGTTTGTCCTGTTGTCCAGTTCTTCTTTAGCTTCAGTTTTAAATTGACCACAACTATATGGTGTGGTGATCTGAAGCTATGTCAGCTGCTCTCCTGCTTCTCACATCTTCCATTGTCCTTCGGAACGTTTTATTGATGCAAATATGATCTATCTGGTTCTCTGTGTTGTGGTCCGGTCAGATCCATGTAGCTTTGTGTATACGTTTGTGTGGAAATATTGTTCCGCCTATGACCAATTTGTTGAATGCACACACATTTGCAAATCTTTCCCCATTTTCGGTTCTCTCTCCCAGTCTATGTCGTCCAGTGATCTCGCATCAGAATTGTGAGGTCCTTTCTTGAGCACTTCTCTGTGATTGATTGCAGCAACTCATAGTGATAAGTGTTGCGGATTGAACGCTATATTCTTCTCCTAAGCTATTCTGTAACCCCCAAGCTTGAACTAAACAGCGACCTGAACACGAGAGAGAAGACTCAAAGTATGCGAGAAGTAGTTTACTCCAAGGTTCATTTTAATGCAGAAGATACATTGTTTTTATAATACTTTAAATGTCCTTGGGTTGCTAGAAGATTCTGGAAGTGCTACTAAACATAGTAACAGTGGAGCAGCCAACCAATGGATTGAATTAATTTCTGTGGTTAGCGTTTGTCTAGCGATTTAGATTTCTACTGGATGGGATCGCTAACCACATGCTCAAGCCTCATCCTTTACACTGATTGGGACCGGTAGTAACTCTAGAAGAGCGACAGGCGGAGTTGTTTGTGTCGTATACATCGATCAATATACAGTAATCGGTAAATCCGTAAATATACGTACAATTCTACACATTTGTACGTTTCTACAAGCCTACTCCCATCACATTCTATGTCGACATTTCATTATTTTAATGCAATTCACTAGAATAACCTGACTGACCATTCACTACTACAGTCTCTTGAATAAATAAATATTTCAATGTACAAAGTTATATTTTACACTTTAGATCAGTAAATCAGTTTGACGCGGCCAATCGAACAATCGTCAGCATCAAACTAACTAACTAACATTCAACAATTTATTGAAGTATTTCCACTTCAAAATAATCATCTCGAATCATTCAGTTTCAGTGTGCTTGCCAAACAACCTTCATTTGAACACGCTTTCGATGAGAGTTTTGTCAGTTGAACATACTATACTTTATAAAACTGTCAGCCAATTCCAATCCACTTACGAATTTGACGACACCACAACATCAATGCACACAGTACGGTACCCCAGTGATTCGTATGTTCTATTATAACACTACTGAAATAGTTGTCATGAAAGTTGACAGACGCATATGTAATGCATAATTGATATTCACTATGTCAAATATAATGTGTTTGTTATTTAGTATTCGATCTACTGAGATCGGTGTTCATTTCATGTTATTTGTGATGAGTAGTCTAATCAGTGATTAGAAATGATAATTCCAGTGGTTACTTCAATTCAGATTCACTCACACATTGTACATCTCATACTATTCAAATGATGATTGCAGTCACACTTGTATATCTATTGTGTATGAATAACATGAAAGTGACTGAGATATGGACAACAGTTGTGTGTGGACACGTAGCAACAATCAGCAATGACAATTATGTAGTAGACTTGAGATATCATTCTGAAATGATAATTGACTTCGAGAAATTCCCCATTCTATCTTCATCTCTACTATTATTGATTTCAGAGCAAACACACTTCTTTCCGACTTTCCTTCATCCATCTCTCGCTTTTCGGAAAATATGTGGACAGTGATATCGACTTCGCAAACTTCATCAATTCATCATCAATGTGTTCAGTCTAGTTTCCATATGATTTTGACAATGATCTGCTCATCATCATTGCATGGTATTTATTGAAATAGGCGTACTGAATGTACACTGTACTGTACACTGTACAGTTGTGCTTGATCTGTAGTATAAATCTTTGCGACTTTTGTTTAATAAGTCTATAGTTCATGTATTGTTGTGCGCGTTTCAATTCTCAGTGTGCTAACTAGAAATCGTAACCTACTGTTGAGCAGATGTAGTTTACATCGCTCATCAGCACAACACATCCTTGATTGACATTTGTAAATGAGTCTATTTGGAACAAATTTCACCACGAAGTGTTAAGTTGGATAAAGAAATATTTATCAGTGTTGCAGACGTGAACAAAGTGGCACAAGTAAGGCGAGATTCGCAAGCTGGCGATCTGGTCTCGATCATTGGAGATACTTATGTGCGACATATCTGGCTTAAAGGTCTAGTGGTAAGTGTTGAACCAGAAGAAGATGGTCTCGTCGGACAAGCGAAGATCAGAACATCGAAATGTATAATCACTAGAGACACGTAGAATTTGCTTATTCGAACGAGCAGACGATTGAGTATTATAGTGTAGAAAGACTTTCCTGAGTGACTTTGGATAGAGCGAATTGTACCATTGTCATCTGTGAATGTCTTCACGCTAAATATTTAATCAGTGATAGTAGGGAAGGACATGTTGTCATTGGTGGTCGGTATTAAGCTTGTTTCACATAGTTGTTAATCGCTTCTCCTCCACTCTTTTGCGTATCATTTTATACTACTTATTTACATTCAGTAAATCGTTGTGTTGCCAGCAATTTTCGCACCCATGTTGTAACACAAGTAGTCGTGTAACATTCTGAAATATTTACTTATAATTATAAGGTGTGTTTTATTTATCATTGTAATTACTTTACCTCAATCACTGTAGCAGTTATCCACACTCTTTTGTGCACTGTTTAAACGCAACAGTTTCCACATTGTGTTGCTCTTGGTTCGGGTTTTGCATGTTGATAAACTGTTACCAAGTTTAGACACAACTACCAGCTGTCTTTTGCTCTATCGTATGTTGTAATTCTTCTTTGTGTTACTGTTGCAGGAAGCCTCTTTTTCTTTCATACAAAAGGACGCGTTAAACGCTACAGACACCTCACAAGTTGAGGTTTGTAACTAATTTTCGTTTATTATTCAATATAGGACGGTTATTCTAGACAATTGGTTGTTATGCGAAATTCAGTTTTGCGCGTATCTCGATTGGCTGACATGGACGCTTCAATAGACCTAACACGAAGTAAATAATCTTCTTATTCGAACTTCGATGAACTGATAAACACGAGATTCAAACTGTTTACTGCTTCATATGTTAGTTAATGAAATTAATGTATTAATTCCCTTATAACAAGTGAACGGAATAATTCCGATGATGATGATCGGTTTCTTAAGATGTTCTAGTAAGTTCGGTAGTTTGAATGTTCCGTTTCAACAAATCAGTCAACTGGTGTCATTTACTAAGAGAATCGCATCGGTCAACCTACTCGTTCTACAGTCAACTACAATTTCGTCAGTTTCTCTTCACATTATTCACACATATTTCAATGTTATCCATGAAAGAAAACACGACCCAATCATCATCATCTAATCAATTACTACTATTCATACGATTGTCTTTTCGTCTATTCACTGATTAATTTCAAAGAACAACACATGGTAAACAACAAATGAATAGTTTATTTACATTTAGTTACAGAATGTCTGACATGGTGAAGTACAGCACAGTACATTTCATTACAGTACAGTACAGTTCATTACAATACAATAGTCAGTAGACGCATGAACACAAACATTTACAAATTACATTGAATGTACAATGGTTTAAAGATGTAAGAAGAAGAAGAAGAAGAAGAAGAAGAAGAAGAAGAAGAAGAAGAAGAAGAAGAGGGAGAGGAAGAGCGTAAAAGGGAAAATGGTTTGAAGGAGCTACCGATGTACATAGATGATTGACTCACATTAGAGCCAACCAATTACGCAAATATAAAACTGCAATAAAATATTCACTGATATCTAACATTCAACAGATAGATATTCAGCAAACAGTTTACTTAATAAGAACTTTCATTATGATGAGTGATTGCGATTACCATGAATTGTACGTAGTTCACAGTGTAAACTTGTCCGTTCACTTACCACAAACATTCTTATTTATTCATGCTTAATAGTCTACAGTTTAGTGATTGGAGGAACATCAGATATGTGAAGCAACTTTGCAAACATATTAGTGCAAGGAGATGCTTCGAAGAGAGAAGTTGCAACATTCTGGTTGGTGAATATCTGAATTTCCGAGAATGCTGACTGGAACTTCAAATACACACACTGTGATAAAACGTATTTCACTGTTCAACTTCACTTAACACTTTTCTGTAAAGTCTGTCAACCGTTGCTTACTGACTGACTGACATTTCTATGGACAATTGACATACAGTGCATTTATCAGTAAACACTAGCTCAGATCTACCGATCAACTTTGCATGGAAACACTTGCTTCATTGTTTATGCCAACTACATATTCTCAAATGATTTATGTCATTTCAGTTCACCGAAATAAAATACAACACAACTACCCTCAATCATATAAACCATGTTACACTGACCCTAATTACACTGGATATTCGAAACATTCCTCATTATGATTATGATTATTATTAATATGACCATGATAAACATGATTTCAACTTACAACAACACACTCTTCCTCCAGTCATATGCTCAGTTGAATCGATGATCTTTATCGTAGCGTTTTCAATCAGTCCAGAATACAGTTTGCACCATATCGGTTTGAGCTGTAAATAAGGAGAAGTTTGAAATGTAACGTATATCTGCAATTCATACATCAAATGGTTGATGGATGTAGCATTCCATCTAATAAAAATGGTAATAATAATAATAGTTCAAATTGGACACTCGACATCTCAATGAAACGCTCCATACAGTCAAACTGCAAACGTTTCTTATTCTCTACAACTAAGAATAACAATAATATTTTTGTTAAGATATCAGAATATGTTGATATTGAGATGAATCGGTGATCATCAATTCAACTGGAAGTATGTATATATACAGTGATATATCAGTGAGACAATTACATATTTAGTGAAAATGTATGTTAAACTTACAATTTGATATGTGTATAGATTACACTGTGGATGAGATCGGCATTCAGTAAGGCAATCTGATTTCGTTTTGACTGAATTCAACCAGTAGTTTTGTGAGAATGTCTGCTCTGGCAGTCCCAATTTGCCTATCCATTGTGTGTAGTTGCAATGCATATTTGTGCTGCATTTCGAGCACTGCTCACATGAGGATAACAATGTCAAATGATTTGTCACATTTGTTTGTGTGTGCAAACAATATGAAAGATGAATTGAAATGTATACAGTGATCAAGAATGAATATTGAATCATTTGATGTAACTTGAAATGTATAAGAAATGGTTTATTGTTCGACAATAACAACAACTACCTCTGCTGCTGTTTATATAGTGGAGATGAATCAATTGATTGGTGGAATTTGCCATATGCACAAATTGACCAATTGGGTGGCTGCTCATTGATAAAATGAATAATTTCTAACCAGTTGGATGAATGCAAACTGTATTGGTCATTTATTTCATTATGAATAGTCATTATGGCTCCCACGGTGAGTTTCTTCGAGTTTACATGCCCATGTTTTGGTCAATTCTATGTTGATGTTAAAACAATTGAGGATACTGTGTCATTTACTTCGTCAATTAAGTCTAGTTCTGATTCCATATTGATGTGCTCATAACTGATGTTTGTGCGTGATTTAATGTTGCACTCTCGTTAAACATTATTATCTTGAACCAACATACTTATGTTCTTCTCCAATATCTCAATGCACTGACGATAACTGCTTCCTACATCACAACCAATAACAATTCAATTTTGATGATGTGATTGTTTTGAACAGAGATCATTCCGTTTATCATCTAATGAGCTCGTCACTGTATGTCTGCTCTGATCTCATAGGAACGATGGCAACATTACTTAAATAGAATGAGTTATCCATGAGAATTAATCGATTGCCTTCACTGTTTCTTTTCACTTTGAATTTCAACAGTGGAGCATGTGATTTTCTCAACAGAATGTGTTGGTTTATTACAGTACTACTGTGCTTGATAAGTTTCCAAACAAATTAATCAGTTCTCTGATGTAGTATATATGAAGCAAATTTCACGTTTAGATTAGAGGCAGTGAATATAAGACATGGGAGTGTGTGTGAATCAGCCGACCTCCTTTGAAAATGTTCATTACATATTCCGTCACCAATCGTTTCTCAATAAACCGACCATGACAATTTCCTATCAATTCCTAGTGACATCAAATAGTGTTCCACCTGCAAATTGACTACATCAATGAAATCACAGCACGGATCGTGACTCAGTAGGCTGACTTACGATGTTTATGACTTTTATTACGAAGGCAGCGTAGTTTCAGCTGATATATGCATGTTACTACGAACACATACACACCTAAATTATAATTCATAAATTGGGTTGACAGTCAAGTGATAGAGGCTGTGACAATTTACCAACGGAAATATTCTTATGCCAGCATCAACATTTTCCAATGTAGAATGCACACATCGATCTCGAATCAGTTTACTGATGATTTTCGAAAACGTTACAATCTCCAATCTGTCATTCGTGGTTATAGTTTCATCATGATAGACAAAAAACGGAATAAATGAAATATGTGTGGTCGGTTAACTGTGTCCAACTACATTTTCTACCGCATTGTTCAGGGTGATATTCAATGTTGGAACAGAACAACTTTATTTTTTCTTGTGTTGACATTCCACCTATCGTACGATACAACAGACCCTGAATGAAGCAACGATTGTCGCACAATCTTACTATGATGAAAGATGTTTTGACTGGAGATATGGTTGAATTTCACCAAACAAACGATAACTCGTGTCGAATTCTTTCCACAAGTATGAAACGAGATCAGTTAGAATGTTTAACTTCAAACACTTTACTAACTTCTGCAACACAGTCAAATCACTATCATATTCCACCGTTTCCTTCACTCAGAATCTATTCACGTTTGACAACAGTCGATCGTTTGAAGCTGCATTGAACAACAGAATATTTTAATCAAACATGGGATGAAATTAATAGTCCGTTTACAAATGAGAGACTTTCCCATCTCTACCACTACCTTGACTTTAACCTACAATGGTTATTTTGATCATCATCATTATGTAGTAAGTAAACAACTGCATCCATTCATGTAATGGAATATGTACTCTAGCTAACCTTTGATTATTATTATTGCTGTATTTGTTGTTGTTGTTGTTTGGTGAACGCCTTCACACAAACATGAACTTCTTCCCATAACACTAAATTGCACATTCGACATCTGCTTTCGTCATATTGTGGTTCCCACATCCTTCCCTTATATCAACATGTTTATTGTTATTGTAGTAAATAGGGCATTTTATTCCCATCATCATCATCATCATCATCATCATCATCATCTTATTCTATTCAAACTATAATTCAGAGATTGTTTGTTAGTTTCTCACTTACAGTTCATTTACAATAACAACCTGTGAAATTCAATCAACAACATGATCTCGCATTCACTTTACAATACGAGATTAGATTCCTTCACCATTTTCGTTACGTTCTCGTGTTCATCATTGCCTGATTTGCACATTCTCATCACTAAATGCAACTGCACAATTTCACAGTTGCCTGAATCACTACTTATAATTACATTACTGAACAATATCGTGGGCTATTCTTATTGGGACGTCAATGAACTGGTATGATGATAAATTATCTTCAATCATCAATCATATATGTACACCATGATTTTGTGGAATCGACTGTCTACATTACTGACTATCGGATGATGAATAATTCACTGAATGAATTGTTCATGTGATCGCAGTGCACGATGAATTCACAAACTGATTCTTCGATTGACTTTGTTTTGTGTAAAGCCAATAGAACAACAGGTATTCTCTCTGCCCGTTCAATGACTAATTCGTGTATTATACACTTCAATAATACATATTGGTTTACATGCTGTGTGTTCTGCTAGCCTAATCACCTTCTTCTCTAACTACCACTAACAATTACTTGGATCAACTGTGATGAGCTGGTTGAATACTCATTATAAATGAATGAATCAAATGGATGTGTTCAGTGGATGGATGTGGTTGAGAATATTCTATAGGAAAACAGATATCACTATGTCTGCATACAACAAAGTTATGGGTAACGAAACAGACTACTCAATACTGATAAGTAGTAGTGTAGAGTAATATACAAAACGCTAGTCAAACTACTCGAATTAACCGAATACAATGAACCTAATAGAACACATGTCAATTGCAAATATGTGAAATTCAATCACATGATTAGTCTCACTCACATAGTATGTAAGAAAATGGGGCTTTATATCAGCCAGACGGTTACTGAATTGCAGAAGAAATATGATCAACATTAAGTGAAATGCACTTGACAAATTGTTCCACTCATTCACATTAATCTGCATTAATTCAACTTCACTCTGTGGAAGGCTTCTTCAAGTTCAGGTGTTCACATCATTCAAGTCGTGAGTGCAACAATCGAAGAATGTAGTTTATTTTAATTTGTCTAATGACATGATGAAATAGTTCGACGTTAACTTAACAACACTTGTGTCATGCAAAATTACCAGTTGACTCCATTCCAGTGCATATTCACACAATTTTACTTGATCAAGTCCAGTTGATTGCCAGCCACATGACACACACTATTCTGAAATCAGTCGGTTTGTATGTTATGCTGTTGTGAAACATCATTTGTGTTCGAGATTCCATCTAAGAGAGGAAGATCTGTGTGTGCTGTATCGATGTCCGGTGGATTCATTGGAGCCGGCCTATTCAGAAGTTCCTCGAGCTACTCCACCCATTTGCTCTGCTGTTGTTCAATTTCAGTGATTAGCCTGCCTTCTTTATCTTTGACCGGTCTCTCTGCTTTACTATATTTCCCTGCTAGTTTCTTCGTTGTATCGTCAAGCTGTTTCATATTTCCTTATCTTGCAGCATTCTCCACCGTCGTTGCTAGTTCTTCCACGTATTTCTTCTTGTCGACTCGAATGCTCTTCTTCACTTGCTTGTTTGCTTCTATGTATTCAGCTTGTGTTTGGACTTTCTGTGCTCGTGTTCGGTTGTTGTTAATTGTTGTCTCCTTGTTCTTCCTTTCTTCGATCCTGTCCAGTGTTTCTATGGAGGTCCATTGCATATGATGATGCTACTTGAGGCCCAGAATCTCTTGACACGTTGAAGTTAATGCTTCCACGATATCTTTCCAGTTGTCCTCCATAGTAGATTCTTCTTCGTTCAGTAGATCCTGTAAAGCTTGGAACCTATTGTTGAGAGGTATTTTGAATTCATTGAGTTTGTGAGTATCTCGAAGGAAGGCTGTATCGAACCTTTGTAGTGCAGTTTGTCCTGTTGTCCAGTTCTTCTTTAGCTTCAGTTTTAAATTGACCACAACTATATGGTGTGGTGATCTGAAGCTATGTCAGCTGCTCTCCTGCTTCTCACATCTTCCATTGTCCTTCGGAACGTTTTATTGATGCAAATATGATCTATCTGGTTCTCTGTGTTGTGGTCCGGTCAGATCCATGTAGCTTTGTGTATACGTTTGTGTGGAAATATTGTTCCGCCTATGACCAATTTGTTGAATGCACACACATTTGCAAATCTTTCCCCATTTTCGGTTCTCTCTCCCAGTCTATGTCGTCCAGTGATCTCGCATCAGAATTGTGAGGTCCTTTCTTGAGCACTTCTCTGTGATTGATTGCAGCAACTCATAGTGATAAGTGTTGCGGATTGAACGCTATATTCTTCTCCTAAGCTATTCTGTAACCCCCAAGCTTGAACTAAACAGCGACCTGAACACGAGAGAGAAGACTCAAAGTATGCGAGAAGTAGTTTACTCCAAGGTTCATTTTAATGCAGAAGATACATTGTTTTTATAATACTTTAAATGTCCTTGGGTTGCTAGAAGATTCTGGAAGTGCTACTAAACATAGTAACAGTGGAGCAGCCAACCAATGGATTGAATTAATTTCTGTGGTTAGCGTTTGTCTAGCGATTTAGATTTCTACTGGATGGGATCGCTAACCACATGCTCAAGCCTCATCCTTTACACTGATTGGGACCGGTAGTAACTCTAGAAGAGCGACAGGCGGAGTTGTTTGTGTCGTATACATCGATCAATATACAGTAATCGGTAAATCCGTAAATATACGTACAATTCTACACATTTGTACGTTTCTACAAGCCTACTCCCATCACATTCTATGTCGACATTTCATTATTTTAATGCAATTCACTAGAATAACCTGACTGACCATTCACTACTACAGTCTCTTGAATAAATAAATATTTCAATGTACAAAGTTATATTTTACACTTTAGATCAGTAAATCAGTTTGACGCGGCCAATCGAACAATCGTCAGCATCAAACTAACTAACTAACATCCAACAACTTATTGAAGTATTTCCACTTCAAAATAATCATCTCGAATCGTTCAGTTTCAGTGAGCTTGCCAAACAACCTTCACTTGAACACGCTTTCGATGAGAGTTTTGTAAGTTGAACATACTATACTTTATAAAACTGTCAGCCAATTCCAATCCACTTACAAATTTGACGACACCACAACATCAATGCACACAGTACGGTACCCCAGTGATTCGTATGTTCTATTATAACACTACTGAAATGATTGTCATGAAAGTTGACAGACGCATATGTAATGCATAATTGATATTCACTATGTCAAATATAATGTGTTTGTTATTTAGTATTCGATCTACTGAGATCGGTGTTCATTTCATGTTATGTGTGATGAGTAGTCTAATCAGTGATTAGAAATGATAATTCCAGTGGTTACTTCAATTCAGATTCACTCACACATTGTACATCTCATACTATTCAAATGATGATTGCACTCACCCTTGTATATCTATTGTGTATGAATAACATGAAAGTGACTGAGATATGGACAACAGTTGTGTGTGGACAGGTAGCAACAATCAGCAACGACAATTATGTAGTAGACTTGAGATATCATTCTGAAGTGATAATTCACTTCGAGAAATTTCTCATTCTATCTTCATCTCTACTATTATTGATTTCAGAGCAAACACACTTCTTTCCTACTTTGCTTCATCCATCTCTCGCTTTTCGGAAAATATGTGGACAGTGATATCGACTTCGCAAACTTCATCAATTCATCATCACTGTACTCAGTCTATTTTCGATAGGATTTTGACAATGATCTGCTCATCATCATTGCATGGTATTTATTGAAATACGCGTACTGAATGTACACTGTACTGTACACTGTACAGTTGTGCTTAATCCGTAGTATAAATCTATGCGACTTTTGTTTAATAAGTCTATAGTTCATGTATTGTTGTGCGCGTTCTATTTCTCAGTGTGCTAACTAGAAATCGTAACCTACTGTTGAGCAGATGTAGTTTAGATTGCTCATCAGCACAACACATTCTTGATTGACGTTTGTAAATGAGTCTATTTGGAATAAATTTCACCACGAAGTGTTAAGTTGGATAAAGAAATATTTATCAGTGTTGCAGACGAGAACAAATTGGCACAAGTAAGGCGAGATTCGCAAGCTGGCGATCTGGTTTTGATCATTGGAGATGCTTATGTGCGACATATCTGGCTTAAAGGTCTAGTGGTAAGTGTTAAACCAGAAGAAGATGGTCTCGTCGGACAAGCGAAGATCAGAACATCGAAATGTATAATCACTAGAGACACGTAGAATTTGCCTATTCGAACGAGCAGACGATTGAGTATTATGGTGTAGAAAGACTTTCCTGAGTGACTTTGGATAGAGCGAATTGTACCATTGTCATCTGTGAATGTCTTCACGCTAAATATTTAATCAGTGATAGTAGGGAAGGACATGGTGTCATTGGTGGTCGGTATTAAGCTTGTTTCACATAGTTGTTACTCGCTTCTCCTCCACTCCTTTGTGTATCATTTTATGCTACTTATTTACATTCAGTAAATCGTTGTGATGCCAGTAATTTTTGCACCCAGGTTGTAACACAAGTAGTCGTGTAACATTCTGAAATATTTACTTATAATTATAAGGTGTGCTTTATTTATCACTGTAATTACTTTACCTCAATCACTGTAGCAGTTATCCACACTCTTTTGTGTACTGTTTAAACGCAACAATTTCCACATTGTGTTGCTCTTGGTTCGGGTTCTGCATGTTGATAAACTGTTACAAAGTTTAGACACAAATACCAGCTGTCTTTTGCTCTATCGTAGGTTGTAATTCTTCTTTGTGTTACTGTTGCAGGAAGCCTCTTTTTCTTTCATACAAAAGGACGCGTTAAACGCTACAGACACCTCACAAGTTGAGGTTTGTAAGTAATTTTCGTTTATTATTCAATATAGGACGGTTATTCTAGACAATTGGTTGTTATGTGAAATTCAGTTTTGCGCGTATCTCGATTGGCTGACATGGACGCTTCAATAGACCTAACACGAAGTAAATAATCTTCTTATTCGAACTTCGATGAACTGATAAACACGAGATTCAAACTGTTTACTGCTTCATATGTTAGTTAATGAAATTAATGTATTAATTCCCTTATAACAAGTGAACGGAATAATTCCGATGATGATGATCGGTTTCCTAAGATGTTCTAGTAAGTTCGGTAGTTTGAATGTTCCGTTTCAACAAATCAGTCAACTGGTGTCATTTACTAAGAGAATCGCATCGGTCAACCTACTCGTTCCACAATCAACTACAATTTCGTCAGTTTCTCTTCACATTATTCACACATGTATCAATGTTATCCGTGAAAGAAAACACAACCCAATCATCATCTAATCAATTACTACTATTCATACGATTGTCTTTTCGTCTATTCACTGATTAATTTCAAAGAACAACACATGGTAAACAACAAATGAATGGTTTATTTACATTTCGTTACAGAATGTCATACATAGTGAATTGCAGCACAGTACATTACATTACATTACAGTACAGTAAAGTACAGTACAGTTGATTACAATACAATAGTCAGTAGACGCATGAACACAAACATTTACAAATTACATTGAATGCACAATGGTTTAATGATGTAAGAAGAAGAAGGAGAAGAAGAAGAAGAGGAAGGGGAAGAGTGTAAAATGGAAAATGGTTTGAATGAGCTACCGATGTACATAGATGATTGACTGACATTAGTGCAAACCAATTACACAAATATAAAACTGCAATAAAATATTCACTGATATCTAACATTCATCAGATAGATATTCAGCAAATAGTTTACTTAATAAGAACATTCATTATGATGAGTGATTGCGATTCCCATGAATTGTACGTAGTTCACAGTGTAAACATGTCCGTTCACTTACCACAAACATTCTTATTTATCCATGCTTATTAGTCTACAGTTTAGTGATTGGAGGAACATCAGATATGTGAAGCAACTTTGCAAACCTATTAGTGCAAGGAGATGCTTCGAAGAGAGTTCCGAGAATGCTGATTGGAAATTCAAATACACACACTGTGATAAAACGTATTCCACTGTTCAACTTCACTTAACACTTTTCTCTAAAGTCTGTCAATCGTTGCTTACTGACTGCTGGCTGACTGCTGACTGCTGACTGACTGACATTTCTATGGACAATTAATATACAGTAGATTTTTCAGTAAACAGTAGCTCACATCTAACCATCAACTTTACTTTGAAACACTCACTTCATTCTTTATGCCAACTACATATTCTCAAATGATTTATGTCATTTCAGTTCACCGAAATAAAATACAACTAAACTACCCTCAATCATATAAACCTTGTTACACTGACCCTAATTACACTGGATATTCGAAACATTCCTCATTATGATTATGATTATTATTAATATGACCATGATAAACATGATTTCAACTTACAACAACACACTCTTCCTCCAGTCATATGCTCAGTTGAATTGATGATCTTTATCGTAGCGTTTTCAATCAGTTCAGAATACAGATTGCACCATTTCGGTTCGAGCTGTAAATAAGGAGAAGTTTGAAATGTAACGTATATCTGCAATTCATACATCAAATGGTTGATGGATGTAGCATTCCATCTAATATAAATGGTAATAATAATAATAGCCCAAATTGAACACTTGACATCTTAATGAAACGCTCCATACAGTCAAACTGCAAACGTTTCTTATTCTCTACAACTAATAATAACAATAATATTATTGTTAAGATATCAGAATATGTTGATGTTGAGGTAAATCGGTGATCATCAATTCAACTGGAAGTATGTATATATACAGTGATATATCAGTTAGACAATTACATATTTAGTGAAAATGTATGTTAAACTTACAATTTGATATGTGTATAGATTACACTGTGGATGAGATCGGCATTCAGTGAGGCAATCTGATTTCGTTTTGACTGAATTCAACCAGTAGTTTTGTGAGAATGTCTGCTCTGGCAGTCCCAATTTGCCTATCCATTGTGTGTAGTTGCAATGCATATTTGTGCTGCATTTCGAGCACTGCTCACATGAGGATAACAATGTCAAGTGATTTGTCACATTTGTTTGTGTGTGTAAACAATATGAAAGATGAATTGAAATGTATACAGTGATCAAGAATGAATATTGAATCATTTGATGTAACTTGAAATGTATAAGAAATGGTTTATTGTTCGACAATAACAACAACTACCTCTGCTGCTGTTTATATAGTGGAGATGAATCAATTGATTGGTGGAATTCGCCATATGCACAAATTGACCAATTGGGTGGTTGCTCATTGATAAAATGAATAATTTCTAACCAGTTGGATGAATGCAAACTGTATTGGTCATTTATTTCATTATGAATAGTCATTAGGGCTCTCACGGTGAGTTTCTTCGAGTTGACATGCCCATGTTTCCGTCAATTCTATGTTGATGTTAAGACAATTGAGGATACTGTGTCATTTACTTCGTCAATTAAGTCTAGTTCCGATTCCATATTGATGTGCTCATAACTGATGTTTGTGCGTGATTCAATGTTGCACTCTCGTTAAACATTATTATCTTGAACCAACATACTTATGTTCTTCTCCAATATCTCAATGCACTGACGATAACTGCTTCCTACATCACAACCAATAACAATTCAATTTTCATGATGTGATTGTTTTGAACAGAGATCATTCCCTTTCTCATCTAATGAGCTCGTCACTTTATGTCTGCTCTGATCTCATAGGAACGATGGCAACATTACTTAAATAGAATGAGTTATCCATGAGAATTAATCGATTGCCTTCACTGTTTCTTTTCACTTTGAATTTCAACAGTGGAGCATGTGATTTTCTCAACAGAATGTGTTGGTTTAATACAGTACTACTGTGCTTGATAAGTTTCCAAACAAATTAATCAGTTCTCTGATGTAGTATATATGAAGCGAAAATTTCACGTTTAGATTAGAGGCATTGAATATAAGACATGGGAGTGGGTGTGAATCAGCCGACCTCCTTTGAAAATGTTCATTACATATTCCGTCACCAATCGTTTCTCAATAAACCGACCATGACAATTTCCTATCAATTCCTAGTGACATCAAATAGTGTTCCACCTGCAAATTGACTACATCAATGAAATCACAGCACGGATCGTGACTCAGTAGGCTGACTTACGATGTTTATGACTTTTATTACGAAGGCAGCGTAGTTTCAGCTGATATATGCATGTTACTACGAACACATACACACCTAAATTATAATTCATAAATGGGTTGACAGTCAAGTGATAGAGGCTGTGACAATTTACCAACGGAAATATTCTTATGCCAGCATCAACATTTTCCAATGTAGAATGCACACATCGATCTCGAATCAGTTTACTGATGATTTTCGAAAACGTTACAATCTCCAATCTGTCATTCGTGGTTATAGTTTCATCATGATAGACAAAAAACGGAATAAATGAAATATGTGTGGTCGGTTAACTGTGTCCAACTACATTTTCTACCGCATTGTTCAGGGTGATATTCAATGTTGGAACAGAACAACTGAATTTTTTCTTGTGTTGACTTTCCACCTATCATACGATGCAACAGACTCTGAATGAAGCAACGATTGTCGCACAATCTTACTATGATGAAAGATGTTTTGGCTGGAGATATGGTTGACTTTCAGCAAACAAACGATAACTCGTCTCGAATTCTTTCCACAAGTGTGAAACGAGATCAGTTAGAATGTTTAACTTCAAACACTTTACTAACTTGTGCAACACAGTCAAATCACTATCACATTTCACTGTTTCTCTCACTCAGAATCTATTCACATTTGACAACAGTCGATCGTTTGAAGCTGCTTTACACAACAGAACATTTTAAACAAACATGCGATGAAATTAAAAGTCCGTTTACAAACGAGAGACTTTCCCATCTCTACCACTACCTTGACTTTTGCCTACAATGGTTATTTTGATCATCATCATTATGTAAGTAAACAACTGCATCCATTCATGTAATGGAATATGTACTCTAGCTAACCTTTGATTATTATTATTGCTGTATTTGTTGTTGTTGTTGTTTGGTGAACGCCTTCACACAAACATGAACTTCTTCCCATAAAACTAAATTGCACATTCGACATCTGCTTTCGTCATATTGTGGTTCCCACATCCTTCCCTTATATAAACATGTTTATTGTTATTGTAGTAAATAGGGCATTTTATTCCCATCATCATCATCATCATCATCATCTTATTCTATTCAAACTATAATTCAGAGCTTGTTTGTTAGTTTCTCACTTACAGTTCATTTACAATAACAACCTGTGAAATTCAATCAACAACATGGTCTCGCATTCACTTTACAATACGAGATTAGATTCCTTCATCGTTTTCGTTACTTTCTCGTGTTCATCACTGCCTGATTTGCACATTCTCATCACTGAATGCAAGTGTACACTTTCACAGTTGCCTCAATCACTACTTATAAGTACAACACAGAACAATATCATGGGCTATTCTTATTAGGACGTCAATGAACTGGTATGATGATAAATTATCTTCAATCATCAATCATATATGTACACCATGATTTTGTGGAATCGACAGTTGACATTACTGACTATCGGATGATGAATAATTCACTGAATGAATTGTTCATGTGATTGCAGTGCACGATGAATTCACAAACTGATTCTTCGATTGACTTTGTTTTGTGTAAAGCCAATAGAACAACAGGTATTCTCTCTGCCCGTTCAATGACTAATTCGTGTATTATCCACTTCAATAATACATATTGGTTTACATGCTATGTGTGTTCTGCTAGCTTAATCTCCTTCTTCTCTAACTACCACTAATAATTACTTGGATCAACTGTGATGAGCTGGTTGAATACTCATTATAAATGAATGAATCAAATGAATGTGTTCAGTGGATGGATGTGGTTGAGAATATTCTATAAAAATTCAGATATCAGTATGTCTGCATACAACAAAGTTATGGGTAACGAAACAGACTACTCAATACTGATAAGTAGTAGTGTAGAGTAATATACAAAACGCTAGTCAAACTACTCGAATTAACCGAATACAATGAACCTAATAGAACACATGTCAATTGCAAATATGTTCAATTCAATCTCATGATTAGTCTCACTCACATAGTATCAAAGAAAATGAGGCTTTAAATCAGTCAGACGGTTACTGAATTGCAGAAGAAATATGATCAACATTAAGTTAAATGCACTTGACAAAATGTTCCACTCATCCAATTGATCTGATTTCATTCAATTTCACTCTGTGGAAGGCTTCTTCAAGTTCAGGTGTTCACCTCATTCAATTCGTGGGTGCAACAATTGAAGAATGTAGTATGTTTTCACTAGTCTAATGACATGATGAAAAAGTTCGACGTTAACTTATTAACACTTGTGTCTTGCGAAATTACCAGTTGACTTCATTCCAGTGCACATTTCACTCAGATATCGAGGTCTGCATAATCCAGTCGACCACCAGAAGAAAGAGGAAGGGAGAGAGTAAACAGCCTTGTCTGACTCCAGTCTTTACTTGGAATGCCTCTGTCAGCTGTCCTGCATGTACGATCTTGCATTGTAGTCCGTCGTATCAGTTCCGTATAATGCTGACAATCTCCTCAGGAACTACATAGTGTCGATGAAGTTTCCATAACGTTCTCCTATCTACACTGTCAAATGCCTTTTCATAATCAATGAAGTTGATGTACAGTGACGAGTTCCACTCAACTGATTGTTCGACGATGATCCGTAATGTCGCAATTCGGTCTGTGCACGACCGAAGTTGCGCGTCTACTGCGTCTTTCATCCGGTTCAGCTACACTGTGTCAAAGACTTTCCCGGGTACTGACAGTAGTGTAATGCCTCCGTAGTTTTCACATTTGCTCAGATCTCCTTTCTTCGGAAACTTGATGAGGTATCCTTACTCCCGAATCTTTCTGAATAGAAGGTGAAGCATTTTTGTAGTTACTTCGATGTCTGATTCCAGTGCTTCAGCTGGTATATTGTCGGGTCGTGCTGCTTTCCCGCTCTTGATGTGTCTGATGGCCATTCTGATTTGTTCCGTCTTTGGTGGATTGACATCTATATGAGCCGGCCTATTCAGGAGTTCCTCGAAGTACTCTACCCATCTGTTCCGCTGTTGTTGAATTTCAGTGATTGGCCTGCCTTCTTTGTCTTTGACCAGCCTCTCTGGTTTACTGTATTCCCCTGCCAGTTTCTTCGTTGTATCGTCAAGCTGTTTCATATTTCCTTCTCTTGCAGCTTTTTCCATCATCGTTGCTAGTTCTTCCACGTATTTCTTCTTGTCGGCTCTAATGATCTTCTTCCCCTGCCTGTTTGCTTCTATGTACTCAGCTTGTGCTTGGACTTCGCCTGCTCGTGTTCGGTCGTTGTTAATTGCTGTGTTCTTGTTCTTCCTTTATTTGATCCTGTCCAGTGTTTCTATAGAGGTCCATTCCGTATGATGATGCCTCTTGAGGCGCAGAACTTCTTGACACGTTGACGTTAATCCTTCTTTGATACCTTTCCAGTTGTCCTCCAGAGTAGTTTCTTCTTCCTTCAGTAGATCCTGTAAGGCTTGGAACCTGTTGTTGAGAGCTATCTTGAATTCATTGAGTTTGACAGCATCTCGAAGGAAGGCTGTATTGAACTTTTGTAGTGCAGTTTGTCCTGTTGTCCAGTTCTTCTTTAGCTTCAGTTTTAAATTGGCCAAAACTAGGTGGTGATCTGAAGCTATATCAGCTGCTCTCCTGGTTCTCACATCTTCCATTGTCCTTCGGAACATTTTATTGATGCAAATATGATCTATCTGGTTCTCTGTGGTGTGGTCCGGTCAGATCCATGTAGCTTTGTGTATACGTTTGTGTGGAAATATTGTTCAGCCTATGACCAATTTGTTGAATGCACACACATTTGCAAATCTTTCACCAATTTCGGTTCTCTCTCCCAATCTATGTCGTCCAATGATCTCCCATCAGAATGGTGAGGTCGTTTCTTGAGCACTTCTCTGTGATTGATTGCAGCCTCTCATAGAACTGATCTTTAATGTCGTCGTTGCTATCATTGGTGGGTGCATAACACTGGATAATATTCGCTGATTCCCAGTACTGCCAAGTTGTATCTCCTCATTTCCGATGCTATTTGACTGGTCTTCCCGGTCTCCCACATTGTCCAGACATTCCATGTACCAGTAAAAACTGTTGTTCTGGTTGTTAGAAGTAGCGTCGGCCTCGTGGCTTCCGAAAGAACTCGGCTTTCACTATGAGGCGTGATAGTTCTTCTAAATGATGAGCTTCTAACTCCCAGGGCAGAGTTTAAATGGTTTGAATTAATTTCTGTGGTTAGCATTTGTATAGCGAGTTAGATTTCTAATGGATGGCGTCGCTTAACACATGCACAACTCTCCTCCTTTACCCTGATTGGGACCGGTAGTAACTCTAGAAGAGCTACAGGCAGAGTTGTTTGTATCATATACATCGACTAATATACAGTAATCCGGATTCAGTGTACATTGGTGTTCACTGTACTGATGCTTATCACATGCTGAATTGTGTTTCAGAGTACACTCATGATACTAAACAATTGGATGTGAATCGAGTAGTTTATATCAGTTTTACAAGTAAATAAGTTGAAATTCTCATGAATATTTGTCCGTGATGTAAACAACAGTTATCAATAGTAGTCAGTAAATATACGTACGATTCTACCCATTTGTACGTTTCTACAAGCCTACTCTTACTACATTCAATGTCGACATTTCATTATTTTAATGCAATTCACTAGAATACCCTGACTGACCAATCACTACTACAGTCTCTTGAATAAATAAATATTTCAATGTACAAAGTTATATTTTACACTTTAGATCAGTAAATCAGTTTGACGTGGCCAATCGAACAATCGTCAGCATCAAACTAACTAACTAACATTCAACAACTTATTGAAGTATTTCCACTTCAAAACAATCATCTCGAATCGTTCAGTTTCAGTGAGCTTGCCAAACAACCTTCATTTGAACACACTTTCGATGAGAGTTTTGTCAGTTGAACATACTATACTTTGTAAAACTGTCAGCGAATTCCAATCCACCTACAAATTTGACGACACCACAACATCAATGCACACAGTACGGTACCCCAGTGATTCGTATGTTCTATTATAACACTACTGAAATGATTGTCATGAAAGTTGACAGACGCATATGTAATGCATAATTGATATTCACTATGTCAAATATAATGTGTTTGTTATTTACTATTCAATCTACTGATATCGGTGTTCATTTCATGTTATTTGTGATGAGTAGTGTAATCAGTGATTAGAAATGATAATTCCAGTGGTTACTTCAATTCAGATTCACTCACATATTTTGCATCTCATACTATTCAAATGATGATTGCACTCACACTTGTATGAATAACATGAAAGTGACTGAGATATGGACAACAGTTGTGTGTGGACACGTGGCACAAATCAGCAATGACAAATATGTAGTAGACTTGAGATGCCTGAAATCGAAACGGTGAACATCATGGAACCTTTCAGCCTAACACTATCTGGACATTGTAAGAATGATCGTTCGACTAGAATAGACATCTGTGATCATCCACCAAATGTCCGAATCGATCATTCAATCATATCCTTACTTTCACGTCATTGATGTTATGCTACAAACAATTGTGATGAGTTTGATTATTTCCACTATGTAAACAGTATCTGGCTTAAAGGTCTAGTGGTAAGTGTTGAACAAGAAGAAGATGATCTCGTCGGACAAGCGAAGATCAGAACATCGAAATGTATAATCACTAGAGACACGTAAAATTTGCTTATTCGAAGGAGCAGACGATTGAGTAGTAGAATGTAGGAAGAATTTTCAGAGTGACTTTGCATAGAGCAAATTGTACCATTGTCATCTGTGAATGTCTTAACGCCAAATATCTAATCAGTGAGAGTAAGGAAGGAGATGTCGTCATTGGTGGTCGGTATTAAGCTTCTTTCACATAGTTGTTAATCGCTTCTCCTCCACTCTTTTGCGTATCATTTTATACTACTTATTTACATTCAGTAAATCGTTGTAATGCCAGTAATTTTTGCACCTATGTTGTAACACAAGTTGTCGTGTAATATTCTTAATTACTTCACCTCAATCACTGTAGCAGTTATCCAAAGATTTGTGCATTGTTAAAGGAAACAGTTTCCACATTGTTTTGTAATTTGTTCGGGTTTTGCATGTTGATAAACTGTTACCATGTTTAGACACAACTACCAGCTGTCTTTTGCTCTATCGTATGTTGTAATTCTTCTTCGTGTTACTGTTGCAGGAAGCCTGTTTTGTTTCGTGCAAAGGACGCGTTGGCTCGCTTGCCTTCTCCACTATGCGTCATTTAGTACCGCTTCATTCTCCTCCTTATCAATTCGTTTGCTCCGTCTCCCTGATTGTCTGTTCAGATCAAAATTTAGGGAATATATCCATTCGTTTATTTATCTTATTAATTGCGTTGTTCAGTAGGGCGAATGAAGTCGATAATTAAATGCGGGGATTGGCGAAATGTACAATTCGATAACGATAATCATATCATCGAATAGGAGTCAGATAGATAATCCAAAACCAAAATATGCAAATACATAACAAATTATTAAGGAGAACCAATTTCATGGTTTTCAGGAGTACAAAGAAATGAAACGATGAAGCTTGATATATGTGATTAGGAAAAACAAACCTGTTTTCATAAGTGGAAGACAACTGAAGTTGAGTGTAACTCTGAAACAACTAATTATCCAACTGTGTACTTCACTGCGCTTGAATAGTTTACTCATCAAAATAGTAATCTCGAAACAATTTCAACAGCACAACATACAAACTGACTGATTTCGGAATACTGTGTGTCATGTCACTGAGAATAAACTGTGCTTCATCATGTAAAATTGTGTGAACATGCATTGAAATGAAGTCCATTGGTAATTTTGGAAGACACAAGTGTTATAAAGTCAATGCTAAATATTTTCATCATGACATTACATAAGTGGAAACATACTACATTCTTCAATTGTTGCACCCTCGAATCGAATGAGGTGTAGAGCTGCACTTGAAGAATCCTTCGACCAAATGAAATTGAATAAAATGAGATCAATTGGTTGAGTGGATTATTTTGTCAACTTCATTTCACTGAGTGTTAATTGTATTTCTTCTCTTAATGAGCATCTCTCTGACTGATGCAAACTCTCATTTTCATTGATGGTCGGTGAGTGAGACTAATCATGCGATTGAATTTGAAATATTTGCAACTGATAAGTCTTCTGTTATGTGCATTGTTCTGTGTCCAAACGCACTAATGTCTGTTTTGTTATGGAATATTCTCGAGCAAATTCATAAACTGAATACATTCGATTTCAACGTCGATGTATTCATGTCACTTCAATGCTTGTTACAGATATTTTAAATTCTTGTGTACAGGTTGGACATTCGATAACTTGCTACGCATTTCTAGTTAACGATCGCAGATATTCATGAGTTTAGATTGATATAGTGAATGGATCAATGCTACACTACAATCGAAAACCAGCAAGCTCTGAAAGATCGTCTCATTTTAGTATGGGACTCCTCAGAAGTGCGCACACACCATCTTACATGGATGATTAAAACCCACGACTTCCCGTCTGGCACGTCGATGCATAACTGGCGGCCTGCTTGAAATCTGGGCTACCAGATGCTACCATTTACATATTTCATCAAGTTATCTATTTTTGTTTGTTTTAATACATCATTATGGCTGCCAATCGCATCACCTATTCGAGTGCGTTTCTGAAAAGTGCATAAATTTCCTTGTACATGTTACAAAAGGCCCAATCAGAAATATCGTGGTTGCTGGCCATAAACATCAAAAGAACGTACATTATTTAGATGTCGATTGACTGAACTTCCAACTTCTAACTGGTGATCACTCAATATCTATCGACAGAATCGACAAGGAAGTAAGAAACGTAAACTTGTTGGAATACTTTGTGCTGAGAATTCTATATTGTATCAATAATATAACATTGAATAAAGCTAATAATAATAGCGCCTAGGTCACTGAGCCGTCATTCAACGAATTCATTATTTTGGTTTCTCGTTCATTTTGACAAATTTCAACACATCTATTAGTTGTCACATAACTTATGGTATGTTGTTACGAGATTGTATATGTTTGAAGATGCACTCTTCTCTGAATATACAAGAACCCGAAAAACAGCTCCATTGTTCTGTTTGTCTTTGCAAATAAAACTTTCGAGCACATCTTTTACTTATCTAAAGTATTTACTATATGGAATCCATTCATGATGCAATTGGGTGCCTCTGTTAGTCAGGTTTAAATGATGATATTATGAATGACTGTCTCATTCAGACGCTTCACTAAAGACCGTCTGAGTATTCACAATCCATATTGGGGGTTCTTCGAATACTTACTGGATGAATGATCCAATTAGTATTCACACAACTGAACGACATTTAAATCAAGGAATTTTCTTCATTTACGATCTCGAATTTCTAGATGACGCTCCTCAACCATTAAACACTACACAACTTCGTTGAGTTTATTCATAAATTGATCAGGTTATCCACATATAATATTTATTGTGTCGTAAGTCCCATCAAGTATCACTTGACAAGATCGTCACTAATAGTACCAAACCGATGGCGTTTTAACCGGTACAAGTAGTCATGAGTCAACCCAGAGTTCATCATGGTACTTATTGTCTTGACCTGCCTGTCGACATCAGAACACAACCTCAGCTTCGATGGTATGAGTCATGTAATTTAGACATACACATTCAGAAAACAGGCAAATTAGTCCTCATCATACCTTTAAGTGGAAATCAACAGTTACACAAGATCAAGCCATATGTGGCAAAATTATTATCCACCTGTCTCATATACTATAGAGAGTATGAAAAATTGCTTACTTACTTGCTTGCATACGCCAGTTACTTTCAATGGAACATAGGCCACCGACTAGTATTACTCAACCAACTCCATCCCGAGACTTATTATGATAAGTAAGTGATATAAAATGAGATATTTTAATCTTTTATCAACTAACTCATCATTATTAGTAGTTGGAGTAGAAAGAAATTAAGTTAGCAGTACACAGATAGCATTTAGACAAATATGTATTACTGAAGTGGAAAGACTTGTTGTAATATTTGAAACTCCAGAGAGAATAGTTGTTGTTTTATTGTTTGTACACAGAACATAATCAACGGAAGATTCAGTCTTTGATTTCACTGTGCACTGCAATCACATGAACAATTCATCCACTGAATTATTCATTGTCCGATACTCAGCAACATTCCATAAAACCATGGTGTTCAATATGCAAACACATTATTCACCAGTCTCTTATGCTGTAGAGAGTATGATATATATTACAACTTTTGAGAAGGTTATTCACATATAATATCTGTTCTGTTCTAAGCATTATGAAGTATCACTAGACAAGATTGCGACTAAGAATACCGACTTATATGACCTTGACGTCGTACAAAACCGATGGCACGTTGACCGGTATAATAAGCCATGAGTCACCTCGGAGTCCTTATTGGTACCCATCTACTTGTCATGCACGTCGAGTTTAGAACAAAACTTCAGCTTTCAATTTATGAATCATGTATTTTAGACATACCTAGATTACATACAGACAAATCAGTCCGCATCATGTCATAAAGTACGTGATGAAGCCAAATGTGGCTGTATGTCGCAGAGACTGTATATAATAAACTAGGAATAACTTAACAATGATAAATCATGTAATACTAACATATCGGCCAAATAAATGCATATAATGACAGAATATGAATATATGTAATCTAGTAACATAAAAGTTATACACTATGAATCTATATTCAGCAACAGTTCATAGATAAGCCCTAATAGTTACCATGCGTTCATTCTTCGTTAGGAGATAACAAACCTTGCTTGCTGTTTACCACAGTAATCCATTAATATTTTTGTGAGTAGAAAACGACGACTTTAGTAGGTTTTACTTGTATTTATTCGTTAAACAATTCGCGTCTTTTAAAATGCACAGAAGGAAACTTCTGTATAGTCCAATGTATGATTTAACCGATGGAAATTCTTCCCGATTCTGGATAGAAAAACCTTATTACTAACCATGCTGAAGTCTGATTACCTTTAAGTCAAGTGTTCTGAATCCAATCTGTTTGTATGCTTGTGATTGTTGAATTAGTAATTAGGCGATTCGTGTGGAAATATCTTCTGAGATTCTTTGTCAAATATCTTATTCACTTTTCCACGGATTGATGATTAATCATATGAGTTCATTGAAGTCTTAATATCAATACACTACTATTTTGTTTTGTATTGTATATATAGTCACTCATTCAGGCAGCTGTGAAAGTGTACAGTTTCATTCAGTGACAAGAATGTTGAAAATATGGTCCGAACACACGACAGTAAAAACATCGGTTATGAAACCTAATCGCGTATGGTTAAATGAATACGAGACAATGTTGTTTGGATTTCACTGAGTGTTATTGTAAATTAACAGTGAACGTAACACTGATAAATAAACACTGAATTATTATGTGAATTGAATAAGATGATAGGAAGAGTGGAATATCTGAGAAATGAAGTTTGAGTGAATTATAATAAAGTGAAGAGAGAATAAAAATGGTAGCAATCAAGCTAACAACATCAATGACGGTACAATGAAGCTCGTAAGTGACAATTAAACAATGATTTGCAAATTGTATAGCCAAGCATGTCAACTACATTATACTACTCACTTTTCTCACTTATTATTTATTTATTTATATTAACACATAGATATTGGTACAAGAGGCACCAAATACATATGCGCCACACAGATCTCATTTAGTATGTGTGAGGGCTGTGATAATGCCCGGGTGCCCAAACCGAACCACGTGGTTTTCATAGAGGGCCACACCCAGAGCCTTCGACATGAAGGTCTGATCCACAAGGCAGTGGAGCATCGTAAGGAGATGCAGTCTCATGGTAGCCGGTGACCAACGATTGGTTCATACGACATTTGTTCCTTCAGGATACTGGGGCCCATGTGCATCATTGGTTTGGAATCAGGGTTTTCCAACTCCCCTAGCTGAACTCTCCATGTCCACCAACCCGGTTAAAGCTTTTTGTCCTCTCGATTTCGTAAACAACTCCCTCTTCACGAGAAGGCAGTGAGTATGACCTCCCTGACAGATGGTGTATACGCGTGGCCATGTGAGAGCATTTTGAGAGAGAGAAGAGAGAGCGCGCGGACTCTCCCCACTCTCGGCCGTACCAGGGTCTATATAGCTCAATATAGATACTTCTTCGTGTGACAATCACACAAACACTTGATAAAATAATGAGTAACATGCACATACAAATACAAACAAGGCACGTAAGCATATAAATATAAACGATGAATTTATCTGAAGCTTCTGAAGACTTTAAAGTAAAATGACGTTTATGTGAGTAGTTACCATGAGTACGTTTGCAACAGTTTTTTCATGTAATATTTACTTTAACTTTTCAGTAGATATAAACTTTTGTTTCTAACGGGTTGGTGATGGAGTTGGTTATCGTAGTAAAGTGAAACTTATTCTTTATTGATTTAAAAATCGAGAACGGAATTATTTACTGACCTTCTCGTCTTTTCCCAGATTGTCAATTACTGCAACATGCTGGACGGGTGTATTAAAGTTTAGACAATCAATTGTGGCAGTATAGATACAATAATCATAAGAAACTTAGATTTTAATCAATACTCTGATGAAAACCGATTACTTGTTTCTCGATTTCATTGTAACTTCAGGTTCTGTAATTTAGTGATAGATCTGGGTGATAAAGCAACAGGTCGGATAAGTTTTGAGCTTGGTGACTTGTTATATTCTGAATAGTGATTGAAGGTTTTAAGTAGGAATATATGTGGGTACTTAGCTCCGCTGAACGAACTTTTATACAAATTAATGAGCATAGATACTAACGCATATTATTGCTGCATAATTAGGTCAAACGAAGTTTGTTATCACAGAATCTTCACTGCTTAGAATGGATTGAGTAAAATGGCGTGATTTATGTTAATTCTACGTTCTTGTAGTTTTGTATTTATCCTGATAACCCAACTATGCGTTTGAAAAAAGTGGAAAAACATCTGAATCTAGTAAGAATTACTGGTGACTGCATAACATGTGAATATAGATTGAAACTGTAGATCTATATAAACCTTCAGAGTTCTTTGAAGAATACTTGTGACGGAAAGCTTGAGCGTTGAATGACTGGCTACAACGAAATTCTGTGCTGCCTAAAAGAGCATTGAAACCAATGAGAAACAACGTGAAAGTGATGCAGTGTCCATAACCTTATTATGAAGTACCAATCGGCTAAGTATTAGGTTGAGAATACGTTAGTGAAATCATGCTTTGAAAGAGTCATACGGTAGTTTCAATCTACGTAAAGCACCATAGTGAAGAAGTAATCGTATTCTATCTTAAGGTAGTATTCAGCATTGTGGAGAAGAATAGTTAAAAAGAAGCGCACATTGAACGATAATTGACTGTCCTTTATATTGGCGATCGAATGAAATTGGTACACCAGCATAAATATCTCAATAATAAAACCAGTGTGCCACTAATTCTTCCGATATAACAAGATTGTTTCCTAAGAGGACTCTTGAATGTAATAAAAAGAGTTGTCTGATTATTAAACAGATAGCTAAGAAATATATGTAGTATAATGCTTGTTAGAAGGACGATTGTAAAAGATGAATTAGTAATCAACCAATTTGGTATTTTTCAAGGAACAGTTGACAATACCGAAATTTCATGCAATTTCATACAGTTGAAAAGAAAAATTGCTTCTTATACTTGGGCTTCAAAGCAGATGAAGTCACCGGAATAGTCAATCACAGAATAAATTCCGAATTAAAAGTGGCCTATCCAGCAGTTAAACTGACAACGTTATGAGAAACGAACTGCTCTCTCAAACAAACTAAAATCGACAAGTCCTCTTTTCTCAGTAGCTCCAATTGCATTTACTAATTCACATATACGTGCCACAGCACATAGATTGGAAGAACTGAGAGAAGGGTACATGTTCCCATTTCTGAGCATGTTCCGAAAAACGTGACGCTGAAAAGGACTAAGGCTCTCAATAGTGCAATAGCTCGACATTTACTTGACACCGGGCATGCCATCAATGTTCCGCACGCTTTCAAAATAACGATTACTCTCCATTTTGCCGAAGCGATCGCGATAAGAAAACTTAAACCGGATTTATGCGTTCGGAAAGAGACAGTAGTTAACTTATTATTACCCTGGTAATTCATTTTATTTTCGTGTTATATTCCCCTCCTCCCCCACAACCGAACTCGTAAACCACCCTTTCATTCACACATTTCCCACCACACACCCTCTTAAATTATGTTCACTTTTCAAATTCCATTCAATTATTACGTAACCTACTTTATCACTGTTTAATTCCACGAGGCCTTCACTACCTCTAAAATTATCACATCACCCACCCCCTAATTGTTTTCTTAATTCTAACACCAATTACCCTATGACCTGTTCTTGCATATATACATAATATATGTAGTTGCTATGACCTTGATCTGTCTACTCTAGATTAAGACCTTGACGCAGTAGGCTGACCGGTTTAACCTTGAGGCTAGTACGCCTGTGTTCGAGGCGGGGTAGAGAGAGAAGAAATCTATTCTATCAACCGATTGGCTGACAAGTACGGTAATGAGAGAAGACAAGACAACTGGAACACGATTCACTCTATTCCGATTTTCTGAATTCAGATTAATGCAAAAAGGTACATGAATAAATAGGTGACTAACTCGACCACAATGTACAATCATTTGGGAAAATAATACAATCATGTCCAAAACTGGGAATTAAAGTAGAAAATAAGATGCAAAATATTATGTTTAAATGACAATAGATTCGGAACAGAAAAGGGGTATGACAATGAATGACACATCGAATGAAAGCTCATTGTTCTGTAGAATAGAATAGGGACAAAAATAAATGTCAGCGGTTTACACGCTTTGAATAAAATGAAATAACGTGCCGAAAACTAACTTTCATAGTTTGTCAGGGTTTCTTGTTTCCATGTTCACATCAATAGTTATTATTGTAAAGCTTTGTCATTCCAATCATTTACATTGATTTATGTTGTTGAGGCTAATGTTCTCAATATCTGACTCCAATAAATAATATCCCGTTAACTGAGTATTTAACGTAGGCTTAATCTCCTAGTAGAATTACGGATTTACTCGAGATTATTGAGAAGCCTGAACACCAGTTGTAGAGAGAATTTATTGTTAATGATTAATATAAATCCACAAGCGTACAGCAGCGTGCAAGCACACGATGAAACAGAATGAGTGGGTCTGTGTGTGTGTGTATGTGTGTGTGTGTGTTAATAATCCATATATCTTTTTGAGAGTTGATCGAGTGTGGATAAATTATCGATTATCTGCACATTGCAACCAATAGGGGAGGATAGCTTAAGGGTTAATGTACAGACATCCAATCGATCATACACACAGAAATTAACATGATGAATTAAGTGTCTGAGTTACAATGGGTAGACAAATGATACAGTGGTCAAATGGGCTTGCCACAATGTCAATTGTTCCATACTATTTCTTATTTCCATGTGAAATTCTATTTCATATTTGATTGTAAGCAGCTGACGAGACACCTCGAATTCATACTATTCTGCATCAATATTTGTTCTTGCTTTATTTAAATACCAGAATTGTTCCAGTGTAGGTTAGATATTCACTTACAAGATGATATAAGTGAACTGTTGTGATCGAGGAATGACCAGAAATTAGTTCTAACTTCATTTTGAGTCATGAACACATCACTTTTAACCTAAATCAAAGTTCCTTTTTAAAAGTATCAACTGTAGTTTCGATAGTTTGAGATTGAAAATATACGTGAAAACTTAACAAACTGTGTTTCTAACTTCATTTGTATGTGTATGGTAAAATTCGTCGCCTAGACAACTAACTATTCTCTGTAAACATGAGATGAAAGCACGAAATTAGAGGACCTGCATAATCAGTTTGCAATATGGTGTACCGAAACATTTAATTACTCTGAAGTGATAGGCGTTAACTTTACAGTTTAAGCGGCTTTTGGTTATCAACAATACAGTTGGTGCTAAAACTTAGTTTTAGTTTAAATTAAGTCAAATGACCAAGAGTATTTCGGATATTTGTAGTCAACATATGACCAACTCCTATCAAGAATTTATTTGTCATTGGGTGGTTAGCAATGTCATGTATGTTACGTCCTTATCAGAGAATTCACCCCATAGTTCACTAATCCAAATGTTACATAATCTAGAAACCATAGAAAACCATATTATGTGATCTAATAGCCATAAAGTGGAAAAGTTTATAAAACCGTTGGATTTACTCTGGCATTCTACAGAAGTACTGTCACATCTTTCAAAGTGTTTTCTTCTCTTCTAAAATCATACACAATTCTATTTTGTAAGCATAGTAGTTTCTCAGTCTAATCGTATGTAACCTGTTTGATAATCCTCTTGTCTAATAGTCAATATATTTCGTTATATCTCATTGATTAGAAGAAGGTATATTTGACGTTTCGTGACTTCGTGTTAGCCACCTCTTCAGATCAAACAAATAACCGAATTCGGTTATTAACGTTACAATTATCAGGTCCAACCTTGGTATTGATACCTAGATCCCTGTTGTCTATCATTCATTGTACAAATCCTACTGAAAACGTATACATTTTATCATCGGTAACGAAAACATCATCAACATCATTGATATGTAATTTCCATTCCTATTGTATCTCATATGTAATTAGTTGTGGTAATTAGGTGATTATGAAAACACGCTTCACTTATGATTTCAATTAGATGGTATCGACTTTCTACGTCTTTGACCATAGTCCAGATATCAAACCTTTCCATGTAATTATCAAAACATTCGGAAGTGGAATGAAGGTTAAACTCTTACATCACAGGCTTTGTCGCAAAGCCATCGTGATAGTCTGGAGTATTTAAATTTTAGTACAAACTGTTAATCCCAGAAATTACGCAATTTAATCAAGAAGTATTAAATGAGCAAGAACGAGCGTATTTTATTCGGGATTCGAAATCAGACAGTCCTCAAATACAAAGAGATCAGTTGTTCAAAGAAACATCACTCGACAATATTAAAGTCGGATAAATATGCCGATTTTTCGCAATTTATACGGAATAACAATGAATAGTGAAGATAAGTATGACTACATTGAATGTGTCAAAAGTGGAGAGACAGTGTGGTTGTTATTTTGTACGTACAACAAATATTGAATATAAATGTCAATAAAAGACACCAAAGTAGTGTGCATCTGCAAACACGAACCGAATTCAAGATCTTCTCTATCAATCGTGAAAGATTCAGCCCCGACTCAATGAATGATGATGATTGGATGATTGGATCGTGTTTTCTTTCATAGATAACACTGAACTATGTGTGAAGAATCTGAAGAGAAACTGACGAAATTGTAGTTGATTGTTGGACGAGTAGGTTGACCGATTCGACTATCTCAGTAAGTGACACCATTTGACTGAATACGTCAAACGGAACATTCAAACTACTGAACTTACTAGTCCGTCTTACGAAACCGATCATCATCATCAGAATTATTCCGTTCACTTGTTTGTTTCAAGGGAATTTGTACGTTGATTATATAAACTAAAATATGAAGCAGTAAACGGTTTTATTCTTGTATATATCAGTTCGTAAAAGTTCGAATAAGACGATGGCTTATTTCGTGTTAGATCTATCATAGCGTCCAGGTCACTAGATTGAAATGTGCACAAAACTGAATTTCTCAAACAACCATTTGTCGAGAATAGCGGTTCATTATTGAAAAATACACAAAAGTTAGAAACAAACCTCAGTTTGTGAGGTGTCTGTGACGTTTAACGCGTCCGTTTTTATGAAACAAAAGACGCTTTCTGTAACAGTAGCATAAAGAATAATTAGAACATACGATCGAGTAAAAGACAGCTGGTAGCTGTGTCTAAACTTGGAAACAGTTTATCAACATGCAAAACCTGAACCAAGAGCAGTACAATGTGGAAACTGTTGCGTTTAAGCAAATGCACAAAACTGTGGATAACTGCTACAATCATTGAGATAAAGTAATAGCAATGATAAATGCAATAAGCGTTATAAGTATATATAAATATTTCAGAATATTACACGACCAACTTGCCTGACAACATAAGCGTGAAAATTGTTACGAATACAACCACTTACTGAATGTTATTATTAAGTAGTATGAAGCAATACGCAAAAGAGTGGAATAGAAGCGAGTAAGAAAAATGTTATACTAACTAAACAATTCGTGTTGAAACATCTTCCAAATGCACAAATTTACAAATGTCAATCAAGTACGTGTTGTTCTGATTAGCAATGTAAACTACATCTGCTCAACAGTATGCTAAGATTTGTAGTTAGGAAACTGAGAAGTGAAACAAGCAATACGGTACATGAATTATAGACTTAGTAAACAAAAGTTAAAAAGATTTATACTATGGATTAGGCATAACTGTACAGTGTACATTCAGTATGTGCATTTGAATAAATACCAAGCAATGATGAGCGGAGATCTGTCGAAATTTTATCAAAAATAGATTGAGTACAGTGATGGTCAACTGATGACGTTTGCACAGTTGATGTTACACTCCACATATTTTCCACATTTAAGATGGATGAAGGAAATTGGGAAAAGATTGTGTTTGCTCTGAAACCCATAGTAGTAGGATGAAGATAGAATGAGGAATCTCTTGGAATGAATTATTGCTTCAGAATCATATTCCGATTCATGCACATTGTAGTCGAATTTCAAATCTGTAATCAGTGATTACAAGTTGTACAGATCTACCTTACTGTTTACATATTGGGACTGATCAAATTTATCACGATTGTTGGTGGCAATGCGTTATCGACGTGAAAGGAAGCATATGGTTGAATGGTGGATCCGGACATTTGGTGGATGATCACAGATGTCTATTCTAGTCGAACGATCATTCTTACAATGTCCAGATAGTGTTAAGCTGAAAGGTTCCATGATGTTCACCGTTTCGATTTCAGGCATCTAAAGTCTACTACATATTTGTCATTGCTGATTTGTGCCACGTGTCCACACACAACTGTTGTCCATATCTCAGTCACTTTCATGTTATTCATACACAATATATATACAAGTGTGAGTGCAATCATCATTTGAATAGTATGAGATGTACAATGTGTGAGTGAATCTGAATTGAAGTAACCACTGGAATTATCATTTCTAATCACTGATTAGACTACTCATCACAAATAACATGAAATGAACACCGATATCAGTAGATTGAATAGTAAATAACAAACACATTATATTTGACATAGTGAATATCAATTATGCATTACATATGTGTCTGTCAACTTTCATGACAATCATTTCAGTAGTGTTATAATAGAACATACGAATCACTGGGGTACCGTACTGTGTGCATTGATGTTGTGGTGTCGTCAAATTTGTAAGTGGATTGGAATTCGCTGACAGTTTTATAAAGTATAGTATGTTCAACTGACAAAACTCTCATCGAAAGTGTGTTCAAATGAAGGTTGTTTGGCAAGCTCACTGAAACTGAACGATTCGAGATGATTATTTTGAAGTGGAAATACTTCAATAAGTTGTTGGATGTTAGTTAGTTAGTTTGATGCTGACGATTGTTCGATTGGCCGCGTCAAACTGATTTACTGATCTAAAGTGTAAAATATAACTTTGTACATTGAAATATTTATTTATTCAAGAGACTGTAGTAATGAATGGTCAGTCAGGTTATTCTAGTGAATTGCATTAAAATAGTGAAATGTCGACATTGAATGTAGTAAGAGTAGGCTTGTGGAAACGTACAAATGGGTAGAATCGTACGTATATTTACTGACTACTATTGATAACTGTTGTTTACATCACGGACAAATATTCATGGGAATTTCTACTGATTTACTTCTCAAACTGACATAAACTACTCGATAAACATCCAATTGTTTAGTGTCATGAGCGTACTGTGAAACACATGTTGGTATGTAATGAGTATTAGTACAATGTACAACAGATCATTGAATCCTAATTGCCGTAAATTCTTCGAAGTATTTGATGTTAGAGAATGGTGAATGAAAATATCACAGTTTCAGTATAAAAAAATTCGTTAACAGAATAATTCACTTGGGATTTGCCATATCGTGAAGCTTGATAACGCTTGTTCAAATCACACTGTTAAGTGTCAACGATCACGAAATTTTCCTATGCACTTTTCTTAGTGATCAAGTGTGGAAACTGTGTACAATGAATATTCAGTCACCATAACTAATGGTCCTGTTCCAACTTGCTTTACTGAATCTGGTCACCAGCAGTGACAAGGCAAATACGGAATAGGTCTCTACTCAGTACAATACGAATTCAAACACTTAACGAATGATGTATTACATGGAGTCAGAAAAAGTGAATGCTAACACTCATCGATGAGTTAAAGCATTTTCAGGATATTTGGTTCGCTTAACTCTATAGTGTAAAACACCTACAAACAGAGAGAATGATGTGTATCTGAAATAGTGAAACAGAGTGTAATCTGCCATATTCATTTTGGAAAATACATGTGCTTTCATGTATCCACTCATTCATCGCTGTTGTTATTGATGTAGATTTACAAAACTACTAATTTTATCCGAGACATTAGTGATATCGAATTCTCACTACCGTTTCCATGTTCACAAAATAGCAAATCAAAAAGTAGACAGAGTTGAAACGGAGAAAGAATTTCGTCCTTCTCAGAAGTGCAAAGAAATGAAACATTGAAGCTTGATATATGTGATTAGGAATAGCAAACCTGTTTTCATAGGTCAAATACAGTGCAAGTTGAGTGTAACTCTGAAACAACTAATTATCCAACTGTGTACTTCACTCAACTTGAATATTTTACGCATCAAAATAGCTGGAATCTCGAACACGAATGATGTTTCACAACAGCATAACATACAAACTGACTGATATCAGAATACTGTGTGTCATGTCACTGAGAATAAACTGTGCTTTATCATGTAAAATTGTGTGCATATGTACTGGAATGAAGTCAACTGGTAATCTTGGGCGACACAAGTGAATACTAAACATTTACCTTATGTCATTAGACAAGGTAAAACATACTACATTCTTCAATTGTTGCACCCACGAATTGAATGAGGTGAACACCTGAACTTGATGAAGCCTTCAATCAAGTAAATGTGAATAAAATGAGATCAATTGGTTGAGTGGAACATTTTCATTTCACTCAATGTTGATTGTATTTCTTGTGCATCTAAGTATACTTCCGAACGATTTAAACCATCATTTCCGTTGACATGATCTGAAATAGACTATTCATGCGATTGAATTTAGCATATTTGCAATTGATATGTGTTCTGTTATATTCATTGCATTCTGTTCATTCGAGTAGTTTGACTAGCGTTTTGTATATCACTCTACATTACTACTTATCAGTATTCAGTAGTCTGTTTGATTACCCATAACTTTCTTGTATCAAGACATAGTGATGTGTGTTTTGTTAGAGAATATTCTCGACCACATCCATACACTGAACACATTCAATTTATTCATTGATACAATCATGTCACTTCAATGCTTGCAATAGAAATTTCAGAATCTAGTGTGTAAATTGAATGTTCGTTTGGAAGTAACAAATCGCATATTTTGATGTTCTCCCATGTCATTTTCACATTGTCTATCCCACTAACTTCGACACATCAATTAGTTGTCACATATTGTATCGTATGTTCTTACAAGAATATGTTTATATTTTAGGAAGAATACTTCTCTGAATGTGCAGGAACTCGACAGACATCTCATTTGTTTTGTTTGCTGTTTCAAATAAGGCTTTCGTTTACTTCTCTTACTTCTCTTAAGAATTCACTATGTAAAACCCATTCATGATGTAAATAGGTCCGTTGATGGTCGGTCAGGTTTAACATATCATATCATGAATATCTGTCTCATTCAAATGTTTCATTGAAGACAGTTTGAGTATTGATAATGTTAAACCAAACCCCAAAGATATCTGTCCTTCAGTAGATACCTATGTAGAGACTAGATGTAGAATAGAATATGAAGCTGTTTCTAGGGAGAAAGAGGTAGAGAAGATTGAGTTAGAGATTCGAGAGCTTCAACTTCGTAAGCGATTGTTGGAATTAAGACCGAAACCTTTAAACAAAGTGAGGAAATCGAGGAAGATTACTGCGTTACCTGGGTCTCGATCCGAAGATATAACTCCCATAACTACGGCTAGGCGCCGACTCACCAACTCAGATATGAGGGTCCCGATGAAGGGATTCAGGCCTAACATCGCCGACAGAGTAAACTATGACACTCAGCGACTGATGTACTTGATACACTATTGTGAACGTATAGCAAAAGATACTATAGAACACTGTGTTTTACTTTCAGAAGAAGAAGGTTACACTAAAGCAATTAGTATTCTACACAAGCAGTTTGGCAGACCACATGATACCGTAGAAGCGTTTTTAATAGAATTATTAAACGGATCACCACTAATTCAGGACGATGTAGCGGGGCTGCAGAAACTAACTAAACTTATGACCAATTGTAAAATGGCCTTGTCACAGACGGGACGAAATGTCGACCTGAATTGTTCGACTAACATAAAACGAATAGTAAAACGACTGCCACGAACTACAAAGTTTAAATGGGCGGACGACGCAGATGATATCTTAAGAAGAGGGCTGGAGCCCAATTTCGATGATTTGTTACAATTCCTAGAAAAGAAAGTGTCAGTCGCTACGAACACTTATGGACTGTTAGCAAGTGGGAGCTACAAAGCTCAAACGACATAGAACAACCAGTCTGTCTTCATTAGGGCTAAGATTCATACCTTGTCGAGCAAAGGAAAAGTGCATTGCGTAATCTGTTCTGATGCCCACAAAGTCACATCTTGCCCACAGTTGCTAGCAGTAAGTCACAACGAAAGGCCAGAATTACTGAAGAAATTTAAGCTGTGCTTTAATTGTTCAAAGCTCAATCATCGAGCAACGGACTGTCGGCAACCCATGTTGTGTGAAGTCGAGGGATGTAAATGACGCCATCATAAAATTCTTCACATCACAGACCCTGACTCTAAACAAACACACCGAAACTCCATTTATTCTACTGAAACGTACCTGGGTTCGTACCTGTCAGGTTACATGGGCCCACAGGACACGTAATTACATACACCTTGTTAGACAACGGTTCAGATTCGACCCTAATACTTAGTAATGTAGCGAATCAAGTTGAAATTTTGGGTACAACGACTTGATTGAAGATATCCTATGTAATCGGAGCGTTATCCCAGACTGCCGAACTTATCAGTTTCGAAATCGAATCCTTAGATAAATCTAACCGGATGAGGATTGAAGGTGCATACACTATCAATAACTTACTGTCTGTCTGTTTGTCATTCGTGGTAATAATGTCATCCTGATAGACGTATGGAATAAATGGTGGTATATATAAAAGGTGATGCACAAACTTCGTCCAACAATATTTTCTATAGCCTAGTTCAGAGTGATATTCACATGTTGGAATATAACAAGTTCATTTGTCTATGATGACTTTCCACTCATCATATGATACAACAGACCGTGAATGAAACATGGACGATTGCAGAAACCTGCTATGATGAAAGATGTATCGGATGGAGACAGGGTTCACTTTCACCAATTAAATGAT
Source organism: Schistosoma mattheei (assembly GCA_944470405.2). NCBI lineage: Eukaryota > Metazoa > Platyhelminthes > Trematoda > Strigeidida > Schistosomatidae > Schistosoma > Schistosoma mattheei. The sequence goes on along the minus strand of OX103948.1, from coordinate 1,027,365 downwards.
AACTCGTCTCGAATTCTTTCCACAACTATAAAACCAGATCAGTTGGAATATTTATGTTCAAACACCTCATGGACTTGTATCACATAGACCACTAGCAACGGTATGTCACTGTCCTTCAAACAATCTACTCAAATGTGACAATTTTTGATTATTTGAAGCTCCCTAAATCTACACATGTTTTCACTATACATGAGATGAAATTAAAAGTCCGTTTGCAAATGAGAGATTTCTCATTATCTGTCTACCATCACCTTGGCCTTTACCTACAATTGCTATTTTCATTATCATTTTGTAAACAAACAACTGCATCCATTCAAGTAATGGGATTTGTACTCTTGCTATCATGTTACTTTATTCACATTATTTCCCCCCCCCCGACCCATTTCTCCGTCACACCAACCTGTTTATTGTTATTACTACTACATGAACAATGTGACGTATATTCCCATCCACGTATTCCATTCACTTTGGAATTCGTTGTTTATGTATCAGTGTTGTGCATATTTGTGTTTACAAACATTGAGTAGATGTTAAACAACACTGTGTTCTTCTCATAAACACCATATGGATTAGTTGTATGATTGTTATTGTTCCCTAACCATGCTTGTTGCCTGTTCACACTTCATGTAGGGCAATTCACGTCAACATTTCCCATATACAAGAAATGCTTGGAAGTAAATTCTATGTCAATGTATATGTATGTCTATCGGTAATATCGAATTTACCCATCTCTGATAAAATATACTTTCGGTATTCTCAAATTTTCTGATCTGATAATTGGTGTCATCATGGTGGAGAAGTAAACAATGAATTTGACGAGGTGTCGTGGTGGAAATATCCACAACAGTCAATTACTAACTAAATGCTCATGAACATAAAACCAGGTTGGATTCAGAACTGTTGACTGTTGACTACAATGTAATCAATCATACCTGAACATAGTTATTGATAGGGTTAATAAATGACAATCTCTTTTGTGCAATGAAAACCTCATTCACACTGTTGAAGCTGGTATTGTCACAGCAGCTTCACTGTTCGTTGATTTGCTGCTGTTGTCTTTAATTCACCAATTTTTCCATCTATGTCAAGATCCTGATTCGATACTACATACACATTTGTATTGTACTTATTTATGCCAGTCAACCCTCGTGAAGGAACATAGTCCGCCCACCAGCCTTATCAACCCAAATTTTCCTGTGCAATCCTTTCAAGTTCTTCTCAGTTTCTACTTATCATTTTCATGCCTGCTTCTAATTCATGATGTTCTTCTGCCCTCCGCTCTTACGTTTCCCTTCAGGAATTTAGGTGAGCCCTTGTCTCGTAATGCATTTTGGTGATTTCCATAGTGCATTTCCTATCCATATCCAGTGTCGTTTCTAAAATTGCTCCTTAGCTGGAACCCGGTATGTTCTCTCCTACAGTAGGTTGTTGCTGATGGTTTCTGATCAACGGATATTCATTATCGTGTGTAAACAACTGTTTATAGATACTTGTACCTTTTTGATGATGATCGTAGTAGTTCTCCAAGTTTCAGCTCCATACAGTAGGACTGTCTTGAGTTATATATATTTTTCAATTGTAGGAATGCATCCTTTGCTTTACTAATTCTTGCATTTACGTCTGCATCGGATCCTCCTTGTTCATCGATGATGCTTCCCAGTTACGTTAAAGATTCGGCCTCTTACAGAGCTGGGTTGGTGTTTTCCGTGTACCAACTGATGCAGAGGCTAATGATACACAAGTTGTCTTCTGCATTTTTTGTTGTGTACGAGATAGAACAGGTAGGATACATGCGAAATCCAGATTGTCTAAGTGTAGCCAAGCTGTCCATCGTATTCCGTGCTTCTCCTCATATGTGGAAGTCTTCATAATCCGGTCGACAACTAGAAGAGGAAGAAGTAATAAGCCCTTTTGAATCCGAGCTTCACTCGTAATGCATCTGTCAGCTATATTCCATGCACAACTTTGTAGTGTATTCCATCGTAAGAATTCCATATGATGGTGACGATCTTCTCAGGTATTCCATAGTGTTGAAGAAGTTTCCATAATCTTCCGTAAACAATATTAAATGCTTTCTCGTAGACAATGAAGTTGATGTGTAGTAATGAGTCCCATTCATTTGATTGTTCAACGATGATCCGTAATGTTGCTACTTGGTCTGTTCACGACCGATTATTGCGAAATTCGGTCTGTTGATCTCGGAGATGGACGCCTAGTGAATGTTTCATCCGGTTCAGCAACACTCTGTTAAAAACCTATCTTGTTACCGATAGTAGTATGATTCCTCTGTAGATTTCACATTTGTTCAGATCTCCTTTCTGTGGTATCCTGATAAGATATCCTTATTTCCAGTCTATCCGCACTTGTTCTTCCGCCCAAATCTTCTGGAATAGAACGTGGAGCATGTTTGCAGATGGTATATTGGTAGGTCCCATCGCTTTCCTACCCTTGATTTGTCTAATGTACATCCTAATTTCTTCTATCGTTAGTGGAGTGACATCTTTAGGAAGTTCTGTAGGTGCTGCTTCGATATTCGGGGGACTCAATGGACCCGGCCCACTAAGAATTTCTTCAAAGTATTCTACCCATCTGTTCTTTTGTTCTTGAACCTCAGTGATTGGCCTGCCTTCTTTGTCCTTGACTGTTCTCTTTGGTTTACTATATTTCCACGCTAGCTTCTTTGTTGTATCGTACGGTTGTTGCGGCTTGTTTCGCTTTCTTTGCTAGCTATTCCATACATTTTTGGTTGACAGTTCTAATTATATGTCAGCTTATTCCATTGTTCTACGGGACATTTTACTGATATAATCTCACTGGTTAACGGTGGTGTGATCCTGTGAGACCCATGTAGCTTTGTGTATGCCTGAGTTTGGGAATATTGTGCTACCCATAACCAGTTTGTTGAATGTACATAGATTTGTAAACCTCTCAACTTTTTCATTTCTTTCTCCTAGTTCATATCTTCCCAAAATATGTTCATCCACGATATTGTCCAATCCGATTTTGGCGTTAAGATCTCGCATCGGAAGTGTTAGGTTTTTTTCTGGGCACTTCACAATGATTGATTACAGCCTCTCAAAAAACTAATCTATGTTGTTATTGCTATCATTGGTGGGTGCATAACATTGGATGACACTAATCGTAATTCCTTCATTTTTGTTTTGAAGGATGCTTTGATGATCTTAGGTCCATGAGGTTCTTATCCTATAAGTGCATGATATTCTTCGTTAGACAGCACCAGAGTAACTCCCTGAGTGTGTGGAGCATTTTCCTCTTTGTGACCAGAGTAAAGCAGCATCTCCAAATCTATCCCCTTCTATCCAGCTTGGGTTCAATGGGGGTCGCTGATTTCGAGTACCGCCATTTTGTATCTCCTCATTCCCGTTTCTGTTTGACTGGTCCTACACTTCACATTGTCCGGAAATACCTATGAAAATTATTGCTCTGGTTGGCAGAAGGGCATCGGGCTCATGACTTCTGAGGAATCTCAGCTCTCATCCTGAGGCGTAATAATTCTTTCTACAAATCCCAGAGCAAAGTTTATTTTTGTGAATTCTGGTTTTTTAGCAAGATTTTTTTCTACGGAATTTGTTCGTCGACCCCATGCCAAACCCTACTTCTTTACCCGGACTTGGAGCCGGCAGTAACACTAGAAAAGCTACAGGCAGTGTACATTTACATTGTACTTCACTTGAAATGTTGTTGTTTATCAAATATTTAATGCGCTCCTGTCATCTACTTGAAGTTTGTTACTGTTACGTTTTAAGGCCAATTTCTGATGAAAATCAGAAGATGAGTTCGAAGCTGTTTTGTCAACACCGAAATTCTTTTCCCTCTGTTCTACGGCGTAAATTCAAACATTCGAAGAAAATATGTTAAACATTACTGTTCTACAAAAGAAGTAATTCTCAATTTTTCCAGTGTAAACATTTTATTAGTTTCACAGTTACATAGATATGTGTACAGATCAACGATTGAGATCAACCAATTCTCGACAAGCTTGTTCATTTGCTGTAAAATAAAACAAAAAACCAATTACAATCATGTGGAGTTTCCACATTGAACTAATGCTGTTTACACAGATTCGATTGAAAGTAATAAAATTGTTTATCGATATATATATGTTGGTGAATAGCATTCCTAAGAGTTTGTGTCTTTCATTCATGTTATGAATACTGCACTAGTGTTTCGAACATTAGGGAGTTGGTTCAGATGTAGCTGACGAGTATGAAATAGAACTACATGAGCACGATAGATGTCACTTCACTTGAGAATCAAAGACTATCTGTTTCAAATACTGAATGGTTAGTACATTTTTCCCTATACATCTAACAGTTGAATAAACGAAGCATAGAATATTGTCTTATCAATTTATAATCAACATATTGAAACATGAAAAGTCAGAGTAATTTTCTTTTAAGGATCAAGCATTGGAAATAATGAACATTTGTAGTTGTTTAATGCTATGCTCTGTACTAGTTGTGCCGCTCTCTATCACATGTTGTAAGATTATTCTTCAGGTAAGATTACATATTAGGTGTGTTGTGTGGTTAGATCTTCCAAGGACTAGTCGAGTAAGTCAACGGTGAACTGATCGATAATTGAAATACGGATTGAAGCAGAAAGCACATGATATTCACTGACATCTCGGTACATGGTGAATTAGTGAACAGAGGACATAACAGCTTATCTAGTTATTTAAATACATTTCACAATCAAAATACTAAATTGGATTATCTGGTCATCAGCAAATATCATATCACATTGAAATATTTCATCTCATTTATGTGGTTGTGGTTTGTGTTTACGAGGTCAGTCTACACTGTCATAATAGGTGATCTTGTTACGACAATATGAATTTACTTTTATTCAAAATCTTACGTTTTATTCAAAAATGTTGGCCCAGCCAAATCTGAAGAGAACTGAAATCAAAATAATGAAACCAGCATTTTCATTTTTGTTCAGTGAAATTCACATCTGATATCATTATGCAAAAATTGTTTGAAGTAAAATGCAAGTCCACTGATTTTAGAGAACAATCCACATTAAATTCGAATGCTTTGATTCAATTTTAGTCAACGGTATCTTATAATGTAAATGATGATAGTACGGTTGAGTTTAACTCGATAATCGTTGAACTTGATTTCTTATATCTCAATGTTGAAATAAATCCCACAACATGTAACTAATAGCTCTTGCTTTGAACAGTCAAGTGACGTTCAACGAACTGATAAGTTTATGTAACTGAAACACCGATCCAACGGTTATGATATTAATAATAAAGGTTTTTCAATGGTTTGGTATTTTTGTTTCCAGTTGATCAGTCAAAAACAACACGATATATGAAGACTGATTTTCCCCATCAGCCATCACTACTCATAATAATACATTGAGCAACTGAAAATCTTCAGTGATTTAGATACTAGATCATAGAATGTTTTAAAACTTGTAGGAAAAAGAAGTTTCAAATGGGAAATTGATGAAGTTTTTCTAGATTCGTAATGAATCGATCAAAGTTCATCATACCAGACGGGCCAATAAGTCATAATGTACACTGTATTTTGATGAAAGTGACTAACTAATCATCTGTGACATGACATAACAGCTCACATTGAACGAATCAAACAAAATGTTACGACGAACAATATGCGTTGCGTATCCACTCAAATCTCATCTGCACACACACACTATTGAAATGCATCGACTTTATGTACTTACACAAATATTTACCGAATTCGTAATACATACGATATAAATTTTCAAATGTTTCATCAATCTTCTGGATAACTTTTATGAAAACAAACAACATGAAAATCAACAGATTATTTGACTACGGTGATAGTGAAATGAAGAAGAGAATCCCTTATTGGGAACAAACACATTGTCTTACCTTCAATATATTGTGGTGATAGGTTGATGTAGCACACTGAACCATTGCGACTATCTGCCTCTACTGTTCAATTAAGAAAAGTAAATAACTTGAAATACATGATCAACGACAAGATAAAATCATGTCAAACTGATGCTCGTTGAGTGAGGTACGCGAACTACATGTCATGTTGTGTTCACATGTTTGTACACGAGGTTACTTGAAGTATATTTGTGCAGTGGTATTTCTAAAGAAGCAGGTATTTCAATGATAAATACTGTACTTCAATATGGAAACAAAATGGTTGGAACTGTGTCTTTATCTTGTCTAATAAAAGGATAAACACAAGTTAGTATTTGGCAGCGTAATCGCTTGTAGTTTAAAGTCATCGGTATTATAGATGGTTAATTTGGTACTATGTAATAAGTGCGTGTATTTTCAACTCAGTTAGCAACCAGTTGTTTATTTCACTGTTTATCTCATATTTTTCACCTTCTCATTCAATAACTACTATACGTTTGTTACCAGAACATATTTCAACTTTACATGTTTCCATAATCATAACGATGGAAGTGCCACTTCACTGTCATCATTTCACTAAATATGTATGTGGCATTGCAATTATTCGTGTAAGTTGAAATGGAAGATATATGAAGTGATATCATCCGAACAGGTGAAAAATCCACCATACTTAATCCTTTATAAAAGCAACGGCAAGTTCGCTTCTCTATCGACATTCTAGTGTCAGTAACGAACAAACGAGCAAACGTCTTTCATGAGCATTCATGAACACAAAAATGTCGAGGAATACAAGTGTGAGAAAACATCTTGAGAAATATATCTCTTACTTCGATGATGCTTCTTTTGTTTTTCGAAACAGTCGATCAATTCAGTGAAGTTATAGCTGGTAACTAGGGCTGGTGAAGTAGACAAATTTGAAACATTCATCAAAATACTTAAAAGACCACTCTATTCAAAAGTGTAATTAACTGTCTGAAAGTATCACTATCTTATGTGTAGGTTGAATTGATCACAGATTATTGATGTAGAACGGACTGAAGAGAGAACTTACGACTTTTAAATTTGTTGGCATGAATAGTTTTAATTAAATCTGAAAGTGTATGAACATAGAACTTGATCTTATATCGATGCATTACGGTATTTCGAAATACACAAAAAAGATGCAGTCAGTACAAATAGAGTGATGAATGTCATAGAAGACAGCATCATTCACCGATATTATTCATCAGTTAATAGAATTCATTATTGGATATGTGATACAAAACCTGGTTGGACAGACGGAAATAACACCATGCTGCATTAGATAAAAATACGAATCTTCCACAGTAGTCAATATCAATCAATCAACATGACATCAGGAATCTATCGAAAACTTTGAGTAATTAGTCGGAATCAGTCTTTATTTACACAAATTATTTGACAGATTCACCAATTTCCTCATATACCACTCTGAGAAACTTAACAGCATCCACTTCTTGATTTCAGCAGCCATCAGAATCAGTCTGACGATGTCTGTCATCAATTGTGAGCAACCAATTTATCTTCATTACCTCTATCAACTTCACTTCCACAATCTAACACAGAACGCACTGATCTGCAAAATACTAAATGTCATAGACTTTTCTGCGATTCCTAAACCCTCCGAAATAATTAAATGGACAGTACGAATGAAAATATGCTTCACACCATTATTTTGTTATGTTTGTGATTAACGAAGTTGGTCAGAACGAATTCAAAGTGAAATATTTGCTTTAAATGAATTTTGTGAACTTTCATTGGTTCAAATATCCGTAATAGGAAATAGTATGAAGAGAGTATTGATAAACTTATCAAACTATTCATCTATCACGTTGAATTCAATAGGTATTGTCGATGGATGATGATGGAAATGGAATATCGAACCTGACCTCTATATAATACAATGAGTATCTTCAATTAAAAAGAAGTCAACGTAATACACAAAGAAGATGAATTTCATCAAACATGCACTCATGAATGCAGAAGTTTACTGTCAGAATTGAATACATTACAGGGCAAAATATATGAGTATAAAGTAACAACCGATAGAACAAAAGTTATTGCCTCATAAAAAATCCTGCAAAGCTGATCATCTGGGTCACGAAACAGTAGCCACCATATTATACTAAATTCACATAATTTTTAGTGAAACAAAAGAAATATAGATTTTTGACAGTCACTTACCATTGAAGGTTCTTGCTCCTCGTTTCCTTTCATAAAACATGCGTCGACATTCGATAGCTAAATTTAATAATTTCATCGTTCAAATATTATTATTCAATAACTTACCTTTACCAGACTACACACTGTGATTTTTCACATCCTCTTTGATTTCCTCTACGATCAAATGCATTTAAAAAAGACAACAACAATACATCATAGTGCAGGAATATGAAGGGATTGTCGAGGTTCATGGTTTCAACTCGACGACTGGCTTCATTCAAACAATCGTTGAAAGCCATGAGCAATGAACACCTGCCGTGCAAACTGATTTCTGACTATCAGTGATTTTCTATTTGTAAACGGTCAATAATACATAACTATACAAAACTGCATTATCCTAAACTTTGTTACATATTGTCTAAACAATGCCTACTTACATACCTTGTCCGAATAACCACTATATGAAATGATGTGGTTCGTTATTTATTTTGTTCTCTTCAACGTAAATCCATCTTAGCTTCATCATATAATTTCCCTACTCGAACCTGTTTTATTTGCACTGCTATTGTTCAAATCATTTTTAGATCTCAGGCGTTTATTTTGCATTATTTGTGATAACAAAGTGGAGACTGGATCGCAAAACTATGAAGGCATCCTTCTCAACTCTAGTCGGGGAAAATGAATTGAAGAATACTTCCAAATGCAATGTTATCAACTCAGAATGATCCACTACAATCCCTTGCACAGATAATCGGTGTGATCGATAGTCGTTCGAACTGTTATAAGGGGACGAAGAATGGTAAGTTTTTACCTTTCAAGACTATTTTTAGAATTATTATCATTGTCGACATTTTCACTACACAATTAGTGGATATTTAATTGTTGCATTTCGACATTACACTTAATGTAAGCTGTCGATGGATCTTTTGATTATTTCATGCGTCACTTGGTTGATTTGGAGACAACAGAGTATTGATCTGCTTTCTACCTTAGTTTTCTGAATGTTCAAATAGTTTGCTGCAGATCAAGAACCAATTCGTGACTGTGGTTCATCGGTCACTGAGTTAAGTCGTGAAATATATCATCGGTCCAACTGACGGCGTAGCACATGAAAATGACCCGAATACAACACAACACATACCGCGAGGGGGTACACGTGAAGAACAAGCAACTTTACATGTTCGTTGTGTTCATGAACATGTGAAATCAACAAATGTCCATAGTTCACAGTCGTACTTGTGAAGTTTTCTGGTTCACTAAACAGATATTGTAACTGGAAAACAAGTATTCATGGTAAGTACTCCATTTTTTGTAATTTTGACTCAATTAGTCACGATCTGAAATCGGGCAATATGTATTCAGTACACACTTCACAAACAGAAATATCAGTGAAATTCATTGGGTCATTTATAATGACGATTTGATAACACTCAGATTTAATAAATTTAAAATATTCAAATAATTGACGTACCTAATACCTTTACAAGATTACGTTCCGTCCTTGGGACATTCCTGTCAAACCATTTCAAATTACCTGTGAAAAATTTATAGAAAGGTTTGTCTTGGTTGAAAAACTTATCTTAGTTTATTACTGGAAAATCAAGTTGAGAAAACATTTACTTGATGGATTACAGTTACATACGATTATTCGAGATTCGGAAGTTGTACATGCAATCACTCAATTAATAACTTAAAATATGCAATGTGTTGGGTAACACAGATGCCTAAATATAGGTAATAACTACTTCCTACGAAAGAACGATAAACAGTCTTCAAATAGAACTGTCGTTGGTCATGGAAATGAAATCCTCGATGTCTAAAAGAACTAGGTCAGTACCTGTAAAACAATGTGATTTTGTTGGGGAGGTTAGACCCCCAGAACTCACTTGAAAAAGGACTTAATTTTGTAATTTTATTTAGAAAAATTGAATTTCTTTGTTTTCTAACCAAAGGCGCTCTTGTCACCTTCATATCGTATTTACCACTGGGAAATATCTTAAATGTTATTGATCCGTTGCGTCGTTTAATATGCTATTTGTTCACTCTCCTCAAGGACGGTTTTATACTGTATATATACGTTTTGAATTGTTTGTTGTTATCGCTCATTTCTGGCTGTTTGCAGAATATACTTCCCCATTCCAAGCTTGGAATTCTCCCTCTAATTAGCGGGGCTGGGACACATCAAATAGCTAGCTTACTGGTCTTTGGTCACCGAGACTTGTTTCTCGTTCGCAGATTAAGTGAACTCGTGATAGCTTCAACCCTAGCAGATTTATGATCTTCAATCGAAAAGGATGAAAAAATAATATGATTTAGGTTACTAAACAATATTAAATCATAGATAAATGATTCAGTGCTTGAGGAAGATAAAGAAATGGTAACTTGCCTTCGTTATCTTTCATTGTTTTTTCAATTTTATCCATATCAATTTGTGAAGATTTCGCTTCTAGATATCAGAAAAATCCAAAATATCAAGTTCTTATTCACACAACAAGTAAACCACGATCATAAAAGCATATCCCTAGGAAGTCGGAAGATGTGATGTGTGTATCATTGTCATATAATTGAACGTATCAATTGTATATGCGTATGGAAGAACAACTAACTCTTGTTGCTGATGTGAGAAAACGTGACTTAAATGAAGTATGATCGCTTTGTCAGTTGAGGTTATAATTAAGGAATACCGTTAGAAGAATTATTGATTATTAGTTTACCTGTCATTACATTCTCGTAGTTATAATGCGGAGTCTTGATTAAAATAGCCAATCATGTCAGGGATGAGAGTTGTCATTCATTATCCTTGTTTCACGATTATATTACTCTTAAAATTACTGAACTTGTAGTTGAGAACAATCAAAATATCTGTCAGTGATCTATATGTATCTTACTTGTCATGAGACATAAATGGTTTATTTTACAACGTTGAGAGGACCTGACTGGCTATAAACGAATTCACAGTGCTACCTGCTGACTTCTATCCCGTCACCTCATGGAAGATTACAAGGCTAGTCATCTTGACGGAAAATGATTTTGAGACTATCCAACAACTGATAAAATAACATAAGAAATGTGGCTAGGATTCGACTTATTCGGAACGTATATGTCACTTTCATTAAAGATTATAACTAGGGATAAATTCATTATGAAGACAAATAACATTTGGTATGATATTATGGTTTGATTCTTTTGATGTATTTTCCTCAAATCTATCGAGAATGTTATTGAGGAGTATTGGATCATTAGAAAACTCAGCATCTATGTAAACTGCATCAAATTTCCGATCATGATTTGATTCATTTAACATATTCTCCTTAGGTTTACGAGAAGTCGACTGACTAGAAGCTTTTGTCTCACAATGATTCTGAGTTTAATTTAACTCTGGACTGCTATATGATTGTACACTGTTTATCAAAGTCGTGGATAAAGTTAAATGATCATTAGAAACAGTCAACTTGATAGGACCTGAACTAAAAAACTTATTACTGCTTGCAGCAAAATGAATAGTATTATTACAACCTGCTTGTATGTGTCCAATCATACTACATTTATAGCTTTTAGAATTACGAAATACATATGAATTACAAGGGTGGAACGTTCTACAGAACAAGGATTTACCAAACGTGTGCTCATCTTTGTGACCTGCTCAGCAACCTCTCCATGGAATATTATCAGATTGATGGTCGCAGACTAATTAATATCCACTCTTCATTAATTTCTCATTAAGGTTTTACTGTGTTTGAAGATATCAAGCAAAAAGTGATCATTTCTCACAGTTGTTTTAGAATGTAGTATATAAAGTGAGGGAAGTTTTGAATCCAGATGAAAACGAGTCGTCACGCAAATTGCACATGCCTCCAAGAAACATAGTTGAGATGTTTCACAAAGCAAAACGCTATACTGGAAACAAATTATCCAGACCCACATTTCTCTGATTTGCTTAAAATACTCAGAGTGAAATTTGGGAGCCTTCACTAACAAATATGGGAATTATCTTTTTAACATAGACAACGGATTTGTCTGAGGTCTTTTTATACTTTAAGGAGAAAGATCTTTTGTATGAGTAATCACTATGACTACTTCTCTAACAATACATTTCACGTATAATTCATTTTAACCTTCCAGTTAACCGTAAACTTTTGTTTCTAACGGGTTGATAATCATAATAAGGTGATTGTTGGTTACTGTAACGATCTAAACGAGTGTATTAACGTTTAGACAATCAGTTATGGCAATATAGATACAATAATCATAAGAAACTTAGATTTTAATCAATACTCTCATGAAAACCGATTACTTGTTTCTCGATTTCATTGTAACTTCAAGTTCTGTAAGTTGGTGATAGATCTGGATGATAAAGCAACATGTATGATAAGTTGAGCTTGGTGACTTGTTATTTTCTGAATAGTGATTGAAGGTTTTACGTAGGAATACATGTGGGTACTTAGCTCCGTTGAAGAAGATTTACTGCAAATTAATAAAAACAGTTACTATCGTTTATTCTCACTGTATAATTAGGTCAAACGAAGTTCATTATCACAGAATCTTCCCTGCTTAGAGAATGGATTGAGTAAAATGGCGTGATTTATGTTAATTCTAAGTTCTTGTACTTTTGTATTTATCCTGATAAGCCAACCACGTGTTTTTAAAAACAGGCAGAGAAACTTCGAAATCTAATGAGATTTTCATTAAAATTACCGGTGATGGCATAATATAATTATCTAAATGGAAACTCTAGGTAAATATGGTATTGAAATCTATATAAGTCTTCAGAGTTCTGTGGAGAGGATTTGTGGTGGACAGCTTGGATGTTTGATGACTGGGCCACAATCAACTCCTGAACTTTCTTAATGAGCACTGAAACTAATTAGAAACGACACAAAAGTGCTGCAGTGTCCATATCTTCATTAAAATGTATTAATCGGCTAAGTATTAGGTTGAGATTACATTAGTGAAATCATGATTCAAAAGAGTCATACGAAAGTTTCAATCCAATTAGAACATCATAATGAAAATGTGATCATATTGAATGGTAGGATAGTTTTCAGTAGTATGGAGAAAAATGGGTAAAAATACGCTCACATTGAACGTTAATTAACACGCTTTTAAATTGGAAATTGGTTAGAATTAGTGCATCAGCATAAAAATTTGAGTAATAAAAACAGTACGTCAACACTTCTTTCGTTATATCAAGATTGTTTTCTAACAGGATTATCAAATGTAATAAATATAGCTGAGATCATAAATCAATTTAAGCTAGACCACCGTGGAAAACCTGAAAGCACTGGACGGCCGTTTCGTCCCACTGTGGGACTTGGACCCAGGACCTACTGCACTTGCGCGTGAGCGCTTAACCAGTAGACCATCGAGCCGGTATCCAACAGTATTAATGTCTAACTTCAACTAATACATGATGTAATAAAATATGTATATGTGACCATTCAAACAATAGGCACCCACTGACTGCATTCGGTTAATACAAATATAGGATTGTTATTGTTTTAAAGCTAAGACAGTTGAAGTGACCAGATCTGATCATTTACATTTTGTAAGTAACATCCGGCATGGCATATATATATATAAAACATAAGAAGTCTAACGGTAGAATTGTATGTTTATATTTACTGGATAATTTACTTTTCTCTCTGTGAACATGAGATAATGACAACCACATTACAGCATCTTTATAATCAATTTGTAATATGGTGAAACTAAGTTTACAGTTTAAGCGGCTAAGCAAATGTATTAGATATTCTATATTGGTTATCAACAGTAGAGTTGATTCTAAAACTGAGTTTTAGTTTAAATTAGATCAAATGATTAAGAGTATTTCGAATATTTACAGTCAACATAAGATTAACTCTGATCCACAATTGATTGGTCTCTGGGTGGTGATTAATATCATGTATGTCAGGTTATTATCACAGAACGTACTCTATAGCTCCCAAATCCAACTCTTATATACCTTAGAAACCGTAGGAATGCATATCATAAGACCTCATGCCTATAAAGTTGAAAAGCTTATACAGACGTTGAACTTACCAAAATACTGTCATATCTTTCAAAACGTTTTCTTCTTTAAAATCATACACAATTCTACTTGTGTTAGCATATTAGTTTATAATTCTAATTGTGTTTAAATTGTTTGATGATCTTGAAATCTAATAGTTAATATATATTTCGTTATATCTCATTGAGTAGAAGAAGGTATATTTGACGTTTCGTGACTTCGTGTTAGCCACCTCTTCAAAGTAAACAAATAACCGAATTCGGTTATTCCCTTTCCATCCAATGTTCAATTTATTTGAACTTATCAGATCCAACTTTGACATCGATACCTTCTACCTTGTTGTCTACTTTTATTGCACAAATCCTACTGAAAACGAATCAATATTTTCACCGGTAACCTTAATATCATCAACATCATTTATATGCAATTTCTATTCGGTTGTACCTCTTATTTTACTCGTTGTAGTAATTAGGTGATTATAAAACCTCACTTCAGTTATGGTTTCAATCATTCAAATGTTAACTAGACTCACCATCATCTAAATGGTACCGACTTTCTATTCACTTGTAAAACCTAACTATCTCTGTAGAGCCCTAATAAACAGCTAATTGAGAAGAAATACTTATTCAGTCTAATTATCATTTTATAGAATTTTGTAGACTATTGTGAACGTATCAGTGTTAACCAGACAGGATTAGCGCATTCTAGATAGAACTAGTCTGGTTTTCTTTATTTGTCAACAATCATTCATTAAGTGAAGCTAAATCACAGAAGATAAACTTCAATCATTTAATGTGATCAAAGAAATACTTCCGATCTATATGAGTGTGGGTGTTTTCTATGTGTGGAACGACCATGAAGATGGATTGTCGAAATCAGCAACGCCAAACATCGTTATTCAAATATTTTACTGTATTTGTCAAAATGTGATTGGTGACTACCTTTCTGTTGTGTATTCACTATATAAAATGACAATTATAGCTGCCTTTTCATTAGGAGAAACATCAGATTCTTGCTTCATTCTATGGCGTACAACTGTATCATCATCATTTTGTTGTTGTGTATAACCACACAAATGGGTGAGTGTGTCCGAATATTCATAAGATATAATATTTCACCATTATTGAGTTTAACCATACTTGACTAGTTATAGTTAACATATTGTTCTGATTGTTATATTAACACAGCTTTGTTGTAATCTACCTCGAGTGATAAGCTATTTGGATTGTGGTACTGTTTCAATATTGTCAAAGTAGAAACAGAATGACGAAGATGAACATTTGAATCCTTGTCATTTAGTCTATTTCAAATTTATCCACTGGTACCATGACAATGTATGACGACTCCTTTCGATTAATAAGCGCCGCAAAATTATATTACAAAACTGGGTATAAAGCAACATTTTTCACTACTAATAACATCTCTAATTAGACATTTCGCATGAACTTCATGCTTCCCATCATTCGAAATATTGTGATGTCGTGAATTTATATCAATCAAGAGGGCTGTATCGGATGTCATGAATTGAATAACTCGATTTGATAGTCGTGGCAGGAGCAATCATCCACACATTTGATAAGCTAAACTTGGCAATTTTGCTATGTCCATGCAAACATTCCATTGTACAAGAGTAAATGATGCAAACCAAATCTATACTCAAAATCGTTTGTTGAGCAGATATGAATGTATGTAGAAGTACTATAGAAAGAGCAGTGCTCTAGTGTACTGATTGCTTTGTGAATTATGTATCAGATGAGATACTTGTTTGGTTCACCAGACCAAATCGACAAACCATCACATATGAATTTGATTTTTGCATACTTTCAAGCTATGATGTGACTTTTATAGTGATACTCTGTAGCAACTAGTTATCAGATACATTTTGTTTACAAATCACTGCTGATTGTGTAAGCAACGGATTTAATTTCAAGATGACTTTCCTTGCAATCTTCCATGAGTTGGCAAAATAAAAGACAGCAGATGACACTGCACAGCCGTTTAATGCTGATCACGATCTCCTCAACATTGTAAATTAACCATGGCAAAGAACATATACGATTCATGTCTCATGACAAGTAAGATACATTTAGATCATTGACTCATATTTCAATTGTTCTCACTTTCAAATTCAGTAATTTTATAAGTAATATAATCGTGAAACATGGATAATGAATGATAACGCTCATCCTTGACAGGATTGGCTATATTAATCAAGACTCCGCATTATAACTACGGGAAAGTCGTTTCAAATCGGATGGCCAGTAAACTAATAATCGTTAATTCTTCTAACGGTATTCCATAATCATAACCTCAACTGACAAAGCGATTACACCTTATTTAAGTCACATTGTTTCATATCAGCAAAAGGAGCTAGTTACGCTTCTATACGCATATACAATTGAAACATTCAATTATACGACAATGACACACACATAAAGTTTGCCATCTTCCTCCTGTGGATACATTTTTATGATCGTGATCTACTTGTTGTGTGAATTAGTAATTGACATTTTGAATCTTTCCGATATTTAGATGTGAAATCCTCACAAATTGATATGGATAACATTGAAAGAATGATAAAAGGTCATGAGAGTAAGTTATCACTTTTATTTCCCCTTACTCACTGAATCATTTATTCGAAAATTAATATTGTCTAGCAACTTAACTCATGTTATGTTGTTTTCCTTATCTACTGAAGATTATAAATCACAGTGCATTACAGATACTGACCTAGATCTTTCAAACATTGAGAGTTTAATTTCCATAACCAACGACAGTTCTATGTGATGACTGTTTATCGTTCTTTCGTAGGAAATAGTCATTTCCTATGTTTACGCATCTATGTTACTCAACACATTGCACACATGTGTGCTTGCATATACAACATTCGAATCTCGAATGATCGCATACAACTGTGTTCCATTAAAGAAATATTTTCCCATATTGAATTTTCAGTAATAAAGTGAGATACGTTTTCCAACCAAGACAAACCTTTCTTCAATTTTTTTCACAGGTATGTTAGGATGGTTCGACTCTAGAGTACAATGGGCGAGACTTAATATTGAAAAGCTAATGGGTACGTCAATTATTTGAATATCTCAATTTTACTGAATCGTAGAGTTTTTTGATCATCATCAAAAATGAGCGAATGCATTTCACCGATATTTCTGATTGTGAATCGTGAACTGACTGAACTCACAGATTACTTGATTCCAGACCGTCGCCAATTCGGTCAAATTTGCAAAACATGGAGTACGTATCATGAATACTTGTTCATTAAATACAACAGATGTCCGGTGAACCCGTAAACTGTACAACTACGGTTTTGAATTTTGGACAACGGTTGATTTCACGTGTGTATGAATAAAGTAAATATGTGGATTTGCCTGTTCCTCACACATACTGACTCACGGTACGTGTTGTGTCTTGAAATCGCTAGTGTGTTGGGAATTGATATACTGATCAATTTCATGTGCTACTCCGTCAGTTGGACTGGTAACATATCTCAAGACCTAACTCAGAGACCAATGAACCACAGTCATGGATTTAACGCTTATTAGTCCTCAATCTCCAACAGACCATGTGGACACTAAAAAGACTCAGATAAAAATGAGATCAGTTCCTCCTTGTTTTCAAATCAACCATGAAACCCATGACAACAGTCAATAGGTCCACTGAAAGCTTACATTAGATGTAATGTCGGGATGCAACAAGTATCCACTAATTGTACAGTAAAAATGTCGACAATGATAATAAATTGAAAAATAGACATGACTTTTCAAACTTTGCCACTCTTCGTCCTTTTACAACAGTTCGGACGACTATCGATTATGTTGACTTGACAGGATGGTATGTTCAAGGGATTGTAGCGGGTCATTCTGACTTAATAACATTGCATTTGAAAGTATTCTTTAATTCATTGTTCCTTGACTACAGTTGAGATGGATGCACACATGGTTCTGTGAGTCAGTCTCTACTCTGTAATCACACATGACGCAACATAAACGCCTGAGATTTGAAACATTTGATTAAAGATTTAAGCAATAGAAGTGTAAATAAAACAGGTTTGAATAGGGACTATTATGATGAGGCTAACATAGATATATGTTGAAGAGAACAAAACAAAGAACGAACCAACCTGTTTCATGTAGTGGTTACTCGGACAAGCTATGTTAGTAGGCATTTTTTAGACAATTTTTAAAAAAGGTGAGGGTAATGCAGCTCTGCATAGTTCTGTATTGCTAGCCATATAGGAGTAGAAAATCAGGGATAGTCAGACATCAATCCTCACAGCAGGTACCTATTGCTTACTGTCGTTCGACGATTGTTGAAATGAGGTCAGTTATCGATTTAAAACCACGAAATTCGACGACCCCTACATATCCTTATACTACAATATAATACCGTTGTTTTGAATTGTGTTTGTTCATAGCGGAAATAACTGCGAATTCGAAAAATCACGATGGGCAACCTCATGAAGGTAGATTATCGAATAATAGTGTTGAAGTGATCTAATTATAAAATTTAGTGATCGAGTGTCGACGTAGTTTTTCTGAAAGCGAACAAGGAGCAATAACCTTCGGTGGTATGTTACTGGTCGAAAACTATTTTTCGTTTGATTCACCAGAAATCATTGGAATTCTTTTGTAGTGTGGTGGCTTTTATATCATACCTCAGCTTAGCAGTTTACACAGTCATAAGATGGGAATATATCGTTTGTCGCATCAATCTTTACTGGCATATTTGGTACTGTAATATATTCCATTTTCACTGTGATCTTTCGCCTTCATGCGTACATGTTTGGTTTTATCCCTCTCCCTGTGTGTATCCCATTCATTGTTTTTCAATATGAGGTACTCGGTGTATAATCGAGTTCGAAAGACTGACATAATTCCTTCGTGACTTGTGGTTTGTCTGTTGAGTAATATTAATAAAACACATAACTGGAATAAAATCGCTCGAATTTTCCGTTTATTTTAACATGATGTGGTTTTCCAACTCAATATATTCGATGGAGATCAGGTTCTACATTCCACCTCAATCATCATCATCATCATCATCATCATCATCATCATCATCATCATCATCATCATCATCATCATCATCATCATCATCATCATCATCATCATCATCATCATCATCATCATCATCATCATCATCATCATCATCATCATCATCATCATCATCATCATCATCATCATCATCATCATCATCATCATCATCATCATCATCATCATCATCATCATCATCATCATCATCATCATCATCATCATCATCATCATCATCATCATCATCATCATCATCATCATCATCATCATCATCATCATCATCATCATCATCA
This sequence comes from Schistosoma mattheei, assembly GCA_944470405.2. NCBI lineage: Eukaryota > Metazoa > Platyhelminthes > Trematoda > Strigeidida > Schistosomatidae > Schistosoma > Schistosoma mattheei. Next base: position 1,007,946 of record OX103948.1, on the reverse strand, counting down.
TCATCATCATCATCATCATCATCATCATCATCATCATCATCATCATCATCATCATCATCATCATCATCATCATCATCATCATCATCATCATCATCATCATCATCATCATCATCATCATCATCATCATCATCATCATCATCATCATCATCATCATCATCATCATCATCATCATCATCATCATCATCATCATCATCATCATCATCATCATCATCATCATCATCATCATCATCATCATCATCATCATCATCATCATCATCATCATCATCATCATCATCATCATCATCATCATCATCATCATCATCATCATCATCATCATCATCATCATCATCATCATCATCATCATCATCATCATCATCATCATCATCATCATCATCATCATCATCATCATCATCATCATCATCATCATCATCATCATCATCATCATCATCATCATCATCATCATCATCATCATCATCATCATCATCATCATCATCATCATCATCATCATCATCATCATCATCATCATCATCATCATCATCATCATCATCATCATCATCATCATCATCATCATCATCATCATCATCATATCATCATCATCATCATCATCATCATCATCATCATCATCATCATCATCATCATCATCATCATCATCATCATCATCATCATCATCATCATCATCATCATCATCATCATCATCATCATCATCATCATCATCATCATCATCATCATCATCATCATCATCATCATCATCATCATCATCATCATCATCATCATCATCATCATCATCATCATCATCATCATCATCATCATCATCATCATCATCATCATCATCATCATCATCATCATCATCATCATCATCATCATCATCATCATCATCATCATCATCATCATCATCATCATCATCATCATCATCATCATCATCATCATCATCATCATCATCATCATCATCATCATCATCATCATCATCATCATCATCATCATCATCATCATCATCATCTCCATCATCATCATCCATCGTTGTTACTCACTGAACTTAACGTGATGGATGAATATTTTGATAAATTTGTGAATACCCGTTTCACACTGTTTACTGCAACGATTTCAAACCTTCTATGATCGGATATTTAAACTATTGAGTGTTTTAAATTGCGCGATCAAATAAATGTTTAGTGTATCATGACGATTATTATTATTATTATTATTATTATTATTATTATTATTATTATTAATATTATTGTTATCCATCGTCTTTACCCATTGAATTTAAGGTTGTGGCTTTATAGTTCGGTAATATTTTGATACCTTTCACCGAATTATCAATCATAAAGCATAGGTAAATAGGACCACAATAATTTCACAAATCTAGACAACTGGCAAATGCTGTTCAACGTTAAATGTATGGAGAACCAATAAAATGAATAGACATGTCAAGTTAATTTGTTTAGTTTCCGACACGCCTCGACACTGTGTTCATCGTAAATGTAGTTCGATAGTCTGAGTATATCGGACTGATCGTAAGCTTTAAAGTTTCTGGATTTAATTTGATTTGTGATTGTGAATACGAAGTGTAAATTGGTGTCAAGCATCACTATAATGACTCACTCTGTGATGAAAAATATTTTATTCTTATAATGACTTTATTCAAATAGGTCAGCCGTGCGTTGGTTGTTGCTCTTGTATGACTTGAATAGAATATTATCAATAAAATATAACAACTTTAACGAATAGAACAGATGCGAAAATATTGTTGACACCAAACACACTTTACGCAGAATGTTCTAAAGCTCTGTGAATGAGACATGATTGTGTGATGTTGAAGTAAAACACTTCGACCTAACAGATTTTCATCAACTGTCCAAATTAAGTGAAGTCTTATCAAGTCGTGTGAAGCTTAGTTGAATGCTTTGTTTGTGTACCAGAATCTTGACATTGTCTAATCCCACTCTTCACACACAATGTATTTACTTCAGTAACGTTCATGCCATATAGTCAGCTTACTAAAGGGAAAAATGTTATATCCATCAATGTCATTCCAGTTGTTTTGAACGGAATGTGGAAGAGAATCAGTGATAAACATAAGAAATGAGTGAAAGCAAATAAATCAAAGACAGACGGAATTATACATACACATGTATAAAGATAATAATAAGATGGTATCTAGTCCGTAATTCATGGAAGAATATCCAGTGTACTTCAGTTCGTACAAATGTCGGCTAATATTGCATTTCTATATTAAGCTCCAGTAAATAATAACTTGCAAAATTCAGCTCAATTAAACACGTCACTTGAAATCCGTTCTCACCACCTTCGTTAATCGCAAACATAACACAATAATAGTGTGAAGCTTATTTTCATTCGTACTATCCATTCACTATCTCAGTTGGTTGATTAGTCACGGAAGAGTCTATGACACTTACCATTTTGTAGATCAGTGAGGCTTTGTGGTAGATTGTGAAAGTGAAATTTAGTTGATACAGATAAAGAAAATGACTAGGTTGCTTAAACGCTTTCGAAAGATTTCTGATGCCAAGTTGATGGACTACTGTGGAAGATCTTTATTCATATCAAATGCAGCACAGTGTTACTTTCTTCTGACCAACCGGGTTTTGTGTCACATATTAAATATTTAATACTACTAACTGATGAATAAGATCTGTGAACGATTAGGTATTCTATGACATTCATCTCTTTATTTGTACTGAATGAATCGTTTTTTGTGTATTTCGAAATACCATTAATGCATCCATAAAAGATCAAGTTCTATGTTCAAACGCTTTCAGATATGATCGAAACCATTCATGCCAACGAATTCAAAAGTCGTAAGTTCTCTCTTCAGTCCGTTCTACATCAATAACCTGTGATCAATTCAACTTACACATAAGATAGAGATATTTTCAGACAGTTAATTACACTTTTGAATAGAGTGGTCTTTTAAGTATTTTGATGAATGTTTCAAATTTGTCTACTTTACCAGCCCTAGTTACCAACTATAACTTCACTGATTTGATCAACTGTTTCGAAGGACAAGAGAAGCATCATCGAAGTAAGAGATATATTTCTCAAGATGTTTTCTCACACTTGTATTCCTCGACATCTTAATGTTTACTAATTTTCGCGAAAGACATTTGCATGTCTGTTCATTAGTGACACTAGGAAGCACACAGAGAAGCAAAACCACCAATACTATCTGAAGAATTGAATATTGAGGATTTTCTACCTGTTCGAACGACGTCACTTTGCAAGTTTTCCGTTTCAACTTGCGCAAACCACTTCAATGTTACATACGCATTCAGTGAAATGATGACTGAGAAATGACACATCCATTGTTATGATTATGGGAACACGTGAACTTGAAATAGGTTCTGATGACATAAGTCTAGTAGTCGCTGGGTGAGAAGCTGAACAGTCTGTGGTAAACAGTGAGATGTAAAACTGGTTCCAAACTGAGTTGTAAATACACGTATGTATTAATTGATAACAATGTTAGTTATGATACCACAGGTGATATCATACTGCAAGCAATCACGCAGCTGATTACTAACTTGTATTCGTTTTGTTTCCTCGTTGCACTGCAGTGTCCATAATTGAATTAACTGCATCTTTTCGAATATGACTGCACAAAAATACTTCCAGTAACTTCATTCAGAAACATGTGGACACAAAATGACATGTGATTTGCGTACCTAGCTCAGAGAGCACCAATTTGACCTGATTTTATCTTATCGTTGATCATGTATTTCTATGTACTTGTTTTTCTCAATTGAACAGTGGAGGCAGCTAGTCGCAATGGTTCAGCGTGTTACATTAACCTATCACCACAATATATTGAAGGTAAGATAAATCTTTATTGTTTCTTCAATTTCATAGTGAAATAAGATCAGTGTAAGATACAGTGACTTACCTTTATTGTAGTTGTAATAATAAAAGCATCAATTGACATCAATGTGTTGTATTACAATTTGTTTCCATTATGTGATTGTCTTCTTTATATCACTATTACTGAAGCAAATCAAACTTCTGGCTTTTTTATCGTTATTTTCATCAAAGTTATTCGGGAGTTCGATGAAAATTTGCTACTTTCTATTATTCGACATTCGAATTCAATAAATATTTGTGTAAGTTCATTAAATCGATGCATTTCAACAGTGTGTGGATGAGATGTGAATTACTGTGCGACGATCGTTGTTCGTCCTAACATTTTGTTGAAAGTGAGCTGTTATGTCATGTCAGAGATGATTAGATAGTCATTTTTATTAAAATGTGGTGTCGGTTATGATATGTTGGCCGTGCTGTATGATATTCGTTGGATGGTTCAAAAATGAGTGGCCTTCATTATCGATGTGAACCATACTATCAATACCCTTTTCATACTTTTTTTCTGCCTAGGTTTCTAACCTTCCATGATTGAGTATTTAAACTACTGAAGGTTTTCAGTTGCTCATTCAAACAATTTTTCAGTGTATTAGTATGTTTGGTGTTGGCTAGTACGGAAATACAGACTTTACACTTTGTGTTATTCGTGGTTAATCAACTGGATACACGAAAAGTCAATCAATGGAAAACCAATAGTAATAATATCAAAGCCGTTTCACCATATTTTCTGTTACATAATCATATTAGTTCGTTGAATGTCACTCATTCCAACAATGAGATGCAAGAAATGAAGTTCAACGTGTGTCGAGCTAGACTCATTGGTTTAAATTATTAGACACAGTTGATAAGAACTGAACCAAAGCATTCAGATTAAATATGAGATGTTCTCTAAAATCAGTGAACCTGCATTTTACTTCGAACGTTGTTAACATAATGATATTAAATGTGAAATTCACAGAACGAAAGTGAATTACTGGTTTCATTTTATGATTTTAGTTCTCATCAGATTCGGATGGGAAGACATTCAAGCAGGAAAACGTAAGATTTTGAATAAAAGTAAAATCATATTGTCGTAACAAGATCATCTATTATGACAGTGCAGAATGACATCGTAGATACAAACCACAACCACACAAAAGTAGTAAACCATCAATTCTGAAGTGACAATTTGGAATGAGATGGAATATTTCAAGTTGATATGATACGTGTTGATGACCAGATACCACAATGTAGTATTCTGATTGTGAAATGTATGTAAATGGTCAGATAAGCTGTTGTATCTTACAGTCACTAATTTAACATGTACAGAGATATTAATAAATATCACGTGGTATATTCTTCAATCAGGATTCCAACTGTTGATTATTTCACCCACATCGCTAGTAGACCGTTGACTTATTTCACTAGTCCTTGAAAGATGTAGCCGCACGACACACTTTATATGAAATCTCACTGTAAACATAGTCTTGCAACACGTGATAGAGAACAGCACAAATAGTGCATTATAAATTACTGATTACCAAGGGTTAGTGAAGTGTATGGCAATAGTGAATCGGTCCTTCGAAGGCTTACAAACACTGTAATATAAATTGGCAACCATACAGTTATCTGATACTAATTACATAACGGAAATAAAAATAAAGATAACCTCAAAATTTATTATTAATATGCAAAGTTACCTAACATTCATACCTTTTAAAAACAAAATAACGATATATCACCGTAAAATGTGTTATTCCAGCATAGATACCTCGATCACAACTTTCGGTTCGGTCTACTGAACGTCGAGAAACTATCAGCATCCCACTACCGACAAATATGACCACAGCAATTATTCAAATGCAAGAGCTTGATTTAAAGGACTAGAAATGTTCATTGTTTCCTTTGGTCCAGCCTTTATCCTGAATTTTTATCTTTCGATATGTTGATGACAAATTAATAACACAATATTCTATGGTTAGCTAATTCGACTTTTAGATGTATAGTGAAAAATGTTCTAACCATCCAGTATTTGAAAGAGATAATTTTGCATTCTTAAGTTTATTGACATCTGTGGTACTCACATAGTTCTATTTCAAACTCGCCGGCTAGATCTGAACGAACTACCTAACTTTCAAAACACTGGCGCATTACCCATAACATGACTGGAAGAGACAAACTCTCACGAATGATATTCATCAGCATATATAGAATAAATAATTTCAGTACTTTCAATTGAATCTCTGTAAACAGCGCCAGTTAACTCATTCAAAGTGGAAACTCTTCATTAATTTACTTTGTTTTTGTTTTATTTCAAGGTTGATGAACAGGCCTCCTACGAATAGATTGGTCTCAATGGTTGGTCGGTACACATATATGTAACTGTAAAACGAATAAAATATTTGCACTAGAGAAATTGAAAGCTCCTCCTATTGTAAAACAGGGGTGTTTTTAGATTATGTTCAAATATTTGAATTCATGGAGTAGAATAGAGTAAAAAGGATTTATTTATTGACAAAATAGATTCGAAACGACCTTATGAAATTTATAAGTAATTTGTGAAGATGACTTTCATCAAGAATCGGCCACAAACCGTAACAGTAACGAAATTCAAGTAGAGGAAAGGAGTGCAGGAAACATTTGATATTCAACAACATTCCAAGTGAAGTACTACATAAATGTATATGTATCATCGAAAGAGGAAAAATTGGTAAATTGCAGATTACGGCTGCTAATCTGCAAACAGTGAAGATTTTGCGACAATGTCAGTTTCAACAATATGAATGACATTATCATTACACAAAAAATGATTGTCATTCATTAACGACAAACCATGTAACGTGAGATGATCCAAGCGATTTCATACAAAACAATTCATAGAATACTTCTCAAATGGTGTTACGTTTTGCATGGAATTTTACACTCGACATAGAGATGACAGTTTCAATAAATAGAAAGTGTATGTAGCTCAGTGATTGTATGTCATGTATTGTTAAAGAAAACTAATCACTTATGATCAAATATCAAAATATTGTACTTTATCATTCTTCGCTATTGTAATCAACCGTGGTTAGTTTTGTGATCAATGTTTGCTGTTGTTGTTACATGCTTGAACCTCTGGGCCATCTCCTTCTGTTCTCTGAATATTTCATTAAGTTATTTGTTTTTGCTTGTTTTAACACATCACTAAGTGTAGTAATCGCACAACCAAATAAAGAGCGTTAATGAAAAGCTTACAACAGTCCGCTGTACATGTTACAAAAAAGCCTAATCAGAGACATAGTGGTGGCTGGCAATATGGGGCGAAAACAATTTCTGTACTGCCAACTGATAGCTGGTGACCACTCAATATTTATCGTCGGGATCAACCAAGAAGTAAGAAACGGAAACGTGTTGAAATACATTGTCCTGGGAATTCTACATTATACCGAAAATATGAATGAGAAAACCCATTGGGTTCGACGGATGACGTACTGTAAAGATTGCACAAGTATTCAGGGTTCGACAACGCCTGTACACGTTAAACCTTGATAATCAAACGATACCAATCTCGTGAAACTAGAAGTCAGATATAAAGGTGCTCGTAGATATATTTGGAAAGCCATCGACTAGTCTGGTAGTGTTTATTCTGAGGTGGTTGACAGTAGCAAGAGGTGCATTACACGACGTGTCCAGTAGGTCTAATGAGGTCAGCATCAATGTTGAAGGCTTACAGTACTGTTTAGTTTGAGAATTTATTTTTCTCTACAAGTCTGTTTTTAAATTTCATAAGTGCTTCACTGTGCATGAACAAGTTAGCAAATACTTAATCGGCTTTCAAATCTCGCATATCTTCTAATCCGAAGTGTAGGTGAAAGACAGAAACGGAAAATACAGAATACCTTTAGCTTAGATGGACAAGTTATGTACAAAAAACGGTGCGACAAGTAGGTATGTTGATATATTTGTGATTGTATGAATTGCGAGAAACGTTTACGGGAGTCGTAACAGTTCACTAAAAATTAGATAAAATATGTACGTTGTGTTCCGAAATTTCCTTAGATTTCAAAGAACCATTGCCTCGATATTCTATTGCCTATAGAGTATTTCTCTAGAAATCATTCATAACTTGAAAAACACTTCAGTTTCAGTTTCAGTTTGGGAAGGACAGGAGGCTTGATGGTCTGTGTTAGTCCTGGCAATGGTGGTCTTTCAGTTGATCCAACTTTCTTTTGAAAGAGTCGACGGATGAAGCCTCAACCACACGCTGAGGTAATGAATTCCACTCGTTGATGACTCGATGGGAAAGTCGATAGTCAGCTGACAAGTAATTTGTTCTGGGCTTGTGAACTTTTTCAGAGTGTCTCGTAAATTCTCTGTTTTGGAAGACAAGGAAAATGAGGGCATGTCAGGTGCAAATTTATCACTAAGCAATTTGAAAACTGTTATCAAGTCGCTTCTGGTTCCGCGATATGACAACGGGAAAAAGTTCAGCTTGGCCAGCTGAGCATCATACGGAAGCTTCGCTATTACAGGAATCAGCTTAGTTGCCGTTCTCTGAACCTTTTCCAGAAGCTCACTGTCTTTTTTTAAGCAATTCAATATTAGGAAATAACAGCAAAACTTCATGACTACATGTTTATTGTAATGACTGGGAAATGTTTCCACAGGTAACATATTACTTTAGTCACTCAATTGTCGATGATTTGATTAAAGATCTCCATATTGAATTTAGACGCTTCCTCATATGGTAGTCATTTGTATTCCAGCATATATGACAATGATGATTTGATCAATTATTTCGTCTCAAGATAGAACTTGACGAACAACTGAACAAACACTTTGGAAATTACAAGTTCAGTTTCATCATTGCCATATTTTGAGTAGGGATATATATTTTGGTCGAAGAGTTCGGATACAGTGTGACGGAAAATCGATAAATTATGTGCAGGTAAGCACCTCCACGTCGACAAATATTTAGCCTCTACTGTAAGTATGGACAACACTATTAGTTCGAGCAGAAAACATTGAACATGTTCTCAGAAAGTTAAGCCTTACACTTACTATGTTGACAAGCAATTACGTCCAAGATATTCGGTCAACTCTACCGAGTAAATGAGTTTTCGCCTTGAAAATCTCCAACCTGGTTGTAATGTTTGCTGATCATACATAGGGTTTGTTCTGCAATACATGTGATTGAGATCAACATGTCAATAGGATTCGCGATCAACCAAGTCTGAGTCATTCATCACGTACATGAATTGTGTTATCTACGCGTGTCACGACTAACTGGCATATCGAATACCTGAAAAGTTTAAAATGTATATCGACCATGATCTTGACCCATTTAGTTTTTTTTAGTGCATTTTGTTCACATCAAATTCTGTCAATGATGTTGTATTTTGATCACTGATCTGACTCCACTTTGAGTTTATAATATTGAAATACTAGGAGATTAGATTCAGAAGAAGGGAAAGAAAAGCATAATTTCAGTTACTTAGTATATTGACTGTGGTAACGAGTTAGCACAGTTCGGATATACAAAAAAGTGGGTTGTATTGTTGACCTGAGCATTAGATCTTGCTGCTTATATGTTCGCACATTTACCTGTAGAATTGAAATTTTAAGAGTGTTCATGTTTTCTATAGTTATAACAACAACATATAAATGACACATCAAAAATACTGCAATATATGGATGTATTTGTGTGCGTTTATATGTATGTGTCTATACCTTATGCTACAAACGATGGTGAATGTATATGCATGTGCCATACTCATCTCATCAGCAGTACTCTAATCAATCTTGTGTTACCGTTCATCCAATTTCGAAATTACTGTGATAATTTCTTCTGTTTTACTTATTCTCAGCCGAATAATTGTGTTTGTAATTTCCAAGTTCGGTTTTCATGATCACTGATGACCATTATTCACTTCAATTATAAACACCTAATCAAATGTACAGTCGTATGGTGACTTGACATTACAGACTAGTACAAACTGTTGCTTTTGATGGAGTTTTCTTCTTTGAGCTGGATAGTTTGGTTGTGGAGCTTTCATGGTTCTTCTGAAAAATATCATCAGAGCAAACTTCAGGCAGAAGAAGTGTTCGAATTTCTCTTCATGTGTTTCACTGCTTGTTCTGTACACCTCGATGTTGATTGATTCTTGTTCACCTTAAACCTGTCATTGTTTATTTCTTTTTTTGGTTGTACCTCCCACTAGTCCGTAATTTTCCTAATTGGTTAGTAGATTGGATCGATTTCAATGTGCTCGTTTATTACTGATTGACCTGAATTCTCTGATGTTTTTGGAACTGCCTCTATCCAAAATCGCCACACTTTTCTAGTCCCATGTGTGTCCACAGTTGTCTACGTGCATTGATATAACTGAGGACATGTCATGACGTTTGACTGCTAACTGATGTTGATGCAGGGGAAGATGAAGAAGGCGTTCGCTTTGTCCGATGTAGTATTTTTCGCAGTTAAGACAATTTATTTTGTAGATGATGTTCGGTTTTATTTCTTTTGTCATTTCATCCTTTGGTTTACATAGGATTGATTGTAGGAATTTTGTTGGTTTGTGTGCAGTACATATTCTGAAGATTTTCAGCAGTCCCATTGTCATTTTTGATATGCCCTTTATGTATGTTAGGGTGATCCTTTTGTTAATTTCTGTGCTTGACTTGGTTTCTGATGATGCGTGCGACTGGCATTATTTGATGGAGTTGTTTGGGTAGCCGTTCTTTTGTAAGATGGTCTGCAAGTATTTTTCTTCATTTTTTCGTGCTTTAATTGTGTTGTAGTGTGTCAACGCTCTCTTATACAAGGTGTACACACAGCAGATTTTGCGAGCATTTGGGTAGATGCCATTGTAGTTTAGGATTTGATCTGTGTGGTATGGCTTCCTATACTCTTTAGTCTCCAGTTTACTTGTGTCAGAAATTGTGCGATCTGTATTCCGGGCTGATTGAAAACGCTAAAATAATCATCAATTCAACTGACCATATGACTGGAGAAAGAGTGTGTTGTTGTAAGTTGAAATCATGTTTATCAAGGTGATAATTATAATAATGATAATGAGTAATGTTTGGAAGAGCAATGACTAGGGCCAGTGTCTTTTGGTTTGCATCATTGAGTGTATTTGTGTCCTTTTATTTGATGAACTGAAATGACACATATCATTTGGGAATATGTAGTTGGGATAAATAAAGAAGCAAGTGTTTCAATGTGTAGTTGATCGGTAGATGTGAGCTAGAGTTTGTTAATAAACCCACTGTTTCTTAATTGTGCATAGAAATGTCAGTGAATGAGTGAATGAATGAGTGAGTGAGTGAGTCAGTCAGTCAAACAGTCAGTCAGGTAGTCAGTCAGTCACTCAGTGAGTCAGTCATTAAGCAACAGTTGACGGACGTTAGAGAAGAATGTTAAGTGGAAGTTAGGAGTGAAATACGTATTGTGTAAGTGTGTGTATTTGAACTCCCAGTCTACATTCTCGGAACTGCCGATATTCTAATTAACTTTAACTAACGAATTCCTCATCACATCGCCAATCACAATGTTTAAACTTCTCTCTTCAAAGCATCTCCTTCCACTAATATTTTTCGATAGTTAATTGCATGACATATCTCAACTTCCTCGAATGATTAGACTGCAGACAGGAAATCATTGAATGAATAAATAAGGCTGATCGGACTAATTCCTTTTCATTGTGGTAAAAGAATTATCAAGTTTACACTGTAGGTTATGTATAATTCACATAATACTGATGATTGCAATCACTGAGCATCAATCAATTTCATATTAGACTAATTTGTTACTGAATATCTATCTGTAAATTGTAAGATGTTTGCATAATTGGTTTGCACTAATGTATGTCAATCATCCATGTACATCGGTAACTTTTTCGAACCATTTTCCATTTCACACTCTACTTCTTCTTCTTCTTCTTCTTCTTCTTCTTCTTCTTCTTCTTCTTACGTCCTTTGACCATTGTACATTCAATCTGATTTGTAATTGTTTGTGTTCATTCGTTTACTGACTGCTGTACTGTACTTTACTGTACTGTACTGTACTGTAATTTACTGTACTGTACTGTACTTCACTATGTCAGACGTTCTGTAACTAAATGTAAATAAACTATTCATTTGTTGTTCACCAAGAGTTGTTCTTTCAAATAAATCACTGAGTAGTGCAAAAGACAATCGTATACATGGTAATTGACAAGATGATTGGATCGTGTTTTCTTTCATGGACAACATTAAATCATGTGTGAACAAACTGTTGAGAAATTTACGAACTTGTAGTTGATCGTAGAACGAGTATGTTGAGCGATGTGATTCTGTTAGTGAATGACACCAGGTGACTGATTTGTGGAAATGGAACATTCAAATTAACGAACATACTATTCTATCACACGAAACAAATCATCATCATCATCATCATCGGAATTATTTCGTTCACTTGAAATCTGCTAATTTACAAATACCAATTAAGTATGTCCTGTGCTGATAAGCGATGTAAGCTGCATTATTTCAACAGTGTGTTAAGATTTGTAGTTGGCAAAATGAGAAGTGATACGCGCACTACGTTGTATGAATATTGACTTAGTAAAGAAAAGTCAGCAAGATTTCTTGTATGGATTAGGTATAACTATACAGTGCACAGTAGACTGTACATTCAGTATGCATATTGGAAATATTACCGAGCAATCATGATCAGAGAACTGTCTAAATCTTATGGAAAATAGACTGAGTACAGTGGTGATCAATTGATGACAATTGCACAGTTGATGTGACAGTCCACATATTTTCCGAAGGTAGTCAGACAGACACAGAGAGCGAGCGAAAGAGAGAGAGAGATGGATGAAGGAAAGTAGGCAGTGAGAGTGTTTGCTCTGAAATCAATAATTGTAGAGATGAAGATAGAATGAGGAATCTCTCGAAATGAATTATCACTTCAGAATAATACTCGGATTCATGCAGATTGTAGTGTAATTTCAAATATATGTAATCACTGATTACAAGTTGTTCAGTGTTAGCTTACTGTTTACATATTGGGACTGATCAAATTCATCACAATTATTTGTAGCAAATCGTCATTGATATGAAAGGAAGGATAGTAGTGAAAAGTCTATTTGGACATTTGGTGGATGATCGTTGAAGTCTATTCCAATCGAACAATCATTTTTATATATGTTAAGTGAAATGTTTCTGATCCGTGATCAGAATTAATATGGATGAGATAGAATGAGAGAAATATCAGTGCAATTACAATTCGATCAAGTGTTTAGTGCAAGACTATATTGTGTGAAAAATGATTAGTAAGACATAATAAGGAGGAATGAATGCGAAGTGAATGAATCATGTATAGGGGAGATTAATAATGATGTTTAACCAATAATAGTAATAATAATAATAATAATAATAATAATAATAATAATAATAATAATAATAATACAAACAATAGTGAATAGAGATAACAGAGACAGTAACATTTGACTACGAATGGTCGTAAGTACAATAGTCAAATTAGGTTATTCAATAGTTAAGATTACTATTGATTAATTAGTTTTGAGTTTGAATAGAGGAGGAGAAGCGGTTGAAGATGTTTGTTTTGTACGCATAGCTCCGGTTTCTTCATCTAGATGGTTACTGTTTCAGTCGACTGAACTAGTTCAAATTTGACAAGCGTCGACAAAGAATTACTGGCAAATTCAGACCGTTCTCATTGTGGTCTGGTTGTTGGAAGACAGCATATAGTCTGACTGCATTAAATGTTTTTGTACAGCTTTTCTTAATCTCTGAGTCACAATTTCTTCAGTAGTGTCATTTACGAATTGTAATTTTATGAACAATACTTTCTTAGGGACAGTAGGTATCTTTGTCCTTCTTTCCTTCTCCTTCATGTGTTTGTCGATGAATTCCATCGGGTCCCCATTCTTACTAAGTAAGTTCCGAATATTAATCAATTCATCTCCAATAGTGTCATCCGAACAAATCATTCTGGCACGATGAGTCACGATCTTTATCAAGTTCCTTTTGTATCTGATTGGAACTGCACTATAGAAATGAGTGTATTGTCCTGTTGCAGACATTCTGTGTACCCCTCTTTTTAAAGTTCCGTCTGCTCGTCTAGTTAGTTGGACATCAAGAAATGATATGCTATTGTTCTGTTCTTCTTCTGATGTAAAACTAATTGATGGATGAACGTTATTTAATATATTCAGTAAATTGTCCTATCATGTTCTTTTTCTAATACCATGAAAGTATCGTCTATATCGCGATAATAATTTGGTAGATGGCTAATTGTGCTTTTAAGTGGTGCATTTTCCAGTTTTTCAAGGAGAATGTCCGCCAGTAGAAGGCCCAAAGGTGACCCTATGGCTACCCCATCTAGTTGTCTATAGTATTCGTTGTCAAGTCTGAATTGGACATTCATTGTGCATGTAAGAATTAACAGTTTTGTTGCGGATGCTGGAATCGCGGTTTCTTTGCGCCTCACTGTTAGTTCATTGCAAATAAAATCCATCGTTTCAAGTAGTGGAATGTTAGTGAATAAGGATGATACATCTAGTGATATCATGAAGTTATTCTTGACTGATAGATTTTTCATATTCTCAACAAATTCAAACGAATCCTTAACACTGTGCTTGGCAATTTCTTTGTGTAGCGGTTTGAGAATTTGCACCACCCATTTTGCTACAGTCTGATAGGCTGAGTTATTCATATCTAAAACTGGTCGAATGGGCAAGCCAATTTTGTACATATTTGGTAGGCCATATAGCCTTAGTGCAATCGTTCCAGTAGGTTTCAACATTTCGAACACCCTTTCTCAAATAAAACCTTTTTGTTTAATTTCTTTCAATGAATCTATTAGTTGCCTTTCAATCTTGTCTACTACGTCGTTCTTCACAGCCAGTTTCTGAAATTCGCTTGTATCATTTGAAAAAGGGCTTGCATTTTGTTTACGTAGTTATTTTTACCCTCGAGTACCACCCCGTGTCCTTTGTCTGATTTCGTGATTAATAAATTGTCATTAGGTTTATGTTTTCTTAAACCATCGAGTAAATATTTCACAATATTACACAACAGACATGAGTTACGAGATTCGTGTAAACATTGCAGGGAACACAACTATTTACTGAATGTGAATAAGTAGTATAAAACAATACGCAAAACAGTCGAAACGGAATGAGTGAGAACTATATAAAAGAAATGTAACACCGACCCACCTAACACAGCATGTCTTCCTTATTCTCAATGAAATTATATCACATCCGTCATGTTGACCTGCTGATTGATATATGCAGTAACCGAACATTGAGCCGTTGAGGGATTTCCAGTTGATTATACTGAGCATTAGAATCGCGTATAGCTGTGCTCGATATACCACCTAATCGACCAATAAGTATTGGTGAACATGGTTTATTTCAATCGGAATCCAACCAATTCCCTCCTTCTAACAGCGAGTGTTGTCTTCTAGCTCTTAGTTGATCTAAAACATTATAACATCCTATCAATGTTTCTAATAAATTTTGACTAGTTCGTTTACATACAGTAGATATCATTTGATCAAACGATTGATCCAAATCTTGCGCCAACCTTGATTTCACCTTTTCTGAATGTGTAGGATGAATAAATGCGTTATGTTTAATGCCTTGTTGGTTGTCACAAACATGAATCAACAGGCTGATCAGCTTTGTAATGACAAGAATCTCATGAGATTGGTTCGAAGTGATAGATCTGGGAGTCATACATTGTACCATCGTAGGTTGTGTTTGTCACACCACAAACAACTTATGCACATCGAATTCTCCATAATCAATGTTACTTCGAGGTCTACATGAAGTGTATCAGCGAACACCTCATATGCTAATGCCACACCTCTTAACCTACGACATACATCACATAAGTCAGCCGAAATTCGTAATCTCGACCGAGGCACTTGAGTCCATAAAACCAACTGAGTTATTGTCAATGGTAGAGCGAAGGATAACAAAGTGATTGACTGATGATTGCTGGTACGAGTAACACGAGAATGCAAGTCTCGTCGCGTCTCTAACTCCATGTAAGCTGGTTTAAATTGACTATACTTATCAGAAATCTGCAGCCTTGACTCTGAGACCATGGGCATATTTCATAGTGCTTTCAAAACATTTTGGTTCAACCAATATACACACTGTGCCGCAGTCCTACCGTTCTTCATCATGTAAAATTGTGTGCACATGCAATGGAATGAAGTGAATTGGTAATTTCGAAAGACACAAGTGTTATCAAGTCACTGTACAACATATTCATTATGTCATTCAACAAGTTAGAACACACTACATTGTTCATTTGTTGTACGCGATTGAATGAGGTGAACACTTGGATTTGAAGAAGCCTTTCACTAAGTGGAATTGAGTAAAATGCGAGTTTTGAATATTACTCCACACTACTTATCAGTATTGAGTAACCCGTCTCATTACCGTCTCATTACTTTCTTGTGTGCAGACATAGAGATTTGTGTTTTGTCAGAGAATATTGTTGAGCACATGCTTACACTGAATACATTGAATTTATTGATTGATGTAACCATATCAGTTCGACGCTTGCAACAGATATTTTGAATTCTCGTGTACAGGTTGAACATTCGATAACATGTTACGCATTCCGAGTATACGGTTACGGAGATTGTTGAATTTAGATTGATATCATGAATGGATGAATGTTAGAGCACCATTGAAAAGCTGGATGCTCTGGACGATCGTGTCGTCCTCGTTTGGAACTCCTCAGCAGTGCACGTCCACCATCCTACATCAACTTTGAGTATTCACAATCCATACTGTTGGATCGTCCAATAATTCATGATGAAATCATTCCAATGATATTCAATCAACTGAACAGCACGTAAACCAATCAATTTCCTCAATGAACGATTTTCAATTTCTATTCAGCATTGTGGAGTTCAATATGCAAACTGATGATTCACAGGTTCCACATGTTGTAGAGAGTATGATAAGTAAGTGGTATGAAATAAGATATTTCTATTGAGTTTTGAACCACCTGATCAGAATGGATCCAAACAATCATTATTGGTACTCAGTGCATCGAGAGATTAAGATAAGAGTGGAGTGAATGCTTTCAAATGAATATGTATTGTTGAAGTGGAGAAGACAAGTTGTAATTATTGAAAGGGCAGAGGGAATACGTGTTATGCTGTTGTTTGTACACAGGACATGGACAATGAAATATTCAGTCACTGATTTCATCGTGCACAGCAACCGATAGCCAGTAATGTTGACAGTCGACTGCACAATATCATGGTGTACAAATATGATTTAAGATTGATGATTTATCATCAGACCAGTTCATTGACCTGTTAACAAGAATATGCCATAATTTTGTTCTGTGTTGTGTATATTCACTGATTCGTAGAACAGTGAAAATGTACAGTTTCATTGAGTGATGAGAATGTGGAAAAGGGGCAACGATGAAGACGAGAACCTAACGAAAATGGTGATGAAACGTAATCGGTTAAGGTGAGACAGTGTTGCCTGATCATGTTGTTGTTTGAATTTCACAGGGTCTTATTGTAAATAAACGGTGATTGTAACACTGATAAACAAACTCTGAATTATAGTGTGAATAGAATGAGATGATGATGGGAATAATTGCCCTATTTACTACAATAACAATAAACATGTTGATATAAGGGAAGGACGTGTGAAACACAATATGAGGGAAGCAGATGTTGAATGTGTAATTTTGTTTTATGGGAAGAAGTACATGTTTGTGTGAAGGCGTTCACCTTTAACTCAATAACAGCAGCAGCAACAACAACAACAACAACAACAATAGTAATAATAATAATCATAATAATAACAATGATAAAAGTTTAAGTTCAAAATGGAGATGAATATGGGAAATAATTGAATTGCAACTGGATAGATATCTGAATGGTCTGTTGTGTTCGACAGTTGCTACTGATCACATTTGAAGATTATTCTGAACTCGTCACACAACTGTGTTGATAATATGACAGTGTGAAAATGTGCAGTAAATCTCAAATCAATCTCACTTGAATTCACTTGATATTGTTTTACTTGTATTTTCTCACTGTTATTTTAGACTGCAATTGATCAGTCCCATGTTGACATATGTGTATCCTATGCGAATTGCCTTGATATAACTAACCTTAAGTAAAACTACAAATTGATAGTAGGATGAACGATGTATTGATAGTGGTAATAATAATAATAATAATAATAATAATAATAATAATAATAATAATAATAAAATAAGATAACTAAGGTCCTCTGAATAGTTAAATAATACAAATGGAATATTGAATGTGGATAAATCGACTTAAATTAGTCATAATAAAACATTCAAACCATTATGTAATAAGAAGTCGGTGAGAATACAAACAGAAAGAGGCAGAAAATGACAATCAAATTGATGAATGTGAAAATAATGTTGATGATAACAAAAGTCGTTTGTTAAGTTATAATTAATGATGGAAGGGATAAGGCGGTTACGAATTTCCCTCTGTACACATAAATTGGAGTGAAATGTACAAATTCATATGGCTTCAGCTATATGTAGGAGATAAGATTGAACTGTGTTAGGAAATGATGCAGGTATATGATAGATCATTCAAAATGCTTCCAATTTATCTACAGTATAACCTCGATCAATAAGATGTGACAAGATGAAATTGTGTATGATTTTTATCTGGGCCCTTGTACTTTTACCTATTATTATGTCCAGTGACATATTCTATTTCATTGTGATTATTAATATAAAATGGGCTTAATTGATTGAACATTTACGTATAAATATTCATGTATATTAGAGGAAAGCCGAATGACGATCTAATTGAAAACAATATTGTTCACTTACATGTGTTCTTCTCATTTTCACAATGGGAATCTTTAATATGGACTTAAGTGACAAGCTTGTTCTGAAATCAATGGTGTCAATCAATTGACGTCTTTATATTTGTAGTCAGATTTTGAAACGTGCAATTTTGCCTTGACACTTCCATTGATGATGTCATATGATGTGAATAGGAAATGATGATCATTGCAGGTTTTGTTTGTATTTCTCCGTTACAATATTCGTGCCTTCCAAAACTCCCGAAAAGAAACTTCTCTACTTCTGTACTAAAACTGACGATTTTTCCCACTGAAAACTTTTCGAATTCTGGATAGAGAATCCCTATCATCACTAACTACGATCAGGTCTGATTACATTGTAGTCAACAATTGTGAAGGCAACCTGGCTGCATGTTCATGAGCGTTTGGTTAGTCAGTGATTGTTGTGGACAATTGTACTAGGACACCTAGTCAAATTCATTGTTCACTTATCCACCGTGATGAAACACGCAAACAGATCGGTAAATTCGAGAATATCAAAAGTGAATTTCACTAAAGAATTCGTTGTGAAGCCTTCCATATATTTGTGCGAAATCTTGTGGGGAATTCGCCTACATCAAGTGTGAAGAGGCAACAAGCATGGTGACTGAACAATAACAATCATACAACTAATCCATGTGGTGTTTATGAGAAGAACACAGTGTTGTTTAACATCTAATCAATGTTTGTAAACACAATTATGCACAACACTGATACATAAACAACGAATGCCAAAGTGAATGGAATACGTGGATGGCAATATACATCACATTGTTCAAGTAAAAGTAGTAGTAGTAGTAGTAGTAATAATGATAATAATGAACAGGTTGGTGTGACAGAGAAATGGGGTGGTGTTGGGTGTGGGGAATAATGTAAATAAACAAACATGATGAGAAGAGTACAAATTGCATTACATGAATGAATGCAGTTGTTTATTTACAAAATGCTACTGAACATATTCATTGTAGGTAAAGGTCAAGTTAATGGAGGACACAGATGGGAAATCTCTCATTTGTGAAGGGAGTTTTCATTTCATCTGGTGTTTGATCACAACATCTGTAGATCTAAGGAGCTTCAAATAATCAAATGTTGTCAGATATTGAGTAGATACATTGAACAATAGTGAAATACGGTTGTGAGTTATCTGTGTTGTAGAAGTTAATGCGGTGTTTGAAGATAAACATTCTAACTGATCTGGTTTTATACTTGTGTAAACAATTCGAGACGAGTTATGGTTTAGTTGGTGAAAGTGAACCGTATCCTCAACCAATACATCTTTCATCATAGTACAGATTGTGGATTGCTGTCCAAAGTAAAATTGAGCTTCATAGATTTTCTATGTGTTAATTAATATCTGCAAATGTGTCTACTACTTTCGATGGAAGATTTATCTTTAAATGCTACTTACTGTGTACATGCTGTTCAGCTGGCTTCATAAGTACTAACCGATCTAATTGGAAGTATTTAATTCGGCAAACATTGTTTCTATTAGCGTTCGAGCATAATGTACATTTCACATAGGCTCTGACAGTGTTCATTGTCAGGTTCAATGGTTGTTGTTACACGCTGCATTTGTTAGTCTACTGTTAACATGGAAACGTTCGACATTACGATCTGTGCACAAAATACCGACTAATTTCTGTTTGTGAAACACTGATGATGATAGTTCAACTCGTACGTGACGAACACACCAACGATTTTATCTTAATTGTAAAGAATATCGAGACGATGGTTATTTCTGGGAAAATGTTATTTTATTTATTTTTCTATATTTCAATTTAAGAATCTCATTCGATTGCGTTTGTTATCACAAGTGTTGAAAATATGGTACTAGTCGGATGACTCAAATAAACTGTGGTTGTCGTTTAGAAATTGTTTACTTAGATCTGAATAGAACGCTTATGCATGCTAAATCTGTCATTGCCTTTATAGAGAATAAAGTGAACGCTCTGACTGTTTGTGAATAGCTTCACGTTACATCCATTTGTTTTGTTCACCTTACACATTATCCATCTGAATGAATGACAGTGAAGTTAGTTTCTTGATAGTTGTAATTTATTCAGAAGATTTTACTCAAATGCTACTTGTGAGTTACACTAGTTTAAATCGATTTAACGTGTATGTGAATAAGTTGAGATTGGGTAAATTTAGTAATCGATTTATTCAAATATAGTGACTTAATGTAACTAGTGAAGTTGCAAAATTGCTTAACAGTAATCGGAACAGGTTTACGAATTGACGATGTTGGTGAACACATTGGTATACGATGAAATAAGAAGAAGTCAACACAACCGACTTCATGCTCCACTCAAAAATTTACTTCTCTGACAACTAGGAAGGAACTTGATTTAGCTGTTGAAATGAATGTGCTGTCCACAATGAGCACATCACCATTGAACTAGAGCTGGATCTAAGTGAGGAAGTAAATGACAGAGTATTCTCACTTGCTTTCACGTCAACATACAATTGACGAAAACATGAGCACGTGAACTCGACGAAAATAAACGTGAAATCCAGAATGATCTTCATAATTGAAAGACTAATACAGTTACGCTTACATTCGAAAGAAAATCACAACAAACCGGTTCTGACTGCATAATAATAAATATTCTTCATCAAATCATCACCATATAACTTGAGATCTGTCAATTAATCTGCTTCATTCAACTGGTGAGAAATCAATCAATTACTATTAGCAGCTACCCGATTGGTCAATCTGTGGATAACGAAAATTCCACCAATCACTTGATTCATCTCCACTATATAAACAGCAGCAGCAGCAGCAGCAGCAGCAGCAGTTGTTATTGTCGAACGATACTTCCTTTCTTATGCGTTTCAAGCTGCATCAAATGATTGAACATTCGTTCATTATCACCGCATACATTTCAATTTATCTCTTCAATTGCTTTCACACACAAACAAATGTGACAGATGACTTTACATTGTTATCCCCATGTGAGCAGTGTCCGAAATGTAATACAAATATGCATTGCAACTACTCACAATGGATAAGCAGATTGGGACTACCAACGCAGACGTCCTCACAAAACTACTTGTTGAAGATAGTCAAAACCAAATCAGATTGCTTCACTGAATGCCGATCTTATCCTCAGTGTAACTTATACACATATAAATTTGTAAGTTTCACATGTGTTTTACACTTTGATTGAACATGTAAGTAACTAAGTAAGTAAGTAGGTAAGTAAGTAAGTATGAGAGAGAATTGTAGTAGTGAGGCGCATTTCTATTTGTTTCCGGTTTGAACTGTGTGGTGCTAGACGTAACTTGATGAGCATTGAATAATGCAATGTGGATGATGCTTTGTTGCCATAATCAAGTAAACTGTGTACAATCTCCATTCTTGAGAAGCTCTGAGTAATGCTATTGATTTTATAGCCAAATGTATATTTCGATTTGAACTGAATGGATGACAATGGAAAGCAACTAATTAAGAGAATTGAATGAAGGTGTATTTGTTCATGGGCTGTTTTATTTTGATGATTCCTATGTTGATTTTGTATGCGGATTAGTTAGTGCTGAGGTGAAATAGAGTGAAACTGTTGTGTTAGCCTGATCACAATCTCAGTTGTGATCGGTAAATGCAGAAACGAAGTGTTCACTGACTAAACGTCGATTTATCATTACGTTAAATCAAAATAGTTATGAATTCGACCTGCTCCTTTCCATAGTAAATTAGTTCTCTGTCCATCAAAACTTCCCAATCATATTGTTTCTTTCAATATCTCCGACAGTCACGTAACTTCCAGTCGACCACATTCTCTCCAATCAATCTCAAAATCAGCCTATTCTCTTCTTATTGAAGATATTGTCACTTGTAGATGACAAGCATCGTTAGTAGTTTGAGTGAACTGAGAGTTTCAATTAACTATTTAGTGTTGAATTCAGATTATTGGTATTATTGGATGAAATGCTTGATTTCCACAATTCGATGTGTGAATTCCAGATATGCGTTACATTTCAAACTTCTCTTTATTTACAGCTGAAACCGAAATTGTGCGATCTGTATTCTGGACTGATTGAACACGCTACGATAAGCATCAATTCAACTGACCATGTGACTGGAGGAAGAGTGTGTTGTTGTAAGTTGAAATCATGTTCATCATGGTGATAATATTGATATTAATAATAACAATGAGGAGGAATGTTTCGAGTATCCAGTGTAACTAGGACCAGTGTAACATGGTTTATATGGGAAATATGTAGTTGGCATAAATAAAGAAGCAAGTGTTTCAATGTGTAGTTGATCGGTAGATGCGAGCTAGCGTTTGTTGATAAACCCACTGTTTCTTGATTGTGCATAGAAATGTCAGTGAGTGAGTGAGTGAGTGAGTGAATGATTCAGTCAGTCAGTCAGACAGGCACTCAGTCACTCAGTCAGTCACTCAGGGAGTCAGTCATTATGCAACAGTTGACGGACGTTAGAGAAGAGTGTTAAGTGGAAGTTAGGAGTGAAATACGTATTGTGTAAGTGTGTGTATTTGAACTCCCAGTCTACATTCTCGGAACTGCCGATATTCTAATTAACTTTAACTAACGAATTCCTCATCACATCGCCAATCACAATGTTTAAACTTCTCTCTTCAAAGCATCTCCTTCCACTAATATTTTTCGATAGTTAATTGCATGACATATCTCAACTTCCTCGAATGATTAGACTGCAGACAGGAAATCATTGAATGAATAAATAAGGCTGATCGGACTAATTCCTTTTCATTGTGGTAAAAGAATTATCAAGTTTACACTGTAGGTTATGTATAATTCACATAATACTGATGATTGCAATCACTGAGCATCAATCAATTTCATATTAGACTAATTTGTTACTGAATATCTATCTGTAAATTGTAAGATGTTTGCATAATTGGTTTGCACTAATGTATGTCAATCATCCATGTACATCGGTAACTTTTTCGAACCATTTTCCATTTCACACTCTACTTCTTCTTCTTCTTCTTCTTCTTCTTCTTCTTCTTCTTCTTCTTCTTCTTACGTCCTTTGACCATTGTACATTCAATCTGATTTGTAATTGTTTGTGTTCATTCGTTTACTGACTGCTGTACTGTACTTTACTGTACTGTACTGTACTGTAATTTACTGTACTGTACTGTACTTCACTATGTCAGACGTTCTGTAACTAAATGTAAATAAACTATTCATTTGTTGTTCACCAAGAGTTGTTCTTTCAAATAAATCACTGAGTAGTGCAAAAGACAATCGTATACATGGTAATTGACAAGATGATTGGATCGTGTTTTCTTTCATGGACAACATTAAATCATGTGTGAACAAACTGTTGAGAAATTTACGAACTTGTAGTTGATCGTAGAACGAGTATGTTGAGCGATGTGATTCTGTTAGTGAATGACACCAGGTGACTGATTTGTGGAAATGGAACATTCAAATTAACGAACATACTATTCTATCACACGAAACAAATCATCATCATCATCATCATCGGAATTATTTCGTTCACTTGAAATCTGCTAATTTACAAATACCAATTAAGTATGTCCTGTGCTGATAAGCGATGTAAGCTGCATTATTTCAACAGTGTGTTAAGATTTGTAGTTGGCAAAATGAGAAGTGATGCGCGCACTACGTTGTATGAATATTGACTTAGTAAAGAAAAGTCAGCAAGATTTCTTGTATGGATTAGGTATAACTATACAGTGCACAGTAGACTGTACATTCAGTATGCATATTGGAAATATTACCGAGCAATCATGATCAGAGAACTGTCTAAATCTTATGGAAAATAGACTGAGTACAGTGGTGATCAATTGATGACAATTGCACAGTTGATGTGACAGTCCACATATTTTCCGAAGGTAGTCAGACAGACACAGAGAGCGAGCGAAAGAGAGAGAGAGATGGATGAAGGAAAGTAGGCAGTGAGAGTGTTTGCTCTGAAATCAATAATTGTAGAGATGAAGATAGAATGAGGAATCTCTCGAAATGAATTATCACTTCAGAATAATACTCGGATTCATGCAGATTGTAGTGTAATTTCAAATATATGTAATCACTGATTACAAGTTGTTCAGTGTTAGCTTACTGTTTACATATTGGGACTGATCAAATTCATCACAATTATTTGTAGCAAATCGTCATTGATATGAAAGGAAGGATAGTAGTGAAAAGTCTATTTGGACATTTGGTGGATGATCGTTGAAGTCTATTCCAATCGAACAATCATTTTTATATATGTTAAGTGAAATGTTTCTGATCCGTGATCAGAATTAATATGGATGAGATAGAATGAGAGAAATATCAGTGCAATTACAATTCGATCAAGTGTTTAGTGCAAGACTATATTGTGTGAAAAATGATTAGTAAGACATAATAAGGAGGAATGAATGCGAAGTGAATGAATCATGTATAGGGGAGATTAATAATGATGTTTAACCAATAATAGTAATAATAATAATAATAATAATAATAATAATAATAATACAAACAATAGTGAATAGAGATAACAGAGACAGTAACATTTGACTACGAATGGTCGTAAGTACAATAGTCAAATTAGGTTATTCAATAGTTAAGATTACTATTGATTAATTAGTTTTGAGTTTGAATAGAGGAGGAGAAGCGGTTGAAGATGTTTGTTTTGTACGCATAGCTCCGGTTTCTTCATCTAGATGGTTACTGTTTCAGTCGACTGAACTAGTTCAAATTTGACAAGCGTCGACAAAGAATTACTGGCAAATTCAGACCGTTCTCATTGTGGTCTGGTTGTTGGAAGACAGCATATAGTCTGACTGCATTAAATGTTTTTGTACAGCTTTTCTTAATCTCTGAGTCACAATTTCTTCAGTAGTGTCATTTACGAATTGTAATTTTATGAACAATACTTTCTTAGGGACAGTAGGTATCTTTGTCCTTCTTTCCTTCTCCTTCATGTGTTTGTCGATGAATTCCATCGGGTCCCCATTCTTACTAAGTAAGTTCCGAATATTAATCAATTCATCTCCAATAGTGTCATCCGAACAAATCATTCTGGCACGATGAGTCACGATCTTTATCAAGTTCCTTTTGTATCTGATTGGAATTGCACTATAGAAATGAGTGTATTGTCCTGTTGCAGACATTTTCTTAATTTAATAATTTGAATTTCTAGATGAAGCTCTTCAAACATTAAAAACTATATAACTTTGTTCAGCTTATTCATAAGTGGGTCAGGTAATCCACATATAATATTTATTGTGTCGTAAGTCCCATCAAGTATCACTTGACAAGATCGTCACTAATAGTACCAAACCGATGGCGCTTTAACCGGTACAAGTAGTCATGAGTCAAACCAGAGTTCATCATGGTACTTATTGTCTTGACCTGCCTGTCGACATCAGAACACAACCTCAGCTTCAACGGTACGAGTCATGTAATTTAGACATACGCATTCAGAAAACAGGCAAATTAGTCCGCATCATACCTTTAAGTGGAAATTAACAGTTACACAAGATCAAGCCATGTGTGGCAAAATTATTATCCACCTGTCTCATATACTATAGAGAGTATGAAAAATTGCTTACTTACTTGCTTGCATACGCCAGTTACTTTCAATGGAACATAGGCCACCGACTAGTGTTACTCAACCAACTCCATCCCGAGACTTATTATGATAAGTAAGTGATATAAAATGAGATATTTATAATCTCTTATCAACTAACGCATCATTATTAGTAGTTGGAGTAGAAAGAAATTAAGTTAGCAGTACACAGATAGCATTTAGACAAATATGTATTACTGAATTGGAAAGACTTGTTGTAATATTTGAAACTCCAGAGAGAATAGTTGTTGTTTTATTGTTTGTACACAGAACATAATCAATGGAAGATTCAGTCTTTGATTTCACTGTGCACTGCAATCATATGAACAATTCATTCACTGAATTATTCATTGCCCGATACCCAGCAACATTGACAGCCGATTCCATAAAACCATGGTGTTGAAAATGCAAACACATTATCCATCAGTCTCTTATGCTGTAGACAGTATGATATGTATTACAATTTTTGCGAAGGTTAGTCAACTATAATATCTGTTCTGTTCTAAGCCCTATCAAGTATCACTTGACAAGATCGCTACTAAGAATACAGACTTACGTGACCTTTACGCCGTACCAAACCGGTGGCGCGTTCACCGGCACAAGCAGTCATGAGTCACTAGAGAATACTTATTGAGACTTATCTCTTTGTTCTGCCCGTTGAGTTCAGAACACAATCTCAGCTTCCACTTTATGAATCATGTATTTTAGATATACGCAGTTTGTATACAGGCAAATCAGACCGCATCATGCCATAAAGTAGAAAATGACAGTTATACGTGATGAAGCAAAATGTGGCTGTGAGTGGCAGAGACTGTATATAATAGACTGGGACTAACTTACCAATGGTAAATCATGTAATAGTAGCATATTGGCCAAATGAATGCTTATACTGAGAAAATATAAATATATATAATCTAGTAACATAAAAGTTATACACTATGAATCTATATACAGCAACAGTTCATAGATAAGCCCTAATAGTTACCATGCGTTCATAACAAACCTTGCTTGCTGTTTACCACAGTAATCCATTAATATGTTTGTGAGTAGAAAACGACGACTTTAGTAGGTTTTACTTGTATTTATTCGTTAAACAATTCGCGTCTTTTAAAATGCACAGAAAAAGTATTCTGTATAATCCAATGTATGATTTAACCGATGGAAATCCTTCCCGATTCTGGAGAGAAAAACCTTATTACTAACCATGCTGAAGTCTGCTTACCTTTAAGTCAAGTGTTCTGAATCCAATCTGTTTGTATGCTTGTGATTGTTGAATTAGTAATTAGGCGATTCGTGTGGAAATATCTTCTGAGATTCTTTGTCAAATATCTTATTCACTTTTCCACGGATTGATGATTAATCATATGAGTTCATTGAAGTCTTAATATCAATACACTACTATTTTGTTTTGTATTGTATATATAGTCACTCATTCAGGCAGCTGTGAAAGTGTACAGTTTCATTCAGTGACATGAATGTTGAAAATATGGTCCGAACACACGACAGTAAAAACATCGGTTATGAAACCTAATCGCGTATGGTTAAATGAATACGAGACAATGTTGTTTGGATTTCACTGAGTGTTATTGTAAATTAACAGTGAACGTAACACTGATAAATAAACACTGAATTATTATGTGAATTGAATAAGATGATAGGAAGAGTGGAATATCTGAGAAATGAAGTTTGAGTGAATTATAATAAAGTGAAGAGAGAATAAAAATGGTAGCAATCAAGCTAACAACATCAATGACGGTACAATGAAGCTCGTAAGTGACAATTAAACAATGATTTGCAAATTGTGTAGACAAGCGAGTTAACTACATTATACTACTCACTGTTCTCACTTATTATTTATTTATTTATATTAACACATAGATATTGGTACAGAGGCACCAAATACATATGCGCCACACAGATCTCATTTAGTATGTGTGAGGGCTGTGATAATGCCCGGGTGCCCAAACCGAAGCAGGTGGTTATCTTAGGGGGCCACACCCAGAGCATTCGACATGAAGGTCTGATCCACAAGGCAGTGGAGGGTCGTAAGGAGATGCAGTCTCATGGTAGCCGGTGACCAACGATTGGTTCATACGACATTTGTTCCTTCAGGATACTGGGGCCCATGTGCATCATTGGTTTGGAATCAGGGTTTTCCAACTCCCCTAGCTGAACTCTCCATGTCCACCAACCCGGTTAAAGCTTTTTGTCCTCTCGATTTCGTAAACAACTCCCTCTCCGCGAGAAGGCAGTGAGTAAGACCTCCCTGACAGATGGTGTATACGCATGGCCATGTGAGAGCATTGAGAGAGAGAGAGAGAGCGGACTCTCCCACTCTCGGCCTTACCAGGGTCTATATAGCTCAATATAGATACTTCTTCGTGTGACAATCACAAAAACACTTGATAAAATAATGAGTAACATGCAAATACAAATACAAACAAGGCACGTAAGCATATAAATATAAACGATGAATTTATCTGAAGCTTCTGAAGACTTTAAAGTAAAATGACGTTTATGTGAGTAGTTACCATGAGTACGTTTGCAACAGTTCTTTTCATGTAATATTTACTTTAACTTTTCAGTAGATATAAACTTTTGTTTCTAACGGGTTGGTGATGGAGTTGGTTATCGTAGTAAAGTGAAACTTATTCTTTATTGATTTAAAAATCGAGAACAGAATTATTCACTGACCTTCTCGTCTTTTCCCAGATTGTCAATTACTGCAACATGCTGGACGGGTGTATTAAAGTTTAGACAATCAATTGTGGCAGTATAGATACAATAATCATAAGAAACTTAGATTTTAATCAATACTCTGATGAAAACCGATTACTTGTTTCTCGATTTCATTGTAACTTCAGGTTCTGTAATTTGGTGATAGATCTGGGTGATAAAGCAACAGGTCGGATAAGTTTTGAGCTTGGTGACTTGTTATATTCTGAATAGTGATTGAAGGTTTTAAGTAGGAATATATGTGGGTACTTAGCTCCGTTGAACAAAGATTACTATAAATTAATGAACATAGATACTACCGCACATTATTGCTGTATAATTAGGTCAAACGAAGTTTGTTATCACAGAATCTTCACTGCTTAGAATGGATTGAGTAAAATGGCGTGATTTATGTTAATTCTACGTTCTTGTAGTTTTGTATTTATCCTGATAACCCAACCATATGCGTTTGAAAAAAGAGGAAAACATCTGAATCTAGTAAGAATTACTTATGACTGCATAACATGTGAATATAGATTGAAACTGTAGATCTATATAAACCTTCAGAGTTCTTTGAAGAATACTTGTGACGGAAAGCTTGAGCGTTGAATGACTGGCTACAACGAAATTCTGTGCTGCCTAAAAGAGCATTGAAACCAATGAGAAACAAAGTGAAAGTGATGCAGTGTCCATAACCTTATTATGAAGTACCAATCGGCTAAGTATTAGGTTGAGAATACGTTAGTGAAATCATGCTTTGAAAGAGTCATACGGTAGTTTCAATCTACGTAAAGCACCATAGTGAAGAAGTAATCGTATTCTATCCTAAGGTAGTATTCAGCATTGTGGAGAAGAATAGTTAAAAAGAAGCGCACATTGAACGATAATTGACTGTCCTTTATATTGGCGATCGAATGAAATTGGTACACCAGCATAAATATCTCAATAATAAAACCAGTGTGCCACTAATTCTTCCGATATAACAAGATTGTTTCCTAAGAGGACTCTTGAATGTAATAAAAAAAGTTGTCTGATTATTAAACAGATAGCTAAGAAATATATGTAGTATAATGCTTGTTAGAAGGACGATTGTAAAAGATGAATTAGTAATCAACCAATTTGGTATTTTTCAAGGAACAGTTGACAATACCGAAATTTCATGCAATTTCATACAGTTGAAAAGAAAAATTGCTTCTTATACTTGAGCTTCAAAGGAGATGAAGTCACCGGAATAATCAATCACAGAATAAATTCCGCATTAAAAGTGGCCTATCCAGCAGTTAAACTGACAACGTTATGAGAAACGAACTGCTCTCTCAAATAAACTAAAATCGACAAGTCCTCTTTTCTCAGTAGCTCCAATTGCATTTACTAATTCACATATACGTGCCACAGCACATAGATTGGAAGAACTGAGAGAAGGGTACATGTTCGCATTTCTGAGCATGTTCCGAAAAACGTGACGCTGAAAAGGACTAAGGCTCTCAATAGTGCAATAGCTCGACATTTACTTGACACCGGGCATGCCATCAATGTTCCGCACGCTTTCAAAATTATCAGTAGACAAAAAATAACGATTGCTCTCTGTTTTGCCGAAGCGATCGCGATAAGAAAACTTAAACCGGATTTATGCGTTCGGAAAGAGACAGTAGTTAACTTATTATTACCCTGGTAATTCATTTTATTTTCGTGTTATATTCCCCTCCTCCCCCACAACCGAACTCGTAAACCACCCTTTCATTCACACATTTCCCACCACTCACCCTCTTAAATTATGTTCACTTTTCAAATTCCATTCAATTATTACGTAACCTACTTTATCACTGTTTAATTCCACGAGGCCTTCACTACCTCTAAAATTATCACACAATGTATAACTCCACTAAACCATTACACCACCCACCCCCTAATTGTTTTCTTAATTCTAACACCAATTACCCTATGACTTGTTCTTGCATATACACATAATATATGTAGTTGCTATGACCTTGATCTGTCTACTCTAGATTAAGACCTTGACGCAATAGGCTGACCGGTTTAACCTTGAGGCTAGTACGCCTGTGTTCGAGGCGGGGTAGAGAGAGAAGAAATCTATTCTATCAACCGATTGGCTGACAAGCACGGTAATGAGAGAAAGACAAGACAACTGGAACACTATTCACTCTATTCCGATTTTCTGAATTCAGATTAATGCAAAAAGGTACATGAATAAATAGGTGACTAACTCGACCACAACATACAATCATTTGGGAAAATAATACAATCATGTCCAAAACTGGGAATTAAAGTAGAAAATAAGATGCAAAATATTATGTTTAAATGACAATAGATTCGGAACAGAAAAGGGGTATGACAATGAATGACACATCGAATGAAAGCTCATTGTTCTGTAGAATAGAATAGGGACAAAAATAAATGTCAGCGGTTTACAAGCTTCGAATAAAATGAAATAAGGTCCCGAAAAATAACTTTCATAGTTTTTCAGGGTTTCTTGTTTCCATGTTCACATCAATAGTTATTATTGTAAAGCTTTGTCATTCCAATCATTTACATTGATTTATGTTGTTGAGGCTAATGTTCTCAATATCTGACTCCAATAAATAATATCCCGTTAACTGAGTATTTAACGTAGGCTTAATCTCCTAGTAGAATTACGGATTTACTCGAGATTATTGAGAAGACTGAACACCAGTTGTAGAGAGAATTTATTGTTAATGATTAATATAAATCCGCAAGCATACAGCAGCGAGCAAGCACACGATGAAACAGAATGAGTGGGTCTGTGTGTGTATGTGTGTGTGTGTTAATAATCCATATATCTTTTTGAGAGTTAATCGGGTGTGGATAAATTATCGATTATCTGCACATTGCAACCAATAGGGGAGGATAGCTTAAGGGTTAATGTACAGACATCCAATCGATCATACACACCGAAATTAACATGATGAATTAAGTGTCTGAGTTACAATGGGTAGACAAATGATACAGTGGTCAAATGGGCTTGCCACAATGTCAATTGTTCCATACTATTTCTTATTTCCATGTGAAATTCTATTTCATATTTGGTTGTAAGCAGCTGACGAGAAACCTCGAATTCATACTATTCTGCATCAATATTTGTTCTTGCTTTATTTAAATACCAGAATTGTTCCAGTGTAGGTTAGATATTCACTTACAAGATGATATAAGTGAACTGTGGTGATCGAGGAATGACCAGAAATTAGTTCTAACTTCATTTTGAGTCATGAACACATCACTTTTAACCTAAATCAAAGTTCCTTTTTAAAAGTATCAACTGTAGTTTCGATAGTTTGAGATTGAAAATATACGTGAAGACTTAACAAACTGTGTTTCTAACTTCATTTGTATGTGTATGGTAAAATTCGTCGCCTAGACAACTAACTATTCTCTGTAAACATGAGATGAAAGCCACGAAATTAGAGGACCTGCATAATCAGTTTGCAATATGGTGTACCGAAACATTTAATTACTCTGAAGTGATAGGCGTTAACTTTACAGTTTAAGCGGCTTTTGGTTATCAACAATACAGTTGGTTCTAAAACTTAGTTTTAGTTTACATTAAGTCAAATGACCAAGAGTATTTCGGATATTCGTAGTCAACATATGACCAACTCCTATCAAGAATTTATTTGTCATTGGGTGGTTAGCAATGTCATGTATGTTACGTCCTTATCAGAGAATTCACCCCATACTTCACTAATCCAAATGTTACATAATCTAGAAACCATAGAAAACCATATTATGTGATCTAATAGCCATCAAGTGGAAAAGTTATAAAACCGTTGGATTTACTCTGGCATTCTACAGAAATACTGTCACATCTTTCAAAGTGTTTTCTTCTCTTCTAAAATCATACACAATTCTATTTTGTAAGCATAGTAGTTTCTCAGTCTAATCGTATGTAACCTGTTTGATAATCCTCTTGTCTAATAGTCAATATATTTCGTTATATCTCATTGATTAGAAGAAGGTATATTTGACGTTTCGTGACTTAGTGCAAGCCACTTCCTCAGAGTAAACAAATACCTGAATTCGGTTATTAACGTTCTAATTATCAGGTCCAACATTTGCATTGATACCTAGATCCCTGTTGTCTATGATTCATTGTACAAATCCTACTGAAAACGAATCAATATTATCACCGGTAACGAAAACATCATCAACATCATTGATATGTAATTTCCATTCCTATTGTATCTCATATGTAATTAGTTATGGTAATTAGGTGATTCTGAAAACACGCTTCACTTATGATTTCAATTAGATGGTATCGACTTTGTACTCACTTGTAAAACCTAACTATCTCTGTAGAGCCTTAATAAACAGCTAATTGAGAACAAATATTTCTTCAGTCTAATTATCTGTTTATAGACTTTTGTAGACTATTGTGAGCATATCAGTGTTGACCAGACAGGATTAGCGCATGCAAGATAGAACTAGTCTGGTTTTGTTTTTTTTGTCAACAATCATTCATTAAATGAAGCCAAATAATAAAAGATAAACTTCAATCATTCAATGTGATCAAAGAAATACTTCCGATCTATATGAGTGTGGGTGTTTTCTATATGTGGAACGACCGACTATGAAGATGGATTATCGAAATCACCAACGCCATTCATCGTTATTCAAATATTTTACTGTATTTGTCAAAATGTGATTGGTACAAACCTTTCTGTTCTGTATTCACTATATAAAGAATGACAGTGAAAGCTTCGTTTCATTAGGATATACAACAGAATTGTACTTCATTCGATGGCATACAACCACATCATCATTATTCTGTTGCTGTGTATAACCATACAAATGGGTGAGTGTGTTCGAATATTCATAGGATATAATATTTCACCATTATTGATTTTAACCATACTTGACTAGTTATAGTTAACATAGTGTTCTGATTGTTATATTAACACAGCTTTGTTGTAATCTACCTCGAGTGATAAGCTATTTGAATTGTGGTTCTGTTTCAGCATTATCAAATAGGAAACAGAATGACGAAGATGAACGTTTGAATCCTTGTCATTCATTTTATTTCAGATTTATCCACTGATACCATTTCAATGTAAGAAAGCTCTTTTCGACAAACAAGAGTCGAAATAAACTATGACAAAGCTGACTATGAAGCAACAGTTTGTACTACTAATAATATCATCTCTATTTACTCATTTTACATGAATCTCATGCTCTGATGTGATTGTTATACTGCTACTCTGTAGTTGTTTGTTATCAGTTACATTTTGTTTACAAATCACAGGTGATCACGTTTGCAATGCATTTAATTTCAAGATGACATTCCTCGTAATCTCCCAATGACGTGGTCAAATAGAAGACAGCAGATAACACTGCACAGTCATTTAATGCTAGTTACGTTCTTCTTAACATTGTGAACCATTGATGGCTAGCAAAATTGAAGATTCATGTCTCGTGACAAGTAGGATACATTTAGATCACTGACTGATATTTTGATTGTTCTCACTTTAAAATTCAGTAATTTTAAGAAGAATTATGTAATCGTCAAACAAGGATAATGAATGATAACTCACTGATATTAGTCAAGGCTTCCTATTCTAATTACGGGAGAGTCGTTTCAAATCGAATGACCAGTCAACTAATAATGTTTAGTTCTTATAACGGTATTCTGTAATTGTAACCTCAACTGACAAAGCGATCATACTTCATTTAAGTCACATTGTTTCATATCAGCAAAAGGAGCTAGTTACGCTTCCATACGCATATACAATGGATACATTCAATTATATGACAATGATACACACATCAAGTTTACCATCCTCCTCCTGTGGATACATTTTTATGATCGTGATTTACTTGTTGGATGAATTAGTAATTGACATTTTGAATCTTTCCGATATTTAGATGTGAAATCTTCACAAATTGATATGGATACGCTTAAAGGAATAATGAAACTTAATAAAGGCAAGTAAGCATTTCTCTATCTTTCTAAAGCACTGAATCATTTATTCACGACTTGACACTGTTTATTAACCGAAATCACGTTATGTTTTTCTCTTTGTCTACTGAAGATCATAAATCACATTGCATTACAGATACTGACCTAGTTCTTTCAAACATCGAGGATTTCATTTCCATGACCAACGACAGTTCTATGTGGAAACTGCTTATCATTCTTTGGTAGGGAGTAGTTATCACCCATATTCACGCGTCTATGTTAGTCAACACGTTGCGTACATGTGTGCTTGCATATACAACTTTCGAATCTTGGATAATCTCACACAACTGTGATCCATCAAGCAAATGTTTCCGCATATTGATTTTTCGGTAATAAAAAGAAATAGATTTTTCAACAAAGACAAACTTTTCTGTACTTTTTCCACAGGTGAATTGAAATCGCTGGACAATAAAGTACAAAAGACAAGACTTGATATTGAGAAGCTTATAGGTACGTCAATTATTTGGATATCTCAAATTTACTGAATCCAAGAGTTGATTGATCATCATCATAAATCACCCTCAAAACTTCACTGATATTTCTGGTTATGAAGTGTGTACTGATGGCCCGATTCCATGGCGTAACTAACTGAGTCAAAATTGAAAACGTGGAGTACATATGATAGATACAATATCTTGTTCGAGGAACCAGTAAACTGTACAACTACGGTTGTGAACAACAGACAAAAGTGAATTTCACACTTGCATGAATACTGTGGATATGCAAAGTTGCTTGTTCTTCATGCGTACTGCCTCACGGTTCGTGTTGTGTCTTGAAATCTCTAGTATGCTAGGAATTGGTATGCTGATCAATTTCATATGCTACTCCAGTGATATAGTTCACGACTTGACTCAGTGACCAATGAAACACAATCACCGATTTAACGATTATTAGTCCTTGATCTCCATCTACCCATGTGCACATTCAGAAGGCACAATGGAAATCAGATCAGTTCTCCGTTGTCTCTAAATCAACCATGGAACGCATGGAAATAGTCAGAAGATTCACCGACAGCTTACATTAAGTGTAATGTCGGAATGCAACAACTAAGTATTCACTAAGTGTGCAATGAAAATGCCAACAATTATAATAAATCGAAAAATAGTCTTGAAAGTTAAAACTTTGCCGCCTTTCGTCCCTTATAATAGTTTGAACGACTATCGATTGCGTTGATTTGACAGGATAGTCTGTACAAGGGATTGTAGTGGATCATTCTGAGTTGATAGCACTGGATTTAAAAGTATTCTTCAATTCACTGTTCCCTGACTAGTGTTGAGAAAGATGGTTTCATGGTTTTGCGAGCCAGTCTCTACTCTGTAATCAAACATAATGCAACATAAACGCATGAGATTTGAAATATTTGATGAATGATTTGAACAATAGCAGTGTAGATAAAATAGGTTTGAGTGTGGTATATTATGATGAGGCTAAGATGCATGTAAATTGAAGAGAACAAAACAAAGAACGAACCAAGTTGTTTCATGTAGTGGTTACTCGGACAAGCTATGTTAGTAGGTATTTTTAGACAATTTTTAACAAAGCTGAGGATAATGCAGCTCTGCATAGTTCTGTATTGCTAGCCATATAGGAGTAGAAAATCAGTGATAGTCAGACATCAATCCTCACAGCAGGTACCTATTGCTTACTGTCGTTCAACGATTGTTAAAATGAAGTCAGTTACCGATTTTAAACCATGAAATTCGACGATCCATCCATATTCTTATACTACAATATAATACTGTTGTTATGAAATGTATGTGTTCACAGAGGAAACAAATGCAGATTTGAAGAATCACGGTGTGCAGTCTGATGAAGGTAAGTTATCGATTAATAATATTGAAACGATGAAATCATTAAATTTAGTGATCGAATGCCGACGCATGTTTTATGAAAGCGAACATGGAGCAAAATATTCGGTGGTACGTTATTCGTCGAAAATTATTTTTCATTTGATTCATTAGAAATTGTGGAATTTTGTATAGTGTGGTGGCTTTTATATCGTAACTCAGCTTATCAGTTTATGCAGTTATAAGATGGGGAATTATCGTTCGTCGCATCGGTCGTTACTGTATACTGGGATATTTAGTCCTGTAATGTATTCGATTCTCACCATGATCTTTTGCATTCATGCGTACATGTTTGGTTTCATCCATCCTCCTGCGTGTATTCCGTTCACTGCTTTTCAATATGAGATACTCGGTGTATTTTGACGGATAGAACAGATGCGAAAATATAGTTGACATCAAACACACTTTGCGCAGAATGTTCCAAACCTTTGTGAATGAGACATGATTGTGTGATGTTGAAGTAACACACTTCAACATAACAGATTGTCTTCAACTGTCCAAATTGAATGAAGTCTTATCAAGTTGTGTGAAGGTTAGTTGAATGCTTTGTTTATGTACCAGAATGGTGATATTGTGTAATACAACTCTTCACACACAGTGTGTTTACTTCAGTAACGTTCATGCCATATAGTCAGCTTACTAAAGGAAAAATGTTATATCCATCAATGTCATTCCAGCTGTTTTGAACGGAATGTGGAAGAGAATCAGTGATAAACATAAGAAATGAGTGAAAGCAAACAAATCAAAGACAGACGGAATTATACACGCACATGTATAAAGGTATTAATACGGTGGTATCTAGTCTTTCATTCATGGAAGAATATCCAGTGTACTTCAGTTCGTACAATTGTCGGTAATATTGCATTTCTATGTTAAGCTCCAGTAAATAATAACTTGCAAAATTCAGCTCAAACAAACACGTCACTTGAAATTCGTTCTCACCACCTTCGTTAATTGCAAACATAACACATAACATAGTGTGAAGCTTATTTTCATTCGTACTATCCATTATTATTCGGTTGGTTGATTAGTCACGGAAGTGACTACGACACTTAGTATTTTATAGATCAGTGGCTTCTGTGTTGGATTGTGGAAGTGAAGTTTGGTTGATAGAGGTACGGAAAATGAAAAGGTTGATCATTATAGATGGCAGGTATCTTCAGACTGATTCTGATCATTGAAGAAACCATGAAGTGAATATTGTTAAGTTATTGAATGGGGTGCATGGAAAAAAATGGTGAATCTGTGGAATGATTTGTGTAAACAAAAATTGATTCCGAGTTAATACTCAAAGTTTTCGATAGATTCCTGATATCATGTTGGTTAATTGTTAATAACTCTTGTGTTACTTTCTTCTGACCAACCGAATTCTGTGTCACATATGCAATATTTAATTCTTTTAAATGATGTATGAGATCTGTGTATGCTGCGGCATTCTATGATATTCTTCCCTCTATTTGTACTGAATGAATCGTTTTTGTGTATTTCGAAATACCGTTGATGCATTCATATAACATCAAGTTCTATGTTCATACGCTTTCAGATATGATAAAAACTATTCATTTCAACAAATTTAAAAGTCGTAAGTTTTCGGTTTAGTCTATTCTACATCAATAATCTGTGATCAATTCAACTTACACATAAGATGGTGATACTTTGAGACAGTTAATTACACTTTTGAATAGAATGGTCTTTTAAGTATTTTGATGAATGTTTCAAATTTGTCTACTTTACCAGCCCTAGTTACCAACTATAACTTCACTGAATTGATCGACTGTCTCGAAAAACAAGAGAAGCATCATCAAAGTAAGAGATACATTTCTCAAGATGTCTTCTCACACTTGTACTCCTCGACATCTTTGTGTTTACTAATGCTCATGAAAGACGTTTGCTCTTTTGTTCGTTACTGACAATAGAAAGTAAACAGAGAAGCAAAACCATCGATACTATCTGAAAGATTGAGTATTGAGAATTTTATACGTGTTCGGACGACGTTACTTTGAATGTTTTCCGTTTCAACTTACACGACATCACTATGCTGTCTTTTATTTCAACATACTGGAACAATTTCAATGTTACATACGTATTCAGTGAATTGATGACTGAGAAATGACACTTCCATAGTTATGATTATGTGAACATATGAAGTTGAAATAGGTCCTGACGTCTTATGTGTAGTAGTCACTGGATGGAAGGTGAGACATACAACTGGTTGCAAACAGTTGAAAAAACACGCTCGTATTATTTGGTAACAACGTCAACAGTGATAGTACAGATGACTTCATTTTGCAAGCAATCACGTTGCTGAATACTAACTTGCATTTATCTATTTATTATATGAGGAGGGAAAACGTTGTTTCATACATTTTGTTACCTCGTTGAACTACAATGTCCATCATTGACGTACCTGGTTCTTTGGAAATATCACTACACAGATATACTTCTAGTAACTTCGTACACGAATAAGTAAACATAAAATGACATGTAGGTCGCGTAACTGACTCAACGAGCATCAGATTGATATAATTTTATCTTGTCGTGATTATGTGTTTCAAGTTACTTACTTTTCTCAATTGAATAGTGGAGGCAGCTAATCGCAATGGTTCAGCGTGTTACACAAACCTACAACCACAACATATTGAAGGTAAGACAAATCTTCAATGTTTATTCAATTTTGTAGTGAAGTAGGATCAGTTTATGATAAAGTGACTTGCCTATAATAGTAGTTGTAATATCAAAAGTGCTAATCGACATCAATGTGTTGTATTAGAATTTGTTTCCAATGAGTGACCATCTTCGTCATTTCACTATTAATGAACCAAATCAAATTGTTGATTTTCTCATTGTGTTTTTTTCATAAAAGTTTTCGAGAATGTCAATAACGGATTGGATACTTTACATTTTGTGAAATCTGAATTCAGTATATATTTGTGTAAGTCCATCAAATCGATGCATTTCAATTGTGTGTTAGATGAGATGTGAATTATTGTGCAACGCATGATGTTCGTCATTGGTATTTTGTTGAAAGTGAGCTGTTATGTCATATCACAGATGATGGGATAGTTGTTTTCATTAAACTGTATTGTAAGTTATCACTGAGTGTCTCTGTAGTATGATGTTCGTTGGTTGGTTCGAAAATGAGTGTTTTTCAATATCGATCTCAACAACTTTACCAATATCCCACTTCATACCTTTTACTGACTATGCTTGAAATCTTCTATGATCGGGTATTTAAACCACTGAAGGTTTTCAATTGCTCAGTATCATAGTAGGAGTAGTGTTGGCTAGTAAGATAATTCAGACTTCACACTTTGTTTTATTAACGATTGATCAACTGGATACACAAACATCCAACCAATGGATGGCCATCATTATTAATAATGTCATGCTTGTTAAACCGGTATATCAGCTACATAAACTCATCAGTTCGTAAAATGTCACTTGACTGTTCAAGGCAAGAGGTATGATGTTCGTGTCGTAGCATTCAATTCAACACTGAGATGCAAGAAATCAAGTATAACGAATGGTATTACTACTTAGATTATTGGACATTGTTGACTAAAAACTGAATCAAAGCATTTAGATCAAACATAAGATGCTCTATAAAACCAGTGAACCTGAATTTTACTTCAAACGATTTTTACATAATGATGTCAAATGTGAATTTCATTGGAAGAAAAGTGAAATTTCTGGTTTAACTTTATGATTTCAGTTCTCACCACATTCGGATGGAAATCAATTAACTAGTAACACGTAAGATTTTGAATAAAAGTTGAATTCATATTGTCGTAACAAGATCATCTATTATGACAGTGCA
This sequence comes from Schistosoma mattheei, assembly GCA_944470405.2. Lineage (NCBI taxonomy): Eukaryota > Metazoa > Platyhelminthes > Trematoda > Strigeidida > Schistosomatidae > Schistosoma > Schistosoma mattheei. The sequence goes on along the minus strand of OX103948.1, from coordinate 967,301 downwards.
GACTGACCTCGTAGACACAAACCACAACCACACAAAAGTAGTAGACCATCAATTCTGAAGTGACAATTTGGAATGAAATGAAATATTTCAAGTTGATATGGTGCATGTTGATGACTAGATACCACAATGTAGGATTCTGATTGTGAAATGTGTGTAAATGACTAGATAGACTATTGTGTGTTGCAGTCATTAAGTTACCATGTACAGAGACATTAATAAATATCACGTGCCATATTACTCAATCAGTATTCCAATTATCGATCAGCTCACAGTTGCCTTATTTTACTAGTCCTTGGAAGATGTGACCTCACAGCACATCTTATATGAAATCATACTTTAAACATAATATCGTAACATGCGATAGAGAACAGCACAAATAAGGCACTACAAATTACCAATCACCAAGGGAAGTAAAGTGTACAGCACTAGTCAATAGATCAATTGAAAGCTTATAAACACTGTAATATATGATGGCAACCATACAGTTATCCGATACGAATTACATAACGGAAATAAAAATGATGATAACCCCAAAAATTATTAATAATATGACAAATTCCCTAATATTCATCCTCTTTTAACAACAAAATAATGATATGTGACCGTTAAATGGGTTATTCCAGGTAACTCAGACATCTCGACCACAGCATTTGAATCGACCTACTGAACGTCGAGAAACTATCAGCATCCCACTACCGATAAATATGAGCATAGTCATAATTTATATACAAGAGCATGATTTAAACAACCACAAGTGTTCATTGTTACCAATGATTGACCCTTTAAAGCAAATTACTCTAGATTTTCATGTTTCAGTATGTTGATTACAAATTGATAACACAATTTTCTATGGTCAGTTCAATCACATAACGTTCGAAACAATGATGCATTATTCATGCCATGATTGCAAGACACAAACTGTTGGGGATGATATTCATCAGCATATATAGAATAACTCGTTTTAATACTTTCAATCGAATCTATGTAAACGACGTTAGTTAACTCTTTCAAATTGGCTACTCCTCATTAATGTACTTGGTTTTTGTTTTATTTCAAAGCTAATGAGCAGGCCCCCCTACAAATAGATTGGTCTCAATGATTGGTGTGTACACATATATGTAACTGTAAAAACAATAAAATGTTTACACTGGAGAAGTTGACAATTACTTTTTTTGTAGAACAGGGGGAAAGGGAATTCAGTATTGACAAAATAGGTTCGAAATGATCTCGTGAAATTTGTAAGTGATTTGTAAAGATGACTTTCATCAGCAATCAGCCGCAAACCTTAACAGTTACGAAATCCGATAAGCAAACAGGAGTGCAGGAAACATTTGATGTTCAACAACATTTTCAGTGGAGCACAACGCGAATGTGTACATGCAACATCAAAATGTGATCTTGATGCAAATGGAAAGAAACGGCGAATTAAAGATGACAGGAGCTAATCAACAAACAGTGAATTTACTGTGAAAATGCCATTTTCAACAATGTGAATGAGGTTATCATTCCACAAAAGAGATTGTCATTTATTAACTAACAACCACGTAGCGTGAGATGATTCTAGAAAATTCACACACAACAACTCATAGAATACTGCCCAAATAGGGTCATAATTTGCATGAAATTTCACATTAGACTTAGAGATGATATTTACGATAAATAGAGACTGTATGTAGCTCAGCGATTCTATGTTGTGTCTTATCAGAGAACATGAACAACTTAGAATCAAATATCAAAATACGGCCATCTAGTGCCTCCAGGTTTTCCATGGTGGTCTAGCTTCAACTGATTCATGAATTCAACTATTGAAATTACTACGATCTCCACAAAACCCTTTCTGATATTCATTTTCATTAGTTGAATTGACTATTAAGATCAGAAGTTCAAGAACACTGGGAACTTACACTTGAAATTCGTCAAGTGCATCATTTAATTTTAATTAATGCTCTATATGTTCTATGGTAAACGTGAATTTTATGTGGTTTACCGTCGATTCTTCAAACGGTACTGACTTATATTTCTGTATATGTGACATTGATGATTTGGTCAATTCTGTCGTCTCATGATTGCACTCGGCAAACAAATGAACAACCATTTTGTCAATCACAAGTTCATTCCCACCTCTGCTATAATTTTTATAGGTAAATGTACTTTGGTCGGACAGTTTAGATACCGTGTGGTGGGAAATTAATAAATGATGTTCAGGAAGTTGTTGGTAAACACCTTGATATTGCCAAACATTTCGCTTATACTGGAAGTGTGGACATCGATGTTAGTTTGAACAGAAAACATTGAAGTTGTTTTCACAAAGTTAAACCAAAGACTAACCGTGTTGATAAGCGATTGCTTCCAAGTGAATACGTTTTCACTTTGAAAAACACCAACCTGGTTGTAATTTTTGCTGATCGTACTTAGTGTTTGTTCTGTAATATATATGTAATTTCTTTGACTCAGAGATCAACATGATCAATGGAATCGTGATTAATTAAGACACAGTCAATCGTCACACACGTGAAGCGTGTTATTTATGTGTGCTACAATTAACTGGCATACGGAATATGTGAAAAGTTCAATATATAATATAGACCATGATCGAGACTTATTTTGATTTTTTTGTGTAAAGGCGTTCACCAAACAACGACAATAGAAATCATAATAACAATAACAATGATAAAATGTTAAGTTGAAGATTGAGACGAAGATGGGAAGTGATTCATTTGTAAACAGAGTTTGAATTCCATCTCGATGGATATCTGAATGATCAATTGAGTGAAACAGTTACAGTTGATAAAATTTCAACGCATTTCTAAACTCCTCATACCACCATGTCGACATTATGACAGAGTCAATATAAGGAGCAGCAAATCTCAATCTAATCTCACTTGATTCCGGCATCAACCATGTTAATCAATTGATTTCATTTTATTTGTAGTAAGATTGTGTAACGTGCAATGTTGCCTTGACAGTTCCATTGATGTTCCATTGATGATCTCAGTTAATCAGTAGCGAACAACTGCAAATATTCTACGCGGATATCAAGCTATTTCCTTGAACTATGCTACGCGAAATCTACTCACATGCTGTTTCCACATCATACTCATGTCAGTTTTATTATTTTTGTTGATCAGGATGAGATTGTGACCGCGAAAGATTTTCTCACAGACAACAGTTTAGTTGGTTGGAAATCGACATCTGCGTTTAATAGTCAGTGCATGTAGCATGGATAATGATTGTATTGACAACGTGAGTGTGTGTGTGAGACATAAATGTTTAATGTTTAGCTTTACAGAGAGAGTGTTTCAGTGGAGAAGTCAGTTGAGGAGATAGACAAACACAATAGAGATTTGGATGAACATGTCACTGTGTCAAACCAATCACGTGTGAACCAGTACAAACAGCCTAGAATAATATCAGAGTCCTAATTGGTTCTTCACGTCTTGCCCAGTATTTTATTTATCACTGTAATCACTCTACCTCAATCACTGTAGCAGTTATCCACAATCTTTTGAGTGTTGTTCAAATGCAACAATTTCCACATTGTTTTGCTCTTGGTTCGGGTTTTGCATGTTGATAAACTGTTACCAAGTTCAGACACAACTACCAGCTGTCATTTGCTCTATCGTATGTTGTAATTCTTCTTTGTGTTACTGTTGCAGGAAGCCTCATTTTCTTTCATACAAAAGGACGCGTTAAACGCCACAGACACCTCACAAGTTGAGGTTTGTAAGTGATTTTCGTTTATTATTCAATATAGGACGGTTATTCTAGACAATTGGTTGTTTTGCGCGTATCTCGATTGGCTGACGTGGACGCTTCGATAGACCTAACACAAACTAAATAATCTACTAATTCGAACTTTGATGAACTGATAAACACGAGATTCAAACTATTTACTGCTTCATATGTTAGTTAATGAAATTAATGTATTAATTCCCTTATAACAAGTGAACGGAATAATTCCGTTGATGATCGGTTTCAACTAGTGTCATTTACTAAGAGAATCGCATCGGTCAACCTACTCGTTCTACAGCCAACTACAATTTCGTCAGTTCCTCTTCACATTATTCACACATGTTTCAACGTTATCCATGAAAGAAAACACGATCAATCATCATCATCATCTAATCAACTACTACTATTCATACGATTGTCTTTTCGTCTATTCACTGATTAATTTCAAAGAACAACACATGGTAAACAACAAATGAATAGTTTATTCACATTTAGTTACAGAATGTCTGACATGGTAAAGTACAGCACAGTACATTGCATAACAATACAGTACAATTCATTACAATACAATAGTCAGTAGACGTATGAACACAAACATTTACAAATAACATTCAATGTACAATGGTTTAATGATGTAAGAATAAGAATAAGAAGAAGACGAAGAAGAAGAAGAAGAAGAAGAAGAATAAGACGAAGAGAGAGAGGAAGAGCGTAAAAGGGAAAATGGTTTGAAAGAGTTACCGATGTACATAGATGATTGGCTTACATTAGAGCTAACCAATTAGGCAAATATAAAACTGTAATGAAATATTCACTGATATCTAACATTCAACAGATAGATATTCAGCAAACAGTTTACTTAATAAGAACTTTCATTATGATGAGTGATTGCGATTACCATGAATTGTTCGTAGTTCACAGTGTAAACGTGTCCGTTCACTTACCACAAACATTCTTATTTATTCATGCGTAATCATCTACAGTTAAGTGATTGGAGGAACATCAGATATGTGAAGCAACTTTGCAAACATATTAGTGCAAGGAGATGCCTCGAAGAGAGAAGTTGCAACATTCTGGTTGGTGATGTTATCAGGCTTTTGTAAGTTAAAGCTAATTAGAATAACTGAAGTTCCGAGAATGTTGACTGGAACTTCAAATACACACACTGTGATAAAACGTATTTCACTGTTCAACTTCACTTAACACTTTTCTGTAACGTCTGTCAACCGTTGCTTACTGATTGATTGACTGCTGGCTGACTGACTGCTGACTCACTGACATTTCTATGCACAATGGACATACAGTGCATTTATCAGTAACAATTAGCTAAGATCTACCGATCAACTTTGCATGGAAACACTTGCTTCTTTGTTTATGCCAACTACATATTCACAAATGATATGTGTCATTTCAGTTCACCGAAATAAAATACAACACAACTACCCTCAATAATACAAACCATGTTACACTGGCCCTAATTACACTGGATATTCGAAACATTCCTCATTATGATTATCATTATTATTAATATGACCATGATAAACATGTTTTCAACTTACAACAACACACTCTTCCTCCAGTCATATGCTCAGTTGAATTGATGATCTTTATCGTAGCGTTTTCAATCAGTCCAGAATACAGTTTGCACCATTTCGGTTTGAGCTGTAAATAAGGAGAAGTTTGAAATGTAACGAATATCTGCAATTCATACATCAAATGGTTGATGGATGTGGCATTCCATCTAAAAATAATAATAATGCTGATGATAATAATAATAGTTTCAATTGGACACTTGACATTTCATTGAAACACTTCGTACAGTCGAAAATTGCAGACGTTTCTTATTCTCTACAACTAAGAATAACATTAATATTTTTTAATATCAGATGGGTTTTTGTGGAGATTGTAGTAATTTCAATGGTTAAGATCATGAGTCAGTTGAAGCTAGACCACCATGGAAAGCCTGGAAGCACTGGACGGCCGTTTCGTCCTATTGCGGGACACCTCAGCAGTGCGCATCCACGACCTCGTGGATTAGTTGAAGTTAGACATTAACACCGTTGGACGACGGCTCAGTGGTCTAGTGGTTGAGTGCTCGGGCGCGAACCCGGAGGTCCTGAGTTCGAGACTCGCAGAGCGCGAGGTCGTGGATGCGCACTGCTGAGGAGTCCCGCAATAGGACGAAACGGACGTCCAGTGCTTCAAGGCTTTCCATGGTGGTCTAGCTTCAACTGACTCATGATCTTAACCATTGAAATAATATCTTTGTTAAGATATCAGAATATGTTGATGCTGAGATGAATCGGTGATCATCAATTCAACTGGAAGTATGTATACAGTGATATATCAGTTAGACAATTACATATTTAGTGAAAATTTATGGTAAACTTACAATTTCATATGTGTATAGATTACATTGAGGGTGTGATCGGCATTCAGTAAGGCAGTCTGATTTCGTTCGGACTATCTTCAACCAGTAGTTTTGTGAGAAAATCTGCTCTGGCAGTCCCAATTTGACTATCCATTTCAATAATACATATTGGTTAAAATGCTCTGTGTGTTCTGCTAGCTTAATCTCCTTCTTCTCTAACCACTAATAGTAATGCTTGGATCATCTGTGATGAGCTGGCTGAAAACTCATTATAAATGAATGAATCAAATGGATGTGTTCAATGGATGGATGTGGTTGAGAATATTCTATAACAAATCAGATATCAGTATGTCTGCATACAACAAAGTTATGGGTAACGAAACAGACTACTCAATACTGATAAGTAGTAGTGCCGAGTAATATACAAAACGCTAGTCAAACTACTCGAATGAACAGAATACGATGAAACTAACAGAACACATGTCAATTGCAATTATGTTCAATTCCATCGCATGATTAGTCTCACTCACATAGTATCAAGAAAAATGAGGCTTTGAATGAGACAGACGGTTACTGAATTGCAGAAGAAATATGATCAACATTAAGTGAAATGAACTTGACGAAATTTTCCACTCATCCACAATAATCTGCATTCATTCAATTTCACTCTGTGGAAGGCTTCTTCAAGTTCAGGTGTTCACCTCATTCAATTCGTGGGTGCAACAAGTGAAGAATGTAGTGTGTTTCAACTTGTCTGATGTCATGATGAAAAAGTTTGACGTTAACTTAATAACACATGTGTCTTGTAAAATTATCAGTTGACTTCATTGCAGTGCATATTCACCCAATTTTACATGATCAAGTCCAGTTGATTGCCAGCCACATGACACACACTATTCCGAAATCAGTCAGTTTGTATGTTATACTGTTGTGAAACATTATTTGTGTTCGAGATTCTAGCCATTTTGATGAGTCAACTATTCAACTTCAGTGAAGTACACAGTTGGCTAGTTGGTTGTTTGAGAGTTAAACTCAACGTGGACTGTATTGGACCTACGAAATATGGTTTAAATAAAGCAAGAACAAATATTGGTGCAGAATAGTATGAATTCGTATTATTTCGAGGTTTCTCGTCAGCTGCTTACAAACCAAAAAATGTGATGGAATTTTTACATTGAGATAGAGTGAAAACAAATGACATAGATGAGTGTAAATAACTGGGTTTCAATAATAACTATATATATATATATATATATGCTATGTCATTTGTTTTCACTCTATCTCAATGTAAAAATTCTATCACAATTTTGGTTTGTAAGCAGCTGACGAGAAACCTCGAAATAATACGAATTCATACTATTCTGCATCAATATTTGTTCTTGCTTTATTTAAATTCATAAAGGGAACCAATTGCATGAAATTTTTAAAAAGCCGTCTCCCTGACCACATTTTCAAGTCACTCAACCGGTTGGTGGCAGTTCGTTGCAGGATATCGAGAGAAACAACAAGATTAAAGTTTCTGTTACGTTGCTTGAATGAAGGCTGCTTTCCTCGTCATATTATTAAAGCTGTCCGTGCTTGCAAAATACCTCCTTCCTTAAAAAATCTTCGACGCGTCACAAAATCTCAAATTGAATGTACCAAGGAACTTGTCTCAAAACTTAAAACAGAATCACTCAGTTATGACAAAATTATTATGGATCTAAACATTGTATGTAGAATCAAACTCATGAATTTCATTCACGATGTTCAGTCCAAAACCAGTCATAAATTCCTAAAGACATTAACCAAATCACTTGTTAAAGAACAAAAACATAACGCCTTTTCTACGAATCCAGAAAAATACGTACACAATTTATCCAGTAAAAAACTAACTCGAATTGAAACTGAAGCACTCTCCCTTGGATTTAAATTTCACATTCCGAAAAAATGCAACAGAATAGACACTGAAACCCAGTTTGAGTATTTATATCAACAGTTATCAGAACTAAAACCCATGAACGATGAAAAACATAGTTGGTTGAAATCGAAACTAGTTGACATTACAAACCAGTACATAACGACACCAACCCCACAATCGAAAGTGTTGACTAAAGACCACCAACTAGCTTTAAAAAAACTTGTGAAAGACGAAACAATAATGCTACTTCGTCCAGATAAGGGTTCCGGCGTAGTCGTTCTTAACAGAGACGAATATATTAGTAAAATAATGTCTACTTTAAATGATTCCACTAGATTTATCATCGATAATACCCAGAAAGATTTAACAGAGACGACAGAGAAGCGACTTGTAAATAAATTGAGAGATCTCCTAAAGAGAAATCTAATAGATAATCATACATACAATGAACTTAAACCTAAAGGATCACAATTACCGTACTTATACGGCCTACCCAAAACTCACAAGCCCAATATCCCGATTAGACCAATATTATCCATGGCCAATTCGCCTTTCCATAAACTCGCCCGCTGGCTGACAAAGTGCCTTGAACCAATACGAAAGAAACTAACACCTTACAGTCTAAAAGATAGTTTTGAATTTGTACAAAAACTCGACAACCTAAATGTTTCCGATAAATTTATGGTTTCATTTGACGTCTCATCGCTCTTCACAAACATCCCCTTGGAAGAAACGATAGAGATCATATGTGATTATCCTGAACTTCTACCCCTACCAATCCATGATTTTAAACAGCTTCTCTTCTTATGTACAAAAAACATACAATTTCAATTCAATAATGTCCTTTACCGCCAAATCGATGGAGTTGCCATGGGTAGCCCATTGGGCCCGATTCTTGCCGATATATTTATGGGAAACCTAGAACAAAAAAAGCTTAAGCACGTAATCGAGGGTACTACACTGTATTGCAGATATATTGATGACACATTCCTCGTCTGCAACAATCACGATCACGCCATTAAGCTACTCGATCTATTTAATAAAGCACACGAGGACATAGAGTTTACTATGGAACAAGAAGCTGAAGACAAATTCCATTTCCTCGATGTTGGGATCCGACGAACATCTGATGGTAAATTACATAGACATATTCACCATAAAAATACCTGGAGTGGTCTTTATCTCAATTACCACAGTTTCTGCCCAATGAGTTACAAAAAGGGTATTGTACGAACCCTTTTTGACCGCGCTCAAAAAATTTGTTCAAAAGAATACCTTAATGATGAAATTAATCTGATTACTAATGTTCTACGCGATAATGAATACCCATTGAAATTTATCCAGAAATATGCCAAAAGCAATCCTCATACAAAATACGATGGAGTAGAAAGAAAAACCTGCTTTTTACACTTACGTTTCAAAGGTGATGAAATCGCTGGAATAATCAATCAAAGAATAAACTCTGCATTGAAAGTCACCTACCCAGCAGCAAAACTTATGACAATATGGCAAACGAACTGCTCACTTCAACAAACCAAAATCGACAAGCCCTCTTTTCTTAGTAGCTCCAACTGCATCTACCAATTTACATGTACGTGCCAAAGCACATACATTGGAAGAACTGAGAGAAGAGTGCATGTCCGTATTTCTGAGCACGTTCCAAAAAACTTGAGGCTGCGTGGGACCAGGGCTTTTAACAGTGCAATAGCTCGACATCTACTTGACACCGGGCACACCATCGACATTCCTCATGCTTTCAAAGTTATCAATAGACAAAGAAGTACGACCACCCTCCGTTTTGCTGAAGCTATTATGATCAAAAAACTTAAACCTGACTTATGCATTCAAAAAGAGACGTTAATTAGCTTATCACTACCCTGGTAACCCTTTATTATTATTATTATTATTATTATTATTATTTTATTTTTATTTACTTCAAAATATTTATATTCCTCCCCTATTACATAATTCTTAAACCACATTATTATTCACACATTTCCACCACCTGATCCTCTTAAATTATCTTAACTTTTCAAATTCTATTTAATTATTATTACGTAATCTATCTTATGATTATTCAATTGCATTATTACACCACCCAACCCGAATTAATTCCTTTTGACCTCTGACCTGTTCTAGCATATATATATATATTTATAATTATTATTGTAACCCAGTTATTGACACTCATCTATGTCAATTGTTTTCACTATATCTCAATGTAAAAATTCTATCACAATTTTGGTTTGTAAGCAGCTGACGAGAAACCTCGAAATAATATGAATTCATACTATTCTGCATCAATATTTGTTCTTGCTTTATTTAAATTCATAAAGGGAACCAATTGCATGAAATATGGTTTACTTTTACTAATGATAGATATCAAGCCGCAATGTTCTATATCTTTGCACTTCTGAGAAGCATGGAATTCGTTCTCCATAATAGATTGTTTGGTGTTTGATTCTGTATGTTCTAAACGTGTAAACGACAGTTGAAATGGCATATCACTAATGTCTCGGATGAAAGTAGTAGTTTTGTAAATCTGCATCATTAACAGGAGGAATCAATGAGTGGATACATGAAGGCACATGTATTTTCGTTGATAAATATAGCACATTCCACTCTGTTCCACTGCTTCAAATATACATCAATCTCTCTATCTGTAGGTGCTTTACACTAAACAAGTGAATGAGCCAAATACCCAGCTTCCACACTGCTTCTATTTCCCGACATAACGTGTTCTTCGGCCTTCCTCTTTTCCGCTTCCCTTCAGGATTCCAAGTTAGGACTTGCCTCGTGATCCAGTTCGACCATTTGCCTAATGTATGTCATATCCATTTCCATGGTCTTTTCCTAATTTCCTCTTCAGCTGGAAGCTGGTTTGTTCTCTCCCACAGAAGGCTGTTGCTGATGGTCTCCGACCAATGAATGTTGAGTATCTTGCGTAGACAGCTATTTATAAATACTTGTACGTTGTTGATGGTGGTTTTTGTAGTTCTTCAAGTTTCAGCTCAGTACAGTAGAACTGCCATGACGTTGATATTGAAGATTCAGACTTTGATATTGGTTGACAGACAGTTGTTCTGAGTTCCATATGTTCTCCAATTGAAGGAATGCGGCCCTTGCTTTGCCAATTCTCGCCTTTACGTCTGCATCTGAACCTCCTAGTTCATCGACCATGCTTCCCAGGTATGTGAAGGATTCTACATGTTCCAGAGTTTCGCCATCAACAGTGATTGTATTGCTGTTCTCCGTGTTGTATTTGAGGACCTTGGTTTTCCTCTTGTGTATGCTGAGGCCTTCTGATGCAAAGACTGCTGCCAAACTGGCTGTCATTATCTGCTGTCGTTCGTGTGCATGCGATAGGAGGGCTAGTTCATCTGCGAAGTCCAAATCGTCTAATTGGTTCTGAGCTGTCCACTGTATGCCGTGTTTTCGCTCAGATGTTCAGGTCTGCATAATCCAGTCGACCAACAGAAGAAAGAGGAAGGCAGAGAGTAGACAGCTTTGTCTGACTCAAGTCTTTACTTGGAATGCCTCTGTCAGCTGTCCTGAATGTACGATCTTGCATTGTAGCCCGTCGTATCAGTTCCGTATAATGCTGACAATCTCCTCAGGAACTACATAGTGTCGATGAAGTTTCCATAACGTTCTTCTGTCTACACTGTCAAATGCCTTTTCATAATCAATGAAGTTGATGTACAGTGACGAGTTCCACTCAACTGATTGTTCGACGATGATCCGTAGTGTCTCAATTTGGTCTGTGCACGACGATCGCTACGGAATCCAGCTTGTTGATCTCGAAGTTTGGCGTCTACTGCGTCTTTCATCCGGTTCAGCAAACACTCTGTTAAAGTCTTTCACTGATACTCACTGCGGTGTAATGCCTCTGTAGTTTACACATTCGCTCAGATCTCCTTTCTTTGGAATCTTGATGAAGTGTCCTTCTTTCAAGTCCATCATCACTTGTTCCTCCTCCCAAATCTTTTTGAGTAGAAGGTGAAGCACGTTCGTAGTAACTCCGATGTCTGACTTCAGTGCTTCAGCTGGTATATTGTCGTGTCGTGCTGCTTTCCCGCTCTTGACTTGTCTGATGGCCATTCTGATTTGTTCCGACGTGGTGGATTGACATCTAAGGGAGGTAGATCTGTCTGTGCGGAGTTCTTTGTTTCGTATACATCGATCAATATACAGTAATCGGTAAATCGGTGAATATACGGACGATTCTACCCATTTGTACGTTTCTACAAACCTACTCCTACTACATTCAATGTCGACATTTCATTATTTTAATGCAATTCACTAGAATACACTGACTGACCATTCACTACTACAGTCTCTTGAATAAATAAATATTTCAATGTACAAAGTTATATTTTACGCTTTAGATCAGTAAATCAGTTTGACGCGGCCAATCGAACAATTGTCAGCGTCAAACTAACTAACATCCAACAACTGATTGAAGTATTTCCACTTCAAAATAATCATCTCGAATCGTTCAGTTTCAGTGAGCTTGCCAAACAATCTTCATTTGAACACGCTCTCGATGGGAGTTTTGTCAGTTGAACATACTATACTTTATAAAACTGTCAGCGAATTCCAATCCACTTACAAATTTGACGACACCACAACATCAATGCACACAGTACGGTACCCCAGTGATTCGTATATTCTATTATAACACTACTGAAATAGTTGTCATGAAAGTTGACAGACGCATATGTAATGCATAATTGATATTCACTATGTCAAATATAATGTGTTTGTTATTTAGTATTCAATCTACTGATATCGGTGTTCATTTCATGTTATTTGTGATGAGTAGTCTAATCAGTGATTAGAAATGATAATTCCAGTGGTTACTTCAATTCAGATTCACTCACATAGTTTGCATTTCATACTCTTCGAATGATGATTGCAGTCACAATCGTTTATGAATTGTGTATGAATAACATGAAAGTGACTGAGATATGGACAACAGTTGTGTGTGGACACGTGGCACAAATCAGCAATGTCAATTATGTAGTAGACTTGAGATACCTGAAATTGAAACGATGAACATCATGGAACCGTTGCGCTTAACCGTTTCTCGACATAGTAAGAATGATCGATCGACTGGAATAGACTTCAGCGATCATCCACCAAATGTGCAAATCGATCATTCAATCCTATCCTTCCTTTCACATCAATGATGATATGCTACAAACAATTGTGATGAATTTGATCAGTCCCAATATGTAAACAGTAAGCTAACACTGAACAACTTGTAATCAGTGATTACATATATTTGAAATTAGACCACAATCTGCATCGATCGGAATATCATTGTGAAGTGTTGATTCATTTACAGAGATTCCCCATCCCATCTTCATCTCTACTATTATTGATTTCAGAGCAAACACACTTCTTTCCGACTTTCCTTCATCCATCTCTCTCTTTGCAAAATATGTGGACAGTGATATCGACTTCGCAAACTTCATCAATTCATCATCAATGTGTTCAGTCTAGTTTCCATATGATTTTGACAATGATCTGCTCATCATCATTGCATGGTATTTATTGAAATAGGCGTACTGAATGTACACTGTACTGTACACTGTACAGTTGTGCTTGATCTGTAGTATAAATCTTTGCGACTTTTGTTTAATAAGTCTATAGTTCATGTATTGTTGTGCGCGTTTCAATTCTCAGTGTGCTAACTAGAAATCGTAACCTACTGTTGAGCAGATGTAGTTTACATCGCTCATCAGCACAACACATCCTTGATTGACATTTGTAAATGAGTCTATTTGGAGCAAATTTCACCACGAAGTGTTAAGTTGGATAAAGAAATATTTATCAGTGTTGCAGACGTGAACAAAGTGGACACAAGTAAGGCGAGATTCGCAAGCTGGCGATCTGGTCTCGATCATTGGAGATACTTATGTGCGACATATCTGGCTTAAAGGTCTAGTGGTAAGTGTTAAACCAGAAGAAGATGGTCTCGTCGGACAAGCGAAGATCAGAACATCGAAATGTATAATCACTAGAGACACGTAGAATTTGCTTATTCGAACGAGCAGACGATTGAGCATTATGGTGTAGAAAGACTTTCCTGAGTGACTTTGGATAGAGCGAATTGTACCATTGTCATCTGTGAATGTCTTCACGCTAAATATTTAATCAGTGATAGTAGGGAAGGACATGCTGTCATTGGTGGTCGGTATTAAGCTTGTTTCACATAGTTCTTACTCGCTTCTCCTCCACTCTTTTGCGTATCATTTTATGCTACTTATTTACATTCAGTAAATCGTTGTATTGCCAGCAATTTTCGCACCCATGTTGTAACACAAGTAGTCGTGTAACATTCTGAAATGTTTACTTATAATTATAAGGTGTGTTTTATTTATCATTGTAATTACTTTACCTCAATCACTGTAGCAGTTGTCCACAGTTTTGTGCATTGTTTGAACGCAACAGTTTCCACATTGTGTTGCTCTTGGTTCGGGTTTTGCATGTTGATAAACTGTTACCAAGTTCAGACACAACTACCAGCTGTCTTTTGCTCTATCTTATGTTGTAATTCTTCTTTGTGTTACTGTTGCAGGAAGCCTCTTTTTGTTTCATACAAAAGGACGCGTTAAACGCTACAGACACCTCACAAGTTGAGGTTTGTAAGTAATTTTCGTTTATTATTCAATATAGGACGGTTATTCTAGACAATTGGTTGTTATGTGAAATTCAGTTTTGCGCGTATCTCGATTGGCTGACATGGACGCTTCAATAGACCTAACACGAAGTAAATAATCTTCTTATTCGAACTTCGATGAACTGATAAACACGAGATTCAAACTGTTTACTGCTTCATATGTTAGTTAATGAAATTAATGTATTAATTCCCTTATAACAAGTGAACGGAATAATTCCGATGATGATGATCGGTTTCCTAACATGTTCTAGTAAGTTCGGTAGTTTGAATGTTCCGTTTCAACAAATCAGTCAACTGGTGTCATTTACTAAGAGAATCGCATCGGTCAACCTACTCGTGCCATAGTCAACTACTATTTCGTCAGTTTCTCTTCACATTATTCACACATGTATCAATGTTATCCGTGAAAGAAAACACAACCCAATCATCATCATCTAATCAATTACTACTATTCATACGATTGTCTTTTCGTCTATTCACTGATTAATTTCAAAGAACAACACATGGTAAACAACAAATGAATAGTTTATTTACATTTAGTTACAGAATGTCTGACATGGTGAAGTACAGCACAGTACATTGCATAACAATACAGTACAATTCATTACAATACAATAGTCAGTAGACGTATGAACACAAACATTTACAAATAACATTCAATGTACAATGGTTTAATGATGTAAGAATAAGAATAAGAAGAAGACGAAGAAGAAGAAGAAGAAGAATAAGACGAAGAGAGAGAGGAAGAGCGTAAAAGGGAAAATGGTTTGAAAGAGTTACCGATGTACATAGATGATTGGCTTACATTAGAGCTAACCAATTAGGCAAATATAAAACTGTAATGAAATATTCACTGATATCTAACATTCAACAGATAGATATTCAGCAAACAGTTTACTTAATAAGAACTTTCATTATGATGAGTGATTGCGATTACCATGAATTGTTCGTAGTTCACAGTGTAAACGTGTCCGTTCACTTACCACAAACATTCTTATTTATTCATGCGTAATCATCTACAGTTAAGTGATTGGAGGAACATCAGATATGTGAAGCAACTTTGCAAACATATTAGTGCAAGGAGATGCCTCGAAGAGAGAAGTTGCAACATTCTGGTTGGTGATGTTATCAGGCTTTTGTAAGTTAAAGCTAATTAGAATAACTGAAGTTCCGAGAATGTTGACTGGAACTTCAAATACACACACTGTGATAAAACGTATTTCACTGTTCAACTTCACTTAACACTTTTCTGTAACGTCTGTCAACCGTTGCTTACTGATTGATTGACTGCTGGCTGACTGACTGCTGACTCACTGACATTTCTATGGACAATGGACATACAATGCATTAATCAGTAACAATTAGCTAAGATCTAACGATCAACTTTGCATGGAAACACTTGCTTCTTTCTTTATGCCAACTACATATTCTCAAATGATATGTGTCATTTCAGTTCACCGAAATAAAATACAACTAAACTACCCTCAATCATATAAACCATGTTACACTGACCCTAATCACACTGGATATTCGAAACATTTCTCATTATGATTATTATTATTAATAATATGACCATGATAAACATGATTTCAACTTACAACAACACACTCTTCCTCCAGTCATATGGTCAGTTGAATTGATGATCTTTATCGTAGCGTTTTCAATCAGTTCAGAATACAGATTGCACCATTTCGGTTTGATCTGTAAATAAGGAGAAGTTTGAAATGTAACGAATATCTGCAATTCATACATCAAATGGTTGATGGATGTGGCATTCCATCTAAAAATAATAATAATGCTGATGATAATAATAATAGTTTCAATTGGACACTTGACATTTCATTGAAACACTTCGTACAGTCGAAAATTGCAGACGTTTCTTATTCTCTACAACTAAGAATAACATTAATATTTTTTAATATCAGATGGGTTTTTGTGGAGATTGTAGTAATTTCAATGGTTAAGATCATGAGTCAGTTGAAGCTAGACCACCATGGAAAGCCTGGAAGCACTGGACGGCCGTTTCGTCCTATTGCGGGACACCTCAGCAGTGCGCATCCACGACCTCGTGGATTAGTTGAAGTTAGACATTAACACCGTTGGACGACGGCTCAGTGGTCTAGTGGTTGAGTGCTCGGGCGCGAACCCGGAGGTCCTGAGTTCGAGACTCGCAGAGCGCGAGGTCGTGGATGCGCACTGCTGAGGAGTCCCGCAATAGGACGAAACGGACGTCCAGTGCTTCAAGGCTTTCCATGGTGGTCTAGCTTCAACTGACTCATGATCTTAACCATTGAAATAATATCTTTGTTAAGATATCAGAATATGTTGATGCTGAGATGAATCGGTGATCATCAATTCAACTGGAAGTATGTATACAGTGATATATCAGTTAGACAATTACATATTTAGTGAAAATTTATGGTAAACTTACAATTTCATATGTGTATAGATTACATTGAGGGTGTGATCGGCATTCAGTAAGGCAGTCTGATTTCGTTCGGACTATCTTCAACCAGTAGTTTTGTGAGAAAATCTGCTCTGGCAGTCCCAATTTGACTATCCATTGTGAATAGTTGCAATGCATATTTGTATTACATTTCGGGCAGTGCTCACATGAGGATAACAATGTCGAATGATTTGTCACATTTGTTTGTGTGTGCAAACAATATGAAAGATGAATTGAAATGTATACAGTGATCAAGAATGAATATTGAATCATTTGATGTAACTTGAAATGTATAAGAAATGGTGTATTGTTCGACAATAACAACAACTACTACTACTGCTGCTGTTCGGCTGCTGCTGCTGTTTATATAGTGGAGATGAATCAATTGATTGGTGGAATTTCCCATATGCACAAATTGACCAATTGGGTGGTTGCTCATTTCAAATGAATAATTTCTGACCAGTTGGATGAATGCAAACTGTATTGGTCATTTATTTCATTATGAATAGTCATTATGGCTTGCACAGTGATTTTCGTCGAGTTTACATGCCCATGTTTTCGTCAATTCTATGTTGATGTTAAAACAATTGAGGATACTGTGTGATTTATTTCGTTAATTAAGTGTACTTACGATTCCATATTGATTTGCTCATAACTGATGTTTGTGCGTGATTTAGTGTTGCACTCTCGTTAAACATTATTGCCTTAAACCGACTTACTTATGTTCTTCTCGAATATCTCAATGCAGTGACCATAACTGCTTCCTACATCACAACCAATAACAATTCAATATTGATCATGTGATTCTTTTCAACCGAGATCATTGTGTTTATCATCTAATGAACTCATCACTGTAGGTCTGGTCTAATCTCACAGAAACGGTGGCAACATTACTTAAATAGAATGAGTTATCCATGAGAATTAATCAACTGCCTTAACTGTTTCTTTTCACTTTGAATTTCAACAGTGGAGCATGTGATTTTCTCAACAGAATGCGTTGGTTTAATACAGTACTACTGTGCTTGATAAGTTTCCAAACAAATTAATCAGTTCTCTGATGTTGTATAAATGAAGCGAAAATTTCACGTGTAGATTAGAGACAGTGAATATAAGACATGGGAGTGTGTGTGAATCAGCCGACCTCCTTTCAAAATGTTTATTACATATTCCGTCACCAATCGTTTCTCAATAAACCGACCATGACAATCTCCTATCGATTCCTAGTGACATCAAATAGTGTTCCACCTTCAAATTGACTACATCAATGAAATCACAGCAGTAATCGTGACTCAGTAGACTGGCTTACGATGTTTATGACCTTTATTACGAAGGGAGTGTAGTTTCATCTGATATATGTATGATACTACGAACATATACAGACCTAGATTATAAGTCCTAAATAGGGTTGACTGTCAAGTCATAGAGCCTGTGACAATTTACCAACGGAAATATTCCTATGCCAGCATCAACATTTTTCAATGTAGAATGCACACATCGATTTCGAATCAGTTTACTGATGATTTGCAGAAACGTTACAATCTCCAATCTGTCATTCGTGGTTATAGTTTCATCATGATAGACAAAAAACGGAATAAATGAAATATGTGTGGTCGGTTAACTGTGTCCAACTACATTTTCTACCGCATTGTTCAGGGTGATATTCAATGTTGGAACAGAACAACTGTATTTTTTCTTGTGTTGACTTTCCACCTATCATACGATGCAACAGACTCTGAATGAAGCAACGATTGTCGCACAATCTTACTATGATGAAAGATGTTTTGGCTGGAGATATGGTTGACTTTCAGCAAACAAACGATAACTCGTCTCGAATTCTTTCCACAAGTGTGAAACGAGATCAGTTAGAATGTTTAACTTCAAACACTTTACTAACTTGTGCAACACAGCTAACTCACAACCACATTTCACTGTTTCTCTCACTCAGAATCTATTCACATTTGACAACAGTCGATCGTTTGAAGCTGCTTTACACAACAGAACATTTTAAACAAACATGCGATGAAATTAAAAGTCCGTTTACAAACGAGAGACTTTCTCATCTCTACCACTACCTTGACTTTTGCCTACAATGGTTATTTTGATCATCATCATTATGTAAGTAAACAACTGCATCCATTCATGTAATGGAATATGTACTCTAGCTAACCTTTGATTATTATTATTGCTGTATTTGTTGTTGTTGTTGTTTGGTGAACGCCTTCACACAAACATGAACTTCTTCTTCCCATAAAACTAAATTGCACATTCGACATCTGCTTTCGTCATATTGTGGTTCCCACATCCTTCCCTTATATAAACATGTTTATTGTTATTGTAGTAAATAGGGCATTTTATTCCCATCATCATCATCATCTTATTCTATTCAAACTATAATTCAGAGCTTGTTTGTTTGTTATTCACTCACAGTTCATTTACAATAACAACCTGTGAAATTCAATCAACAACATGGTCTCGCATTCACTTTACAATACGAGATTAGATTCCTTCACCGTTCTCGTTACTTTCTCGTGTTCATCATTGCCTGATTTCCACATTCTCATCAATGAATGCAAGTGTACACTTTCACAGTTGCCTCAATCACTACTTATAAGTACAACACAGAACAATATCATGGGCTATTCTTATTAGGACGTCAATGAACTGGTATGATGATAATTATCTTCAATCATCAATCATATATGTACACCATGATTTTATGGAATCGACAGTTGACATTACTGACTATCGGATGATGAATAATTCACTGAATGAATTGTTCATGTGATTGCAGTGCACGATGAATTCACAAACTGATTCTTCGATTGACTTTGTTTTGTGTAAAGCCAATAGAACAACAGGTATTCTCTCTGCCCGTTCAATGACTAATTCGTGTATTATCCACTTCAATAATACATATTGGTTTACATGCTATGTGTGTTCTGCTAGCTTAATCTCCTTCTTCTCTAACTACTAATAATGATTACTTGGATCAACTGTGATGAGCTGGTTGAATACTCATTATAAATGAATGAATCAAATGGATGTGTTCAGTGGATGGATGTGGTTGAGAATATTCTATAAAAATTCAGATATCAGTATGTCTGCATACAACAAAGTTATGGGTAACCAAACAGACTACTCAATACTGATAAGTAGTAGTGTAGAGTAATATACAAAACGCTAGTCAAACTACTCGAATGAACAGAATACGATGAACCTAACAGAACACATGTCAATTGCAAATATGATCAATTCAATCTAATGATTAGTAAAATGCCTTTCCATAATCAATGAAGTTGATGTACAGTGACGAGTTCCACTCAACTGATTGTTCGACGATGATCCGTTGTGTCGCAATTTGGTCTGTGCACGACCGATCGCTATGGAATCCAGCTTGTTGATCTCGAAGTTTGGCGTCTACTGCGTCTTTCATCCGGTTCAGCAACACTCTGTTAAAGTCTTTCACTGATACTCACTGCGGTGTAATGCCTCTGTAGTTTACACATTCGCTCAGATCTCCTTTCTTTGGAATCTTGACGAGGTGTCCTTCTTTCCAGGCCATCCAGGCCTTCTTTGTTTTTGACCGGTCTCTCTGGTTAACTGTATTTCCCTGATAGTTTCTTCGTTGTATCGTAAAGCTGTTTCATATTTCCTTCTCTAGCAGCTTTTTCCACCGTCGTTGCTAGTTCTTCCACGTATTTCTTCTTATCTACTCCAATGCTCTTCTTCACTTGCTTGTTTGCTTCTATGTATTCAGCTTGTGTTTGGACTTTCTCTGCTCGTGTTCGGCTGTTGTTAATTGTTGTCTTCTTGTTCTTTCCCTCTTTGATCCTGTCCAGTGTTTCTATAGAGATCCATTCCGTATGATGATGCTACTTGAGGCTATGAACCGCTTGACACTTTGAAGTTAATGCTTCCACGATACCTTTCCAGTTGTCCTCCATAGTAGTTTCTTCTTCCTTTAGTAGATCCTGTAAGGCTTGGAACCTATTGTTGAGAGCTATCTTGAATTCATTGAGTTTGTGAGTATCTCGAAGGAAGAGTGTATTGAACTTTTGTAGTGCAGTTTGTCCACTTGTCCAGTTCTTCTTTAGCTTCAGTTTCAAATTGACCACAACTAGGTGGTGTGGTGATCTGAAGCTATGTCACCAGCTCTCCTGATTCTCACATCTTCCATTGTCCTTCGGAACTCTTTATTGATGCAAATATGATCTATCTGGTTCTCTGTGGTGTGGTGCGGTCAGATCCATGTAGCTTTGTGTATACGTTTGTGTGGAAATATTGTTCCGCCTATGACCCATTTGTTGAATGCACACACATTTGCAAATCTTTCCCCATTTTCGGTTATCTCTCCAAGTCTATGTCGTCCAGTGATCTCCCATCAGAATGGTCAGGTCCTTTCTTGAGCACTTCTCTATGATTGATTGCAGCCTCTCATAGAACTGAGCTTTAATGTCGTCGTTGCTATCATTGGTGGGTGCATAACACTGTATAATATTGGCTGATTCCCAGTACTGCCAAGTTATATCTCCTCATTTCCGATACTATTTGACTGGTCTTCCCAGTCTCTCACTTTGTCCAGACATTCCATGTACCTGTAAAAAATGTTGTTCTGGTTGATAGAAGTGGCATCGGCCTCGTGGCTTCCGAAAGAACTCGGCTTTCACTATGAGGCGTCATAGTTCTTATAAATGAGGAGCTTCTAACTCCCAGGGCAGAGTTTAAATGCTTTGAATTAATTTCTCTGGTTAGCGTTTGTCTAGCGAGTTAGATTTCTACTGAATGGGATCGCTAACCACATGCTCAACCCTCGTCCTCTACCCTGATTGGGACTGGTAGTAACTCTAGAAGAGCTGCAGGCGGAGTTGTTTTGTCGTATACATCGATCAATATACAGTAATCGGTAAATCGGTAAATATACGGACGATTCTACCCATTTGTACGTTTCTACAAACCTACTCCTACTACATTCAATGTCGACATTTCATTATTTTAATGCAATTCACTAGAATACACTGACTGACCATTCACTACTACAGTCTCTTGAATAAATAAATATTTCAATGTACAAAGTTATATTTTACGCTTTAGATCAGTAAATCAGTTTGACGCGCCCAATCGAACAATTGTCAGCGTCAAACTAACTAACATCCAACAACTGATTGAAGTATTTCCACTTCAAAATAATCATCTCGAATCGTTCAGTTTCAGTGAGCTTGCCAAACAATCTTCATTTGAACACGCTCTCGATGGGAGTTTTGTCAGTTGAACATACTATACTTTATAAAACTGTCAGCGAATTCCAATCCACTTACAAATTTGACGACACCACAACATCAATGCACACAGTACGGTACCCCAGTGATTCGTATATTCTATTATAACACTACTGAAATGGTTGTCATGAAAGTTGACAGACGCATATGTAATGCATAATTGATATTCACTATGTCAAATATAATGTGTTTGTTATTTAATATTCAATCTACTGATATCGGTGTTCATTTCATGTTATTTGTGATGAGTAGTCTAATCAGTGATTAGAAATGATAATTCCAGTGGTTACTTCAATTCAGATTCACTCACATAGTTTGCATTTCATACTCTTCGAATAATGATTGCAGTCACAATCGTTTATGAATTGTGTATGAATAACATGAAAGTGACTGAGATATGGACAACAGTTGTGTGTGGACACGTGGCACAAATCAGCAATGTCAATTATGTAGTAGACTTGAGATACCTGAAATTGAAACGATGAACATCATGGAACCGTCGCGCTTAACCGTTTCTCGACATAGTAAGAATGATCGATCGACTGGAATAGACTTCAGCGATCATCCACCAAATGTGCAAATCGATCATTCAATCCTATCCTTCCTTTCACATCAATGATGATATGCTACAAACAATTGTGATGAATTTGATCAGTCCCAATATGTAAACAGTAAGCTAACACTGAACAACTTGTAATCAGTGATTACATATATTTGAAATTAGACCACAATCTGCATCGATCGGAATATCATTGTGAAGTGTTGATTCATTTACAGAGATTCCCCATTCCATCTTCATCTCTACTATTATTGATTTCAGAGCAAACACACTTCTTTCCTACTTTGCTTCATCCATCTCTCTATATTTGCAAAATATGTGGACTGTGATATCGACTTCGCAAACTTCATCAATTCATCATCACTGTACTCAGTCTATTTTCGATAGGATTTTGACAATGATCTGCTCATCATCATTGCATGGTATTTATTGAAATACGCATACTGAATGTACACTGTACTGTACACTGTACAGTTGTGCCTGATCTGTAGTATAAATCTTTGCGACTTTTGTTTAATAAGTCTATGGTTCATGTACTGTGGTGCGCGTTTCAATTCTCAGTGTGCTAACTAGAAATCGTAACCTACTGTTGAGCAGATGTAGTTTACATCGCTCATCAGCACGACACATCCTTGATTGACATTTGTACATTAGTCTATTTGGAAGAAATTTCACCACGAAGTGTTAAGTTGTATAAATAAATATTTATCAGTGTTGCAGACGTGAACAAAGTGGACAGAAGTAAGGCGAGATTGGCAAGCTGGCGATCTGGTCTTGATCATTTGAGATACTCATGTGCGACATATCTGACCTAAAGGTCTAGTGGTAAGTGTTGAAACAGAAGAAGATGGTCTCGTCGGACAAGCGAAGATCAGAACATCGAAATGTATAATCACTAGAGACACGTAGAATTTGCTTATTCGAACGAGCAGACGATTGAGCATTAAGGTGTAGAAAGACTTTCCAGAGTGACTTTGGACAGAGCAAATTGTATCATTGTCATCTGTGAACGTCTTCACGCTAAATATTTAATCAGTGATAGTAGAGAAGGACATGCTGTAATTGGTGGTCGGTATGAAGCTTGTTTTTGGTAGTTCGTACTCGCTTCTCCTCCACTCTTTTGCGTATCATTTTATGCTACTTATTTACATTGAGTAAATCGTTGTATTGCCAGCAATTTTCGCACCCATGTTGTAACACAAGTAGTCGTGTAACATTCTGAAATGTTTACTTATAATTATAAGGTGTGTTTTATTTATCATTGTAATTACTTTACCTCAATCACTGTAGCAGTTATCCACACTTTTGTGTACTGTTAAACGCAACAGTTTCCACATTGTGTTGCTCTTGGTTCGGGTTCTGCATGTTGATAAAATGTTACCAAGTTTAGACACAACTACCAGCTGTCTTTTGCTCTATCTTATGTTGTAATTCTTCTTTGTGTTACTGTTGCAGGAAGCCTCTTTTTGTTTCATACAAAAGGACACGTCAAACGCTACAGACACCTCACACGTTGAGGTTTGTAACTAATTTTCGTTTATTATTCAATATAGGACGGTAATTCTAGACAATTGGTTGTTATGTGAAATTCAGGTTTGCGCGTATCTCGATTGGCTGACATGGACGCTTCGATAGACCTAACACGAAGTAAACAATCTTCTCATTCGAACTTCGATGAACTGATAAACACGAGATTCAAACTGTTTACTGATTCATATGTTAGTTAATGAAATTAATGTATTAATTCCCTGATAACAAGTGAACGGAATAATTCCGATGATGATGATCGGTTTCCTAACATGTTCTAGTAAGTTCGGTAGTTTGAATGTTCCGTTTCAACAAATCAGTCAACTGGTGTCATTTACTAAGAGAATCGCATCGGTCAACCTACTCGTGCCATAGTCAACTACTATTTCGTCAGTTTCTCTTCACATTATTCACACATGTATCAATGTTATCCGTGAAAGAAAACACAACCCAATCATCATCATCTAATCAATTACTACTATTCATACGATTGTCTTTTCGTCTATTCACTGATTAATTTCAAAGAACAACACATGGTAAACATTAAATGAATAGTTTATTTACATTTAGTTACAGAATGTCTGACATGGTGAAGTACAGCACAGTACATTACATCACAGTACAGTAAAATTCATTACAATACAATAGTCAGTAGACGCATGAACACGAACATATACAAATTACATTGAATGTACAATGGTTTAACGATGAAAGAATAAGAATAAGAAGAAGACGAAGAAGAAGAAGAAGAAGAATAAGACGAAGAGAGAGAGGAAGAGCGTAAAAGGGAAAATGGTTTGAAAGAGTTACCGATGTACATAGATGATTGGCTTACATTAGAGCTAACCAATTAGGCAAATATAAAACTGTAATGAAATATTCACTGATATCTAACATTCAACAGATAGATATTCAGCAAACAGTTTACTTAATAAGAACTTTCATTATGATGAGTGATTGCGATTACCATGAATTGTTCGTAGTTCACAGTGTAAACGTGTCCGTTCACTTACCACAAACATTCTTATTTATTCATGCGTAATCATCTACAGTTAAGTGATTGGAGGAACATCAGATATGTGAAGCAACTTTGCAAACATATTAGTGCAAGGAGATGCCTCGAAGAGAGAAGTTGCAACATTCTGGTTGGTGATGTTATCAGGCTTTTGTAAGTTAAAGCTAATTAGAATAACTGAAGTTCCGAGAATGTTGACTGGAACTTCAAATACACACACTGTGATAAAACGTATTTCACTGTTCAACTTCACTTAACACTTTTCTGTAACGTCTGTCAACCGTTGCTTACTGATTGATTGACTGCTGGCTGACTGACTGCTGACTCACTGACATTTCTATGGACAATGGACATACAATGCATTAATCAGTAACAATTAGCTAAGATCTAACGATCAACTTTGCATGGAAACACTTGCTTCTTTCTTTATGCAAACTACATATTCTCAAATGATATGTGTCATTTCAGTTCACCGAAATAAAATACAACTAAACTACCCTCAATCATATAAACCATGTTACACTGACCCTAATCACACTGGATATTCGAAACATTTCTCATTATGATTATGATTATTAATAATATGACCATGATAAACATGATTTCAACTTACAACAACACACTCTTCCTCCAGTCATATGGTCAGTTGAATTGATGATCTTTATCGTAGCGTTTTCAATCAGTTCAGAATACAGATTGCACCATTTCGGTTTGATCTGTAAATAAGGAGAAGTTTGAAATGTAACGAATATCTGCAATTCATACATCAAATGGTTGATGGATGTGGCATTCCATCTAAAAATAATAATAATGCTGATGATAATAATAATAGTTTCAATTGGACACTTGACATTTCATTGAAACACTTCGTACAGTCGAAAATTGCAGACGTTTCTTATTCTCTACAACTAAGAATAACATTAATATTTTTTAATATCAGATGGGTTTTTGTGGAGATTGTAGTAATTTCAATGGTTAAGATCATGAGTCAGTTGAAGCTAGACCACCATGGAAAGCCTGGAAGCACTGGGCGGCCGTTTCGTCCTATTGCGGGACACCTCAGCAGTGCGCATCCACGACCTCGTGGATTAGTTGAAGTTAGACATTAACACCGTTGGACGACGGCTCAGTGGTCTAGTGGTTGAGTGCTCGGGCGCGAACCCGGAGGTCCTGAGTTCGAGACTCGCAGAGCGCGAGGTCGTGGATGCGCACTGCTGAGGAGTCCCGCAATAGGACGAAACGGACGTCCAGTGCTTCAAGGCTTTCCATGGTGGTCTAGCTTCAACTGACTCATGATCTTAACCATTGAAATAATATCTTTGTTAAGATATCAGAATATGTTGATGTTGAGATGAATCGGTGATCATCA
Organism: Schistosoma mattheei; assembly: GCA_944470405.2. Classification (NCBI taxonomy): domain Eukaryota; kingdom Metazoa; phylum Platyhelminthes; class Trematoda; order Strigeidida; family Schistosomatidae; genus Schistosoma; species Schistosoma mattheei. The sequence goes on along the minus strand of OX103948.1, from coordinate 940,418 downwards.
ATTCAACTGGAAGTATGTATACAGTGATATATCAGTTAGACAATTACATATTTAGTGAAAATTTATGGTAAACTTACAATTTCATATGTGTATAGATTACATTGAGGGTGTGATCGGCATTCAGTAAGGCAGTCTGATTTCGTTCGGACTATCTTCAACCAGTAGTTTTGTGAGAAAATCTGCTCTGGCAGTCCCAATTTGACTATCCATTGTGAATAGTTGCAATGCATATTTGTATTACATTTCGGGCAGTGCTCACATGAGGATAACAATGTCGAATGATTTGTCACATTTGTTTGTGTGTGCAAACAATATGAAAGATGAATTGAAATGTATACAGTGATCAAGAATGAATATTGAAGCATTTGATGTATTTTGAAATGTATAAGTAATGGTGTATTGTTCGACAATAACAACAACTACTACTACTGCTGCTGTTCCTTTTGCTGGCTGCTGCTGCTGTTTATATAGTGGAGATGTATCAATTGATTGGTGGAATTTCCCATATGCACAAATTGACCAATTGGGTGGTTGCTCATTTCAAATGAATAATTTCTGACCAGTTGGATTAATGCAAACTGTATTGGTCATTTATTTCATTATGAATAGTCATTATGGCTTGCACAGTGATTTTCGTCGAGTTTACATGCCCATGGTTTCGTCAATTCTATGTTGATGTTAAAACAATTGAGGATACTGTGTGATTTATTTCGTTAATTAAGTGTACTTACGATTTCATATTGATTTGCTCATAACTGATGTTTGTGCGTGATTTAGTGTTGCACTCTCGTTAAACATTATTGCCTTAAACCGACTTACTTATGTTCTTCTCGAATATCTCAATGCAGTGACCATAACTGCTTCCTACATCACTTCCAATAACAATTCAATATTGATCATGTGATTCTTTTCAACCGAGATCATTGTGTTTATCATCTAATGAACTCATCACTGTAGGTCTTGTCTAACTCACAGAAACGGTGGCAACATTACTTAAATAGAATGATTTATCCATGAGAATTAATCAACTGCCTTAACTGTTTCTTTTCACTTTGAATTTCAACAGTGGAGCATGTGATTTTCTCAACAGAATGCGTTGGTTTAATACAGTACTACTGTGCTTGATAAGTTTCCAAACAAATTAATCAGTTCTCTGATGTTGTATAAATGAAGCGAAAATTTCACGTGTAGATTAGAGACAGTGAATATAAGACATGGGAGTGTGTGTGAATCAGCCGACCTCCTTTCAAAATGTTTATTACATATTCCGTCACCAATCGTTTGTCAATAAACCGACCATGACAATCTCCTATCGATTCCTAGTGACATCAAATAGTGTTCCACCTTCAAATTGACTACATCAATGAAATCACAGTATTATCGTGACTCAGTAGACTGGCTTACGATGTTTATGACCTTTATTACGAAGGGAGTGTAGTTTCATTTGATCTATGTATGATACTACGAACATATACAGACCTAGATTATAAGTCCTAAATAGGGTTGACTGTCAAGTCATAGAGCCTGTGACAATTTACCAACGGAAATATTCCTATGCCAGCATCAACAATTTTCAATGTAGAATGCACACATCGATTTCGAATAAGTTTACTGATGATTTGCAGAAACGTGACAATCTTCAATCTGTCATTCGTGGTTACAGTTTCATCATGATAGACAAAAAACGGAATAAATGAAATATGTGTGGTCGGTTAACTGTGTCCAACTACATTTTCTTCCGCATTGCTCAGGGTGATGTTCAATGTTGGAAGAGAACAACTGTATTTTTTCTTGTATTGACTTTTCACCTATCATACGATACAACAGACCGTGAATGAAACAATCATTGTCGCACAATCTTACCTTGATGAAAGATGTTTTTGCTGGAGATATGGTTGACTTTCATCAAACAAACGATAACTCGTGTCGAATTCTTTCCACAAGTATGAAACGAGATCAGTTAGAATGTTTAACTTCAAACACTTTGCTAACTTCTGCAATACAGTCAACTCACAACCATATTTCACTGTTTCTTTCACTCAGAATCTATTCACGTTTGACAACAGTCGATCGTTTGAAGCTGCTTTACACAACAGAACATTTAATCAACATGGAATGAAATTAAAAGTCTGTTTACAAATGAGAGACTTTCCCATCTCTACCACTACCTTGACTTTGACCTACAATAGTTATTTTGATCATTATCATTATGTAAGTAAACAACTGCATCCATTCATGTAATGGAATATGTACTCTAGCTAACCTTTTATTATTATTATTGCTGTATTTGTTGTTGTTGTTGTTTGGTGAACGCTTTCACACAAACATGAACTTCTTCTTCCCATAACACTAAATTGCATATTCGACATCTGCTTTCGTCATATTGTGGTTCCCACATCCTTCCATTATATAAACATGTTTATTGTTATTGTAGTAAATAGGGCATTTTATTCCCAGCATCATCATCATCTTATTCTATTCAAACTATAATTCAGAGTTTGTTTGTTAGTTTATTCACTCACAGTTCATTTACTATAACACCCTGTCAAATTGAAACAACAACATGGTCTCGCATTCACTTTACAATACACGATTAGCTTTCTTCACCGTTCTCGTTACGTTCTCGTGTTCATCATTGCCTGATTTCCACATTCTCATCACTGAATGCAACTGTACAATTTCACAGTTGCCTGAATCACTACTTATAAGTACAACACAGAACAATATCGTGGGCTATTCTTATTAGGACGTCAATGAGCTGGTATGGTGATAAGTGATCTTCAATCATCAATCATCTATGTACGCCATGATTTTATGGAATCGACTGTCGACATTACTGACTATCGGATAATGAATGATGCACTGGATGAATTATTCATGTGATTGCAGTGCACGATGAATTCACAAACTGATTCTTCGATTGACTTTGTCTCGTGTAAAGCCAGTAGAACAACAGGTATTCTCTCTGCCCGTTCAATCACTAATACGTGTATTATCCACTTCAATAATACATATTGCTTTAAATGCTATGTGTGTTCTGCTAGCTTAATCTCCTTCTTCTCTAACTACTAATAATGATTACTTGGATCAACTGTGATGAGCTGGCTGAAAATCATTATAAATGAATGAATCAAATGGATGTGTTCAATGGATGGATGTGGTTGAGAATATTCTATAACAAATCAGATATCAGTATGTCTGCATTCAATAAAGTTATGGGTAACCAAACAGACTACTCAATACTGATAAGTAGTAGTGCCGAGTAATATACAAAACGCTAGTCAAACTACTCGAATGAACAGAATACGATGAACCTAACAGAACACATGTCAATTGCAAATATGATCAATTCAATCTAATGATTAGTAAAATGCCTTTCCATAATCAATGAAGTTGATGTACAGTGACGAGTTCCACTCAACTGATTGTTCGACGATGATCCGTTGTGTCGCAATTTGGTCTGTGCACGACCGATCGCTATGGAATCCAGCTTGTTGATCTCGAAGTTTGGCGTCTACTGCGTCTTTCATCCGGTTCAGCAACACTCTGTTAAAGTCTTTCACTGATACTCACTGCGGTGTAATGCCTCTGTAGTTTACACATTCGCTCAGATCTCCTTTCTTTGGAATCTTGACGAGGTGTCCTTCTTTCCAGGCCATCCAGGCCTTCTTTGTTTTTGACCGGTCTCTCTGGTTAACTGTATTTCCCTGATAGTTTCTTCGTTGTATCGTAAAGCTGTTTCATATTTCCTTCTCTAGCAGCTTTTTCCACCGTCGTTGCTAGTTCTTCCACGTATTTCTTCTTATCTACTCCAATGCTCTTCTTCACTTGCTTGTTTGCTTCTATGTATTCAGCTTGTGTTTGGACTTTCTCTGCTCGTGTTCGGCTGTTGTTAATTGTTGTCTTCTTGTTCTTTCCCTCTTTGATCCTGTCCAGTGTTTCTATAGAGATCCATTCCGTATGATGATGCTACTTGAGGCTATGAACCGCTTGACACTTTGAAGTTAATGCTTCCACGATACCTTTCCAGTTGTCCTCCATAGTAGTTTCTTCTTCCTTTAGTAGATCCTGTAAGGCTTGGAACCTATTGTTGAGAGCTATCTTGAATTCATTGAGTTTGTGAGTATCTCGAAGGAAGAGTGTATTGAACTTTTGTAGTGCAGTTTGTCCACTTGTCCAGTTCTTCTTTAGCTTCAGTTTCAAATTGACCACAACTAGGTGGTGTGGTGATCTGAAGCTATGTCACCAGCTCTCCTGATTCTCACATCTTCCATTGTCCTTCGGAACTCTTTATTGATGCAAATATGATCTATCTGGTTCTCTGTGGTGTGGTGCGGTCAGATCCATGTAGCTTTGTGTATACGTTTGTGTGGAAATATTGTTCCGCCTATGACCCATTTGTTGAATGCACACACATTTGCAAATCTTTCCCCATTTTCGGTTATCTCTCCAAGTCTATGTCGTCCAGTGATCTCCCATCAGAATGGTCAGGTCCTTTCTTGAGCACTTCTCTATGATTGATTGCAGCCTCTCATAGAACTGAGCTTTAATGTCGTCGTTGCTATCATTGGTGGGTGCATAACACTGTATAATATTGGCTGATTCCCAGTACTGCCAAGTTATATCTCCTCATTTCCGATACTATTTGACTGGTCTTCCCAGTCTCTCACTTTGTCCAGACATTCCATGTACCTGTAAAAAATGTTGTTCTGGTTGATAGAAGTGGCATCGGCCTCGTGGCTTCCGAAAGAACTCGGCTTTCACTATGAGGCGTCATAGTTCTTATAAATGAGGAGCTTCTAACTCCCAGGGCAGAGTTTAAATGCTTTGAATTAATTTCTCTGGTTAGCGTTTGTCTAGCGAGTTAGATTTCTACTGAATGGGATCGCTAACCACATGCTCAACCCTCGTCCTCTACCCTGATTGGGACTGGTAGTAACTCTAGAAGAGCTGCAGGCGGAGTTGTTTTGTCGTATACATCGATCAATATACAGTAATCGGTAAATCGGTAAATATACGGACGATTCTACCCATTTGTACGTTTCTACAAACCTACTCCTACTACATTCAATGTCGACATTTCATTATTTTAATGCAATTCACTAGAATACACTGACTGACCATTCACTACTACAGTCTCTTGAATAAATAAATATTTCAATGTACAAAGTTATATTTTACGCTTTAGATCAGTAAATCAGTTTGACGCGCCCAATCGAACAATTGTCAGCGTCAAACTAACTAACATCCAACAACTGATTGAAGTATTTCCACTTCAAAATAATCATCTCGAATCGTTCAGTTTCAGTGAGCTTGCCAAACAATCTTCATTTGAACACGCTCTCGATGGGAGTTTTGTCAGTTGAACATACTATACTTTATAAAACTGTCAGCGAATTCCAATCCACTTACAAATTTGACGACACCACAACATCAATGCACACAGTACGGTACCCCAGTGATTCGTATATTCTATTATAACACTACTGAAATGGTTGTCATGAAAGTTGACAGACGCATATGTAATGCATAATTGATATTCACTATGTCAAATATAATGTGTTTGTTATTTAATATTCAATCTACTGATATCGGTGTTCATTTCATGTTATTTGTGATGAGTAGTCTAATCAGTGATTAGAAATGATAATTCCAGTGGTTACTTCAATTCAGATTCACTCACATAGTTTGCATTTCATACTCTTCGAATAATGATTGCAGTCACAATCGTTTATGAATTGTGTATGAATAACATGAAAGTGACTGAGATATGGACAACAGTTGTGTGTGGACACGTGGCACAAATCAGCAATGTCAATTATGTAGTAGACTTGAGATACCTGAAATTGAAACGATGAACATCATGGAACCGTCGCGCTTAACCGTTTCTCGACATAGTAAGAATGATCGATCGACTGGAATAGACTTCAGCGATCATCCACCAAATGTGCAAATCGATCATTCAATCCTATCCTTCCTTTCACATCAATGATGATATGCTACAAACAATTGTGATGAATTTGATCAGTCCCAATATGTAAACAGTAAGCTAACACTGAACAACTTGTAATCAGTGATTACATATATTTGAAATTAGACCACAATCTGCATCGATCGGAATATCATTGTGAAGTGTTGATTCATTTACAGAGATTCCCCATCCCATCTTCATCTCTACTATTATTGATTTCAGAGCAAACACACTTCTTTCCTACTTTCCTTCATCCATCTCTCGCTTTTCGGAAAATATGTGGACAGTGATATCGACTTCGCAAACTTCATCAATTCATCATCAATGTGTTCAGTCTAGTTTCGATATGATTTTGACAATGATCTGCTCATCATCATTGCATGGTATTTATTGAAATAGGCGTACTGAATGTACACTGTACTGTACACTGTACAGTTGTGCTTGATCTGTAGTATAAATCTTTGCGACTTTTGTTTAATAAGTCTATAGTTCATGTATTGTTGTGCGCGTTTCAATTCTCAGTGTGCTAACTAGAAATCGTAACCTACTGTTGAGCAGATGTAGTTTACATCGCTCATCAGCACAACACATCCTTGATTGACATTTGTAAATGAGTCTATTTGGAGCAAATTTCACCACGAAGTGTTAAGTTGGATAAAGAAATATTTATCAGTGTTGCAGACGTGAACAAAGTGGACACAAGTAAGGCGAGATTCGCAAGCTGGCGATCTGGTCTCGATCATTGGAGATACTTATGTGCGACATATCTGGCTTAAAGGTCTAGTGGTAAGTGTTAAACCAGAAGAAGATGGTCTCGTCGGACAAGCGAAGATCAGAACATCGAAATGTATAATCACTAGAGACACGTAGAATTTGCTTATTCGAACGAGCAGACGATTGAGCATTATGGTGTAGAAAGACTTTCCTGAGTGACTTTGGATAGAGCGAATTGTACCATTGTCATCTGTGAATGTCTTCACGCTAAATATTTAATCAGTGATAGTAGGGAAGGACATGCTGTCATTGGTGGTCGGTATTAAGCTTGTTTCACATAGTTCTTACTCGCTTCTCCTCCACTCTTTTGCGTATCATTTTATGCTACTTATTTACATTCAGTAAATCGTTGTATTGCCAGCAATTTTCGCACCCATGTTGTAACACAAGTAGTCGTGTAACATTCTGAAATGTTTACTTATAATTATAAGGTGTGTTTTATTTATCATTGTAATTACTTTACCTCAATCACTGTAGCAGTTGTCCACACTTTTGTGCATTGTTGAACGCAACAGTTTCCACATTGTGTTGCTCTTGGTTCGGGTTTTGCATGTTGATAAACTGTTACCAAGTTCAGACACAACTACCAGCTGTCTTTTGCTCTATCTTATGTTGTAATTCTTCTTTGTGTTACTGTTGCAGGAAGCCTCTTTTTGTTTCATACAAAAGGACGCGTTAAACGCTACAGACACCTCACAAGTTGAGGTTTGTAAGTAATTTTCGTTTATTATTCAATATAGGACGGTTATTCTAGACAATTGGTTGTTATGTGAAATTCAGTTTTGCGCGTATCTCGATTGGCTGACATGGACGCTTCAATAGACCTAACACGAAGTAAATAATCTTCTTATTCGAACTTCGATGAACTGATAAACACGAGATTCAAACTGTTTACTGCTTCATATGTTAGTTAATGAAATTAATGTATTAATTCCCTTATAACAAGTGAACGGAATAATTCCGATGATGATGATCGGTTTCCTAACATGTTCTAGTAAGTTCGGTAGTTTGAATGTTCCGTTTCAACAAATCAGTCAACTGGTGTCATTTACTAAGAGAATCGCATCGGTCAACCTACTCGTGCCATAGTCAACTACAATTTCGTCAGTTTCTCTTCACATTATTCACACATGTATCAATGTTATCCGTGAAAGAAAACACAACCCAATCATCATCATCTAATCAATTACTACTATTCATACGATTGTCTTTTCGTCTATTCACTGATTAATTTCAAAGAACAACACATGGTAAACAACAAATGAATAGTTTATTTACATTTAGTTACAGAATGTCTGACATGGTAAAGTACAGCACAGTACATTGCATAACAATACAGTACAATTCATTACAATACAATAGTCAGTAGACGTATGAACACAAACATTTACAAATAACATTCAATGTACAATGGTTTAATGATGTAAGAATAAGAATAAGAAGAAGACGAAGAAGAAGAAGAAGAAGAATAAGACGAAGAGAGAGAGGAAGAGCGTAAAAGGGAAAATGGTTTGAAAGAGTTACCGATGTACATAGATGATTGGCTTACATTAGAGCTAACCAATTAGGCAAATATAAAACTGTAATGAAATATTCACTGATATCTAACATTCAACAGATAGATATTCAGCAAACAGTTTACTTAATAAGAACTTTCATTATGATGAGTGATTGCGATTACCATGAATTGTTCGTAGTTCACAGTGTAAACGTGTCCGTTCACTTACCACAAACATTCTTATTTATTCATGCGTAATCATCTACAGTTAAGTGATTGGAGGAACATCAGATATGTGAAGCAACTTTGCAAACATATTAGTGCAAGGAGATGCCTCGAAGAGAGAAGTTGCAACATTCTGGTTGGTGATGTTATCAGGCTTTTGTAAGTTAAAGCTAATTAGAATAACTGAAGTTCCGAGAATGTTGACTGGAACTTCAAATACACACACTGTGATAAAACGTATTTCACTGTTCAACTTCACTTAACACTTTTCTGTAACGTCTGTCAACCGTTGCTTACTGATTGATTGACTGCTGGCTGACTGACTGCTGACTCACTGACATTTCTATGCACAATGGACATACAGTGCATTTATCAGTAACAATTAGCTAAGATCTACCGATCAACTTTGCATGGAAACACTTGCTTCTTTGTTTATGCCAACTACATATTCACAAATGATATGTGTCATTTCAGTTGACCGAAATAAAATACAACACAACTACCCTCAATAATACAAACCATGTTACACTGGCCCTAATTACACTGGATATTCGAAACATTCCTCATTATGATTATCATTATTATTAATATGACCATGATAAACATGTTTTCAACTTACAACAACACACTCTTCCTCCAGTCATATGCTCAGTTGAATTGATGATCTTTATCGTAGCGTTTTCAATCAGTCCAGAATACAGTTTGCACCATTTCGGTTTGAGCTGTAAATAAGGAGAAGTTTGAAATGTAACGAATATCTGCAATTCATACATCAAATGGTTGATGGATGTGGCATTCCATCTAAAAATAATAATAATGCTGATGATAATAATAATAGTTTCAATTGGACACTTGACATTTCATTGAAACACTTCGTACAGTCGAAAATTGCAGACGTTTCTTATTCTCTACAACTAAGAATAACATTAATATTTTTTAATATCAGATGGGTTTTTGTGGAGATTGTAGTAATTTCAATGGTTAAGATCATGAGTCAGTTGAAGCTAGACCACCATGGAAAGCCTGGAAGCACTGGACGGCCGTTTCGTCCTATTGCGGGACACCTCAGCAGTGCGCATCCACGACCTCGTGGATTAGTTGAAGTTAGACATTAACACCGTTGGACGACGGCTCAGTGGTCTAGTGGTTGAGTGCTCGGGCGCGAACCCGGAGGTCCTGAGTTCGAGACTCGCAGAGCGCGAGGTCGTGGATGCGCACTGCTGAGGAGTCCCGCAATAGGACGAAACGGACGTCCAGTGCTTCAAGGCTTTCCATGGTGGTCTAGCTTCAACTGACTCATGATCTTAACCATTGAAATAATATCTTTGTTAAGATATCAGAATATGTTGATGCTGAGATGAATCGGTGATCATCAATTCAACTGGAAGTATGTATACAGTGATATATCAGTTAGACAATTACATATTTAGTGAAAATTTATGGTAAACTTACAATTTCATATGTGTATAGATTACATTGAGGGTGTGATCGGCATTCAGTAAGGCAGTCTGATTTCGTTCGGACTATCTTCAACCAGTAGTTTTGTGAGAAAATCTGCTCTGGCAGTCCCAATTTGACTATCCATTGTGAATAGTTGCAATGCATATTTGTATTACATTTCGGGCAGTGCTCACATGAGGATAACAATGTCGAATGATTTGTCACATTTGTTTGTGTGTGCAAACAATATGAAAGATGAATTGAAATGTATACAGTGATCAAGAATGAATATTGAATCATTTGATGTAACTTGAAATGTATAAGAAATGGTGTATTGTTCGACAATAACAACAACTACTACTACTGCTGCTGTTCCTTTTGCTGGCTGCTGCTGCTGTTTATATAGTGGAGATGAATCAATTGATTGGTGGAATTTCCCATATGCACAAATTGACCAATTGGGTGGTTGCTCATTTCAAATGAATAATTTCTAACCAGTTGGATGAATGCAAACTGTATTGGTCATTTATTTCATTATGAATAGTCATTATGGCTTTCACGGTGAGTTTCGTCGAGTTTACATGCCCATGTTTTCGTCAATTCTATGTTGATGTTAAAACAATTGAGGATACTGTGTCATTTACTTCGTCAATTAAGTGTACTTACGATTCCATATTGATGTGCTCATAACTGATGTTTGTGCGTGATTCAATGTTGCACTCTCGTTAAACATTATTATCTTGAACCAACTTACTTATGTTCTTCTCCAATATCTCAATGCACTGACGATAACTGCTTCCTACATCACAACCAATAACAATTCAATATTGATCATGTGATTGTTTTCAACCGAGATCATTGTGTTTATCATCTAATGAGCTCGTCACTGTATGTCTGGTCTCATCTCATAGGAACGATGGCAACATTACTTAAATAGAATGAGTTATCCATGAGAATTAATCGACTGCCTTCACTGTTTCTTTTCACTTTGAATTTCAACAGTGGAGCATGTGATTTTCTCAACAGAATGTGTTGGTTTATTACAGTACTACTGTGCTTGATAAGTTTCCAAACAAATTAATCAGTTCTCTGATGTAGTATAAATGAAGCGAAAATTTCACGTTTAGATTAGAGACAGTGAATATAAGACATGGGAGTGTGTGTGAATCAGCCGACCTCCTTTGAAAATGTTCATTACATATTCCGTCACCAATCGTTTCTCAATAAACCGACCATGACAATTTCCTATCAATTCCTAGTGACATCAAATAGTGTTCCACCTGCAAATTGACTACATCAATGAAATCACAGCACGGATCGTGACTCAGTAGGCTGACTTACGATGTTTATGACTTTTATTACGAAGGCAGCGTAGTTTCAGCTGATATATGCATGTTACTACGAACATATACACACCTAAATTATAATTCATAAATAGGGTTGACAGTCAAGTGATAGAGGCTGTGACAATTTACCAACGGAAATATTCTTATGCCAGCATCAACAATTTTCAATGTAGAATGCACACATCGATCTCGAATCAGTTTACTGATGATTTTCGGAAACGTTACAATCTCCAATCTGTCATTCGTGGTTATAGTTTCATCATGATAGACAAAAAACGGAATAAATGAAATATGTGTGGTCGGTTAACTGTGTCCAACTACATTTTCTACCGCATTGTTCAGGGTGATATTCAATGTTGGAACAGAACAACTGAATTTTTTCTTGTGTTGACTTTCCACCTATCATACGATGCAACAGACTCTGAATGAAGCAACGATTGTCGCACAATCTTACTATGATGAAAGATGTTTTGGCTGGAGATATGGTTGACTTTCAGCAAACAAACGATAACTCGTCTCGAATTCTTTCCACAAGTGTGAAACGAGATCAGTTAGAATGTTTAACTTCAAACACTTTACTAACTTGTGCAACACAGCTAACTCACAACCACATTTCACTGTTTCTCTCACTCAGAATCTATTCACATTTGACAACAGTCGATCGTTTGAAGCTGCTTTACACAACAGAACATTTTAAACAAACATGCGATGAAATTAAAAGTCCGTTTACAAACGAGAGACTTTCTCATCTCTACCACTACCTTGACTTTTGCCTACAATGGTTATTTTGATCATCATCATTATGTAAGTAAACAACTGCATCCATTCATGTAATGGAATATGTACTCTAGCTAACCTTTGATTATTATTATTGCTGTATTTGTTGTTGTTGTTGTTTGGTGAACGCCTTCACACAAACATGAACTTCTTCTTCCCATAAAACTAAATTGCACATTCGACATCTGCTTTCGTCATATTGTGGTTCCCACATCCTTCCATTATATCAACATGTTTATTGTTATTGTAGTAAATAGGGCATTTTATTCCCATCATCATCATCATCTTATTCTATTCAAACTATAATTCAGAGCTTGTTTGTTAGTTATTCACTCACAGTTCATTTACAATAACACCCTGTGAAATTCAATCAACAACATGGTCTCGCATTCACTTTACAATACGAGATTAGATTCCTTCACCGTTCTCGTTACTTTCTCGTGTTCATCATTGCCTGATTTCCACATTCTCATCAATGAATGCAAGTGTACACTTTCACAGTTGCCTCAATCACTACTTATAAGTACAACACAGAACAATATCATGGGCTATTCTTATTAGGACGTCAATGAACTGGTATGATGATAAATTATCTTCAATCATCAATCATATATGTACACCATGATTTTGTGGAATCGACTGTTGACATTACTGACTATCGGATAATGAATAATTCACTGAATGAATTGTTCATGTGATTGCAGTGCACGATGAATTCACAAACTGATTCTTCGATTGACTTTGTTTTGTGTAAAGCCAATAGAACAACAGGTATTCTCTCTGCCCGTTCAATCACTAATACGTGTATTATCCACTTCAATAATACATATTGGTTTAAATGCTATGTGTGTTCTGCTAGCTTAATCTCCTTCTTCTCTAACTACTAATAATAATTACTTGGATCAACTGTGATGAGCTGGTTGAAAACTCATTATAAATGAATGAATCAAATGAATGTGTTCAGTGGATGGATGTGGTTGAGAATATTCTATAACAAATCAGATATCAGTATGTCTGCATTCAATAAAGTTATGGGTAACCAAACAGACTACTCAATACTGATAAGTAGTAGTGTAGAGTAATATACAAAACGCTAGTCAAACTACTCGAATGAACAGAATACAATGAACCTAACAGAACACATGTCAATTGCAAATATGATCAATTCAATCTAATGATTAGTAAAATGCCTTTCCATAATCAATGAAGTTGATGTACAGTGACGAGTTCCACTCAACTGATTGTTCGACGATGATCCGTTGTGTCGCAATTTGGTCTGTGCACGACCGATCGCTATGGAATCCAGCTTGTTGATCTCGAAGTTTGGCGTCTACTGCGTCTTTCATCCGGTTCAGCAACACTCTGTTAAAGTCTTTCACTGATACTCACTGCGGTGTAATGCCTCTGTAGTTTACACATTCGCTCAGATCTCCTTTCTTTGGAATCTTGACGAGGTGTCCTTCTTTCCAGGCCATCCAGGCCTTCTTTGTTTTTGACCGGTCTCTCTGGTTAACTGTATTTCCCTGATAGTTTCTTCGTTGTATCGTAAAGCTGTTTCATATTTCCTTCTCTAGCAGCTTTTTCCACCGTCGTTGCTAGTTCTTCCACGTATTTCTTCTTATCTACTCCAATGCTCTTCTTCACTTGCTTGTTTGCTTCTATGTATTCAGCTTGTGTTTGGACTTTCTCTGCTCGTGTTCGGCTGTTGTTAATTGTTGTCTTCTTGTTCTTTCCCTCTTTGATCCTGTCCAGTGTTTCTATAGAGATCCATTCCGTATGATGATGCTACTTGAGGCTATGAACCGCTTGACACTTTGAAGTTAATGCTTCCACGATACCTTTCCAGTTGTCCTCCATAGTAGTTTCTTCTTCCTTTAGTAGATCCTGTAAGGCTTGGAACCTATTGTTGAGAGCTATCTTGAATTCATTGAGTTTGTGAGTATCTCGAAGGAAGAGTGTATTGAACTTTTGTAGTGCAGTTTGTCCACTTGTCCAGTTCTTCTTTAGCTTCAGTTTCAAATTGACCACAACTAGGTGGTGTGGTGATCTGAAGCTATGTCACCAGCTCTCCTGATTCTCACATCTTCCATTGTCCTTCGGAACTCTTTATTGATGCAAATATGATCTATCTGGTTCTCTGTGGTGTGGTGCGGTCAGATCCATGTAGCTTTGTGTATACGTTTGTGTGGAAATATTGTTCCGCCTATGACCCATTTGTTGAATGCACACACATTTGCAAATCTTTCCCCATTTTCGGTTATCTCTCCAAGTCTATGTCGTCCAGTGATCTCCCATCAGAATGGTCAGGTCCTTTCTTGAGCACTTCTCTATGATTGATTGCAGCCTCTCATAGAACTGAGCTTTAATGTCGTCGTTGCTATCATTGGTGGGTGCATAACACTGTATAATATTGGCTGATTCCCAGTACTGCCAAGTTATATCTCCTCATTTCCGATACTATTTGACTGGTCTTCCCAGTCTCTCACTTTGTCCAGACATTCCATGTACCTGTAAAAAATGTTGTTCTGGTTGATAGAAGTGGCATCGGCCTCGTGGCTTCCGAAAGAACTCGGCTTTCACTATGAGGCGTCATAGTTCTTATAAATGAGGAGCTTCTAACTCCCAGGGCAGAGTTTAAATGCTTTGAATTAATTTCTCTGGTTAGCGTTTGTCTAGCGAGTTAGATTTCTACTGAATGGGATCGCTAACCACATGCTCAACCCTCGTCCTTTACCCTGATTGGGACTGGTAGTAACTCTAGAAGAGCTGCAGGCGGAGTTGTTTTGTCGTATACATCGATCAATATACAGTAATCGGTAAATCGGTAAATATACGGACGATTCTACCCATTTGTACGTTTCTACAAACCTACTCCTACTACATTCAATGTCGACATTTCATTATTTTAATGCAATTCACTAGAATACACTGACTGACCATTCACTACTACAGTCTCTTGAATAAATAAATATTTCAATGTACAAAGTTATATTTTACGCTTTAGATCAGTAAATCAGTTTGACGCGCCCAATCGAACAATTGTCAGCGTCAAACTAACTAACATCCAACAACTGATTGAAGTATTTCCACTTCAAAATAATCATCTCGAATCGTTCAGTTTCAGTGAGCTTGCCAAACAATCTTCATTTGAACACGCTCTCGATGGGAGTTTTGTCAGTTGAACATACTATACTTTATAAAACTGTCAGCGAATTCCAATCCACTTACAAATTTGACGACACCACAACATCAATGCACACAGTACGGTACCCCAGTGATTCGTATATTCTATTATAACACTACTGAAATAGTTGTCATGAAAGTTGACAGACGCATATGTAATGCATAATTGATATTCACTATGTCAAATATAATGTGTTTGTTATTTAGTATTCAATCTACTGATATCGGTGTTCATTTCATGTTATTTGTGATGAGTAGTCTAATCAGTGATTAGAAATGATAATTCCAGTGGTTACTTCAATTCAGATTCACTCACATAGTTTGCATTTCATACTCTTCGAATGATGATTGCAGTCACAATCGTTTATGAATTGTGTATGAATAACATGAAAGTGACTGAGATATGGACAACAGTTGTGTGTGGACACGTGGCACAAATCAGCAATGTCAATTATGTAGTAGACTTGAGATACCTGAAATTGAAACGATGAACATCATGGAACCGTTGCGCTTAACCGTTTCTCGACATAGTAAGAATGATCGATCGACTGGAATAGACTTCAGCGATCATCCACCAAATGTGCAAATCGATCATTCAATCCTATCCTTCCTTTCACATCAATGATGATATGCTACAAACAATTGTGATGAATTTGATCAGTCCCAATATGTAAACAGTAAGCTAACACTGAACAACTTGTAATCAGTGATTACATATATTTGAAATTAGACCACAATCTGCATCGATCGGAATATCATTGTGAAGTGTTGATTCATTTACAGAGATTCCCCATCCCATCTTCATCTCTACTATTATTGATTTCAGAGCAAACACACTTCTTTCCTACTTTGCTTCATCCATCTCTATTTTTGGAAAATATGTGGACTGTGATATCGACTTCGCAAACTTCATCAATTCATCATCACTGTACTCAGTCTATTTTCGATAGGATTTTGACAATGATCTGCTCATCATCATTGCATGGTATTTATTGAAATACGCATACTGAATGTACACTGTACTGTACACTGTACAGTTGTGCCTAATCCGTAGTATAAATCTTTGCGACTTTTGTTTAATAAGTCTATAGTTCATGTATTGTTGTGCGCGTTTCAATTCTCAGTGTGCTAACTAGAAATCGTAACCTACTGTTGAGCAGATGTAGTTTACATCGCTCATCAGCACAACACATCCTTGATTGACATTTGTAAATGAGTCTATTTGGAAGAAATTTCACCACGAAGTGTTAAGTTGGATAAAGAAATATTTATCAGTGTTGCAGACGTGAACAAAGTGGACACAAGTAAGGCGAGATTCGCAAGCTGGCGATCTGGTCTTGATCATTGGAGATACTTATGTGCGACATATCTGGCTTAAAGGTCTAGTGGTAAGTGTTGAACCAGAAGAAGATGGTCTCGTCGGACAAGCGAAGATCAGAACATCGAAATGTATAATCACTAGAGACACGTAGAATTTGCTTATTCGAAGGAGCAGACGATTGAGTATTAGAGTGTAGAAAGACTTTCCTGAGTGACTTTGGATAGAGCAAATTGTATCATTGTCATCTGTGAATGTCTTCACGCTAAATATTTAATCAGTGATAGTGAGGAAGGACATGCTGTAATTGGTGGTCGGTATGAAGCTTGTTTTGGTGAGTTCGTACTCGCTTCTCCTCCACTCTTTTGCGTATCATTTTATGCTACTTATTTACATTGAGTAAATCGTTGTATTGCCAGCAATTTTCGCACCCATGTTGTAACACAAGTAGTCGTGTAACATTCTGAAATGTTTACTTATAATTATAAGGTGTGTTTTATTTATCATTGTAATTACTTTACCTCAATCACTGTAGCAGTTATCCACACTCTTTTGTGTATTGTTTAAACGCAACAGTTTCCACATTGTGTTGCTCTTGGTTCGGGTTCTGCATGTTGATAAACTGTTACCAAATTTAGACACAACTACCAGCTGTCTTTTGCTCTATCTTATGTTGTAATTCTTCTTTGTGTTACTGTTGCAGGAAGCCTCTTTTGTTTCATACAAAAGGACACGTCAAACGCTACAGACACCTCACAAGTTGAGGTTTGTAACTAATTTTCGTTTATTATTCAATATAGGACGGTTATTCTAGACAATTGGTTGTTTTGCGAAATTCAGTTTTGCGCGTATCTCGATTGGCTGACATGGACGCTTCAATAGACCTAACACGAAGTAAATAATCTTCTTATTCGAACTTCGATGAACTGATAAACACGAGATTCAAACTGTTTACTGCTTCATATGTTAGTTAATGAAATTAATGTATTAATTCCCTTATAACAAGTGAACGGAATAATTCCGATGATGATGATCGGTTTCCTAACATGTTCTAGTAAGTTCGGTAGTTTGAATGTTCCGTTTCAACAAATCAGTCAACTGGTGTCATTTACTAAGAGAATCGCATCGGTCAACCTACTCGTTCTACAGTCAACTACAATTTCGTCAGTTTCTCTTCACATTATTCACACATGTATAAAAGTTATCCGTGAAAGAAAACACGACACAATCATCATCATCATCTAATCAACTACTACTATTCATACGATTGTCTTTTCGTCTATTCACTGATTAATTTCAAAGAACAACACATGGTAAACAACAAATGAATAGTTTATTCACATTTAGTTACAGAATGTCTGACATGGTAAAGTACAGCACAGTACATTGCATAACAATACAGTACAATTCATTACAATACAATAGTCAGTAGACGTATGAACACAAACATTTACAAATAACATTCAATGTACAATGGTTTAATGATGTAAGAATAAGAATAAGAAGAAGACGAAGAAGAAGAAGAAGAAGAATAAGACGAAGAGAGAGAGGAAGAGCGTAAAAGGGAAAATGGTTTGAAAGAGTTACCGATGTACATAGATGATTGGCTTACATTAGAGCTAACCAATTAGGCAAATATAAAACTGTAATGAAATATTCACTGATATCTAACATTCAACAGATAGATATTCAGCAAACAGTTTACTTAATAAGAACTTTCATTATGATGAGTGATTGCGATTACCATGAATTGTTCGTAGTTCACAGTGTAAACGTGTCCGTTCACTTACCACAAACATTCTTATTTATTCATGCGTAATCATCTACAGTTAAGTGATTGGAGGAACATCAGATATGTGAAGCAACTTTGCAAACATATTAGTGCAAGGAGATGCCTCGAAGAGAGAAGTTGCAACATTCTGGTTGGTGATGTTATCAGGCTTTTGTAAGTTAAAGCTAATTAGAATAACTGAAGTTCCGAGAATGTTGACTGGAACTTCAAATACACACACTGTGATAAAACGTATTTCACTGTTCAACTTCACTTAACACTTTTCTGTAACGTCTGTCAACCGTTGCTTACTGATTGATTGACTGCTGGCTGACTGACTGCTGACTCACTGACATTTCTATGCACAATGGACATACAGTGCATTTATCAGTAACAATTAGCTAAGATCTACCGATCAACTTTGCATGGAAACACTTGCTTCTTTGTTTATGCCAACTACATATTCACAAATGATATGTGTCATTTCAGTTGACCGAAATAAAATACAACAAAACTACCCTCAATAATACAAACCATGTTACACTGACCCTAATTACACTGGATATTCGAAACATTCCTCATTATGATTATTATTATTAATAATATGACCATGATAAACATGTTTTCAACTTACAACAACACACTCTTCCTCCAGTCATATGCTCAGTTGAATTGATGATCTTTATCGTAGCGTTTTCAATCAGTCCAGAATACAGTTTGCACCATTTCGGTTTGAGCTGTAAATAAGGAGAAGTTTGAAATGTAACGAATATCTGCAATTCATACATCAAATGGTTGATGGATGTGGCATTCCATCTAAAAATAATAATAATGCTGATGATAATAATAATAGTTTCAATTGGACACTTGACATTTCATTGAAACACTTCGTACAGTCGAAAATTGCAGACGTTTCTTATTCTCTACAACTAAGAATAACATTAATATTTTTTAATATCAGATGGGTTTTTGTGGAGATTGTAGTAATTTCAATGGTTAAGATCATGAGTCAGTTGAAGCTAGACCACCATGGAAAGCCTGGAAGCACTGGACGGCCGTTTCGTCCTATTGCGGGACACCTCAGCAGTGCGCATCCACGACCTCGTGGATTAGTTGAAGTTAGACATTAACACCGTTGGACGACGGCTCAGTGGTCTAGTGGTTGAGTGCTCGGGCGCGAACCCGGAGGTCCTGAGTTCGAGACTCGCAGAGCGCGAGGTCGTGGATGCGCACTGCTGAGGAGTCCCGCAATAGGACGAAACGGACGTCCAGTGCTTCAAGGCTTTCCATGGTGGTCTAGCTTCAACTGACTCATGATCTTAACCATTGAAATAATATCTTTGTTAAGATATCAGAATATGTTGATGCTGAGATGAATCGGTGATCATCAATTCAACTGGAAGTATGTATACAGTGATATATCAGTTAGACAATTACATATTTAGTGAAAATTTATGGTAAACTTACAATTTCATATGTGTATAGATTACATTGAGGGTGTGATCGGCATTCAGTAAGGCAGTCTGATTTCGTTCGGACTATCTTCAACCAGTAGTTTTGTGAGAAAATCTGCTCTGGCAGTCCCAATTTGACTATCCATTGTGAATAGTTGCAATGCATATTTGTATTACATTTCGGGCAGTGCTCACATGAGGATAACAATGTCGAATGATTTGTCACATTTGTTTGTGTGTGCAAACAATATGAAAGATGAATTGAAATGTATACAGTGATCAAGAATGAATATTGAATCATTTGATGTAACTTGAAATGTATAAGAAATGGTGTATTGTTCGACAATAACAACAACTACTACTACTGCTGCTGTTGGCTGCTGCTGCTGTTTATATAGTGGAGATGAATCAATTGATTGGTGGAATTTCCCATATGCACAAATTGACCAATTGGGTGGTTGCTCATTTCAAATGAATAATTTCTGACCAGTTGGATGAATGCAAACTGTATTGGTCATTTATTTCATTATGAATAGTCATTATGGCTTGCACAGTGATTTTCGTCGAGTTTACATGCCCATGTTTTCGTCAATTCTATGTTGATGTTAAAACAATTGAGGATACTGTGTGATTTATTTCGTTAATTAAGTGTACTTACGATTCCATATTGATTTGCTCATAACTGATGTTTGTGCGTGATTTAGTGTTGCACTCTCGTTAAACATTATTGCCTTAAACCGACTTACTTATGTTCTTCTCGAATATCTCAATGCAGTGACCATAACTGCTTCCTACATCACAACCAATAACAATTCAATATTGATCATGTGATTCTTTTCAACCGAGATCATTGTGTTTATCATCTAATGAACTCATCACTGTAGGTCTGGTCTAATCTCACAGAAACGGTGGCAACATTACTTAAATAGAATGAGTTATCCATGAGAATTAATCAACTGCCTTCACTGTTTCTTTTCACTTTGAATTTCAACAGTGGAGCATGTGATTTTCTCAACAGAATGTGTTGGTTTAATACAGTACTACTGTGCTTGATAAGTTTCCAAACAAATTAATCAGTTCTCTGATGTTGTATAAATGAAGCGAAAATTTCACGTGTAGATTAGAGACAGTGAATATAAGACATGGGAGTGTGTGTGAATCAGCCGACCTCCTTTGAAAATGTTCATTACATATTCCGTCACCAATCGTTTCTCAATAAACCGACCATGACAATTTCCTATCAATTCCTAGTGACATCAAATAGTGTTCCACCTGCAAATTGACTACATCAATGAAATCACAGCAGTGATCGTGACTCAGTAGGCTGGCTTACGATGTTTATGACTTTTATTACGAAGGCAGTGTAGTTTCAGCTGATATATGCATGTTACTACGAACATATACAGACCTAGATTATAAGTCCTAAATAGGGTTGACTGTCAAGTGATAGAGGCTGTGACAATTTACCAACGGAAATATTCTTATGCCAGCATCAACATTTTCCAATGTAGAATGCACACATCGATTTCGAATCAGTTTACTGATGATTTTCGAAAACGTTACAATCTCCAATCTGTCATTCGTGGTTATAGTTTCATCATGATAGACAAAAAACGGAATAAATGAAATATGTGTGGTCGGTTAACTGTGTCCAACTACATTTTCTACCGCATTGTTCAGGGTGATATTCAATGTTGGAACAGAACAACTGAATTTTTTCTTGTGTTGACTTTCCACCTATCATACGATGCAACAGACTCTGAATGAAGCAACGATTGTCGCACAATCTTACTATGATGAAAGATGTTTTGGCTGGAGATATGGTTGACTTTCAGCAAACAAACGATAACTCGTCTCGAATTCTTTCCACAAGTGTGAAACGAGATCAGTTAGAATGTTTAACTTCAAACACTTTACTAACTTGTGCAACACAGCTAACTCACAACCACATTTCACTGTTTCTCTCACTCAGAATCTATTCACATTTGACAACAGTCGATCGTTTGAAGCTGCTTTACACAACAGAACATTTTAAACAAACATGCGATGAAATTAAAAGTCCGTTTACAAACGAGAGACTTTCTCATCTCTACCACTACCTTGACTTTTGCCTACAATGGTTATTTTGATCATCATCATTATGTAAGTAAACAACTGCATCCATTCATGTAATGGAATATGTACTCTAGCTAACCTTTGATTATTATTATTGCTGTATTTGTTGTTGTTGTTGTTGTTGCTGTTTGGTGAACGCCTTCACACAAACATGAACTTCTTCTTCCCATAAAACTAAATTGCACATTCGACATCTGCTTTCGTCATATTGTGGTTCCCACATCCTTCCCTTATATAAACATGTTTATTGTTATTGTAGTAAATAGGGCATTTTATTCCCATCATCATCATCATCATCTTATTCTATTCAAACTATAATTCAGAGCTTGTATGTTTGTTATTCACTGACAGTTCATTTACAATAACAACCTGTGAAATTCAATCAACAACATGGTCTCGCATTCACTTTACAATACGAGATTAGATTCCTTCACCATCTTCGTTACTTTCTCGTGTTCATCACTGCCTGATTTGCACATTCTCATCAATGAATGCAAGTGTACACTTTCACAGTTGCCTCAATCACTACTTATAAGTACAACACAGAACAATATCATGAGCTATTCTTATTAGGACGTCAATGAACTGGTATGATGATAAATTATCACTATTCAATCAGATATGTACACCATGATTTTATGGAATCGACAGTTGACATTACTGACTATCGGATGATGAATAATTCACTGAATGAATTGTTCATGTGATTGCAGTGCACGATGAATTCACAAACTGATTCTTCGATTGACTTTGTTTTGTGTAAAGCCAATAGAACAACAGGTATTCTCTCTGCCCGTTCAATGACTAATTCGTGTATTATCCACTTCAATAATACATATTGGTTTACATGCTATGTGTGTTCTGCTAGCTTAATCTCCTTCTTCTCTAACTACCACTAATAATTACTTGGATCAACTGTGATGAGCTGGTTGAATACTCATTTTAAATGAATGAATCAAATGAATGTGTTCAGTGGATGGATGTGGTTGAGAATATTCTATAAAAATTCAGATATCAGTATGTCTGCATACAACAAAGTTATGGGTAACGAAACAGACTACTCAATACTGATAAGTAGTAGTGTAGAGTAATATACAAAACGCTAGTCAAACTACTCGAATTAACCGAATACAATGAACCTAATAGAACACATGTCAATTGCAAATATGTTCAATTCAATCTCATGATTAGTCTCACTCACATAGTATCAAAGAAAATGAGGCTTTAAATCAGTCAGACGGTTACTGAATTGCAGAAGAAATATGATCAACATTAAGTGAATTGAACTTGACAAAATGTTCCACTCATCCACAATAATCTGATTTCATTCAATTTCACTTTGTGGAAGGCTTCTTCAAGTTCAGGTGTTCACCTCATTCAATTCGTGGGTGCAACAATTGAAGAATGTAGCATGATGAAAAAGTTCGACGTTAACTTAATAACACTTGTGTCATGCAAAATTACCAGTTGACTCCATTCCAGTGCATATTCACACAATTTTACATGATCAAGTCCAGTTGATTGCCAGCCACATGACACACACTATTCTGAAATCAGTCAGTTTGTATGTTATGCTGTTGTGAAACATCATTTGTGTTCGAGATTCCATCTATTTTGATGAGTAAACTATTCAACATCAGTGAAGTACACAGTTGGATAGTTGGTTGTTTGAGAGTTACACTCAACGTTGACTGTATTGGACCTACGAAATATGGTTTACTTTTACTAATGATAGATATCAAGCCGCAATGTTCTATATCTTCACACTTCTGAGAAGCATGGAATTGCTTCTCCATAATAGATTGTTTGATGTTTGATTGTGTATGTTCTGAACATGTAAACGACAGTTGAAATGGCATATCACTAATGTCTCGGACGAAAGTAGTGGTTTGTAAATCTGCATCATTGACAAGAGGAATCAATGAATGGATACATGAAAGCACATGTATTTTCGTTAATAAATATAGCACATTCCACTCTGTTCTACTGCTTCAAATATACATCAATCTCTCTATCTGTAGGTGCTTTACACTAAACAAGTGACCGAACCAAATACCCTGAAAATGCTTCAACTCATCGATAAGTGTCAGCATTCATATTTTCTCACTGCATGCAATGCATCATTTGTTAAGTGTTTGAATCTGTATTGTAATGAGTAGAGACCGATTCCGTGTATGTCTTCTCACTGCTGATGACCGAATTCAGTGAAACCAGTTGGAACAGGAGCAATGATCATGCTGTCTGAATATTCATTGTACACAGTTTCAATACTGTTTCTATTTCCCGACGTAATGTGTTCTTCGGCCTTCCTCCTTTCCGCTTCCCTTCAGGATTCCCAGTTAAGACATGCCTCACGATGCAGTTTGACCGTCTGCATAATGTATGTCATATCCATTTCCATTTTCTTTTCCTTAATTCCTCTTCAGCTGGAAGCTGGTTTGTTCTCTCCCACAGAATGCTGTTGCTGATGGTGTCCGGCCAATGGATGTTGAGTATCTTGCGTGGACAGCTATTAATAAATACTTGTACCTTCTTGATGGTGGTTGTTGTAGTTCTTTAAGTTTCAGCTGCGTACAGTAGAACTGCCTTGACGTTCGTATTGAAGATTCTGTTTTTGATACTGGTTGACAGACAGTTGTTTTGAGTTCCATATGTTCTCCAATTGAAGGAATGCGGCCCTTGCTTTGCCAATCCTCGCCATTACGTCTGCATCTGAACCTCTTAGTTCATCGATGATACTTCCCAGGTATGTGAAGGATTCTACATCTTCCAGAGTTTCGCCATCGATGTCTCACTTCAGTGCTTCAGCTGGTATATTGTCGGGTCGTGCTGCTTTCCCAAACTTGATTTGTCTGATGGCCATTGTGATTTGTTCCGTCGTTGGTGGATTAACATCTAAGAGAGAAAGATCTGTGTGTGCTGATTCCATGTTGGGTGGATTCATTGAAGCAAGCCTATTCAGGAGTTCCTCGAACTACTCTACCCATCTGTTCCGCTGTTGTTGAATTTCAGTGACTGGGCTGCCTTCTTTGTCTTTGACCGGTCTCTCTGGTATACTATATGAGGACCTTCATTAGAATACCCCGACTGACCACTCACTACTACAGTCTCTTCAATAAATAAATATTTCAATGTACAAAGTTATATTTTACACTTTAGATCAGTAAATCAGTTTGACGTGGCCAATCGAACAATCGTCAGCATCAAACTAACTAACTAACATTCAACAATTTATTGAAGTATTTCCACTTCAAAACAGTCATCTCGAATCATTCAGTTTCAGTGTGCTTGCCAAACAACCTTCATTGGAACACGCTTTCGATGAGAGTTTTGTCAGTTGAACATACTATACTTTATAAAACTGTCAGCCAATTCCAATCCACTTACGAATTCGACCACACCACAACATGAAAGCGTACAGTACGGTACCCCAGTGATTCGTATGTTCTATTATAACACTACTGAAATAGTTGTCATGAAAGTTGACAGACGCATATGTAATGCATAATTGATATTCACTATGTCAAATATAATGTGTTTGTTATTTAGTATTCGATCTACTGAGATCGGTGTTCATTTCATGTTATTTGTGATGAGTAGTCTAATCAGTGATTAGAAATGATAATTCCAGTGATTACTTCAACTCAGATTCACTCCCACATTGTACATCTCATACTATTCAAATGATGATTGCAGTCACACTTGTATATATGTTGTGTATGAATAACATGAAAGTGACTGAGATATGGACAACAGTTGTGTGTGGACACGTAGCAACAATCAGCAATGACAATTATGTAGTAGACTTGAGATGCGATAATTGACTTCGAGAAATTCCCCATTCTATCTTCATCTCTACTATTATTGATTTCAGAGCAAACACACTTCTTCCCGACTTTCCTTCATCCATCTCTCGCTTTTCGGAAAATATGTGGACAGTGATATCGACTTCGCAAACTTCATCAATTCATCATCAATGTGTTCAGTCTAGTTTCCATATGATTTTGACAATGATCTGCTCATCATCATTGCATGGTATTTATTGAAATAGGCGTACTGAATGTACACTGTACTGTACACTGTACAGTTGTGCTTGATCTGTAGTATAAATCTTTGCGACTTTTGTTTAATAAGTCTATAGTTCATGTATTGTTGTGCGCGTTTCAATTCTCAGTGTGCTAACTAGAAATCGTAACCTACTGTTGAGCAGATGTAGTTTACATCGCTCATCAGCACAACACATCCTTGATTGACATTTGTAAATGAGTCTATTTGGAGCAAATTTCACCACGAAGTGTTAAGTTGGATAAAGAAATCTTTATCAGTGTTGCAGACGTGAACAAAGTGGACACAAGTAAGGCGAGATTCGCAAGCTGGCGATCTGGTCTCGATCATTGGAGATACTTATGTGCGACATATCTGGTTTAGAGGTCTAGTGGTATGTGTTGAACCAGGAAAAGATGGTCTCGTCAGACAAGCGAAGATCAGAACATCGAAATGTATAATCACTAGAGACAACGTAGAATTTGCTTATTCGAACGAGCAGACGATTGAGCATTATGGTGTAGAAAGACTTTCCTGAGTGACTTTGGATAGAGCGAATTGTACCATTGTCATCTGTGAATGTCTTCACGCTAAATATTTAATCAGTGATAGTAAGGAAGGACATGTTGTCATTGGTGGTCGGTATTAAGCTTGTTTCACATAGTTCTTACTCGCTTCTCCTCCACTCTTTTGCGTATCATTTTATGCTACTTATTTACATTCAGTAAATCGTTGTATTGCCAGCAATTTTCGCACCCATGTTGTAACACAAGTAGTCGTGTAACATTCTGAAATGTTTACTTATAATTATAAGGTGTGTTTTATTTATCATTGTAATTACTTTACCTCAATCACTGTAGCAGTTGTCCACAGTTTTGTGCATTGTTGAACGCAACAGTTTCCACATTGTGTTGCTCTTGGTTCGGGTTTTGCATGTTGATAAACTGTTACCAAGTTCAGACACAACTACCAGCTGTCTTTTGCTCTATCTTATGTTGTAATTCTTCTTTGTGTTACTGTTGCAGGAAGCCTCTTTTTGTTTCATACAAAAGGACGCGTTAAACGCTACAGACACCTCACAAGTTGAGGTTTGTAAGTAATTTTCGTTTATTATTCAATATAGGACGGTTATTCTAGACAATTGGTTGTTATGTGAAATTCAGTTTTGCGCGTATCTCGATTGGCTGACATGGACGCTTCAATAGACCTAACACGAAGTAAATAATCTTCTTATTCGAACTTCGATGAACTGATAAACACGAGATTCAAACTGTTTACTGCTTCATATGTTAGTTAATGAAATTAATGTATTAATTCCCTTATAACAAGTGAACGGAATAATTCCGATGATGATGATCGGTTTCCTAACATGTTCTAGTAAGTTCGGTAGTTTGAATGTTCCGTTTCAACAAATCAGTCAACTGGTGTCATTTACTAAGAGAATCGCATCGGTCAACCTACTCGTGCCATAGTCAACTACTATTTCGTCAGTTTCTCTTCACATTATTCACACATGTATCAATGTTATCCGTGAAAGAAAACACAACCCAATCATCATCATCTAATCAATTACTACTATTCATACGATTGTCTTTTCGTCTATTCACTGATTAATTTCAAAGAACAACACATGGTAAACATTAAATGAATAGTTTATTTACATTTAGTTACAGAATGTCTGACATGGTGAAGTACAGCACAGTACATTACATTACACTACAGTACAGTACAGTAAAGTACAGTACAGTTGATTACAATACAATAGTCAGTAGACGCATGAACACGAACATATACAAATTACATTGAATGTACAATGGTTTAACGATGAAAGAATAAGAATAAGAAGAAGAAGAAGAAGAGGGAGGGTAAGAGTGTAAATTGGGAAATGATTTGAATGAGCTACCGATGTACATAGATGATTGACTCACATTAGAGCCAACCAATTACGCAAATATAAAACTGCAATTAAATATTCACTGATATCTAACATTCAACAGATAGATATTCAGCAAACAGTTTACTTAATAAGAACTTTCATTATGATGAGTGATTGCGATTACCATGAATTGTACGTAGTTCACAGTGTAAACTTGTCCGTTCACTTACCACAAACGTTCTTATTTATTCATGCGTAATCGTCTACAGTTTAATGATTGGAGGAATATCAGATATGTGAAGCAACTTTGCAAACATAATAGTGCAAGGAGATGCCTCGAAGAGAGAATTTGCAACATTCTGGTTGGAGATGTTATGAAGCATTTGTAAGTTAAAGCTAATTAGAATAACTGAATTTCCGAGAATGCTAACTGGAACTTTAAATACACACACTGTGATAAAACATATTTCACTGTTCAACTTCACTTAACACTTTTCTGTAACGTCTGTCAACCGTTGCTTACTGACTGACATTCCTATGGACAATTAACATCGACAAACAGGAGATGTTAGACGCTTTCAATAATGTTCACCCAGCCATTCAATTCACCAGTGAGGAGGAGAAAAACAAAAGTATAGCTTTTCTGGATGTTTTACTTTCTCGAAGGATAGATGGTTCCATAAAGCGAAATATATTTAGAAAGAGTACATGGACGGATCAGTATACCCAATTCCAAAGCTTCACACCTCTTCAATATAAAATAAATTTGGTTAAGTGTCTCAAACACAGAATCAAGTTATTATGTTCTGAAGACAGTGTGAATGACGAAACAGATATACTAAGGAACACATTACGAAATAATGGCTATCCTGATAATTTCGTCAAAAAAATACCTCGCACAAAATACTAATAAAAAAAGAAGACATTGCGACACAGTCAGTAAAAGGACCTTATATCTGAAACTTGACTTTAAAGGCGACATAGCGGGTGATATTCTAACACGTCGACTCAAAAGATCTGTCGAGAGGACGTTTCATGCCGCCAAGTTACACATAACTTTCTCGACTAAACCAGTACTCACACAACTAATCAAGGATAAGTTACCGAAGATGGGCTCCTTCATGTGTGTATACCAATTCAACTGCTCCTGTGGAGCTAGTTACATAGGCCGTACTCAGAGGGCTTTATCCTTGCGTGTTCGTGAACATGTACCAGCATGGTTGGGAAAAGGAGTCACCAAATCGATTAACAGCACCATCCTTTCTCACTTGGTAGATAGTGAACATCATATCAAAATAGAGGAAGCTTTCTCTGTTTTATTTCAAGTTCCAAAATATCTACCTCAAGGAGCCAGATTACGACTACTTTACGTAGCCGAAGCCATCTGGATCAACTCCAGAAGACCTAACTTATGCATCCAGAAAAAAAAATATCCAGCCTCTATGTTTACCCTGGCCCACGACTAGATCACCAAATACCTAGACTGAATATTATAAACCTCTTACCCCCATCCTTTATTTCATTTATTTACCTTATTATCATTATTTTCGATTATTGCTGAGGACTATCTTGAATTTATTCAGTTTCCCAATTCGTTGATCGTAATTACCTTGATAACACCCCCCTTATTACATATTATATTCACACAACAATCTTATTATTATTATTATTATCTCAATTAACAAGATTAAATTCTCCTGCTATGCATATGTTCGATTCGGTTTTGTGTACAGTCATCCGGTGAATTCCTTGTGGTTTTGCGTATGCTTTCATGTGGACATATTCTACCGCTTATGACCAGTGTACTGAAGACACATAGGTTTCCAAATCTCTGACCATTTATTGAATGACCTTTCTAATTTGTCAAATAATACAATTTTGAAGTATATAGATATTTATCGTAACAGATGCAAACGTTTACGATTTTTATCACGTAACATTGTCAAATTCATTAATACATGCGGTAGGACTCTAATTAATGGACGAGCCAATCAGAAGCGTTTAAGGAGTTTCAAAGTCGGGTGCTAAGTTCAATGCAAGATGCTCACATTCGATCGTTTTACAGATTTTAAAGAAAAGGTGATTGTTAAGAGACTACAGCAGATGGGACTATTAAGAAGTTCGTGTGTCTGTGACTGCGGCAATCAAATGACCGCATCACGATGTGCAGACTACCATGATGACATTGTATTTCGTTGTACTATATGTTGGAGAAAAAAATCTGCTCGAACTGGCACTTTTTTTTGCCTGGTCACGGCTAAGACTAAGACAAATCATGATAATCGTTGCAAATTGGATCATAAAGTCTCCAGTAACATTAGCTGCGGCTTTTGCAGATGTTACGGAAACTTCCGCCGTTCAGTGGTATGAATATTGTCGTGATATATGCGCAATGAAAATGACACGAGTGCATGAATCATTTGGAGGAGTTGGAAAGATAGTGGAAATAGATGAGGCGGTAGTTAGAAAGCAAAAATACAATAAAGGACGTTTTATCAAGGAAGATTGGGTAAGTAGCACTTCCGTGAATACACTTGACAGGTACTTGGATTTTACGATCGTTCAACTCAAAAAGGACATTTTCAAAGAGTAAGAAACCGTCAGGTAACGACAATCATACCAGTCATCAAGGAGTACGTTCAACCTGGCATGGCGATCTATACCGATGATTGGAAAGCGTATAGATGCCTCTCAAGACTTGGTTTTTTGCATCATGTTGTGGTGCACAAACGTCATTTTGTTGATCCAACGACGGGGGTCCATACAAACAATATTGAAGGCATGTGGTCAAGGCTGAAGTATTTTTTAAGACCCTACCACGGCTCCAGAGGACGATTACTACGGAGCCATATGGACGAGTTCTTATACCGCATGCACTATTATTTCAAAACTTTTGAACCTTTATCAAACTTCAACAAGTTATTAAATCATGTAAAAGAAGAATATCCATTATAATTCATCAGTTTTTTATAATATATATGCCAAAAATAAGGCATGTACTTCAACACTTTTCCTTTTCCGATTACTAGGTTGATCCTGAGTGGTCGCCAGATAGAAGTTAGCAGCCCAAGTATCGATATCTGATTAAAGTACATTTTTTCGCTGTATATTGCTAGCAACCACGATGTCTCTGGTTGGGCTTTTATGCAACTTGTACAGCGGAAGTTTGTAAGCTTTTCACAAACGCTCCTTCACAGGTTTGCTAATAACATACATGGTGATGTGTTAAAACAACCAGAAACGGACAACTTGTTGAAACATTCAGATGGTATAAGCAGGTGGCCCAGGTGTTCAAGCAAACAAGCAACAACGGCAAAGAATGACAAAACGCAGTATTTTGATATTTGATTCTAAGTTGTTCATATTCTCTGATAAGACATTCTCTATTTATTGTAAATATCATCTCTAAGTCCAATGTGAAATCTCATGGAAATCATGACCCTATTTGAAAAGTATTCTATGAGTTGTTGTGTGTGGATGTGCTAGAATCATCTCACGCTACTGGGTTTATAGTTAAAAAATGACAATTCCTAATACTAATGAGTGCATTCCAGATAAGAGTTTTTATTCAACACAATGACGGACAGACACAGGATGAACTCGAGAAGACGTATAATTGATTAAAAACACACAGACTCCAATTTAAGATGTGGCGGGTGTGGTGTTTGAATGAACTAATGATTCCTTTGTACTTGTTGAATGCTTGATTTCGAATTCTAAATACAGTACATTCGTTAGTGTTTACCTAATACTTCTTGATCTGATTACGTTATTTCTGGGATTCTTAGTTCATACTATAATTCAAATACTCCAAATTATCACTTAACCTCATTCACATTGTTGAAAATGGCATTTTCATAGCAGCTTCACTGTTTGTTGATTAGCTCCCATCATCTTCAATTCGCCAATTTTTCCACTTATATCAAGATCACATTTTGATGTTGCATATACATATTCGTGTTGTTGAATATCAAATATTTCATGCACTCCGGTTTGCTTATCCGATTTCGTAAGTGTTAAGGGTTGCGGCTGATTCTTGATGATCATCTTCACAAATCACTTACAAAATTTCACAAGATCATTTCGAACCTATTTTGTCAATACTGAATTCCCTTTCCCCCTGTTCTACAAAAGAAGTAATTGTCAACTTCTCCAGTGTAAACATTTTATTATTTTTACAGTTACATATATGTGTACACACCAACCATTGAGACCAACCTATTTGTGGGGGGCCTGCTCATTAGCTTTGATATAAAACAAAAAACCAAGTATATTAATGAGGAGTTGACACATTGAATGAGTTAACTAATGCTGTTTACACAGATTCGACTGAAAGTAATAAAAGTAGTTATTCTATATATGCTGTTGAATATCATTCCCAAGAGTTTGTGTCCTCTAGTCATGGCATGGAAATACGTCATTGTTTCGAACGTTATGTAATTGAACTGACCATAGAATATTGTGTTATCAATTTGTAATCAACATACTGAAACATGAAAATCTAGAGTAATTTGCTTTAAAGGGTCAAGCACTGGTAACAATGAACACTTGTGGTTGTTTAAATCAAGCTCTTGTATATAAATTATGACTATGCTCATATTTATCGGTAGTGGGATGCTGATAGTTTCTCGACGTTCAGTAGACCGATTCAAATGTTGTGGTCGAGATGTCTGAGTTACCTGGAATAGTCCATTTAACGGTCACACATCGTTATTTTGTTGTTAAAAGGGGATGAATATTAGGGAAGTTGACATATTAATGATAATTTTTGGGGTTATCATCATTTTTATTTCTGTTATGTAATTCGTATCGGATAACTGTATGGTTGCCATCATATATTACAGTGTTTATAAGCTTTCAATTGATCTATTGACTAGTGCTGTACACTTTACTACCCCTTGGTGATTGGTAATTTGTAGTGCCTTATTTGTGATATGGCACGTGATATTTATTAATATCTCTGTACGTGGTAACTTGGTGACTGCAAGATGCAACAGTCTATCTAGCCTTTTGCATACATTTCACAATCAGAATCCTACATTGTTGTATCTGGTCATCAACACGTATCATATCAACTTGAAATATTTCATTTCATCCCAAATTGTCACTTCAGAGTTGATGGTTTACTACTTTTGTGTGGTTGTGGTTTGTGTCTACGATGTCAGATTACACTGTCATAATGGATGTTTGTGTTACGACGGTGTGAATTTAACTTTTATTCAAAATCTTACGTTTTCCTGCTTGAATGTCTTCCCATCCGAATCTGATGAGAACTAAAATCATAAAATGAAACCAGTAATTCACCAGCATTTTCACTTTTCTTCCAATGAAATTCACATTTGATATCATTATGTAAAAATCGTTTGAAGTAAAATTCAGGTTCACTGGTTTTAGAGAACACCTCACGTTTGCTTAGATTCAATTTTAGTCAACAATGTCCAATAATCTAAGTAGTAATACCATTCGTTGTGCTTGATTTCTTGCATCTCAGTGTTGAATTGAATGCTACGACACGAACATCATACCTCTTGCCTTGAACAGTCAAGTGACATTTTACGAACTGATGAGTTGATGTAAATGATACACTAGTTGAACGGTCATGAAATTAAGAATAATGGCTTTCCGATGGTTGGACGTTTATGTATCCAGTTCATCAATGGCAAGTAAAACAAAGTGTGAAGTCTGAATTATCTTACTAGCCAACACTACTCATACTATGATACTGAGCAATTGAAAACCTTCAGCGGTTTAAATACCCGATCATAGAAGATTTCAAGCATAGTCAGTAAAAGGTATGAAGTGGGATATTGGTAAAGTTGTTTAGATCGATATTGAAAAACACTGATTTTCGAACCAACCAACGAACATCATACTGGAGAGACACTCAGTGATAACTTACAATACATTTTAATGAAAATGACTATCTAATGATCTGTGACATGACATAACAGCTCACTTTCAACAAGATACCAATGACAAACATCCTACGTTGCACAATAATTCACATCTCATCTAACACACAATTGAAATGCATCGATTTGATGGACTTACATAAATATCTACTGAATTCAGACTTCAAATAATAGAAACCATCAAGTTCTTCACCAACAGTCTGAATAACTTTTATGAAAAGAAAACGATAAGAAAATCAACAATTTGATTTGCTTCATTAATGGTGAAATAAAGAAGAAAGTCACATAATGCAAACAAATTCTAATACAACACATTGATGTCGATTCACACTTTTGATATGACAACTGCTATTATAGGCAAGTCACTTTATCATAAACTGATCCTACTTCACTACGAAATTGAACGAACATTAAAGATTTGTCTTACCTTCAATATGTTGTGGTGGTAGGTTGATGTAACACACTGAACCGTTGCGTTTAGCTGCCTCCACTATTCAATTGAGAAAAGTAAGTAACTTGAAACACATAATCACGACAAGATAAAATCATATCAACCTGATGCTTGTTGAGTCAGTTACGCGACCTACGTGTCACTTTATGCTTACTTATTCGTGTACAAAGTTACTAGAAGTATATCTGTGTAGTGATATTCCCAAAGAACCCGTTACGTCTACAATGGACATTGTAGTTCAACGAGGTAACAAAATGTATGAAACAACGATCTCCCCCTCATATAATAAATAGATAAATGCAAGTTAGTATTCAGCAACGTGATTGCTTGCAATATGAAGTCATCTGTACTATCACTGTTGACGTTGTTACCAAATAATACGAGCGTGTTTTTTCAACTGTTTGCAACCAGTTGTATGTCTCACCTTTTAACACAGACTGTTCACCTTCCATCCAGTGACTACTACACATATGACGTCAGAACCTATTTCAACTTCATATGTTCACATAATCATAACTATGGAAGTGTCATTTCTCAGTTATCATTTCACTGAATACGTATGTAACATTGAAATTGTTCCAGTATGTTGAAATAAAAGACGCATAGTGATATCGTGTAATTTGAAACGGAAAACGTTCAAAGTAACGTCGTCCGAACAGGTATAAATTTCTCAATACTCAATCTTTTAGATAGTATCGATGGTTTTGCTTCTCTGTTTACTTTCTTTGGTCAGTAACGAACAAACGAGCAAACGTCTTTCATGAGCATTCATGAACACAAAAATATCGAAGAGTACAAGTGCGAGAAAACATCTTGAGAAATATATCTCTTACTTTGATGATGCTTCTTTTGTTTTTCGAAACAGTCGATCAAATCAGTGAAGTTATAGTTGGTAACTAGGGCTGGTAAAGTAGACAAATTTGAAACATTCATCAAAATACTTAAAAGACCACTCTATTCAAAAGTGTAATTTAACCGTCTGAAAGTATCACTATCTTATGTGTCAGTTGAATTGATCACAGATTATTGATGTAGAACGGACTGAATAGAGAACTTACGACTTTTAAATTTGTTGACACGAATTGTTTCTATCATATCTAAAAGCGTATGAACATAGAACTTGATCTTATATGGGTGTATTAACGGTTCATTCAGTGCAAATATAGTGAAGAATCTCACAGAATACCGTACCACTCACAGACCTTGTTCATCAGTTAATACAATTAATGATTGAATATGTGACACAATACCAGATCACGTACCCCAATCAAAAACATAACAATATTCATTTCATGGTTTCTTCAGTGATCAGAATCAGTCTGAAGATACCTGCCATCTATAATGATCAACCTTTTCATTTTCTGTACCTCTATCAACCAAAGTTCACTTCCACAACCTAAAACTGAAACTACTGATCTATAAAATACTATGTGTCGTAGACTCTTCCGTGACTAATCAACCAACCGAGATAGTAAATGGATAGTACGAATGAAAATAAGCTTCACACTATGTTATGTGTTATGTTTGCGATTAACGAAGGTGGTGAGAGCGAATTCCAAGTGACGTGTTTGTTTGAGCTCAATTTTTCAAGTTATTATTTACTGGAGCTTAACATAGAAATGCAATAATTACCGACAATTGTACGAACTGAAGTACACTGGATATTCTTCCATGAATGAAAGACTAGATACCACCGTATTAATACCTTTATACATGTGCGTGTATAATTCCGTCTGTCTTTGATTTGTTTGCTTTCACTCATTTCTTATGTTTATCACTGATTCTCTTCCACATTCCGTTCAAAACAGCTGGAATGACATTGATGGATATAACATTTTTCTCTTTAGTAAGCTGACTATATGGCATAAACGTTACTTAAGTGAATACGTTGTGTGTGAAGAGTTGGATTACACAATATCACCATTCTGGTACATAAACAAAGCATTCAACTAACCTTCACACGACTTGAAAAGACTTCATTTAATCTGGACAGTTGAAGGTAATCTGTTATGTCGAAGTGTTTTACTTCAACATCACACAATCATGTCTCATTTACAAAGCTTTGTAACATTCTGCCTAAAGTGCGTTTGCTGTCAACTATATTTTCGCATCTGTTCTATCCGTCAAAATACACCGAGTATCTCATATTGAAAAGCAGTGAACGGAATACACGCAGGAGGATGGATGAAACCAAACATGTACGCATGAATGCAAAAGATCATGGTGAGAATCGAATACATTACAGGACTAAATATCCCAATATACAGTAACGACCGATGTGACGAACGAACTGAATAAACTGATAAGCTGAGTTACGATATAAAAGCCACCACACTATACAAAATTCCCACAATTTCTAATGAATCGAATGAAAAATAATGTTCGACGAGTAACGTACCATCGAAGATTGTTGCTCCAACTTGGTTTTCATAAAACATGCGTCGGCATTCGATCACTAAATTTAATGATTTCATCGTTTCAATATTATTAATCGATAACTTACCTTCATCAGACTGTACACCGTGATTCTTCAAATCTGCATTTGTTTCCTCTGTGAACACATACATTTCATAACAACAGTATTATATTGTAGTATAAGAAGAATATGGATGGATCGTCGAATTTCATGGTTTAAAATCGGTAACTGTCTTCATTTTAACAATCGTTGAACGACAGTAAGCAATAGGTACCTGCTGTGAGGATTGATGTCTGACTATCACTGATTTTCTACTCCTATATGGCTAGCAATACAGAACTATGCAGAGCTGCATTATCCTCAGCTTTGTTAAAAACGGCCTAAAAATACCTACTAACATAACTTGTCTGAGTAACCACTACATGAAACAACTTGGTTCGTCCTCTGTTTTGTTCTGTTCAACGTACATGCATCTTAGCCTCATCATAATATACCACACTCAAACCTATTTTATCTACACTGCTATTGTTCAAATCATTCATCAAATGCTTCAATTCTCATGCGTTTATGTTGCATTATGTTTGATTACAGAGTAGAGACTGGCTCGCAAAACCATGAAACCATCTTTCTCAACACTAGTCAGGGAACAGTGAATTGAAGAATACTTTCAAATCCCATGCTATCAACTCAGAATGATCCACTACAATCCCTTGTACAGACTATCCTGTCAAATCAACGCAATCGATAGTCGTTCAAACTGTTAAAAAGGGACGAAAGGCGGCAAAGTTTTAACTTTCAAGACTATTTTTCGATTTATCATAATTGTTGGCATTTTCATTGCACACGTAGTGGATACTTAGTTGCTGCATCCCGACATTACACTTAATGTAAACTGTCAGTGAATCTTCTGACTATTTCCATGCGTTCCATGGTTGATTTAGAGACAACGGAGCACTGATCTGATTTCCATTTGTGCCTTCTGAATGTGCACATGGGTAGATGGAGATTGATGACTAATAATCGTTAAATCGTTGACTGTATATCATTGATCACTGAGTCAAGTCGTGAACTATATCACTGGAGTAGCATATGAAATTGATCAGCATACCAATTCCTAGCATACTAGAGATTTCAAGACACAACACGAACCGTGAGGCAATGCGCATGAAGAACAAGCAACTTTGCATATCCACAGTACTCATATAGGTGTGCAATTCACTTTTGTCAATTGTTCACAACCGTAGTTGTACAGTTTTCTGGTTCCCTGGACAGATATTGTATCTATCAAATGTACTCCACGTTTTGAATTTTGACTCAGTTAGTTACACCCTAGAATCGGGCCATCAGTACACACTTCATACCCAGAAATATCAGTGAAGTATTGAGGGTGATTTATGATGATGATCAATCAACTCTTGGATTCAGTAAATTTGAGATATCCAAATAATTGACGTACCAATAAGCTTCTCAATATTAAGTCTTGTATTTTGTACTTCCATGTTCAGCATTTCCAATTGATCTGTGTAAAGAGTACAGGAAAGTTTGTCTTTGTTGAAAAATCTACTTCTTTTTATTACCGAAAAATCAATATGCAGAAACATTTGCTTGATGGATCACAATTGTGTGAGATTATCAAAGATTCGAAAGTTATATATGCAAGCACACATGTGTGCAACGTGTTGACTAACACAGATGCGTGAACATAGGTCATACCTACTCCCTACCAAAGAATGATATGCAGTTTTCACATAGAACTGTCGTTGGTCATGGAAATGAAATTCTCGATGTTTGAAAGAACTAGGTCAGTATCTGTAATGCAATGTGAATTATGATCTTCAGTAGACAAAGCGAACAAGATAACATGATTTCGGTTGATAAACAGTGTCAAATCGTGAATGAGTGATTCAGTGCTTTAGAAAGATAGAGAAATGGTTACTTACTTTTATTATGTCTCATCATTTTTTGAAACTTATCCATATCAGTTTGTGAAGATTTCACATCTAAATATCGGAAAGATTCAATATGTCAATTACTAATTCACACAACAAGTAAATCACGATCATAAAAATGTATCCACAGGAGGAGGATGGTAAACTTGATGTGTGTATCATTGTCATTTAATTGAATGTATCCATTGTATATGCGTATGGAAGCGTAACTAGCTCCTTTTGCTGATATGAAAAAATGTGACTTAAATAAGGTGTAATCGCTTTGTCAGTTGAGGTTATAATTATAGAATACCGTTAGAAGAACTAAACATTATTAGTTGACTGGTCATTCGATTTGAAACGACTCTCCCGTAATTAGAATAAGAAGCCTTGACTAATATCAGTGAGTTATCATTCATTATCCTTGTTTGACGATTACATAATTCTTCTTAAAATTACTGAATTTTAAAGTGAGAACAATCAAAATATGAGTCAGTGATCTAAATGTATCCTACTTGTCATCAGACATGAATCGTCAATTTCGCTAGCCATCAATGGTTCACAATGTTGAGAAGAACGTAACTAGCATTAAATGACTGTGCAGTGTTATCTGCTGTCTTCTATTTGACCACGTCATTTGGAGATTACGAGGAATGTCATCTTGAAATTAAATGCATTGCAAACGTGATCACCTGTGATTTGTAAACAAAATGTAACTGATAACAAACAACTACAGAGTAGCAGTATAACAATCACATCAGAGCATGAGATTCATGTAAAATGAGTAAATAGAGATGATATTATTGGTAGTACAAACTGTTGCTTCATAGTCAGCTTTGTCATAGTTTATTTCGACTCTTGTTTGTCGAAAAGAGCTTTCTTACATTGAAATGGTATCAGTGGATAAATCTGAAATAAAATGAATGACAAAGATTCAAACGTTCATCTTCGTCATTCTGTTTCCTATTTGATAATGCTGAAACAGAACCACAATTCAAATAGCTTATCACTCGAGGTAGATTACAACAAAGCTGTGTGAATATAACAATCAGAACACTATGTTAACTATAACTAGTCAAGTCTGGTTAAAGTCAATAATGGTGAAATATTATATACTATGAATATTCGAACACACTCACCCATTTGTTTGGTTACACACAGCAACAGAATAATGATGATACAGTTGTATGCCATCGAATGAAGTACAATTCTGTTGTATATCCTAATGAAACGAAGCTTTCACTGTCGTTCTTTATATAGTGAATACAGAACAGAAAGGTTTGCACCAATCACATTTTAATAAATACAGTAAAATATTTGAATAACGATGAATGGCGTTGGTGATTTCGATAATCCATCTTCATAGTCGGTCGTTCCACATATAGAAAACACCCACACTCATATAGATCGGAAGTATTTCTTTGATCACATTGAATGATTGAAGTTTATCTTTTGTTATTTGGCTTCATTTAATGAATGATCGTTAACATAAAAACAAAACCAGACTAGTTCTATCTGGAATGCGCTAATCCTGTCTGGTCAACACTGATATGCTCACAATAGTCTACAAAAGTCTATAAAAATATGATTAGACTGAATAAATATTTCTTCTCAATTAGCTGTTCATTAAGGCTCTATGGAGATAGTTAGGTTTTACAAGTGAGTAGAAAGTCGATACCATTTAGATGATAGTGAGTCTAGTTAACATTTGAATGAGTGAAATCATATCTGAAGTGAGGTTTCATAATCACCTAATTAGCGCAACTAGTTACATATGAGATACAATCGGAATGGAAGTTACATATGAACGATGTTGATGATGTTTTCGTTATGAGTGAGAATATTGATTCGTTTTAAGTAGAATTTGTGTAATAAAAGTAGACAATAAGGTAGAAGGTCTCGATGTCAAAGTTGGATCTGATAGTTTCAAATAAACTGATTATTGGATGGAAAGTGAATGACCAAATTCGGTTTATCGTTTACTCTGAAGAGTAGGCCTACACTAAGTGACGAAACATCAAATACACCATTTTCTACTAAATGAGACATAGCGAAATCGACGTTTACTATTAGATATCAGAATTATCAAACAGGTTACACACAATTAGAAATCAAATGTAATATGTTAATAAAATAGAATTATGTATGATTTTAAAGAAGAAAACGTTTTGAAATTATGACAGAATTTGTATGGAATCTCAGAGTAAATTCAACGGCTTTATATACTTTATCACTTTGTGTGCATTAGGTTATGATTTTCAGTGTATGTAAGAGTTGGATTCGGGAGCCGTAGACTAAATTCTGTGATAATAATCTAACATACATGATATTGATCACAAACCAGTGACCAATCGATTTTCGAAATACCCTTGGTCATTTGATCTAAGTTAAACTAATACTCAGTTTTAGAACCAACTCTACTGTTGATAACGAAAAGAGAATATATAATACATTTCTTGATTGAGATCATGGACCGATTAATGCTAGATCACCACTGGAAATCTTGAAGCACTGGATGGCCGTCTCGTCCTATTGAGGGATTCCTCGACAGTGCTCACCCGCGATTGCGCCCGCGGGATTCAAACCCAGAGCCTACAGTCTCACGAGCAGACGCTTAACCTACTGGGCTACTGAGCCGGCATCCATTGGTGTTAATGTCTAACATCAACCAATCCACGAAGTTGCGCGACCACCTTCCATTGTACTGAGGTAGACACCTGTTTCTACCCGACACGCATTAGCTTCACCGGTCACGGCTTCTCACCAGAACTCTGAGAGTTTTCTCACGAAGCTAGTCACTAGTGAACACATGGTATTGTGGCTAACAGCAATCGGTTCATGATCTCAATCAAAACCTTACCGACCTCCACAACCCCTAAATTGATATAATATATTTGTTTTGCCGCTCAAGCTGTAAACTTAATCCCTACTCCTTCGATGTATGTAAATGTTTAGTTTCACCATATTGCAAACTGATTATACAGAACCTCTAATTCAGTTGTCTTCATCTCATGTTCACAGAAAAAGCTAAATTGTTCAGTAAAAATTAGAAATAAATATATTTTCACTGTTAGAATTCATATGTGCTATATATATATGCTGTACCGAATGCTCTTTATAAAACGTAAATGATTGAACCCAGATTTTGTGGATCACTCCTACTGTTACCTGGCCTTAAAACATTCATATGCTAATAATCATTCCATAAATGGATTAACACAAAGTTGCCAGTGAGTGCCTATTTTTTGAATAGTTATGTATACATATTTGAATGCGTATGCTGGCAACAATTCATCTTTATGTTAAATCGCTTTTTTATGTTTTTCTACAACTCAGCTATAAATTCTCAACAGTTTCTTCAAGTTAAATTAGGTGTAATCATCTTATTCAGTCCGAGGTTAGTTTGAATCTACAATAATGTCAGCTGCATTCAAAATTCAATGAAACTGTCATTCATCCATCTGAAGACGAAGAATTTTCTCAAACATATACAAATAAAGTTAGAAATGAATTGTGAAGCTTCACTTTACTGTCAGACGAATGTCGATCGGAATTGCATCTGTGGTTATCTGACATGCTAACCGACTGATTGACAATCGAGAGAAACTAATTGACGGAATTGAATGGAGTTGTAGTTGATGGAATGCTGGTTTATTTCATTGTTTCCTATATTCGGTTTGTATCCTGATTACGTAGTGATGAGGTGAAGTGGAATAAATCGGTTGTGTACCACTGTGTAACACTATCTCAATTGTGATCAGCCAATCCAGGAACTAATTGTTCACTGACTAAACATCG
The DNA here is from genome assembly GCA_944470405.2 of Schistosoma mattheei. Classification (NCBI taxonomy): domain Eukaryota; kingdom Metazoa; phylum Platyhelminthes; class Trematoda; order Strigeidida; family Schistosomatidae; genus Schistosoma; species Schistosoma mattheei. The sequence continues at coordinate 898,121 of OX103948.1, read as the reverse complement.
ATTCATCATTTCGTTGAATAGAATAGTTATAAATTTGACATTTTGCTTTTCCATAGTGAAGTAGTGCTTAGTTCACGAGAACTTCCCAATCGCATTGTTTCTGTCAATACTTCCCACAATCACGTAACTTCCAGTCAATCTCATTGTCACCAATCAATCTGAAACACAATCAACCTATTCTGTTCTTATTAAATCTATTGTTATTAGTAGATGACAAGCATCGTTCGTAGTTTCAGTGAACTGGTCGTTTCTATGAAATGTTAAGTGTTGAATTTGGATTATGATTATTATTATTATTATTATTATTATTATTATTATTAGATGAAATAGTAGTAGTAGTAGTAGTAGTAGTAGTAGTAGTAGTAGTAGTAGTAGTAGTAGTAGTAGTAGTAGTAGTAGAAGTAGTAGTAGTAGTAGTAGTAGTAGTGTTATTACTTTTGGATTGAATGGTACATTTCAAGCATTTGATGTATGAATTGCAGATATAAGTTACATTCCCGACTCGTTCTTATTTCCAGCTCTATTGTTAACTCCGCCTGAAGTCCGTCCGGGGGCTACTGCCGGTTCCAAGCCCGGATAAAGGAGGAGGGTTGGGCATGGGGTTAGCGTCCCCATCCCGTAGAAAACTAACTCGCTAAAAAAACGCTAACCAGAAAAAATTATTCAAACCTTTTAAACTCTGCCCTGGGAGTCAGAAGGTCTTCATTTAGAAGAATTATGACGCCTCATGATGAAAGCCGAATTCCTTCGGAAGTTACGAGGCCGATGCCCCTTCTGACAACCAGAGCGACCATTTATTTAGGTACATGGAATGTTCGTACAATGTGGGACACCGGGAGAGCCTTCCAAATTGCTGCAGAAATGAGAAGATACAACCTAGAGGTACTTGGGATCAGTGAAACACATTGGACACAAGTTGGACAACAACGACTAACTACAGGAGAGCTCCTGTTATACTCCGGCCATGAAGAAGAAAATGCACCACATACACAAGGAGTTGCATTGATGCTGTCCAAACAAGCGCAAAATGCACTTATAGGATGGGAATCTCATGGACCAAGGATCATCAAAGCCTCGTTCAAAACAAAGAAAGAGGGCATTTCAATGAACATCATCCAATGCTATGCGCCTACCAACGACTACAATGAAGACGCTAAAGATCAATTCTACAATAGGCTGCAGTCAATCGTCGAGAAGTGCCCAACAAAGGACCTGACCATTCTGATGGGAGATTTCAACGCCAAGGTTGGAACGGACAACACTGGATATGAAGACATCATGGGACGACACGGACTGGGAGAAAGAAACGAAAATGGTGAGAGATTTGCAAATCTATGTGCCTTCAATAAGCTGGTCATAGGCGGCACCATATTCCCACATAAACGCATACACAAAACCACATGGACTTCACCGGATCACTCTACACAAAACCAAATCGACCATATTTGCATCAACAAAACGTTCAGGAGGACTATAGAGGACGTGAGAACCAAGAGAGGAGCTGATATAGCATCAGATCATCACTTGCTGGTCGCCAAGATGAAATTGAAACTCAAGAAGCACTGGACAACGGGGCGGACAATATCACAAAAGTTCAATACGGCCTTTCTCCAGGATACTAACAAACTCAACAAATTCAAGATAGTCCTCAGCAACAAGTTCCAGGCCTTTCATGATCTACTCAATGGAGAAGGAACTACTGTGGAGAGCAACTGGAAGGGGATCAAAGAGGCAATCACTTCAACATGTCATGAGGTCCTGGGTCACAAGAAGCACCATCACAAGGAATGGATCACTGTTGATACACTGGATAAGATTCAAGAAAGAGGAACAAGAAGGCAGCAATCAATACCAGCCGAACAAGAGCAGAAAAAGCCAAGGCACAAGCTGAATACACAGAAGTAAACAAACAAGTGAAGAGGAGCATCAGAACCGACAAACGTAAATATGTGGAAGATTTAGCAACGACGGCGGAAAAGGCTGCAAGAGAAGGAAACATGAGACAATTGTATGACACGACAAAGAAACTCTCTGGAAATCGCCGCAAACCAGAACGACCAGTGAAAAGCAAGGAAGGCGAGGTAATCACCAACATTGAAGAGCAACAAAACAGGTGGGTAGAACACTTCAAAGAACTCTTGAATCGACCAGCTCCACTGAACCCACCCAACATCGAAGCAGCACCCACGGACCTCCCAATCAATGTTGGCCCACCAACAATTGAAGAAATCAGCATGGCCATCAGACAAATCAAGAGTGGCAAAGTAGCAGGACCAACTGCAAGGATACTCCACATTCTCTTCAATAAGATTTGGGATGAGGAACAAGTACCAAACGACTGGAAAGAAGGACTCCTGATCAAAATACCGGAGAAAGGCAATCTCAGCAAGTGTGATAACTACAGGGGCATCACTCTTCTCTCAAGACCGGGAAAAGTCATCAACAGGGTATTGTTAAACAGGATGAAGGACTGCATCGACGCCCAACTTCGTGATCAACAGGCAAGATTCCGTAAGGATAGATCGTGTGCAGACCAAATCGCAACTCTACGGATCATTGTGGAACAATTAATTGAATGGAATTCATCACTCTACATCAACTTTATTGACTACGAAAAGGCATTTGATGGCGTGGACATAACAACACTATGGAAACTTCTTCGACACTACAGCGTGCCTCAGAAGATAGTCAATATCATACAGAGTTCATATGATGGATAACACTGCAAAATCGTGCATGAAGGACAGTTGACAAAGTCGTTAGAAGTGAAGACCGATGTTAGGCAAGGCTGCTTACCCTCACCCTTTCTCTTTCTCCTGGTGGTCGACTGGAACATGAAGACGTCAACATCTGAAGGCAGGCACGGGATACAATGGACGTCTAGGATGCAGCTGGACGATCGAGACTTCGCAGATGATCTGACCCTTCTATCCCACAATGTACAATGCTGAATGATGCCAACTAGCACAGAACCAACATGGATGAGCATCTCCTTCTGACTATCCCAACCACATAATATATCATGCTCAACATTGTATAATAATAATAATAATAATAATAATAATAATAATAATAATACAAGATTGAGTGTAATTCGGTCTTGCCAAACCTCGTTGGTGTTCACGCTAGATTGCTTACAGATTATTTACAGAGGCTAGCTTTCATTTGTAACTGTCGAAGTCGTCCATGATTTGAAAGAAACAATAAATGACGAATGATGCAATACACGCAATCAGAAAATGTGAATACTCACACTTACCGATGAGGTAAAGCATTTTCAGGTTGATTGTTTGCTTTACTTCTGTAGTATAATACACCTACAGATAGGAAATCAAACACTAAACATAGTTCAAACGGAGAAGGAATTTGTGGTGGTCGATATTCAATATAATCCTTAAAATTCGTATGCAGTTAGTCTTGATAACCGTCACTAGATAACACCTCAACGGTATATTAATCAGAAGGCGAATACGAAGTGTTGATTACGTTTATTATGGGATCACACACAGATATCCCAAATTACAGATGCGTTAAGCTAACATGAAAGAGTTGTACCGAAAAGCCAGCAGGCAAGCGAGCGAGCGAGCGAGTTAGTCAGCGAATACGAGTACGAGTAAGCGAGTACAGATAAGAGAGAGAGGGAGAGAGAGGGAGAGAGAGGAGAGAGAGAGCAATGAACATGAATAGCATGCACATATATATATATACATAGTGAAATGAATGAATCATCGAATCAATTAAGCGGTTAATAGTAAGGCTAGCAGCGTGAATAAATTCGAATGCAGTAAGCAATGCTCAAGCATACATGTTCATACATTCGCAACGACAATAAACATACAATGATATAGATAAGTTGTTGTTGTTGTTGTTGTTTTACGGATGACTCAGTTCGTTATTAAGTTAACAAAATGACTTGATCGAATTAAATGTGAACAAACTCAATTGCACGTGAGTTGCTACAGAAAATCATGGTTTTCAGAAGTGCAAAGATGTAAAACAATGAAGCTTGATCTATGTGATTAGGATCAGCAAATCATCTTTCATAGGTCAAATGCAGTCCACGTTGAGTGTAACTGTGAAACAACGAATTATCCAACTGTGAACTTCACTGAAGTTCAATAGTTTACTCATCAAACTAGCTGGAATCTATAACAGAAATCATGTCTCCCAACGTCATAACACACACACATCGATCTGAGATTAACTTGTCAATGAACATTTGAGCACATGCACTGGAATGAAGTCAACTAGTAATTTCGAAAGACACCAATGTTATGCATTGAATGCTAAACATATTCATTATGTCATTAGACAAGTTAAAACATACTACATACTTCATTGAATTATTCACTGATTTCTACATTGATTCTATATTCAACTTTCAAATGTAACTCCTCATGTATTTATTCCACTGATTCATGTTCACCGACGTGTTGAATAATGAGAACACGTGAACTGGAAGAAGCCTTCAACCAAGTGAAATTGAATGAAATGCAACCAATTATTTGAGTGGAACAATTTGTTCCAAGTTCATTCGACTTCGTCTCAATCATAATTGTTCTGCATCTCGGTATACTTCTGAATGATTCAAACCTTCATTTCCGTTGATATTATGTGAATGAGACTAGTCATGTGGTGGCATCGTTGATATTTCCAATGGATATGTGTTCTGTTGAGTTCGTTGTGTTCCTCACATTTCTCCTAATCAACTGGAGTTTTGTGTATTACTTTACACTACTTATCAGTATTGAGTAGTCCGTCACATTAGGCAAAACATTCTTGTTCTCGAATGCACACATACTGATAACTGTGTTGTTATGGAATATTCTCCAGCACATCCTTACACTGAATACATTCAATCTATTCATGGATGCAATCATGTCATTTCAATCATGCCACGCAATAGATATTTCCGATTGTAGTGTGCAAGTTGAACGTTCGTTTAGATGAAAGGAATTCCATATCTTGGTGTTCTTCCTTCTCATTTTCACATTGTCTATCACACTAACTTCCACATAACTATTTGTCGTCACATATCTCATCGTATGTTGTTACACAAATACGTATCAGTGTGACGATGGATTCTTCTCTCAATATACAGGAACCTGACAAATATCTCATTTGTTTTGTTTGCCTTTGCAAATGACGCTTTCGTGCACTTCTGTTAATAATTCACTTCGTGAAATCCGTTCATGATGCAATTTGGTGTCTCTGTTAGTCAGTCACCTCAAACACATGATATCATGATATCATTAGTGTATCATTCAAATGTTGCATTGAAGACAGTGCGAGTATTGACAATCAATACTGTAGGATCTGCAAGTAATTATTGAAGGAATAATTCGATTCATATTGAAACAAGTGAACAGCATTGAAACCAATGAAATTGGTCAATAGACGATATTCAGTTTCTAGACGAAATGCCTCAATCGTTAGCAACCATAAGAGGTTGTGCAGTCCAAAATGCACACTCATGATTCACGGGCTTCACATGCCATATGGAGTTTGGCAAGTAAATGATATGAAATGAGATATTTTCATGATCTCTTATCAACAACCACCTGATCACAGTAGATCCAAGTAATCATTGTTAACAGTTAGAGAATAAATTTAAGTAGTGATTCAGGCAAAATAGTGAAAGTTTACAGTTGCATTCCGTGATGAGAATGTGGAAATGATGAGGCAATGCTGGACACGAGAACGTAACGAACACGGTTACGAAACCTAATCGCGTAGGGTAAATGATTGTGAGACCATGTTGCTGTTTGAATATCACAGGGTGTTATTGTAAATAAACAATGAGTTTAACACCGATAAATAAACATTGAATTATAATGTGAATGGAATGAGATGATGATGGGAATAGAATGCCCTATTTACTACAATAACAATAAACATGTTGATATAAGGGAAGGACGTGTGAAACACAATATGACGAAAGCAGATGTCGAATGAGTAAATTGTTCAATGGGAAGACGTAAATATTTGGGTGAAGGCGTTCACCAAACAACAACAACAACAACAAAAACAACAAAAACAATGAAAATAGAATTGATAATAAGAATAATAACAATAAAAGATTAGGGTCAAGATGGATTTGAATATGGGAAATAATTCATTTGTAAACAGAGTTTTAACACCATTTGATGGATATCTGAATGATCATTTGTGTGAGTGGGTTGCTACTGATGACATTTGAAGATATTTGTGAACTGCTCACACAACCGTGTGGATATTGTGACAGCGTCAAAATGAGAAGCTCATTTCCAACTAATCTCATTTGATTTTGGCATCAACAGTGTTAATCAATCGACTTCATTATATTTGTAGTAAGATTCATCAATGTGTAGTGTTGTCTTGACACTTCCATTGATGTTGCATTGATGATCCCAATAAATCAAACGGAAACAAATGCAAATATTCCATGATGAAATGTAGCTATTATGTTCACCTATGCTACGTGACAGTCAGTAGGATGATCCTTCCACATCATACACATGCAATTAATGGTGTTTGTTGATCAGGATGAAATTGTAAGCACGAATGATAGACGGTAGATTTGAACTTTTCTCACCAACAAGAGAATAGTTGAATTGGAATCGATGTCTGCATTTCGTAATCAATCTATGTAGTATGGATAATGGTTGTATTCACAAGGTAATTGAGTAAGATATGAATGTTTATTGTGTTTGTTAGCTTTATCGTGAATGTGTTTCAGAAGAAAGCTTCCTTATACATGAACTATGTGATGTGCAGTGATAAGGCCAACGGATGTTCGAATAGGTCACTTGCTTTCTTACTTACGCCTGTTATTCCTCGTGAAGGAGCACAGGCCGCTCACCAGCTTTCACCATTCAACACATGCCTGGGAAATCCTTTCCAGCTCTTTACAGTTGTTATTCGTCCTTTTCATATCCGCTTCTATTTCAGGACGTAATGTGTTCTTTGGCCTTCCTCTTATCCGCTTTCCTTCAAAATTTTAAGCTAGGGCTTACCTCGTGATGCAGTTTGATGATTTTCGTAATATATGTCCTATCCATTGCCATCGTCTTTTCCTAATTTCCTCTCCAGGTGGAAGCTGGTTTGTTCTCTCCCAGAGAACGCTGTTGCTGATGATATTCGGCCAATGGATGTTGAGTATCTTGAGTAGACAGCTATTTACAAATACTTGTACGTTCTTGATGGTTGCTGTTGTAGTTCTCCAAGTTTCAGCTCCGTACAGTTGCCATTGAAGATTCTGACTTCGATATTGGTTGAAAGTTGTTTTGAGTTCCATATGTTCTCCAATTGAAGGAATGCGGCCCTTGCTTTGCCAATCGTCGCCTTCACGTCTGCATCTGGACCACCTTGTTCATCGATGATGCTTTCTAAGTATGTGAAGGATTCTACATCTTCCAGAGTTTCACCATCAAGAGTGTTTGGATTGCTCTTCTCCGCTTTGAATTTGAAGACCTTGATTTTCCCTTTGTGTATGCTGAGGCCTACTGATGCAGAGACTGGTGCTAAACTAGCTGTCATTATCTGCATTCGTTTGTGTGTATGCGATAGGAGGACTAGGTCATCTGCGATCTACAAATCGTCTAATTGGTTCTGAGCTGTCAGTTGTATGCCGTGTTTTCCCTCAAGTGTCGAGGTCTTCATAATCCTGTTGACCACCAGAAGAAAGAGGAAGGCAGAGAGTAAACAACCTTATCTGACTCCGGTCCTTACTTGGAATGCATCTGTCAGCTGTCCTCTATGCACGACTTTGCATTGTGGTTCGTCGTATGAGTTCCGGATAATACTGACAATCCTCTCAGGAACTCCATAGTGTCGAAGGAGTTTCCATAACGTCCTCGTATCTACACTGTCAAATGCCTTTCCATAATCAATGAAGTTGATGTACAGTGTTGAGTTCCGCTCAATTGATTCTTCGACGATGATCCGTAGAGTCGCAATTCGGTCTGTGCACGATCAATCCTTACGGAATCCAGCTTGTTGATCTCGAAGTTGGGCGTCTACTGCATCCTTCATCCGGTTCAGCAACACTCTGTTGAAGACTTTCCCTGGTATTGACAGTAGTGTAATGCCTCTGTAGTTTTCACATTTGCTCAGATCTCCTTTCTTTGGAATCTTGACGAGGTGTCCTTCTTTCCAGTCCATCGGCACTTGTTCCTTCCCACAAATCTTTTTGAATAGAAGGTAAGCATGTTTGTAGTTACTTCAATGCTTCAGCTGGCATATTGTCGGTTCGTGCTGCTTTCCCGTTCTTGATTTGTCTGACGGCCATTCTAATTTCTTCCGTCGTTGGTGGGTTGACATCTATAGGAAGATCTGTGTGTGCTGCTTCGATGTTGGGTGGATTCATTGGAGCCGGCCTATTCAGGAGTTCCTCGAAGTATTCTACCCATCTGTTACGCTGCTGTTGAATTTCGGTGATTGGCTTGCCTTCTTTGTCTTTGACCGGCCTCTCTGGTTTACTGTATTTCCCTGATAGTTTCTTCGTTGTATCGTAAAGCTGTTTCATATTTCCTTCTCTAGCAGCTTTTTCTGCCGTCGTTGCTAGTTCTTCCACGTATTTCTTCTTGTCTGCTCTAATGCTCTTCTTCACTTGTTTGTTTGCTTCTATGTATTCAGCTTGTGCTTGGACTTTCTCTGCTCGTGTTCGGCTGTTGTTAATTGCTGCCTTCTTGTTCTTCCTTTCTTTGATCTTGTCCAGTGTTTCTATAGAGATCCATTCCTTATGATGGTGTTTCTTTAGGCCCAGAACCTCTTGACACGTTGAAGTTAATGCTTCCTTGATGCCTTTCCAGTTGTCCTCCATAGTAGTTTCTTCTTCTTCAGTAGATCTTGTAAGGCTTGGAACCTGTTGTTGAGAGCTATCTTGAATTCATTGAGTTTGTCAGTATCTCGAAGGAAGGCTGTATTGAACCTTTGTAGTGCTGTTTGTCCACTTGTCCAGTTCTTTTTAGCTTCAGTTTTAAATTGGCTACAACTAGGTGGTGATCTGAAGCTACGTCAGCACCTCTCCTGGTTCTCACATCTTCCATTGTCCTTCGGAATTTTTTGTTGATGCAAATATGATCTATTTGGTTCTCTGTAGTGTGGTCCGGTGAGATCCATGTAGCCTTGTGTATACGCTTGTGTGGAAATATTGTGCCTCCTATGACCAATTTGTTGAATGCACACAGATTTGCAAATCTTTCTCCATTTTCGTTTCTCTCTCCCAGTCCATGTCGTCCCATAATATCTTCATATCCGGTGTTGTCTATTCCGACTTTGGCATTTAGATCTCCCATCAGAATAGTTAGGTCCTTTCTTGGGCATTTCTCAATGATTGACTGCAGCCGCTCGTAGAACTGATCTTTAATGTCGTCGTTGCTATCATTGGTGGGTGCATAACATTGGATAATATTCATTAAGATCCCCTCCTTCTTTGTTTTGAATGATGCTTTGATGATTCTGGATCCGTGAGACTCCCATCCTACAAGTGCATTTCGTGCTACTTTGGACAGCATAAGAGCGACTCCCTGAGTGTGTGGAGCATTGTCCTCTTCGTGACCGGAGTATAGCAGCATCTCTCCCGTAGCTAGCCTTTTCTGTCCAGCTTGGGTCCAGTGGGTTTCGCTGATTCCCAGTACTGCTAAGTTGTATCTCCTCATTTCCATTGCTATTTGACTGGTCTTCCCGGTTTCCCACATTGTTCGAACGTTCCATGTACCTATAAAAATTTTTGCTCTGGTTGTTAGAAGGGGCATCGGCCTCGTGGCTTCCGAAGGAACTCGGCTTTCACCATGAAGCGTCATAATTCTTCTAACTGAAGACCTTCTAACTCCCAGGGCAGAGTTTAAATGGTTTGAATTATTTTTTCTGGTAAGCGTTTTTTTAGCGAGTTAGTTTTCTACGGGATGGGGACGCTAACCCCATGCCCAACCCTCCTCCTTCACCCGGGCTTGGGCCCGGCAGTAACTCTAGAACTGCTACAGGAGGAGTTCGAATAGGTCACACTGTACAGATACGATAACGAATATTTAAATCTCGACTGGGGCTGTGATGATGGCGATGAGAATGATTTTGCTTATTTTCACATATTTCTTATATCACACAACACTCTTGATATATTTGTGAGTAAAAATCTTTGACGATTATACTTTTTACTTGTATTTATTTTTTCCAAATATTGGCTGGCGTCCTTCAAATTTCCAGATAATTCTTCTGTACAGTACCAATAGGGGACGTTGTTCTCAAATTCTGTAAGCGCTAGCCAGTTTAATTCAGTCGCTTCTCCATATATTGATAACCTTTCAAATATAGTCTTCAAATTTCCTCGCTTCTGACTTTTGATTTCACTGGGTGGGCACAATCCAATCATAGATGTTGTTACTGGTTAAATTGGTGTCAAACTACGTATAGCTGTGACATTTTCAAAGTCGAGACACAATATATAATACAACAAACTGTAAATGAAGCGATGATGGTGGCAGGATCATACTATGATAAAAGACGTATTAGTTGTAGATATTATTCGCTTTCACCAACTAAACGATAGCTCGTCTGGAACTGTTCCCACAATTATAAATCGAGATCAGTGAGAAACTTTATCTTCAAACACGTTGAGGATTTCGCAGATATACGTAGTTTGACAATACTTTAAATAGTAACACTCAGTGAAATCAAAATTCAGAAGCAAGGAGTTTCGAAGACTATATTTGATAGGTTATCAATATATGGAGAAGTGACTGATTTAAACTGGCTAGCGGTTACATGAGAAGTTTACCTCGGTGAATCAGATGCATGACCGAGCGCCATCAGCTAGATTTCAGAGTTCGTTTAACCGAATGTGGTCAACATCCAATCTTGAAGACTTACAGAGCTATGGATTTTGAGGATTTATTTACCGCTACAACCTTATTCACTTCTGTTACATAGACATTTAACAACCGTATTTCAATGTTATTCTCAGGATCTATTCACTTTTGACAATATCTGATTATTTGAAGATCTTGAAGACAAATGACGATTAGACTATACATGAGGTGAAATTAAAACTCCCTTTATAAATGAGAGATTGACCATCTCTTCCATTACAACGTGGCCTTTACCCATAATTGTTATTCTGATTATCATTTTGTAAATAATCAACTGCATCCATTCATGTAATACAATTTGTACTGTTGTTACTGCGGTTACCACGACCGGGAAATAGTATCATGTCCCCTCAATCTTCTTTGACTTTTTTCCACGATACAAAGCTGCTTATTTTGGTAAGTCCCTCAAAAGTATGCGTTGCTATTTGATAAACGTCAAACTGGTTAGAAATCATCGACGTCTGAACGTGTCTCACTAATCAGTTTTCAAAGGTTCATTTCTTGATTCATTTATTGTTAATTTAGAACAGCATAGATATAAGTGAACAATATTGTTTTCGATTAGATCCTCATCAGGCTTTACTCTAATATACAGTAATGTATTTATATATGCATATACGAAATGAATTAAACCAATCAAGGTAGTTTATAAGTCAATGATGATAACAATGAAAACGATTACACAATAAGTAAAATGTGAAAAGTACAAATTGATGGTGTGACAAGAGGTGCATTAGTTTTTGATAAGCAATAATAATAAAGGTTCAAATCAATGTTACATAATCGGAAATAGGTCAATGATTAGGAGAAAATATAGACAGTGAGATAACAATTATGAAGATAATAAGATGACGTAATAAGAAACGGTCAGATAATTGAACCATGAAACGTATAGTTGAGAGAAAATAAAGTGGTAGGAGGGGGGTGAAGAAAAATAATAAACGAAGAGAAGGTTAGAAAAAGAATAAATAAATTCATTTATTACTTAAGGCCAAGGGAGAGATAAGGGAGTTACAAATTTCTTCTGAACACAAAGACTTGGCTTGTTGGCTCGGATTCCTATAGCTTCTGCTATGTGTAAGAGACGAGATCGAACACCATAAGGAAAACTAGTGGGAATCCGATAAATAACTTTGAACGACTTGTTTCTGTCCACTATATGACCGCTATCGATCAAGTATGATAGAACCGAGCTGCGTATTGTTTTGACGTAACCTTTTCCTAACCACGAAGGGAGGTGTTCACTAACTCGTTGGTTCAGTTGCCTGGTAGTGCGCCCAATATAGCTTTCTCCACAGGAGCAGCTGAATTCGTAGATACACATAGAAGTGGCATAACCAGGTAACTTATCCTTCAATTGCGGAATCACCATCGATCGGGTCGAATACGATAGGCAGAGGTTGGCAGCATTAAACGTTCTCTTTACTGCTCTAGTCAATCTATCCCGTAATACATCGCTAGCCAAATCACCATTGAATTGCAGTTTCAAGAAAAGCGGTTTCTTATTAGCCGTCAGGGTCACTATTTTCCTGTTTTTTACGCGCAAGTGTTTCTTCAGGAAACCCAGTGGATATCCCAATTCAATCAAAATATTATGAATGTGTTGTAATTCTCTATCAATAGTGTCGACTGAGCATATCTTAAGAGCTCTATTTGCAAGATATTTGACTAAGTTTCTCTTATAATGAAGAGGCACAAAGCTTAAAAAATGTGTGTATTGGCTTGGCGAAGAACTTTTCTATACACACCCCTGCTGATAGAACCATTTTCTTTTCTACTTAACAAAACGTCCAGAAAATTTAGTTTGTTATCTATTTCCTCCTCACATGTAAATTTAATAGCAGGATGTTTGTTATTAAATAGTTCCAGTAGTTGTTCTTTTCTAATGTTCTGATCGGCAATGATGAAGGTGTCATCAACGTAACGACAGTAGAAATCCAGTTTATTGATAACCTCCTTGAGAGGTCCGTTTTCTAGTTTCGCCAGAAAAAAATCCGCAAGGATGGGACCTAGTGGCGAACCCATCGCTATACCATCAATTTGTCTATAATATGTGTTATTAAAGACAAAATGGACATTCATTGTGCATTTTAAAAGTAATTCTTTAAGACTAACCCCAGGAATTCCAATATTGATTTGTTTTTCCTGCAGTTGTTGGCACACAAAATCGATAGTCTCTGTTAACGGTACATTGGTGAACAGGGAAGCAACATCTAAAGATATCATTCGTTTCCCATTTAAATTTATATGTTCCACTTTAGATATGAAATCGAAGACGTCTTTCACGCTTCTATTGACGACTAGTTTGTGTAAGGGGTTTAGGATACGAACTAGCCACTTTGCAGTTTTATGATAAGGTGAATTATACATATCTAAAACTGGGCGAAGAGGAAGACCTGTCTTGTGAACTTTAGGTAAACCATATAGTCGCGGTGTGTTCGATCCAGTAGGCTTGAGTGAGTCATGTAAGTCAGGAGTAAGAATACCTTTATTTTTTAATTCCTTCAGTGAGATAGTCAGCAATTTTTCTGCCTTCATATTTAAGTCCTTAACGTCGTTGAGTTTCTGAAATTTTGTCGGATCATTCAAAATCACGTTCATTTTATGAATGTAATCAGCTTTGTTCATAAGAACTAGCCCCCCTCCTTTGTCCGGCTTGCTTATGATTAGAGTATTGTCGTTTCTAAGTACATGTAAAGCATCTCGGTGCTGTTTGGTAAGTGGAGTTTTCACCGTACATTTACTATTTTTGTATTGTTGGCAGATGTCTACCAACGTGTTCTTAAACCTGGTTAATTCATCAGGAGAAGTAGGCACCAAATCTGTTGTTTGTGTAAATAAATTTTCAAACTGTACATCTGTATCTAGTTGGTTTATTTTATTACTATAGTCGCAAAACCTAGGGCCGAGTGACAATGCCTCTACTTGCAATGCGTCTAACGTAACACTAGAGAAATTATGAACGTACCGCTCAGGGTCCATAGGAAATTTTCTTTCAGGTTTATGAGGTTCCAGTGACTGAATTAGTTTTGTTCCCAGTTTTTCTGATCTACTTTTTGCCACCATGTTATTATAATCCATAAATTGTGATTTTATTTCCGGTGGTATATTATCGAGCATATATTCTCTTTGTGAAAGATTTCTTTCTAGATTGTTTATGTGTAATTTTAATGAATCCGTTTGGTTAAGTGCATGCCGTTTAAGTGTGAATAGAATGAGATAATATGAAATCGGTCATTTGTAAAAAGAGTTTTCATTTCATCTGGTGTTTGATCAAATGTTCTGGTGTTTTAACATCAACTATTGCAAAAATGTTTTTCCAATTATAAAGAAACGAGACTAGCTGAAACCTTCCATATAATGCTTAATCCTACTTCTCTCAATAGAAAGGAAGATCTTATTATATTCTGAATAGTGATTGAAGGTTTTAAGTAGGAATATATGTGGGTACTTAGCTCCGTTGAACAAAGATTACTATAAATTAATGAACATAGATACTACCGCACATTATTGCTGTATAATTAGGTCAAACGAAGTTTGTTATCACAGAATCTTTACTGCTTAGAATGGATTGAGAAAAACGGCATGACTTGTGTTGAAACTAGGAACAGATGACAATACCAAAATTTCATGCAATTTCATACAGTTGAAGAGATGAAGTCACTGGAATAATCAATCACAGAATAAATTCCGCATTAAAAGTGGCCTATCCAGCAACTAAACTGACAACGTTATGGGAAACGAACTGCTCTCTCAAATAAACTAAAATTGATAAATCCTCTTTTCTCAGTAGCTCCAACTGCATTTAACAATTTACATGTACGTGCCACAGCACATAGATTGGAAGAACTGAGAGAAGGGTACATGTTCGCATTTCTGAGCATGTTCCGAAAAACGTGACGCTGAAAAGGACTAAGGCTGTCAATAGTGCAATAGCTCGACATTTACTTGACACCGGGCATACCATCAATATTCCGCACGCTTTCAAAATTATCAGTAGACAAAAAAATAACGATTGCTCTCCATTTTGGCGAAGCGATCGCCATAAGAAAACTTAAACCGGATTTATGCGTTCGGAAAGAGACAGTAGTTAACTTATTATTACCCTGGTAATTCATTTTATTTTCGTGTTATATTCCCCTCCTCCCCATAACCGAACTCGTAAACCACCCTTTCATTCACACATTTCCCACCACTCACCCTCTTAAATTATGTTCACTTTTCAAATTCCATTCAATTATTACGTAACCTACTTTATCACTGTTTAATTCCACGAGGCCTTCACTACCTCTAAAATTATCACACAATGTATAACTCCACTAAACCATTACACAACCCACCCCCTAATTGTTTTCTTAATTCTAACACCAATTACCCTATGACTTGTTCTTGCATATACACATAATATATGTAGTTGCTATGACCTTGATCTGTCTACTCTAGATTAAGACCTTGACGCAATAGGATGACCGGTTTAACCTTGAGGCTAGTACGCCTGTGTTCGAGGCGGGGTAGAGAGAGAAGAAATCTATTCTATCAACCGATTGGCTGACAAGTACGGTAATGAGAGAAAGACAAGACAACTGGAACACTATTCACTCTATTCCGATTTTCTGAATTCAGATTAATGCAAAAAGGTACATGAATAAATAGGTGACTAACTCGACCACAATGTACAATCATTTGGGAAAATAATACAATCATGTCCAAACCTGGGAATTAAAGTAGAAAATAAGATGCAAAATATTATGTTTAAATGACAATAGATTCGGAACAGAAAAGGGGTATGACAATGAATGACACATCGAATGAAAGCTCATTGTTCTGTAGAATAGAATAGGGACAAAAATAAATGTCCGAGTTTTACACGCTTTGAATAAAATGAAATAACGTCCCGAAAACTAACTTTCATAGTTTGTCAGGGTTTCTTGTTTCCATGTTCACATCAATAGTTATTATTGTAAAGCTTTGTCATTCCAATCATTTACATTGATTTATGTTGTTGAGGCTAATGTTCTCAATATCTGACTCCAATAAATAATATCCCGTTAACTGAGTATTTAACGTAGGCTTAATCTCCTAGTAGAATTACGGATTTACTCGAGATTATTGAGAAGACTGAACACCAGTTGTAGAGAGAATTTATTGTTAATGATTAATATAAATCCGCAAGCGTACAGCAGCGTGCAAGCACACGATGAAACAGAGTGAGTGTGTGTTAAAAATCCATATATCTTTTTGAGAGTTAATCGGGTGTGGATAAATTATCGATTATCTGCACATTGCAACCAATAGGGGAGGATAGCTTAAGGGTTAATGTACAGACATCCAATCGATCATACACACCGAAATTAACATAGTGAATTAAGTGTCTGAGTTACAATGGGTAGACAAATGATACAGTGGTCAAATGGGCTTGCCACAATGTCAATTGTTCCATACTATTTCTTATTTCCATGTGAAATTCTATTTCATATTTGGTTGTAAGCAGCTGACGAGAAACCTCGAATTCATACTATTCTGCATCAATATTTGTTCTTGCTTTATTTAAATACCAGAATTGTTCCAGTGTAGGTTAGATATTCACTTACAAGATGATATAAGTGAACTGTGGTGAACGAGGAATGACCAGAAATTAGATCTAACTTCATTTTGAGTCATGAACACATCACTTTTAACCTAAATCAAAGTTCCTTTTTAAAAGTATCAACTGTAGTTTGGATAGTTTGAGATTGAAAATACACGTGAAGACTTAACAAACTGTGTTTCTAACTTCATTTGTATGTGTAGGGTAAAATTCGTCGCCTAGACAACTAATTATTCTCTGTAAACATGAAATGAAAGCAACGAAATTAGAGGACCTGCATAATCAGTTTGCAATATGGTGTACCGAAACATTTAATTACTCTGAAGTGGTAGGCGTTAACTTTACAGTTTAAGCGGCTTTTGGTTATCAACAATACAGTTGGTTGTAAAACTTAGTTTTAGTTTAAATTAAGTCAAATGACCAAGAGTATTTCGGATATTCGTAGTCAACATATGACCAACTCCAATCAAGAATTTATTTGTCATTGGGTGGTTAGCAATCCACTTCTTTAGAGTAAACAAATACCTGAATTCGGTTATTAACGTTCTAATTATCAGGTCCAACATTGGCATTGATACCTAGATCCCTGTTGTCTACCATTCATTGTATAAATCCTACTGAAAACGTATACATTTTATCATCGGTAACGAAAACATCATCAACATTATTGATATGTAATTTCCATTCCTATTGTATCTCATATGTAATTAGTTGTGGTAATTAGGTGATTCTGAAAACACGCTTCACTTATGATTTCAATTAGATGGTATCGACTTTGTACTCACTTGTGAAACCTAACTATCTCCATAGAGCCTTAATGAACAGCTAATTGAGACAAAATATTTCTTCAGTCTAATCATATTTTTATAGACTTTTGTAGACTATTTTGAGCATATCAGTGTTGACCAGACAGGATTAGTGCATCCAAGATAGAGCTAGTCTGGTTTTGTTTTCTTTGTCAACAATCATTCATTCAGTGTTGCCAAATAACAAAAGATAAACTTCAATCATTTAATGTGATCAAAGAAATACTTCCGATCTATATGAGTGTGGGTGTTTTCTATATGTGGAACGACCGACTATGAAGATGGATTATCGAAATCACCAACGCCATTCATCGTTATTCAAATATTTTACTGTATTTATCAAAATGTGATTGGTGAATACTTTTCTATTCTGTATTCACTATATAAAATGACAATGATGGCTCCGTTTTATTAGGAGAAACATCAGAGTCGTACTTCATTCGATGGCATACAACTGTATGATCAACATAGGGCGGCCTGCTTGAGCATCTGGGCTACCTGTTCCTGCCATCCAGATATTTCAACAAGTTATCTATTTTTGTTTGTTTTAATATATCATTATGTTTATTAATCACATAAGCTATCCTGGTGCATTTCTGAAAAGTGTACAACCTTTCGTTGCCAAAGTTACAAAAAAGTCAATACGAGCCAATGTGGTTGCTGGCAATATACAACGAAAAGAATTTACATTATTCAGTTGTTCATTCACTGAAGTGCTAACATCTCACTGGCGATCACTCAATATTTATCGCCAGGACCGACTAAGAAGAAAAAAACGGAAACTTGTTGAAATACTTTACGCTGAGAATTCTATATTGTACCAAAAATATAATATTGAATAAAGCTGATAATAATAATAATAATAATAATAATAATAATAATTATTCTGTTGCTGTGTGTAACCAAACAAATGGGTGAGTGTGTTCGAGTATTTACAGTGTATAATATTTCTCCAATATTGACTTTAAACATACTTGACAAGTTATAGTTAACATAGTGTTCTGATTGTTATATTCACTTTGATTTGTTGTCATCTACCTCGAGTGATAAGCTACATGGGTCATCGTTCTGTTTTGACATTATCAAATAGGAAACAGAATGACGAAGATGAACATTTGAATCCATGTCATTTAGCTTATTTCATATTGGTCCACGGATACTATTCCAATGTATAACAGATCCTTTCGACTAGCATGAGCATGATGTGATTGTTATACTGATACTCTGTAGTTGTTGAATATGAGTTACGTGTTGTTTACAAATCATTGATGATCAACTGAGCAATGTATTTAATTTCAAGATGGCATTTCTTGTAATCTCCCAATGATGTGACGGAATGCAAGACAGCAGATGACACTACACAGTCATTTAATGCTTATGACGAACTTCACAACATTGCAAGCTAACCATGGCTACGAATATTTACGATTCATGTCTTATGACAAGTAGGACACATTTAGACTACTGACACATATTTTTATTGTCCTCCCTTTCAAATTCAATAATTTTAAGGATTATGTAATCCGTAAACAAGGATAATGAATGATAACTCTCTCACATTAGACAAGGCTCCTCATTATAACTATGGGAGAGTTGTTTCAAATGTAATGACCAGTCAGCTAATAATGTTTAATTCTTCTGACGGTATTCTGTAATTATAACCTCAATTGACAAAGCGATCATACTTCATTTATTATTATTATTATTATTATTAGCTTTATTCAATATTATAATTTTGGTACAATATAGAATTCTCAGCGCAAAGTATTTCAACAAGTTTCCGTTTCTTTCTTCTTGGTCGGTCCTGGCGATAAATATTGAGGAATCGCCAGTTAGATGTTAGCACTTCAGTGAATGAAAAGCTGAATAATGTACATTCTTTTCGTTGTACATTGCCAGCAACCATATTGTCTCTTATTGAGTTTTCTGTAACTTTGACAACGAAAGGTTGTACACTTTTCAGAAACGCAGCAGAATAGGTTATGCGATTAATAAACATAATGATATATAAAAACAAACAAAAATAGATAACTTGTTGAAATATCTAGATGACAGGAACAGGTAGCCCAGATGCTCAAGCAGGCCGCCCTACGTGTGCTAGTCACATTGTTTCATATCAGTATAAGGAGTTAGTTACGCTTCTATACGCATATACAACTGATACGTTTAATTATATGACCATTATACACACATCAAATCTTCCGTCTTCCTGGAGATACATTTTTATGATTGTGGTTTACTTGTTGTTTGAATAATTACTTGACATTTCAAATGTTTTTAATATCTAGTAGCGAACTCTCCACAAATTGATATGGATAAAATTAAAATAATAATATACAATGATGAAAGTAAGTTACCATTTCTTTATCTCCTTCAAGCACTGAATCATTTATTCAAGAATTAATACTGTCTAGCAACCGAAATCACGTTATGTTGTTTTCCTTGTTTACTGAAGATCATAAATCGCAGTGCATTACAGATACTGACTTATATCTTTCAATCATCAAAAGTTTCATTTGCATGACCAACGACAGTTCTATGTGAAGACTGTTGATCATTCTTTCCTAGGAATTAGTCATTACCTATGTTTGCGTATTTATGTTACCCAACACGTTGCATGCATGTATGCTTGAATATACAACTTTCGAATCTTGGATAATCTCACACAACTGTGATTCATTAAGCAAATTTTTCCACATATTGATTTTTCGGTAATAAAGTAAGATACGTTTTTCAACAAAGACAAACCTTTCTGTACATTTTCCACAGATTACTTGAAATTGCACGACACTCAAGTACAAAGTGCAAGACATGCTACTGAGAAGCTTATAGGTACGTCAATTAATTGGATATCTCAAATTTACTGAATCCAAGAGTTGATTGATCATCATCATGAATGACCCTGAAAATTTCACTGATATTTCTGGTTGCGAAGTGTGTACTGACGGCCCAATTCCAGGGCGTAACTAACTGAGTCAAAATTAGAAAACGTGCAGCACATTTGATAGATACAATATCTGTCCAGGGAACCAGAAAACTGTACAACTACGGTTGTGAACAATTGACAACTCAGTAGCTAAGTGGATAACGCGATGGCGTTTGAAGCGAACGGCACTGAGTTCGAGTCCCAGAGTGAACATCAACTCTGAGATGCAGGTACATCCAGCTGACGAGTCCCAAACAGGACGAAACGCGCGTCCTGGATTCCACTGCTAGCCACTATCCATCTTTGCTTACAATGCTTGTAAATTAAGGCAATATCGAGGCATACGCACAGTATGCACATTTGCCAATAAGAGACTGATCAATTTCAGTCCAAAAACATCAATGGGAAGATTCAAATAAAACAATATCAAGTGAGTTGACAACGTTTGGTTTCAGACGTGCATGAATACGGTGAACATATGAAGTTACTTGTTCTTCGTGCGTCCTGTCTCATGGTATGTGTTGTGTCTTGAATTCGCTAGTATGTTAGGAATTGGTATGCTGATCAATTTCATGTGACCAATGAAACACAGTCACCGACTTAACGATTATTAGTCCTCGATCTCCATCTACCCATGTGTACATTCAGAAGGCACAGTTGGAAATCAGATCAGTGCTCCGTTGTCTCTAAATCAATCATGGAACGCATGAAAATAGTCAAAAGATTCACCGACAGCTTACATTAGGTGTAATGTCGGAATGCAACAACTAAGTATTCACTAAGTGTGCAATGAAAATGCCAACAATTATAATAAATCGAAAAATAGTCCTGAAAGTTAAAACTTCGCCACTCTTCGTCCCTTTTAACAGTTCGAACGACTATCGATTGCGTTGATTTGACAGGATAGTCTGTACAAGGGATTGTAGTACATCATTCTGAGTTGATAGCACTGGATTTAAAAGTATTCTTCAATTCACTGTTCGCTGACTAGTGTTTAGAAAGATGGTTTCATGATTGTGAGCTATTGTCTTCTCTGTAATCAAACATAATGCAACATAAACGCATGAGATTTGAAATATTTGATGAATGATTTGAACAATAGCAGTGTAGATAAAATAGGTTCGAGTGTGGTATATTAGGATGAGGCTAAGATGTATGTAAATTGAAGAGAACAAAACAAAGAACGAACCAAGTTGTTTCATGTAGTGGTTACTCGGACAAGTATGTTAGTAATAATTTTTAGACAATTTTTAACAAAGCTGAGGATAATGCAGCTCTGCATAGTTCTGTATTGCTAGCCATATAGGAGTAGAAAATCAGTGATAGTCAGACATCAATCCTCACAGCAGGTACCTATTGCTTACTGTCGTTCAACGATTGTTAAAATGAAGATAGTTACCGATTTTAAACCATGAAATTCGACGATCCATCCATATTCTTATACTACAATATAATACTGTTGTTATGAAATGTATGTGTTCACAGAGGAAACAAATGCAGATTTGAAGAATCACGGTGTGCAGTCTGATGAAGGTAAGTTATCGATTAATAATATTGAAACGATGAAATCATTAAATTTAGTGATCGAATGCCGACGCATGTTTTATGAAAGCGAATATGGAGCAAATACCTTCGGTGGTACGTTATTCGTCGAAAATTATTTTTCATTTGATTCATTAGAGATTGTGGTGGCTTTTATATCGTAACTCAGCTTATCAGTTTATGCAGTTATAAGATGGGGAATTATCGTTCGTCGCATCAGTCTCTACTGTATACTGGGATATTTAGTCCTGTAATGTATTCGATTCTCACCATGATCTTTTGCATTCATGCGTACATGTTTGGTTTCATCCATCCTCCTGCGTGTATTCCGTTCACTGCTTTTCAATATGAGATACTCGGTGTATTTTGACGGATAGAACAGATGCGAAAATATAGTTGACATCAAACACACTTTGCGCAGAATGTTCCAAAGCTTTGTGAATGAGACATGATTGTGTGATGTTGAAGTAACACACTTCAACATAACAGATTGTCTTCAACTGTCCAAATTAAATGAAGTCTTATCGAGTTGTGTGAAGGTTAGTTGAATGCGTCGTTTATGTACCAGCATGGTGATATTGTGTAATACAACTCTTCACACACAATGTATTTACTTCAGTAACGTTCATGCCATATAGTCAGCTTACTAAAGGGAAAAATGTTATATCCATCAATGTCATTCCAGCTGTTTTGAACGGAATGTGGAAGAGAATCAGTGATAAACATAAGAAATGAGTGAAAGCAAACAAATCAAAGACAGACGGAATTATACACGCACATGTATAAAGGTATTAATACGGTGGTATCTAGTCTTTCATTCCTGGAAGAATATCCAGTGTACTTCAGTTCGTACAATTGTCGGTAATATTGCATTTCAATATTAAGCTCCAGTAAATAATAACTTGCAAAATTCAGCTCAAACAAACACGTCACTTGAAATTCGTTCTCACCACCTTCGTTAATTGCAAACATAACACATAACATAGTGTGAAGCTTATTTTCATTCGTACTATCCAATTATTATTCGGGTCGGTTGATTAGTCAAGGAAGAGTCTACGACACTTAGTATTTTATAGATCAGTAGCTTCTGTGTTAGATTGTGGAAGTTAAGTTTAGTTGATAGAGGTAAAGAAAATGAAAATGTTATTTACAATTGATGACAGATATCTTCAGACCACATCTGACGATTGTTGAAACCATGAAGTGAATATTGTTAAGTTATTGAATGGGGTGCATGGAAAAAAATGGTGAATCTGTGAAGTGATTTGTGTAAACGAAGACTGATTCCGAGTTAATACTCAAAGTTTTCGATAGATTCCTGATATCATGTTGATTGATTGTTAATAACTCTTGTGTTACTTTCTTCTGACCAACCGAATTCTGTGTCGCATATGCAAAATTTAATTATTTGAAATGATGAATGAGATCTGTGTATGCTGCGGCATTCTATGATATTCTTCCCTGTATTTGTACTGAATGAATCGTTTATTGTGTATTTCGAAATACCGTTGACGCATCCATATAACATCAAGTTCTATGTTCGTACGCTTTCAGATATGATCGAAACCATTCATGTCAACGCATTTAAAAGTCGTAAGTTCTCTCTTCAGTTCGTTCTACATCAATAATCTGTGATCAATTCAACTTACACATAAGATAGTGATACTTCCACACAGTTAACTACACTTTTGAATAGAGTGGTCTTTTTAGAAATTAGACGTTCATCTCAAATTTGACCTTCTTTATCAGCCCTAGTTATCAACTATAACTTCACTGATTTGATCAACTGTTTCGAAAAACAAAAGAAGCATCATCAAAGTAAGAGATATATTTCTCAAGATGTTTTCTCACACTTGTACTCCTCGACATTTTCGTGTTTACTAATGCTCATGAAAGACGTTTGCTCGTTTGTTCGTTACTGACAATAGAAAGTAAACAGAGAAGCAAAACCACCGATGCTATCTAAAGAATTGAATATTGAGCATTTTCTACATGTTCGGACGACGTCACTTTGAACGCTTTCCGTTTCAACTTACACGACATCATTTTGCATGTATTCTATTTCAACATACTGGAACAATTTCAATGTTACATACGTATTCAGTAAAATGATAACTGAGAAATGGCACTTCCATAGTTATGATTATGGGAACATATGAAGTTGAAATAGGTCCTGATGTCATCTGTGTAGTAGTCACTGGATGGAAGGTGAGACATACAACTGGCTGCAAACAGTTGAAAAAACACGCTCGTATTATTTGGTAACAACGTCAACAGTGATAGTACAGATGACTTCATATTGCAAGCAATCACGTTGCTGAATACTAACTTGCATTTATCTATTTATTATATGAGGGGGAGATCGTTGTTTCATACATTTTGTTACCTCGTTGAACTACAGTGTCCATTGTAGACGTACCTGGTTCTTTGGAATATCACTACACAGATATACTTCTAGTAGCTTCGTACACGAACAAGTAAACATAAAATGATATGTAGGTCGCGTAACTGACTCAACGAGCATCAGATTGATATGATTTTATCTTGTCGTGATTATGTGTCTCATGTTACTTACTTTTCTCAATTGAATAGTGGAGGCAGCTAAACGCAACGGTTCAGTGTGTTACATCAACCTACCACCACAACATATTGAAGGTAAGACAAATCTTTAATGTTCGTTCAATTTCGTAGTGAAGTAGGATCAGTTTATGATAAAGTGACTTGCCTATAATAGCAGTTGTCATATCAAAAGTGTGAATCGACATCAATGTGTTGTATTAGAATTTGTTACCAATGAGCAACCATCTTCTTTATTCCACTATTATTGAACCAAATCGAACTGTTGATTTTCTTATCGTTTTTTTTTCATAAAAGCTATTCAGATTGTTGATGGACGATTTAATGGTTTGTATTACTTGATGTCCAAATTCGGTAAATATTTGTGTAAGTCCATCAAATCGATGCATTTCAATTGTGTGTTAGATGCGATGTGAATTATTATGCAACGTATGATGTTCATCATTGGTATTTTGTTGAAAGTGAGCTGTTATCTCATGTCACAGATCATTAGATAGTCATTTTCATTAAAATGTATTGTAATTTATCACTGAGTGTCTCTACAGTATGATGTTCGTTGAGTGGTTCGAAAATGAGTGTTTTTCAATATCGATCTCAACAACTTGACCAATATCCCACTTCATACCTTTTACTGACTATGCTTGAAATCTTCTATGATCGGGTATTTAAACCACTGAAGGTTTTCAATTGCTCAGTATCATAGTATGAGTAGTGTTGGCTAGTAAGATAATTCAGACTTCACACTTTGTTTTATTTGCGATTGATCAACCGGATGCACAAACATCCAACCATTGGAAAGCCACTACTATTAATGCCATGACCGTTCAACCGGTATATCAGTTACATAAACTCATCGGTTCGTAAAATGTCACTTGACTATTCAAAGCAAGAGGTATGATGTTCTTGTCGTAGCAACACTGAGGTGCAAGAAATCAAGTTCAACGAGTGTGGAGTTAGAATCAACCGTGCTATCACTATTTAGATTATTAGACATTGTTGACTGAAATTGAATCAAAGCATTTAGATCAAACATGAGATGCTCTATAAAATCAATGAACCTACATTTGACTTCAAACGATCTTTACATAATGATGTCAAATGTGAATTTCATTGGAAGAAAAGTGAAAATGCTGGTTTAACTTTGTGATTTCAGTTCTCACCACATTCGGATGGAAATTAATTTACTAGTAACACGTAAGATTTTGAATAAAAGTTAAATTCATATTGTCGTAACAAAATCATCTATTATGACAGTGCAGACTGACATCAGCATCTCATAGCATAGAAATCATTTATATACAAGAGCTTGATTTAAACAACCACAAGTGTTCATTGTTACCAGTGCTTGACCCTTTAAAGCAAATTACTCTAGATTCTCATGTTTCAGTATGTTGATTACAAATTGATAACACAATATTCTATGTGCAGTTCATGCAACTGTTAAATGTTTAGTGAAATATGTACTAACCATTCAGTATTTGGAAGAGATAATTTTGGATTCTTAAGTGTTGTGACATCTATGGTGTTCATGTAGTTCTATTTCATACTCGTCAGCTATATCTGAAACAATTGCATAACGTTCGAAACAAGGATTCATTAACCATGCCATGACTGGAAGACACAAACTCTTGAGAATGATATTCATCAGCATATATAGAATAACTCGTTTTAATACTTTCAATCGAATCTGTGTAAACGACATTAGTTAACTCATTCAAACTGCCAACTCCTCATTAATATACTTGGTTTTTTGTTTTATATCAAAGCTAATGAGCAGGCCCCCCACAAATAGGTTGGTCTCAATGGTTGGTGTGTACACATATATGTAACTGTAAAAATAATAAAATGTTTACACTGGAGAAGTTGACAATTACTTCTTTTGTAGAACAGGGGGAAAGGGAATTCCGTATTGACAAAATAGGTTCGAAATGATCTTGTGAAATTTTGTAAGTGATTTGTGAAGATGATCATCAAGAATCAGCCGCAACCCTTAACAGTTAAGAAATTTGATAAGCAAATAGGAGTACGGGAAATATTTGATATTCAACAACATTTTCAGTGGAGCATAACACGAATGTGTATATGCAACATCAACAGGTGATCTTGATGCAAATGGAAAGAAACGGCGAATTAAAGATGACGGGAGCTAATCAACAAACAGTGAAGCTGCTGTGTAAATGACATTTTCAACAATGTGAATAAGATTATCATTCCACAAAAGAGATTGTCATTTATTAACTAACAACCACGTAGCGTGAGATGATTCTAGCGAATCTATACACAACAACTCATAGAATACTTTTCAAATAGGGTCATAATTTGCATGGAATTTCACATTAGACTTAGAGGTGATATTTTCAATAAAATGAAAAATGTATGTAGCTCAGTGATTATATGTCTTTTCTTACCAGTGAACATAAACAACTTAGAACCAAATATCAAAACACTGCGTTTTATCATTCTTTGCTGTTGTTGCTGTGTTCCTCTTGAACATCTGGGCCACCTGCTTATGCCATCTGAATGTTTCAACAAGCTATCCATTTTTGGTTGTTCTAACACACCGCCATGTTTGTTATTCGCAATCCTGTTAAGGAGCATTTATGAAAAGCTTACAAACTTCCGCTGTACAAGTTGTAAGAAAGTCCAATAAGAGACATCGTGGTCGCTGGCAATATGCAGCGAAAAAATGTACGTTAATCAGATATCGATTCTTGGTCTGCTAATTTCTAGCTGGCAAACACTCAATATTTGTCGTCAGGATTAGCCTAGTATTAGGAAAAGGAAACGTGTCGAGACACATTATCCTGAGAATTTCATATTGTATCTAAAGTAGAATATCTGATAAACTACAAGTGAGATGTGCATATAAGTATCCACGTATGTAATATCAGTGACATAACTGAAAAGAATTTAGTAATGAGTGACAAAATACTACCAGTGATCAGTAAGTATGTTCTCAGTCTAAACATGTGATGTTAACTAAGCAAAACTAATATAATCTCAATCCCATGAAAATTGAAATATGCAGCTGCATATTTCAATCACCAGTGATTAAGTAGCAGTGCATTGTAGGGCCAGCGAAATGGCATTTTTATCAAAAAAATACCAGTTGAATTGTGATTAGTTCACCCTCATTAATTTCCATAGTTGGGATCATGAGTCAATTGCAGCTAGACCACCATGAAAAACATGGAAGCACTGGATGGCCGTTTCTTCTTGTTGTGGGACTCCTCAACACTGCGCATCCATGACCCTGCCTCGCGGGATTCAAACCCAGGACCTGCTGAGTCCCACAATAAGACGAAACGGCAGTCCAGTGCTTCCAGGTTTTCCATGGTGGTCCAGCTTCAACTGACTCATGAATTCAACTATTGAAATTACTACGATCTCCACAAAACCCCTTCTGATATTCATCTTCATGACTTGAATTGTTTATTACGGTCAGAACTTCAAGAACACTGCGAATTTACACTTGAAATTCGTCAAGTGCATTATATAATTTTAATTAATGCTCTATATGTTCTATGATAAATGTGAATTTCGTGGGGTTTACCGTCGCTTCTTTAAACGGTACTGATTTGTATTTCCGTATGTTTGACATTGATGATTTGACCACTTATTCCGTCTTATGATAGCTCTCGGCAAACAATTGAACAATCAATATGTCAATTAGAAGTTCAGTCCCACCTCTGCTATAATTTGCATAGGTTAATGTGTTTCGGTCGAAGAGTTTAGATACCGTCTGATAGGAAATTGATAAACGATGTTTAAGGAAGTTGTTGGCAAACACCTTGACATTGGCAAACATTTCGCTTCGAGTGGAAGTGTGGACATCGATATTAGTGTGAACAGAAAACATTGAAGTTGTTTTAACAAAATTAAGCCTTAAACTAACCATGTTGATAAGCGATTGTTTCCAAGTAAATACGTTTGCACTTTGAAAAACACCAACCTGGTTGTAATCTTTACTGATCGTACTTAGTGTTTGTTCTGATAAAAGGAATCGTGAATGACTAAGACCGAGTCAATCATCACACACGTAAAGCGTGTTATTTATGCGTGGTACAATAAACTGGCATACCGAACACCTGAAAAGTTCAAAATAAAAATCGACCATGGTCGTGACACATTTAGATTTGTTTGTGTAAAAGGCGTCACCGAACAACAACTACAATAATAATGATAATGATAACGACAATAGAAATAATAATAATATAAAACGATAAAACGTTAAGGTGAAGATGGATACGAAGATGGGAAATAATTCATTTGTAAACAGAGTTTTAATTCCATCTCAATGGATATTTAAGTGGTCTATTGCGTTAAGCAGTTACAGCTGATAAATTTTGAAGATATTGCTGAACTCCTTGTTATAACTTGTCAGTTAAATGCTACTTGTTTATCTAGTCGTCGCTGATTATTGTGTCTTAAACGCTTATCACTTATACTCGGAACGAGGAACCTCCGCAATTCCCACGACGCGAAAGTAAGAACAAAAAGACTGTTATAAATGAAGATTTATTAACCCCAAAACACGACAACAACTTTAGTCGAAAATACACTTGTTTATATATTGATTGTACACCCATTTTGATTATTAAGTAGAATGAAATCACATATATGGAAAATACTTAGTTATCACAACTCATATATAGTGCATAGTTCATGTCAATTAAATACAAGAATATCGTATATGATACAGAATAGAATATTACACTGGGAAACACAAACAAATACTACACTGAATGATCCTCACATGGAATCAAAACGGAAGGTAATGTTGAACAGAACTCATAATTATTAATTCAATCGAAATTTGACTTTTCTTTCCACCATATCACTCCTCACATAATCGTGTTGACAGAGTCAATATGAGCAGTAAATTGATGCTGTATGAACTCAGTTATTCAATAGGAAACAACTGCAATTATTCTACGCGGATATCAAGCTATTTCCTTGAACTATGCTACGCGAAATCTACTCACATGCTGTTTCCACATCATACTCATGTCAGTTTTATTATTTTTGTTGATCAGGATGAGATTGTGACCGCGAAAGATTTTCTCACAAACAACAGTATAGTTGATTGGAAATCGACATCTGCGTTTAATAGTCAGTGCATGTAGCATGGATAATGACCGCATTGACAACGTGAGTGTGTGTGAGACATAAATGTTTAATGTTTAGCTTTATAGAGAGAGTGTTTCAGTGGAAAGCACAGTTGAGGAAATCTACAATTACGATAGACATTTGGATGACCTTGTAAATGAGTCAAACAGATCACTCGTGAACAACTACGAACAGTCTACAATAACTTCACATGCAATAACGAACGGTTATTCTAGACAAATGGTTGTTTTGCGAAATTCAGTTTTGCACGTATCTCCATTGAGTGACGTGGACGCTTCGATAGACCTAACACAAACTAATTAATCTTCTTATTCGATCTTTGATGAACTGATAAACACGAGATTCAAACTGTTTACTGTTTCATATCTTAATTTATGAAATTAATGCATTAATTGCCTTATAACAAGTGAACGGAATAATTCCGATGACGATGATGATCGGTTTCGTAAGATGTTCTAGTAAGTTCGGTAGTTCGAATGTTCCGTTTCAACAAATCAGTCAACCGGTGTCATTTACTAAGAGAAACGCATCGGTCAACCTACTCGTTCTACAGTCAACTACAATTTCGTCAGTTCCTCTTCACATTAATCACACATGTTTCAATGTTATCCATGAAAGAAAACACGATCCAATCATCATCTAATCAATTACTACTATTCAAACGATTGTCTCTTCGTCTATTCAGTGAATAATTTCAAAGAACAACACATGGTGAACAACAAATGAATAGTTTATTTACATTTAGTTACAGAATGTCTGACATGGTGAATTACAGCACAGTACAGTACAGTACAGTACAGTACAGTACAGTTCATTACAATACAATAGTCAGTAGACGCATGAACACAAACATTTACAAATTACATTGAATGCACAATGGTTTAAAGATGTAAGGAGAAGAAGAAG
Organism: Schistosoma mattheei; assembly: GCA_944470405.2. Lineage (NCBI taxonomy): Eukaryota > Metazoa > Platyhelminthes > Trematoda > Strigeidida > Schistosomatidae > Schistosoma > Schistosoma mattheei. The sequence goes on along the minus strand of OX103948.1, from coordinate 867,800 downwards.
AAGATGAAGATGATGAAGAAGAAGAAGAAGCAGAATAGGGAGAGGAAGAGTGAGAAGAAGAGCGTAAAGGGGAAAATGGTTTGAATGAGCTACCGATGTACATAGATGATTGGCTTACATTAGAGCAAACCAATTACGCAAATATAAAACTGCAATAATATATTCACTGAAATCTAACATTCAACAGATAGATATTCAGCAAACAGTTTACTTAATAAGAACGTTCATTATGATGAGTGATTGCGATTACCATGAATTGTACGTCGTTCACAGTGTAAACTTGTCCGTTTACTTACCACAAACATTCTCATTTATTCATGCGTAATCGTCTACAGTTTAGCGATTCGAGGAACATCAGATATAAGTGAAGAGAAGTTGCAACATTGTGGTTGGTGATGTTATGAGGAATTTGTAAGTTAAAGCTAATTAGAATAACTGAAGTTCCGAGAATGTAGACTGGAACTTCAAATACACACACTGTGATAAAACGTAATTCACTGTTAAACTTCACTTAACACTTTTCTGTAACGTCTGTCAACCGTCGCTTATTCACTGACTGACATTTCTATAGACAATGGACACTTAGTGCATTTATCCGTAAACATCAGCTCCGATCTACCGATCAACTTTGCATGGAAACACTTACTTCATTGTTTATCCCAACTACATATTCACAAATGTTATGTGTCATTTCAGTTCACCGAAATAAAATACAACTGAACTACCCTCAATCATATAATCCATGTTACACTGACCCTAATTACACTGGATATTCGAAACATTCCTCATTATGATTATGATTATTATTAATATGACCATGATAAACATGACTTCAACTTACAACAACACACTCTTCCTCCAGTCACATGGTCAGTTGAATTGATGTTCATTGTAGCGTTTACAATCAGTCCAGAATACAGAGTGCACCATTTCGATTCGAGCTGTAAATAAGGAGAAGTTTGAAATGTAACGTCTATCTGCAATTCATACATCAAATGGTTGATGGATGTAGCATTCCATCTAATATAAATGGTAATAATAATCATAATAATAATAGCTCCAATTGGACACTTGACATCTCAATGAAACACTCCGTACAGTCAAATTGCAAACGTTTCTTATTCTCTACAACTAAGAATAACAATAATATTTTTGCCAAGATAACAGAGTAGGTGAATATTGACATGAATCGGTGATCATCAATTCAACTGGAAGTATGTATATATACAGTGAAATATCAGTTAGACAATTACATATTTAGTGAAAATGTATGTTAAACTTACAATTTGATATGTGTATAGATTACACTGTGGATGAGATCGGCATTCAGTAAGGCAGTCTGATTTCGTTTGAACTATATTCAACCAGTAGTTTTGTGAGAATGTCTGCTCTGGCAATCCCAATCTGCTTATCCATTGTGTGTAGTTGCAATGCATATTTGTATTAGATTTCGGGCACTGCTCACATGAGGATAACAATGTCAAATGATTTGTCACATTTGTTTGTGTGTGCAAACAATATGAAAGATGAATTGAAATGTATACAGTGATCACGAATGAATATTGAATCATTTGATGTAACTTGAAATGTATAAGAAATGGTGTGTTGTTCGACAATAACAACAACTAACTACTACTGCTGCTGTTTATATAGTGGAGATGAATCAATTGATTGGTGGAATTCGCCATATCCACAAATTGACCAATTGGGTGGCTACTCATTGGAAATGAATAATTTCTAACCAGTTGGATGAATGCAAACTGTATTGGTCATTTATTTCATTATGTATAGTCATTATGGCTTGCACAGTGATTTTCGTCGAGTTTACATGGCCATGTTTTGGTCACTTATATGTTGACGATGAAGCACTTGAGGGTACTGTGTCATTTACTCCGCCAATCAATTCTACTGCGGATTCCATGTTGATGTGCCCATAACTGATGTTTGTGCTTGATTTAGTGTTGCACTCTCGTTAAACATCATTGCCTTAAACCGACTTACTTATGTTCTTCTCGAATATCTCAATGCACTGACGATAACTGCTTCCTACATCACAACCAATCACAATTCAATTTTGATGATGTGATTGATTTGAACAGAGATCATTGCGTTTATCATCTTATCAACTCGCCACTGTGTGTCTGCTCTGATCTCACAGGAACGATGGCAACATTACTTAAATAGAATGAGTGATCCATGAGAAATAATCGATTGCCGTAACTGTTTCTTTTCATTTTGAATTTCAATAGTGGAGCATGTGAATTTCTCAACAGAATGTGTTGCTTCAATATGATGCTACTGTGCTTTATAAGTTTCCGAAACAAATTAATCAGTTCGCTTATGTTGTATATATGAAGCAAATTTCACGTTAAGATTAGAGACGCGAATATTAACCAGTCTTGACTTATTCACATACGAGTCAAGTCGATTTCAAGTAGCGCAAATAACAAGTAGCATTCGAGTATGATCTACTGAATACATTGTAACTATCAAGAAACTAACTTCGTTGTCATTCACTGAGATGAATTATGTGTAAGGTGAACGAAATAAATGGAAGTAACTGGAAGCTATTCACGAACAATCATGGCGTTCACTTTACTCTCTGTGTTGCTATCAGTTTGTGTTATCTCTCTCATTGCATAAATGTATGGCGTATTAAACAGCACATTGTTTGGTGTTTGGCTTGGTCCAAACCGTAAAGTATTTTCAGTTCGACTAGAATTATCAAGTGAATCTAGGCTAGCTAAACTCACTTGTATGTGTGCACTTATGAGACCTGTATAATTGAGGAGGGGTCGGCTGATACACAGGCATGTGTATCGTATGTTTTTTGTTTGTCTAACGTTGACGGTTTATGACTGATGCCTATGAATTTTCCTCTGGTCCGGTATTCGTTGGCAATATGCTAAAACTTAGCCGACTTTTCACGAAAACCGTATCAATTTCATTCACTAATATCGGAAATTCTCGCCTCAGATAAAAGTCTTTTCTAGTTAGTAGATCACTCATCAAACCTGTCTGACGCATTTGTTTTACTGTCATATGATCGTTCTTCACATCCACATGTCTTCTGTTGCACACCATTACAAAGGCAGTGACTGACGTAGTGAGAATTGAGATAATTTCATTGACTGCTTGTAAGTAGTGTATACATCAGTGAAATCACAGCAGTAGTTGTGACTCAGTAGGTTGGCTGACGATCTTATGACTTTTATTACGAAGAGAGCGTAGTCTCAGCTGATATATGCATGTTACTACGAATAAATACACACCTAGATTACAAGTCGTAAATGGGGTTGACTGTCAATTCATACAGCCTGCGACAGTTTATCAACGGAAATATTCTTATGCAAGGATCAACATTTTTCAATGTAGAATGCACACATCGATTTCGAATCAGTTTACTGATGATTTTCAGAAACGTTACAATCTCCAATCTGTTATTCGTGGTTATAGTTTCATCATGATAGACAAACGGAATAAATGAAATATGTGTGGTCTTGTTAACTGTGTCCAATTACATTTTCTACCACTTTGTTCAGGGTGATATTCAATGTTGGAACAGAACAAGTTTATTTCTTCTTGTGTTGACTTTCCACCTATCATACGATACAACAGACTCTGAATGAAGCAATCATTATCGCACAATCTTACTATGATGAAAGATGTTTTGACTGGAGATATGGTCGACTTTCACCAACCAGACGATAACTCGTCTCGAATTCTTTCCACATGTATGAAACGAGATCAGTTACAATGTTTAACTTCAAACACTTTACTAACTTGTGCAACACAGTCAACTCACAACCATATTCCACCGTTTCTTTCACTCAGAATCTATTCACGTTTGACAACAGTCGATCGTTTGAAGCTCCTTTAAACAACAGAACATTTTATTCAAACATGGGATGAAATTAAAAGTACGTTTACAAATGAGAGACTTTCCCATATCTACCACTACCTTGACTTTAACCTACAATGGTTATTTTGATCATCATCATTATGTTAGTAAGTAAACAACTGCATCCATTCATGTAATGGAATATGTACTCTAGCTAACCTTTTATTATTATAATTATTATCGTTGTTTTTGTTGTTGTTGTTGTTGTTTGTGAACACCTTCACACAAACATGAACTTTTCCCATAACACTAAATTACACATTCGACATCTGCTTTCCTCATATTGTGGTTCACACGTCCTTCCATTATATCAACATGTTTATTGTTATTGTAGTAAATAGGGCATTTTATTCCCATCATCATCATCATCTTATTCTATTCAAACTATAATTCAGAGCTTGTATGTTTGTTATTCACTGACAGTTCATTTACAATAACACCCTGTCAAATTCAATTAACAACATGGTCTCGCATTCACTTTAGATTACGCGATTAGATTCCTCCATCGTTTTCATTACTTCCTCGTGTTCATCATTGCCTGATTTCCACATTCTCATCACTGAATGCAACCGTACACATTCACAGTTGCCTCAATCACTACTTATAAGTACAACACAGATCCACCATGCGTGTCTGTCAACTTTCATGACAACTATTTCAGTAGTGTTATAATAGAACATACGAATCACTGGGGTACCATACTGTATGCGTTCATGTTGTGGTGTCGTCAAATTTGTAAGTGGATTGGAATTCGCTGACAGTTTTATAAAGTATAGTATGTTCAACTGACAAAACTCTCATCGAAAGCGTGTTCAAATGAAGGTTGTTTGACAAGCTCACTGAAACTGAACGATTCGAGATGATTGTTTTGAAGTGGAAATACTTCAATAAGTTGTTGGATGTTAGTTAGTTTGACGCTGGCAATAGTTGAATTCGCCGCGTCAAACTGATTTACTGATCTAAAGCGTAAAATATAACTTTGTACATTGTAATATTTTTGTTTATTCAAGAGACTGTAGTAATGAATGGTCAGTCAGGGTATTCTAGTGAATTGCATTTAAAGAATGAAATGTCGACATTGAATGTAGTAAGCGTAGGCTTGTAGAAACGTACAAATGTGTAGAATCGTACGTATATTTACTGACTAATATTCATAACTGTTGTTTACATCACGGACAAATATTCATGAGAATTTCAACTTATTTACTTGTAAAACTGATATAAACTACTCGATTAACATCCAATTGTTTGGTATCATGAGTTTACTCTGAAACACAATTCAGCATGTAATGAGCATCAGTACGGTGAACACCAATGTACACTGAATCCCGATTACTCTATATTTTGGTCGATATATACGATATACACTTCGAGGAACTCCTTAATAGGCCGGCTCCAATGAATCAACCGGACATCGAAGCAGCACACACAGATTTTCCCATAGATCACGATCCACCAATGACGGAAGAAATCAGAATGGCCATCAGACAAATCAAGAGCGGGAAAGCAGCACGACCCGACAATATACCAGCTGAAGCACTGAAGTCAGACATCCAAGTAACTACAAACATGCACACACAGTGCACAGACGCAATTGCGACACTACGGATCATCGTCGAACAATCAGTTGAGTGGAACTCGTCACTGTACATCAACTTCATTGATTATGAAAAGGCATTTGACAGTGTACACAGGAGAACGTTACGGAAACTTCTTCGACACTATGAGTTCCTGAGAAGATTGTCAACATTATACGGAACTCATACGACGGACTACAGTGCAAGGTCGTGCATGGAGGACAGATGACAGATGCATTCCAAGTAAAGACCGCAGACAGAGAAGGCTGTTTACTCTATGCCCTCACTCTTTATGGCGAAACTCTGCAAGATGTAGCATCCTTCACATACCTGGGAAGCATCATCGATGAACTAGGAGGTTCAGACGCAGACGTAAAGGCGACGATTGGCAAAGCAAGGGCAGCATTCCTTCAACTGAAGAACGTATGGAACTCAAAGCAACTGTCTGTCAACCAATATAAAAGTCAGAATCTTCAATGGCAACGTCAAGGCAGTTCTACTGTACGCAGCTGAAACTTGAAGAACTACAACAACTGCCATCAAGAAGGTACAAGTATTCATAAATAGCTGTCTACGCAAGATACTCAACATTCATTGGCCGGATACGATCAGCAACAGCCTTCTGTGGGAGAGAACAAACCAGCTTCCAGGTGAAGAGGAAATTAGGAAAAGACGATGCAAATGGACAGGATATACATTACGCAAACGGTCAAACTGCATTACGAGGCAGGTCCAAACTTGGAATCCTACAGGGGAGCGGAAAAGAGGAAGGCCGAAGAACACAATACGTCGGGAAATAGAAGTAGTGTAGAAACTGTGCACAATCAATATTCAGTCAGCATGACCACTGTTCCAGTTCCAACTGGTTTCACTGAATTCCGTCATCAGCAGTGAGACGACATACACGGAATCGCTCTCTACTCAGTACAATACAGATTCAAACACTTAACGAATGATGCATTGCATGGACTGGGAAAATATGAATGGTGACACTTATCGATGAGTTAAAGCATTTTCAGGGTATTTGGTTCGTTCGATTGTTTAGTGTAAAGCACCTACATATAGAGAAATTGATGTATATTTGAAGCAGTGGAACAGAGTGGAATGTCCCATATTTATTAACGAAAATACATTTGCTTTCATGTATCCACTCATTGATTCCTCCTGTTAATGATGCAGATTTACAAAACTACGACTTTCATCCGAGACACTAGTTATATGCCATTTCAACTGTCGTTTACATGTTCAGAACATTCAGCATCGAACAACAAACAATCTGTTATGGAGAAGGAATTTCATGCTTCTCAGAAGTGCAAAGATATAGAACATTGCAGCTTGATATCTATCATTAGTAAAAGTAAAGCATATTTCGTAGGTCCAATACAGTCCACGTTGAGTGTAACTCTCAAACAACTGACTATCCAACTGTGTACTTCACTGAAGTTGAATACTTTACTCATCAAAATAGCTGGAATCTCGAACACAAATGATGTTTCACAACAGCATAACATACAAACTGACTGATTTCAGAATAGTGTGTGTCATGTGGCTGTCGATCAACTGGACTTGATCATGTAAAATTGTGTGAATATGCACTGGAATGAAGTCAACTGATAATTTTGCAAGACACATGTGTTATAAAGTTAACATCAGACATCGTGTTATCATGTGATTAGACGAATGAAAACATACTACATTCTTCAATTGCTGCACCGCCGAACTGAATGAGGTGAACACCTGAACTTGAAGAAGCCTTCCACAGAGTGAAATTGAATGAAATCAGATCAATTGGATGAATGGAACATTTTGTCAAGTGCATTTCACATAATGTTGATCATATTTCTTCTGCAATTCAGTAACCCTCTGACCAATTTAAAGCCTCATTCTCATTGATACTATGTGAGTGAGACTAATCATGTGATTGACTTTAACATATTTGCAATTGACATGTTGTCTGTTAGGTTCATTGTATTCTGTTCATTCGAGTAGTTTGACTAGCGTTTTGTATATTACTCTATACTACTACTTATCAGTATTGAGTAGTCTGTTTCGTTACCCATAACTTTATTGAATGCAGACATACTGATATCTGTTTGGCTATAGAATATTCTCAACCACATCCATCCACTGAACACATTCATTTGATTCATTTATTTATAATGAGTTTTCAGCCAGCTCATCAGAGTTGATCCAAGTAATTATTATTAGTAGTTAGAGAAGAAGGAGTTTAACGTAGCAGAACACGCATAGCATTTAAAGCAATATGTATTATTGAAGTGGATAATACACGTATTAGTCATTGAACGGGCAGAGAGAATACCTGTTGCTCTATTGGCTTTACACAAAACCAAGTCAATGGAATATCCAGTTTTTAAATTCATCGTGCACTGCAATCACATGAATCATTCATTCAGTGAATTATTCATCATCCGATAGTCAGTAATGTCAACTGTCGATTCCATAAAATCATGGTGTACATATCTGATTGAAGATTGATCATATTTTCATCATTACATCAGTTCATTGTTATCTGAATAAGAATACCTCATGATATTGTTCTGTGTTGTACTTATAAGTAGTGATTGAGGCAACTGTGAATGTGTACGGTTGCATTCAGTGATGAGAATGTGGAAATCAGGCAATGATGAACACGAGAAAGTAATGAAAACGATGGAGGAATCTAATCGCGTAATCTAAAGTGAATGCGAGACCATGTTGTTAATTGAATTTGACAGGGTGTTATTGTAAATGAACTGTCAGTGAATAACAAACATACAAGCTCTGAATTATAGTTTGAATAGAATAAGATGATGATGATGATGGGAATAAAATGCCCTATTTACTACAATAACAATAAACATGTTGATATAATGGAAGGACGTGTGAACCACAATATGACGAAAGCAGATGTCGAATGTGTAATTTAGTGTTATGGGAAGAAGTTCATGTTTGTGTGAAGGTGTTCACCAAACAACAACAACAACAACAAAAACAACGATAATAATATAATAATAAAAGGTTAGCTAGAGTACATATTCCATTACATGAATGGATGCAGTTGTTTACTTACTAACATAATGATGATGATCAAAATAACCATTGTAGGTTAAAGTCAAGGTAGTGGTAGATATGGGAAAGTCTCTCATTTGTAAACGTACTTTTAATTTCATCCCATGTTTGAATAAAATGTTCTGTTGTTTAAAGGAGCTTCAAACGATCGACTGTTGTCAAACGTGAATAGATTCTGAGTGAAAGAAACGGTGGAATATGGTTGTGAGTTGACTGTGTTGCACAAGTTAGTAAAGTGTTTGAAGTTAAACATTGTAACTGATCTCGTTTCATACATGTGGAAAGAATTCGAGACGAGTTATCGTCTGGTTGGTGAAAGTCGACCATATCTCCAGTCAAAACATCTTTCATCATAGTAAGATTGTGCGATAATGATTGCTTCATTCAGAGTCTGTTGTATCGTATGATAGGTGGAAAGTCAACACAAGAAGAAATAAACTTGTTCTGTTCCAACATTGAATATCACCCTGAACAAAGTGGTAGAAAATGTAATTGGACACAGTTAACAAGACCACACATATTTCATTTATTCCGTTTGTCTATCATGATGAAACTATAACCACGAATAACAGATTGGAGATTGTAACGTTTCTGAAAATCATCAGTAAACTGATTCGAAATCGATGTGTGCATTCTACATTGAAAAATGTTGATCCTTGCATAAGAATATTTCCGTTGATAAACTGTCGCAGGCTGTATGAATTGACAGTCAACCCCATTTACGACTTGTAATCTAGGTGTGTATTTATTCGTAGTAACATGCATATATCAGCTGAGACTACGCTCTCTTCGTAATAAAAGTCATAAGATCGTCAGCCAACCTACTGAGTCACAACTACTGCTGTGATTTCACTGATGTATACACTACTTACAAGCAGTCAATGAAATTATCTCAATTCTCACTACGTCAGTCACTGCCTTTGTAATGGTGTGCAACAGAAGACATGTGGATGTGAAGAACGATCATATGACAGTAAAACAAATGCGTCAGACAGGTTTGATGAGTGATCTACTAACTAGAAAAGACTTTTATCTGAGGCGAGAATTTCCGATATTAGTGAATGAAATTGATACGGTTTTCGTGAAAAGTCGGCTAAGTTTTAGCATATTGCCAACGAATACCGGACCAGAGGAAAATTCATAGGCATCAGTCATAAACCGTCAACGTTAGACAAACAAAAAACATACGATACACATGCCTGTGTATCAGCCGACCCCTCCTCAATTATACAGGTCTCATAAGTGCACACATACAAGTGAGTTTAGCTAGCCTAGATTCACTTGATAATTCTAGTCGAACTGAAAATACTTTACGGTTTGGACCAAGCCAAACACCAAACAATGTGCTGTTTAATACGCCATACATTTATGCAATGAGAGAGATAACACAAACTGATAGCAACACAGAGAGTAAAGTGAACGCCATGATTGTTCGTGAATAGCTTCCAGTTACTTCCATTTATTTCGTTCACCTTACACATAATTCATCTCAGTGAATGACAACGAAGTTAGTTTCTTGATAGTTACAATGTATTCAGTAGATCATACTCGAATGCTACTTGTTATTTGCGCTACTTGAAATCGACTTGACTCGTATGTGAATAAGTCAAGACTGGTTAATATTCGCGTCTCTAATCTTAACGTGAAATTTGCTTCATATATACAACATAAGCGAACTGATTAATTTGTTTCGGAAACTTATAAAGCACAGTAGCATCATATTGAAGCAACACATTCTGTTGAGAAATTCACATGCTCCACTATTGAAATTCAAAATGAAAAGAAACAGTTACGGCAATCGATTATTTCTCATGGATCACTCATTCTATTTAAGTAATGTTGCCATCGTTCCTGTGAGATCAGAGCAGACACACAGTGGCGAGTTGATAAGATGATAAACGCAATGATCTCTGTTCAAATCAATCACATCATCAAAATTGAATTGTGATTGGTTGTGATGTAGGAAGCAGTTATCGTCAGTGCATTGAGATATTCGAGAAGAACATAAGTAAGTCGGTTTAAGGCAATGATGTTTAACGAGAGTGCAACACTAAATCAAGCACAAACATCAGTTATGGGCACATCAACATGGAATCCGCAGTAGAATTGATTGGCGGAGTAAATGACAAGCGGCCTGCTTGAATATCTGGGCTACCTGTTTCTGCCATCTGATTATTTCAACAAGTTATCTGTTTTTTCATTTGTTTTAATTTATAATTATGTCCATTAATCGCATAACCTATTCAGGCGCTTTTATGAAAAGCCTACGACCTTCCGCTGCACAAGTTACGAAAAAGTACTATAAAAGGCATCGTGGTGGTTGGCAATATGCGTTAAAGAGAATGAACATTAATCATATGTCAATCCCCGAGCTACTAAATTCTAACTGCCGATCACTAATCAACAAAGTGGACTATCTGCAATTCTTACTTAGTCAAAATACGTATCGTAATTGTGGTGTCATCACAGTTCAAGAATCTTGGTTGAATGATTTACAGGATGACTGCCTTGTATCACTACGTGATTTCAAAATTTATCGTCAGGATCGATCGAACAATAAAAAGAGGTGTGGTGGCGGTGTAGCTACGTTTGTAAACATAAACTGGTGTCCATCTTCGTTTGTGTGTTTTAAGTTTTCAAATGATTTTATCGACTGTCTAACTCTAAGATGTCGTCCAAAACATCTGAATAAATACAAATATGTTTACGTGACCAATATCTACGTGACTCCAGATTGCACATCATCTGCACTATCTGTTTTTGCTGATGAATTCACTGAGTTCGCTGTTACTGCCTTCAGTGATTCACTTTCAGTTGTATGTGGTGATTTCAATTCATGTGACTGTAGCTTCCTTACGTCACTAGGTCACCAAAATGCAGTAGATTTTCCTACCCGTCTGGATGCTCATCTAGACTTCGTCTTCATTAATGATGTGGGTATATATGCGACTCGTAAACGTGCTCCATTGTCTAGCTCAGATCACTGTATAATTCGTGTTCTACCTAAAGTATATGGAAAGCATGGGAAGAGTACACTCCTACGTAAAACCAGAAAAGTCAAATATAGGAATTACACAGAAGAAAATATCCTAAATCTGAAAAACATGTTTCATACGACTAACTGGGAATTATTTACAGATGACTCACTCGAAAACACTACTGATGTTATCACTTGTTACCTTAAATTCTGTTTTGATATTTGTTGTCCCACCGAAACCATTTTTGTAAGTTTTGATCGACTTACATCTTCACAACTAAAACGACTACGAAGGATGAAAGAAAGCATGTACAAGGAGAAGAACTCAAATGAAGTTCGTAAACTAAATGGTCTGATAAACCTAGAGATTAGACGTCTCAACTGTATGTTTACTCAAAAGCTCTTATCTTGCAAAAACTCTCCAAGTATGTGGAAATTCTTTAAAGAACTTACAGGTGACAGAAAGTTTAGAATTGATAACCAGCTGAATGTTAGTGACTTAAATAAGTCTTTTGTACGTCAGTCATCTGATGTGATGCTCCCTCTATCCACGGGTTTAAAAACTAGCTGTGTTCCTACTTTCACTGAAACTGATGTACGAGGATGTCTCCAGTCGCTTAATTCATCTCGATGTTTGGGACCTGATGGTATCCCAAACATCCTTTTTAAAAAATGTGCTGACGTTCTGTGTCATCCGTTCACAATTATATTTAACAGATCCTTCTCATCTAATCTCATACCGAAAATGTGGAGAAAGATGAAGATAATTCCTGTACCCAAGAAAGCATTTGGTGATAAGAATGTAAAATTTAGACCTATTGCAATAACTTCACCCTTCCTCAAAACCATGGAAAAATTATTAATTCTTCCACTTCAGCCTGCGATAAAAGAGCATACTGACCCATACCAGTTTGCATACAGGCGCAAAAGAAGCACTTTAGATGCTGTTGCAGTTCTGCATCACAACATAGTGTTCAACTTAGAAAAGGGTAAGAAGTATGTTCGATGTACTTTTCTGGACTATACTTCAGCTTTTGACTCTATACCAAGACAACGATTACTTAACAAGTTAATCAGCGTCAACACTGACAGCTGGATAACCAACTGGCTATGTTCCTACCTCTCTGGAAGGGAACAATACACTGTGTTTGGAGGAAAGAGTTCAGAGTCTCTACTGTCTCATGAAGGTGTACCACAAGGAGCTGTTCTTTCACCTCTTCTATTCTCTTTTTTTCTGCATGATCTGCCATCTTCCACAGAAAACACTTTTGTGAAGTATGCGGATGACCTCACTGTATGTATGCCTATATCTTCCTCTTTACATCCCATAGAAATGAATGAGTTTTTGTCTCGTATTGATTGTTGGTCTGTTGGTAATGGTCTCATACTTAATCCGTCTAAATGTCAAGCTGTTAACTTTAGCATGAGACATAAACGGAATATAAACACTATTTTGAGATCCCATAGTGCTTGTACCATCGGAGACTCTTTGATAAACTCAGTGTCGAAGGTCAATTATCTTGGTGTCACCTTTTCCTCTGATCTGTCTTGGTCTTCCCACGTTTTATCGTTATCGAAGAAGGTTTTCCGTCTGACCTATTACATAAAGAGATTGCATGCTCTTGGAATTACTCGTCATTTACTCTTACAATTTGTCAATTCTTGCATACTACCTATTATTCTTTACTGTTCTCCATTATTCTTTCCCGGGCTTTTGAGAAAAGACTTTGCTGTATTGCGAAGAGTGCTGAAGGCAGTTAGCAAGGTCTGTGGTGTATCTTTCGAGGTCATAATTAATATGGTTGTGGATAGACATTTAAAATCATGCAAACTCCTGGCAGGTGTCATTTTATCAGATACTAGCCATCCCCTTCACTCTTATCTTTCTCCTTGTATATCTTCTGGTAGAACGAGACGTAATTACATTAAAATCCATGCACGCAAGCAAAAGTACAAATGTTCTATAATACCTTATCTAGCAAATATACTCTGTGACGAACAGGTTGTTAGAGTTAACCTAGCCAATAACCTGCATTCTTAACATGACTTTAATTTCAAATGTTGTACTGTTTTTCAGATTTTTTTTTTAAACTTTATTTTTTTGTCTTTGTTACTATTTTTGTTTGAATAAGTAACTTGTTGAAATACCCTGTGCTGAGAATTCTATATTGTACCAAAATATAATATTGAATAAAGCCATTAATAATAATAATAATAATAATACCCTCAAGTGCTTCATCGTCAACATATAAGTGACCAAAACATGGCCATGTAAACTCGACGAAAATCACTGTGCAAGCCATAATGACTATACATAATGAAATAAATGACCAATACAGTTTGCATTCATCCAACTGGTTAGAAATTATTCATTTCCAATGAGTAGCCACCCAATTGGTCAATTTGTGGATATGGCGAATTCCACCAATCAATTGATTCATCTCCACTATATAAACAGCAGCAGTAGTAGTTGTTGTTGTTATTGTCGAACAACACACCATTTCTTATACATTTCAAGTTACATCAAATGATTCAATATTCATTCGTGATCACTGTATACATTTCAATTCATCTTTCATATTGTTTGCACACACAAACAAATGTGACAAATCATTTGACATTGTTATCCTCATGTGAGCAGTGCCCGAAATCTAATACAAATATGCATTGCAACTACACACAATGGATAAGCAGATTGGGATTGCCAGAGCAGACATTCTCACAAAACTACTGGTTGAATATAGTTCAAACGAAATCAGACTGCCTTACTGAATGCCGATCTCATCCACAGTGTAATCTATACACATATCAAATTGTAAGTTTAACATACATTTTCACTAAATATGTAATTGTCTAACTGATATATCACTGTATATATACATACTTCCAGTTGAATTGATGATCACCGATTCATCTCAATATCAACATATTCTGATATCTTAACAAAAATATTATTGTTATTCTTAGTTGTAGAGAATAAGAAACGTTTGCAATTTGACTGTACGGAGTGTTTCATTGAGATGTCAAGTGTCCAATTGGAGCTATTATTATTATGATTATTATTACCATTTATATTAGATGGAATGCTACATCCATCAACCATTTGATGTATGAATTGCAGATAGACGTTACATTTCAAACTTCTCCTTATTTACAGCTCGAATCGAAATGGTGCACTCTGTATTCTGGACTGATTGTAAACGCTACAATGAATTTCATCAATTCAACTGACCATGTGACTGGAGGAAGAGTGTGTTGTTGTAAGTTGAAGTCATGTTTATCATGGTCATATTAATAATAATCATAATCATAATGAGGAATGTTTCGAATATCCAGTGTAATTAGGGTCAGTGTAACATGGATTATATGATTGAGGGTAGTTCAGTTGTATTTTATTTCGGTGAACTGAAATGACACATAACATTTGTGAATATGTAGTTGGGATAAACAATGAAGTAAGTGTTTCCATGCAAAGTTGATCGGTAGATCGGAGCTGATGTTTACGGATAAATGCACTAAGTGTCCATTGTCTATAGAAATGTCAGTCAGTGAATAAGCGACGGTTGACAGACGTTACAGAAAAGTGTTAAGTGAAGTTTAACAGTGAATTACGTTTTATCACAGTGTGTGTATTTGAAGTTCCAGTCTACATTCTCGGAACTTCAGTTATTCTAATTAGCTTTAACTTACAAATTCCTCATAACATCACCAACCACAATGTTGCAACTTCTCTTCACTTATATCTGATGTTCCTCGAATCGCTAAACTGTAGACGATTACGCATGAATAAATGAGAATGTTTGTGGTAAGTAAACGGACAAGTTTACACTGTGAACGACGTACAATTCATGGTAATCGCAATCACTCATCATAATGAACGTTCTTATTAAGTAAACTGTTTGCTGAATATCTATCTGTTGAATGTTAGATTTCAGTGAATATATTATTGCAGTTTTATATTTGCGTAATTGGTTTGCTCTAATGTAAGCCAATCATCTATGTACATCGGTAGCTCATTCAAACCATTTTCCCCTTTACGCTCTTCTTCTCACTCTTCCTCTCCCTATTCTGCTTCTTCTTCTTCTTCATCATCTTCATCTTCTTCTTCTTCTCCTTACATCTTTAAACCATTGTGCATTCAATGTAATTTGTAAATGTTTGTGTTCATGCGTCTACTGACTATTGTATTGTAATGAACTGTACTGTACTGTACTGTACTGTACTGTACTGTACTGTACTGTACTGTACTGTGCTGTAATTCACCATGTCAGACATTCTGTAACTAAATGTAAATAAACTATTCATTTGTTGTTCACCATGTGTTGTTCTTTGAAATTATTCACTGAATAGACGAAGAGACAATCGTTTGAATAGTAGTAATTGATTAGATGATGATTGGATCGTGTTTTCTTTCATGGATAACATTGAAACATGTGTGATTAATGTGAAGAGGAACTGACGAAATTGTAGTTGACTGTAGAACGAGTAGGTTGACCGATGCGTTTCTCTTAGTAAATGACACCGGTTGACTGATTTGTTGAAACGGAACATTCGAACTACCGAACTTACTAGAACATCTTACGAAACCGATCATCATCGTCATCGGAATTATTCCGTTCACTTGTTATAAGGCAATTAATGCATTAATTTCATAAATTAAGATATGAAACAGTAAACAGTTTGAATCTCGTGTTTATCAGTTCATCAAAGATCGAATAAGAAGATTAATTAGTTTGTGTTAGGTCTATCGAAGCGTCCACGTCACTCAATGGAGATACGTGCAAAACTGAATTTCGCAAAACAACCATTTGTCTAGAATAACCGTTCGTTATTGCATGTGAAGTTATTGTAGACTGTTCGTAGTTGTTCACGAGTGATCTGTTTGACTCATTTACAAGGTCATCCAAATGTCTATCGTAATTGTAGATTTCCTCAACTGTGCTTTCCACTGAAACACTCTCTCTATAAAGCTAAAAATTAAACATTTATGTCTCACACACACTCACGTTGTCAATGCGGTCATTATCCATGCTACATGCACTGACTATTAAACGCAGATGTCGATTTCCAATCAACTATACTGTTGTTTGTGAGAAAATCTTTCGCGGTCACAATCTCATCCTGATCAACAAAAATAATAAAACTGACATGAGTATGATGTGGAAACAGCATGTGAGTAGATTTCGCGTAGCATAGTTCAAGGAAATAGCTTGATATCCGCGTAGAATAATTGCAGTTGTTTCCTATTGAATAACTGAGTTCATACAGCATCAATTTACTGCTCATATTGACTCTGTCAACACGATTATGTGAGGAGTGATATGGTGGAAAGAAAAGTCAAATTTCGATTGAATTAATAATTATGAGTTCTGTTCAACATTACCTTCCGTTTTGATTCCATGTGAGGATCATTCAGTGTAGTATTTGTTTGTGTTTCCCAGTGTAATATTCTATTCTGTATCATATACGATATTCTTGTATTTAATTGACATGAACTATGCACTATATATGAGTTGTGATAACTAAGTATTTTCCATATATGTGATTTCATTCTACTTAATAATCAAAATGGGTGTACAATCAATATATAAACAAGTGTATTTTCGACTAAAGTTGTTGTCGTGTTTTGGGGTTAATAAATCTTCATTTATAACAGTCTTTTTGTTCTTACTTTCGCGTCGTGGGAATTGCGGAGGTTCCTCGTTCCGAGTATAAGTGATAAGCGTTTAAGACACAATAATCAGCGACGACTAGATAAACAAGTAGCATTTAACTGACAAGTTATAACAAGGAGTTCAGCAATATCTTCAAAATTTATCAGCTGTAACTGCTTAACGCAATAGACCACTTAAATATCCATTGAGATGGAATTAAAACTCTGTTTACAAATGAATTATTTCCCATCTTCGTATCCATCTTCACCTTAACGTTTTATCGTTTTATATTATTATTATTTCTATTGTCGTTATCATTATCATTATTATTGTAGTTGTTGTTCGGTGACGCCTTTTACACAAACAAATCTAAATGTGTCACGACCATGGTCGATTTTTATTTTGAACTTTTCAGGTGTTCGGTATGCCAGTTTATTGTACCACGCATAAATAACACGCTTTACGTGTGTGATGATTGACTCGGTCTTAGTCATTCACGATTCCTTTTATCAGAACAAACACTAAGTACGATCAGTAAAGATTACAACCAGGTTGGTGTTTTTCAAAGTGCAAACGTATTTACTTGGAAACAATCGCTTATCAACATGGTTAGTTTAAGGCTTAATTTTGTTAAAACAACTTCAATGTTTTCTGTTCACACTAATATCGATGTCCACACTTCCACTCGAAGCGAAATGTTTGCCAATGTCAAGGTGTTTGCCAACAACTTCCTTAAACATCGTTTATCAATTTCCTATCAGACGGTATCTAAACTCTTCGACCGAAACACATTAACCTATGCAAATTATAGCAGAGGTGGGACTGAACTTCTAATTGACATATTGATTGTTCAATTGTTTGCCGAGAGCTATCATAAGACGGAATAAGTGGTCAAATCATCAATGTCAAACATACGGAAATACAAATCAGTACCGTTTAAAGAAGCGACGGTAAACCCCACGAAATTCACATTTATCATAGAACATATAGAGCATTAATTAAAATTATATAATGCACTTGACGAATTTCAAGTGTAAATTCGCAGTGTTCTTGAAGTTCTGACCGTAATAAACAATTCAAGTCATGAAGATGAATATCAGAAGGGGTTTTGTGGAGATCGTAGTAATTTCAATAGTTGAATTCATGAGTCAGTTGAAGCTGGACCACCATGGAAAACCTGGAAGCACTGGACTGCCGTTTCGTCTTATTGTGGGACTCAGCAGGTCCTGGGTTTGAATCCCGCGAGGCAGGGTCATGGATGCGCAGTGTTGAGGAGTCCCACAACAAGAAGAAACGGCCATCCAGTGCTTCCATGTTTTTCATGGTGGTCTAGCTGCAATTGACTCATGATCCCAACTATGGAAATTAATGAGGGTGAACTAATCACAATTCAACTGGTATTTTTTTGATAAAAATGCCATTTCGCTGGCCCTACAATGCACTGCTACTTAATCACTGGTGATTGAAATATGCAGCTGCATATTTCAATTTTCATGGGATTGAGATTATATTAGTTTTGCTTAGTTAACATCACATGTTTAGACTGAGAACATACTTACTGATCACTGGTAGTATTTTGTCACTCATTACTAAATTCTTTTCAGTTATGTCACTGATATTACATACGTGGATACTTATATGCACATCTCACTTGTAGTTTATCAGATATTCTACTTTAGATACAATATGAAATTCTCAGGATAATGTGTCTCGACACGTTTCCTTTTCCTAATACTAGGCTAATCCTGACGACAAATATTGAGTGTTTGCCAGCTAGAAATTAGCAGACCAAGAATCGATATCTGATTAACGTACATTTTTTCGCTGCATATTGCCAGCGACCACGATGTCTCTTATTGGACTTTCTTACAACTTGTACAGCGGAAGTTTGTAAGCTTTTCATAAATGCTCCTTAACAGGATTGCGAATAACAAACATGGCGGTGTGTTAGAACAACCAAAAATGGATAGCTTGTTGAAACATTCAGATGGCATAAGCAGGTGGCCCAGATGTTCAAGAGGAACACAGCAACAACAGCAAAGAATGATAAAACGCAGTGTTTTGATATTTGGTTCTAAGTTGTTTATGTTCACTGGTAAGAAAAGACATATAATCACTGAGCTACATACATTTTTCATTTTATTGAAAATATCACCTCTAAGTCTAATGTGAAATTCCATGCAAATTATGACCCTATTTGAAAAGTATTCTATGAGTTGTTGTGTATAGATTCGCTAGAATCATCTCACGCTACGTGGTTGTTAGTTAATAAATGACAATCTCTTTTGTGGAATGATAATCTTATTCACATTGTTGAAAATGTCATTTACACAGCAGCTTCACTGTTTGTTGATTAGCTCCCGTCATCTTTAATTCGCCGTTTCTTTCCATTTGCATCAAGATCACCTGTTGATGTTGCATATACACATTCGTGTTATGCTCCACTGAAAATGTTGTTGAATATCAAATATTTCCCGTACTCCTATTTGCTTATCAAATTTCTTAACTGTTAAGGGTTGCGGCTGATTCTTGATGATCATCTTCACAAATCACTTACAAAATTTCACAAGATCATTTCGAACCTATTTTGTCAATACGGAATTCCCTTTCCCCCTGTTCTACAAAAGAAGTAATTGTCAACTTCTCCAGTGTAAACATTTTATTATTTTTACAGTTACATATATGTGTACACACCAACCATTGAGACCAACCTATTTGTGGGGGGCCTGCTCATTAGCTTTGATATAAAACAAAAAACCAAGTATATTAATGAGGAGTTGGCAGTTTGAATGAGTTAACTAATGTCGTTTACACAGATTCGATTGAAAGTATTAAAACGAGTTATTCTATATATGCTGATGAATATCATTCTCAAGAGTTTGTGTCTTCCAGTCATGGCATGGTTAATGAATCCTTGTTTCGAACGTTATGCAATTGTTTCAGATATAGCTGACGAGTATGAAATAGAACTACATGAACACCATAGATGTCACAACACTTAAGAATCCAAAATTATCTCTTCCAAATACTGAATGGTTAGTACATATTTCACTAAACATTTAACAGTTGCATGAACTGCACATAGAATATTGTGTTATCAATTTGTAATCAACATACTGAAACATGAGAATCTAGAGTAATTTGCTTTAAAGGGTCAAGCACTGGTAACAATGAACACTTGTGGTTGTTTAAATCAAGCTCTTGTATATAAATGATTTCTATGCTATGAGATGCTGATGTCAGTCTGCACTGTCATAATAGATGATTTTGTTACGACAATATGAATTTAACTTTTATTCAAAATCTTACGTGTTACTAGTAAATTAATTTCCATCCGAATGTGGTGAGAACTGAAATCACAAAGTTAAACCAGCATTTTCACTTTTCTTCCAATGAAATTCACATTTGACATCATTATGTAAAGATCGTTTGAAGTCAAATGTAGGTTCATTGATTTTATAGAGCATCTCATGTTTGATCTAAATGCTTTGATTCAATTTCAGTCAACAATGTCTAATAATCTAAATAGTGATAGCACGGTTGATTCTAACTCCACACTCGTTGAACTTGATTTCTTGCACCTCAGTGTTGCTACGACAAGAACATCATACCTCTTGCTTTGAATAGTCAAGTGACATTTTACGAACCGATGAGTTTATGTAACTGATATACCGGTTGAACGGTCATGGCATTAATAGTAGTGGCTTTCCAATGGTTGGATGTTTGTGCATCCGGTTGATCAATCGCAAATAAAACAAAGTGTGAAGTCTGAATTATCTTACTAGCCAACACTACTCATACTATGATACTGAGCAATTGAAAACCTTCAGTGGTTTAAATACCCGATCATAGAAGATTTCAAGCATAGTCAGTAAAAGGTATGAAGTGGGATATTGGTCAAGTTGTTGAGATCGATATTGAAAAACACTCATTTTCGAACCACTCAACGAACATCATACTGTAGAGACACTCAGTGATAAATTACAATACATTTTAATGAAAATGACTATCTAATGATCTGTGACATGAGATAACAGCTCACTTTCAACAAAATACCAATGATGAACATCATACGTTGCATAATAATTCACATCGCATCTAACACACAATTGAAATGCATCGATTTGATGGACTTACACAAATATTTACCGAATTTGGACATCAAGTAATACAAACCATTAAATCGTCCATCAACAATCTGAATAGCTTTTATGAAAAAAAAACGATAAGAAAATCAACAGTTCGATTTGGTTCAATAATAGTGGAATAAAGAAGATGGTTGCTCATTGGTAACAAATTCTAATACAACACATTGATGTCGATTCACACTTTTGATATGACAACTGCTATTATAGGCAAGTCACTTTATCATAAACTGATCCTACTTCACTACGAAATTGAACGAACATTAAAGATTTGTCTTACCTTCAATATGTTGTGGTGGTAGGTTGATGTAACACACTGAACCGTTGCGTTTAGCTGCCTCCACTATTCAATTGAGAAAAGTAAGTAACATGAGACACATAATCACGACAAGATAAAATCATATCAATCTGATGCTCGTTGAGTCAGTTACGCGACCTACATATCATTTTATGTTTACTTGTTCGTGTACGAAGCTACTAGAAGTATATCTGTGTAGTGATATTCCAAAGAACCAGGTACGTCTACAATGGACACTGTAGTTCAACGAGGTAACAAAATGTATGAAACAACGATCTCCCCCTCATATAATAAATAGATAAATGCAAGTTAGTATTCAGCAACGTGATTGCTTGCAATATGAAGTCATCTGTACTATCACTGTTGACGTTGTTACCAAATAATACGAGCGTGTTTTTTCAACTGTTTGCAGCCAGTTGTATGTCTCACCTTCCATCCAGTGACTACTACACAGATGACATCAGGACCTATTTCAACTTCATATGTTCCCATAATCATAACTATGGAAGTGCCATTTCTCAGTTATCATTTTACTGAATACGTATGTAACATTGAAATTGTTCCAGTATGTTGAAATAGAATACATGCAAAATGATGTCGTGTAAGTTGAAACGGAAAGCGTTCAAAGTGACGTCGTCCGAACATGTAGAAAATGCTCAATATTCAATTCTTTAGATAGCATCGGTGGTTTTGCTTCTCTGTTTACTTTCTATTGTCAGTAACGAACAAACGAGCAAACGTCTTTCATGAGCATTAGTAAACACGAAAATGTCGAGGAGTACAAGTGTGAGAAAACATCTTGAGAAATATATCTCTTACTTTGATGATGCTTCTTTTGTTTTTCGAAACAGTTGATCAAATCAGTGAAGTTATAGTTGATAACTAGGGCTGATAAAGAAGGTCAAATTTGAGATGAACGTCTAATTTCTAAAAAGACCACTCTATTCAAAAGTGTAGTTAACTGTGTGGAAGTATCACTATCTTATGTGTAAGTTGAATTGATCACAGATTATTGATGTAGAACGAACTGAAGAGAGAACTTACGACTTTTAAATGCGTTGACATGAATGGTTTCGATCATATCTGAAAGCGTACGAACATAGAACTTGATGTTATATGGATGCGTCAACGGTATTTCGAAATACACAATAAACGATTCATTCAGTACAAATACAGGGAAGAATATCATAGAATGCCGCAGCATACACAGATCTCATTCATCATTTCAAATAATTAAATTTTGCATATGCGACACAGAATTCGGTTGGTCAGAAGAAAGTAACACAAGAGTTATTAACAATCAATCAACATGATATCAGGAATCTATCGAAAACTTTGAGTATTAACTCGGAATCAGTCTTCGTTTACACAAATCACTTCACAGATTCACCATTTTTTCCATGCACCCCATCTAATCACTTAACAATATTCACTTCATGGTTTCAACAATGAAAAGAATCGGTCTGAAGATATCTGTCATCAATTGTAAATAACCTTATCGTTTTCATTACCTCTATCAGCCAAACTTCACTTCCACAATCTAACACAAAGCTTACTGATCTACAAAATACTAAGTGTCCTAGACTCTTCTGTGACTAATCAACCAACCGAAATAATAAATGGATAGTACGAATGAAAATAAGCTTCACACTATGTTATGTGTTATGTTTGAGATTAACGAAGGTGGTGAGAACGAATTTCAAGTGACGTGTTTGTGTGAGTTGCATTTTGCAAGTTATTATTTACTGGAGCTTAACATAGAAATGCAATATTACCGACAATTGTACGAACTGAAGTACACTGGATATTCTTCCAGGAATGAAAGACTAGATACCACCGTATTAATACCTTTATACATGTGCGTGTATAATTCCGTCTGTCTTTGATTTGTTTGCTTTCACTCATTTCTTATGTTTATCACTGATTCTCTTCCACATTCCGTTCAAAACAGCTGGAATGACATTGATGGATATAACATTTTTCTCTTTAGTAAGCTGACTATATGGCATGAACGTTACTGCAGTAAATACACTGTGTGTGAAGAGTTGTATTACACAATATCACCATTCTGGTACATAAACGACGCATTCAACTAACCTTCACACAACTCGATAAGACTTCATTTAATTTGGACAGTTGAAGACAATCTGTTATGTTGAAGTGTGTTACTTCAACATCACACAATCATGTCTCATTCACAAAGCTTTGGAACATTCTGCGCAAAGTGTGTTTGATGTCAACTATATTTTCGCATCTGTTCTATCCGTCAAAATACACCGAGTATCTCATATTGAAAAGCAGTGAACGGAATACATGCAGGAGGATGGATGAAACCAAACATGTACGCATGAATGCAAAAGATCATGGTGAGAATCGAATACATTACAAGACTAAATATCCCAGTATACAGTAGAGACTGATGCGACGAACGATAATTCCCCATCTTATAACTGCATAAACTGATAAGCTGAGTTACGATATAAAAGCCACCACAATCTCTAATGAATCAAATGAAAAATAATTTTCGACGAATAACGTACCACCGAAGGTTTTGCTCCATATTCGCTTTCATAAAACATGCGTCGGCATTCGATCACTAAATTTAATGATTTCATCGTTTCAATATTATTAATCGATAACTTACCTTCATCAGACTGCACACCGTGATTCTTCAAATTTGCATTTGTTTCCTCTGTGAACACATACATTTCATAACAACAGTATTATATTGTAGTATAAGAATATGGATGGATCGTCGAATTTCATGGTTTAAAATCGGTAACTGACTTCATTTTAACAATCGTTGAACGACAGTAAGCAATAGGTACCTGCTGTGAGGATTGATGTCTGACTATCACTGATTTTCTACTCCTATATGGCTAGCAATACAGAACTATGCAGAGCTGCATTATCCTCAGCTTTGTTAAAAATTGTCTAAAAATACCTACTAACATACTTGTCCGAGTAACCACTACATGAAACAACTTGGTTCGTTCTTTGTTTTGTTCTCTTCAATTTACATGCATCTTAGCCTCATCCTAATATACCACACTCGAACCTATTTTATCTACACTGCTATTGTTCAAATCATTCATCAAATATTTCAAATCTCATGCGTTTATGTTGCATTATGTTTGATTACAGAGAAGACAATAGCTCACAACCATGAAACCATCTTTCTAAACACTAGTCAGCGAACAGTGAATTGAAGAATACTTTTAAATCCAGTGCTATCAACTCAGAATGATGTACTACAATCCCTTGTACAGACTATCCTGTCAAATCAACGCAATCGATAGTCGTTCGAACTATTAAAGGGACGAAATGCGGCAAGTTTTAACTTTCAAGACTATTTTTCGATTTATTATAATTGTTGGCATTTTCATTGCACACTTAGTGAATACTTAGTTGTTGCATTCCGACATTACACCTAATGTAAGCTGTCGGTGAATCTTTTGACTATTTTCATGCGTTCCATGATTGATTTAGAGACAACGGAGCACTGATCTGATTTCCAACTGTGCCTTCTGAATGTACACATGGGTAGATGGAGATCGAGGACTAATAATCGTTAAGTCGGTGACTGTGTTTCATTGGTCACATGAAATTGATCAGCATACCAATTCCTAACATACTAGCGAATTCAAGACACAACACATACCATGAGACAGGACGCACGAAGAACAAGTAACTTCATATGTTCACCGTATTCATGCACATCTGAAACCAAACGTTGTCAACTCACTTGATATTGTTTTATTTGAATCTTCCCATTGATGTTTTTGGACTGAAATTGATCAGTCTCTTATTGGCAAATGTGCATACTGTGCGTATGCCTCGATATTGCCTTAATTTACAAGCATTGTAAGCAAAGATGGATAGTGGCTAGCAGTGGAATCCAGGACGCGCGTTTCGTCCTGTTTGGGACTCGTCAGCTGGATGTACCTGCATCTCAGAGTTGATGTTCACTCTGGGACTCGAACTCAGTGCCGTTCGCTTCAAACGCCATCGCGTTATCCACTTAGCTACTGAGTTGTCAATTGTTCACAACCGTAGTTGTACAGTTTTCTGGTTCCCTGGACAGATATTGTATCTATCAAATGTGCTGCACGTTTTCTAATTTTGACTCAGTTAGTTACGCCCTGGAATTGGGCCGTCAGTACACACTTCGCAACCAGAAATATCAGTGAAATTTTCAGGGTCATTCATGATGATGATCAATCAACTCTTGGATTCAGTAAATTTGAGATATCCAATTAATTGACGTACCTATAAGCTTCTCAGTAGCATGTCTTGCACTTTGTACTTGAGTGTCGTGCAATTTCAAGTAATCTGTGGAAAATGTACAGAAAGGTTTGTCTTTGTTGAAAAACGTATCTTACTTTATTACCGAAAAATCAATATGTGGAAAAATTTGCTTAATGAATCACAGTTGTGTGAGATTATCCAAGATTCGAAAGTTGTATATTCAAGCATACATGCATGCAACGTGTTGGGTAACATAAATACGCAAACATAGGTAATGACTAATTCCTAGGAAAGAATGATCAACAGTCTTCACATAGAACTGTCGTTGGTCATGCAAATGAAACTTTTGATGATTGAAAGATATAAGTCAGTATCTGTAATGCACTGCGATTTATGATCTTCAGTAAACAAGGAAAACAACATAACGTGATTTCGGTTGCTAGACAGTATTAATTCTTGAATAAATGATTCAGTGCTTGAAGGAGATAAAGAAATGGTAACTTACTTTCATCATTGTATATTATTATTTTAATTTTATCCATATCAATTTGTGGAGAGTTCGCTACTAGATATTAAAAACATTTGAAATGTCAAGTAATTATTCAAACAACAAGTAAACCACAATCATAAAAATGTATCTCCAGGAAGACGGAAGATTTGATGTGTGTATAATGGTCATATAATTAAACGTATCAGTTGTATATGCGTATAGAAGCGTAACTAACTCCTTATACTGATATGAAACAATGTGACTAGCACACGTAGGGCGGCCTGCTTGAGCATCTGGGCTACCTGTTCCTGTCATCTAGATATTTCAACAAGTTATCTATTTTTGTTTGTTTTTATATATCATTATGTTTATTAATCGCATAACCTATTCTGCTGCGTTTCTGAAAAGTGTACAACCTTTCGTTGTCAAAGTTACAGAAAACTCAATAAGAGACAATATGGTTGCTGGCAATGTACAACGAAAAGAATGTACATTATTCAGCTTTTCATTCACTGAAGTGCTAACATCTAACTGGCGATTCCTCAATATTTATCGCCAGGACCGACCAAGAAGAAAGAAACGGAAACTTGTTGAAATACTTTGCGCTGAGAATTCTATATTGTACCAAAATTATAATATTGAATAAAGCTAATAATAATAATAATAATAATAAATGAAGTATGATCGCTTTGTCAATTGAGGTTATAATTACAGAATACCGTCAGAAGAATTAAACATTATTAGCTGACTGGTCATTACATTTGAAACAACTCTCCCATAGTTATAATGAGGAGCCTTGTCTAATGTGAGAGAGTTATCATTCATTATCCTTGTTTACGGATTACATAATCCTTAAAATTATTGAATTTGAAAGGGAGGACAATAAAAATATGTGTCAGTAGTCTAAATGTGTCCTACTTGTCATAAGACATGAATCGTAAATATTCGTAGCCATGGTTAGCTTGCAATGTTGTGAAGTTCGTCATAAGCATTAAATGACTGTGTAGTGTCATCTGCTGTCTTGCATTCCGTCACATCATTGGGAGATTACAAGAAATGCCATCTTGAAATTAAATACATTGCTCAGTTGATCATCAATGATTTGTAAACAACACGTAACTCATATTCAACAACTACAGAGTATCAGTATAACAATCACATCATGCTCATGCTAGTCGAAAGGATCTGTTATACATTGGAATAGTATCCGTGGACCAATATGAAATAAGCTAAATGACATGGATTCAAATGTTCATCTTCGTCATTCTGTTTCCTATTTGATAATGTCAAAACAGAACGATGACCCATGTAGCTTATCACTCGAGGTAGATGACAACAAATCAAAGTGAATATAACAATCAGAACACTATGTTAACTATAACTTGTCAAGTATGGTTAAAGTCAATATTGGAGAAATATTATACACTGTAAATACTCGAACACACTCACCCATTTGTATGGTTATACACAGCAACAGAATAATGATCATACAGTTGTATGCCATCGAATGAAGTACGACTCTGATGTTTCTCCTAATAAAACGGAGCCATCACTGTCATTTTATATAGTGAATACAGAATAGAAAAGTATTCACCAATCACATTTTGATAAATACAGTAAAATATTTGAATAACGATGAATGGCGTTGGTGATTTCGATAATCCATCTTCATAGTCGGTCGTTCCACATATAGAAAACACCCACACTCATATAGATCGGAAGTATTTCTTTGATCACATTAAATGATTGAAGTTTATCTTTTGTTATTTGGCAACACTGAATGAATGATTGTTGACAAAGAAAACAAAACCAGACTAGTTCTATCTTGGATGCACTAATCCTGTCTGGTCAACACTGATATGCTCACAATAGTCTACAAAAGTCTATAAAAATATGATTAGACTGAAGAAATATTTTGTCTCAATTAGCTGTTCATTAAGGCTCTATGGAGATAGTTAGGTTTCACAAGTGAGTACAAAGTCGATACCATTTAGATGATAGTGAGTCAAGTTAACATTTGAATGATTGAAATCATAACTGAAGTGTGTTTTCATAATCACCTAATTACTACAACGAGTAAAATAAAAGGTACAACCGTATAGAAACTGCATATCAATGATGTTGATGATGTTTTCGTTATGAGTGAGAATATTGATTCGTTTTCAGTAGGATTTGTGCAATGAAAGTAGACAATATGGTAGAATGTATCAATGTCAAAGTTGGATCTGATAAATTCAAATAAATCGAATATTGGATGGAAAAGGAATAACCGAATTCGGTTATTTGTTTACTCTGAAGAGGTGGCTAACACGAAGTCACGAAACGTCAAATATACCTTCTTCTAATCAATGAGATATAACGAAATATATTGACTATTAGACAAGAGGATTATCAAACAGGTTACATACGATTAGAATTAGAAACTACTATGCTTACAAAATAGAATTGTGTATGATTTTAGAAGAGAAGAAAACACTTTGAAAGATGTGACAGTATTTCTGTAGAATACCAGAGTAAATCCAATAACTTTATAAACTTTGCCACTTGATGGCTATTAGATTACATAATATGGTTTTCTATGGTTTCTAGATTATGTAACATTTGGATTAGTGAAGTATGGGGTGAATTCTCTGATAAGGACGTAACATACATGACATTGCTAACCACCCAATGACAAATAAATTCTTGATAGGAGTTGGTCATATGTTGACTACGAATATCCGAAATACTCTTGGTCATTTGACTTAATTTAAACTAAAACTAAGTTTTAGAACCAACTGTATTGTTGATAACCAAAAGCCGCTTAAACTGTAAAGTTAACGCCTACCACTTCAGAGTAATTAAATGTTTCGGTACACCATATTGCAAACTGATTATGCAGGTCCTCTAATTTCGTTGCTTTCATTTCATGTTTACAGAGAATAGTTAGTTGTCTAGGCGACGAATTTTACCCTACACATACAAATGAAGTTAGAAACACAGTTTGTTAAGTCTTCACGTATATTTTCAACCTCAAACTATCGAAACTACAGTTGATACTTTTAAAAAGGAACTTTGATTTAGGTTAAAAGTGATGTGTTCATGACTCAAAATGAAGTTAGAACTAATTTCTGGTCATTCCTCGTTCACCACAGTTCACTTATATCATCTTGTAAGTGAATATCTAACCTACACTGGAACAATTCTGGTATTTAAATAAAGCAAGAACAAATATTGATGCAGAATAGTATGAATTCGAGGTTTCTCGTCAGCTGCTTACAACCAAATATGAAATAGAATTTCACATGGAAATAAGAAATAGTATGGAACAATTGACATTGTGGCAAGCCCATTTGACCACTGTATCATTTGTCTACCCATTGTAACTCAGACACTTAATTCACTATGTTAATTTCGGTGTGTATGATCGATTGGATGTCTGTACATTAACCCTTAAGCTATCCTCCCCTATTGGTTGCAATGTGCAGATAATCGATAATTTATCCACACCCGATTAACTCTCAAAAAGATATATGGATTTTTAACACACACACACACACACACACTCACTTTGTTTCATCGTGTGCTTGCTCGCTGCTGTACGCTTGTGGATTTATATTAATCATTAACAATAAATTCTCTCTACAACTGCTATTCAGGCTTCTCAATAATCTCGAGTAAATCCGTAATTCTACTAGGAGATTAAGCCTACGTTAAATACTCAGTTAACGGGATATTATTTATTGGAGTCAGATATTGAGAACATTAGCCTCAACAACATAAATCAATGTAAATGATTGGAATGACAAAGCTTTACAATAATAACTATTGATGTGAACATGGAAACAAGAAACCCTGACAAACTATGAAAGTTATTTTTCGGGACGTTATTTCATTTTATTCAAAGCGTGTAAACCGCTGACATTTATTTTTGTCCCTATTCTATTCTACAGAACAATGAGCTTTCATTCGATGTGTCATTCATTGTCATACCCCTTTTCTGTTCCGAATCTATTGTCATTTAAACATAATATTTTGCATCTTATTTTCTACTTTAATTCCCAGTTTTGGACATGATTGTATTATTTTCCCAAATGATTGTATGTTGTGGTCGAGTTAGTCACCTATTTATTCATGTACCTTTTTGCATTAATCTGAATTCAGAAAATCGGAATAGAGTGAATAGTGTTCCAGTTGTCTTGTCTTTCTCTCATTACCGTACTTGTCAGCCAATCGGTTGATAGAATAGATTTCTTCTCTCTCTACCCCGCCTCGAACACAGGCGTACTAGCCTCAAGGTTAAACCGGTCATCCTATTGCGTCAAGGTCTTAATCTAGAGTAGACAGATCAAGGTCATAGCAACTACATATATTATGTGTATATGCAAGATCAAGTCATAGGGTAATTGGTGTTAGAATTAAGAAAACAATTAGGGGGTGGGTTGTGTAATGGTTTAGTGGAGTTATACATTGTGTGATAATTTGGAGGTAGTGAAGGCCTCGTGGAAATAAACAGTGATAAAGTAGGTTACGTAATAATTGAATGGAATTTGAAAAGTGAACATAATTTAAGAGGGTGAGTGGTGGGAAATGTGTGAATGAAAGGGTGGTTTACGAGTTCGGTTATGGGGGAGGAGGGGAATATAACACGAAAATAAAATGAATTACCAGGGTAATAATAAGTTAAATACTGTCTCTTTCCGAACGCATAAATCCGGTTTCAGTTTTCTTATCGCGATCGCTTCGGCTAAACAGAGAGCAATCGTTATTTTTTTGTCTACTGATAATTTTGAAAGCGTGCGGAATATTGATGGCATGCCCGGTGTCAAGTAAATGTCGAGCTATTGCACTATTGAGAGCCTTAGTCCTTTTCAGCGTCACGTTTTTCGGAACATGCTCAGAAATGCGAACATGTACTCTTCTCTCAGTTCTTCCAATGTATGTGCTGTGGCACGTACATGTGAATTGGTAAATGCAATTGGAGCTACTGAGAAAAGAGGACTTGTCGATTTTAGTTTATTTGAGAGAGCAGTTCGTTTCCCATAACGTTGTCAGTTTAGCTGGTGGATAGGCCACTTTTAATGCGGAATTTATTCTGTGATTGATTATTCCGGTGACTTCATCTCCTTTGAAGCTCAAGTATAAGAAGCAATTTTTCTTTTCAACTGTATGAAATTGTATGGAATTTTGGTATTGTCAACTGTTCCTTGAGACATTTCAAATTGGTTGATTACTAATTCATCTTTTACAATCGTCCTTCTAACAAGAATTATACTACATATATTTCTTAGCTATCTGTTTAATAATCAGACAACTTTTTTATTAGTTTCAAGAGTCCTCTTAGGAAACAATCTTGTTATATCGGAAGAATTAGTGGCACACTGGTTTTATTATTGAGATATTTATGCTGGTGTACCAATTTCATTCGATCGCCAATATAAAGGACAGTCAATTATCGTTCAATGTGCGCTTCTTTTTAACTATTTTCTCCACATTGCTGAATACTGTCTTAGGATTGAATACGATTACTTCTTCACTATGGTGCTTTACGTAGATTGAAACTACCGTATGACTCTTTCAAAGCATGATTTCACTAACGTATTCTCAACCTAATACTTAGCCGATTGGTACTTCATAATAAGGTTATGGACACTGCATCACTTTCACTTTGTTTCTCATTGGTTTCAATGCTCTATTAGGCAGCACAGAATTTCGTTGTAGCCCAGTCATTCAACGCTCAAGCTTTCCGTCACAAGTATTCTTCAAAGAACTTTATATACTATATTCTAAAACAACTGTGAAAAATGATCAAATTTTGCTTGATATCTTCAAACACAGTAAAACCTTAATGAGGAATTGATGAAGAGTGGACATTAATCAGTCTGCGACCATCAATTTGATAATATTCCATGGAGAAGTTGCTGAGTAGGTCACAAAGATGAGCACACGTTTGGTAAATCCTTGTTCTGTGGAACGTTCCACCCTTGTAATTCGTAATTCTAAAAGCTTTAAATGTGGTATGATTAGACACATACAAGCAGGTTGTAATACTACTATTCATTTTGCTGCAAGCAGTAATAAGTCTTGTCGTTCTGGTCCTATGAAGTTGACGGTATCTAATGATCATTTATCTTTATCCACGACTTTGATAAACAGTGTACAATCATATAGCAGTCCAGAGTTAAATTAAACTCAGAATAATTGTGAGAAAAAAGCTTCTAGTCAGTCGACCTCTCATAAACCTTAGGAAAATATGTTAAATGAATCAAATCATGATCGGAAATGTGATGCAGTTTACATAGATGCTGATTTTTCTAATGATCCAATACTCCTCAATGACATTCTCAATAGATTTGAGGAAAATACATCAAAAGAATCAAATCCTAATATCATAGCAAATGTTATTTGTCTTTACAAGGAATCTATCTCTAGTTATAATCTTTAATGAAAGTGACAAATATGTTCCGAATAAGTCGAATTCTAGCCACATTTCTTATGTTATAGCACCAGTTGTTGGATAGTCTCAAAATCAATTTCTGTCGAGTAGAATCCCTTGTCAGTGGTATGATGAATCAGAGAGAATAGAAAGTTTGTCCAAAGCAATTAGAGAACAAGTTTCCCCAGATATGACGTTTTCACAGGCAGAGAATCCAAATCGGGTTGAAGATTATCCTAATGCGTATGATGCAGATGCACATTTCCCATATGATATTTTTGCAATCCAGTCTAGCTTAGACATACTTATCTGTGTATTCCAATATGGAAAACAAAGGGAACATGTACCGTGTATTTTATGCAAGTCAAAGTCACATGACAAGATGCCTCAAATAAGGTGTCAGTGCGTATCCCCAAATACTCACACATAATATTCGAAGTGCAGGCTATGAGAAGATTATACGAATTGGGCACATCAATTTGGTCATAACATTGAGACGTAAAGACCCTACTTTATTTTGTGAGGGAGGATAGTGTTGGAGAGTCTATGATTCAAATTCTAGACATCAGTGGTTTCACTAAACAACCGACGTGGTGATTGTATACAATTCCAGGACGCCGGTGAGTCCCTTCCCATTGTAGTGTTTGTTTGAACTAATGATCCATTTGTAGCTGATGACTGCTTGATTTCGAATTCCAAATACAATTCGTTCCCACACATCTAGTACTTTTTTGTAAGATCGCGATATTTTTGGGATTCTCAGGTTGTACAATAATTCACGAACTTCTATCTGAAGTTTGTGCTGATGATGTCGTTCAGAAGAACGATGAAAGCTCCATGACCAAACCATCCAGCTCAGAGAACAAAACTCCACCAAAATCATCCACCTGAGCTACAAATCTTCTCGACCATCTCAATAATTCAAATACTTCTAATTATCACAGTCCAAGTACTGGATTGGATGTCGTGCTTTCGAGTCCATGTGTGGCATAGAGAATACGCACTGCTAAGGAGTCCACCAACAGGACAAAACGGTCATTAACAGCTTTCAGGTTTTCAATGATGGCCTAAAATTGATCCACTCATGACATCAATCTAAATTCAACAATCTCCGCTACCGTAATCTGGTAATGCGTAGCAAGTTATCAAATGTTCAATCTGTACACAAGAATTTAAAATACCTGTTGCAAGCACTGAAGTGACATGATTGCATCAATCAATAAATTGAATGTGTTCAATGTATGGATGTGGTCGAGAATATTCTCTAACAAAACACATATCAGTATGCCTTGATACAAGAAAGTTATGGGTAATCAAACAGACTACTGAATACCGATAAGTAGTAATGTAGAGTGATATACAAAACGCTAGTCAAACAACTGGAATGAACAGAATACAATGAATATAACAGAACACATATCACAGTTTGAAATCATGAGTCAGTTGAAGCTAGACAACCATTGAAAACCTGGAAGCACTGGACGGCCGTTTCGTCCTGGTATGGGACTCCTCAGCAGTGCGCACCCACGACCCCGCACCGCGCGGGGCTCAAATCCAGGACCTACTGGCTTCGCGCGCGAGCATTTAACCACTAGACCACTGAGCCGGCATCCAACGGTGTTAATGTCATATACATCGACCAATATACAGTAATCGGGATTCAGCGTACATTGGTGTTCACTGTATTGATGCTTATTACATGCTGAATTGTGTTTCACAGTACACTCATGATACTAAACAATTTGATGTGAATCGAATAGTTTATATCAGTTTTACAAGTAAATCAGTTGAAATTCCCATGAATATTTGTCCGTGATGTATACAACAGTTATCAATAGTAGTCAGTAAATATACGTACGATTCTACCCATTTGTACGTTTCTACAAGCCTACTGCTACTACATTCAATGTCGACATTTCATTATTTTAATGCAATTGACTAGAATACACTGGCTGACCAATCACTACTACAGTCTCTCGAATAAATAAATATTTCAATGTACAATGTTATATTTCACGCTTCAGATCAGTAAATTAGTTTGACGCGGCCAATCGAACAATTGACAGCGTCAAACTAACTAACATTCAACAACTGATTGAAGTATTTCCACTTCAAAACAATCACCTCGAATCATTCATTTTCAGTGAGCTTGCCATACAATCTTCGTTGGAACGCGATTTCGATGAGAGTTTTGTCAGTTGAACATACTATACTTTATAAAACTGTCAGCGAATTCCAATCCACTTACAAATTCGACCATACCACAACATGGAGGCGTACAGTACGGTACCCCAGTGATTCGTATGTTCTATTATAACACTACTGAAATAGTTGTCATGAAAGTTGACAGACGCATATGTAATGCATAATTGATATTCACTTTGTCAAATATAATGTGTTTGTTATTTAGTATTCAATCTACTGATATCGGTGTTCATTTCATGTTATTTGTGATGAGTAGTCTAATCAGTGATTAGAAATGATAATTCCAGTGGTTACTTCAATTCAGATTCACTCACATATTTTGCATTTCATACTCTTCGAATGATGATTGCACTCACCCTTGTATATCTATTGTGTATGAATAACATGAAAGTGACTGAGATATGGACAACAGTTGTGTGTGGACACGTAGTACAAATCAGCAATGACAATTATGAAGTAGACTTGAGATGTCTGAAATTGCAACGGTGAACATCATGGAACCTTTCAGCTTAACACTATGTGGACAGTTTAAGGATGGTCGTTCGACTAGAATAGACATCTGTGATCATCCACCAAATGTCCGGATCCACCATTCAACCATATGATTCCTTTCACGTCGATAACGCATTGCCACAAACAATCGTGATAAATTTGATCAGTTCCAATATGTAAACAGTAAGGTAGATCTGTACAACATGTAATCACTGATTACAGATTTGAAATTCGACTACAATGTGCACGAATCGGAATATTATTCTGAAGCAATAATTCATTCCAAGAGATTCCTCATTCTATCTTCATCCTACTACTATAGGTTTCAGAGCAAACACAATCTTTTCCCAATTTCCTTCATCCATCTTAACTGTGGAAAATATATGGAGTGTAACATCAACTGTGCAAACGTCATCAATTGACCATCACTGTACTCAATCTATTTTTGATAAGATTTCGACAGATCTCCGCTCATCATTGCTTGTTATTTATTCAAATACGCATACTGAATGTACACTGTACTGTACACTGTACAGTTGTGCTTAATCTGTAGTATAAATCATTTTGACTTTTGTTTACTAAGTCTATAATTCATGTAACCTAGTGCTTGTTTCACTTCTCAGTTTCCTAACTACAAATCTCAACATATTGTTGAACAGATGTAGCTTACGTCGCTCATAAGCACAACACATACTTGATTGAAACTAGTAAATTTGTGTATTTGGAAGATGTTTCAACA
The DNA here is from genome assembly GCA_944470405.2 of Schistosoma mattheei. Taxonomy (NCBI): domain Eukaryota; kingdom Metazoa; phylum Platyhelminthes; class Trematoda; order Strigeidida; family Schistosomatidae; genus Schistosoma; species Schistosoma mattheei. The sequence goes on along the minus strand of OX103948.1, from coordinate 831,590 downwards.
CGAATTGTTTAGTTAGTATAACATTATTCTTACTCGCTTCAATACCACTCTTTTGCGTATTGTTTTATACTACTTAATAATAATATTCAGTAAGTGGTTGTATTCGTAACAATTTTCACGCTTATGTTGTCAGGCAAGTTGGTCGTGTCATATTTTTATGAAATATTTACACACACTTATAACGTTTATTGTATTTATCATTGCAATTACTTTTTCTAAATCACTGTAGCAGTTATCCACAGTTTTGTGCATTTGCTTAAACGCAACAGTTTCCAAATTGTACTGCTCTTGGTTCGGGTGTTGCATATTGATGAACTGTTACCAAGTTTAGACACAACTAGCAACTGTCATTTGCTCTATCGTATGTTGTAATTCTTCGTTGTGTTACTGTTACAGGAAGCGTCTTTTGTTTCATAAAAACGGACGCGTTAAACTCCACAGACATCTCACAAGTTGAGGTTTGTAACTAATTTTCGTTTATTATTCAATATAGGACGGTTATTCTAGACAATTGGTTGTTTTGCGAAAATCAGTTTTGCGCGTATTTATTTATTTATTTGAACACATAAATATTGGTACAAGAGAGCGCCAATATATATGCGCCACACAAAACAATGAAAATTCGAAGAGAAGTAGAAAGAGAAAAAAAACTAAGGAACGCAAAAGAAAAAGAGAACAATGACGAAGAGATTGGAGTAAGGTAGTGTGGTAGTAACGACGGAACGAAAAGGTACAATCAGAAGAAATCTTTCAGGTAAAGGAGACACAACCACTTTTTAGAAAGAAAGTAAAAGAAGGTTACAGCAGGATCGCCACTGGCTTCTATTCTGAGCCATATCTGATAACGTCTCTAGCCACTGTGTAGCACCATCTCTCGGACCCCAACCAGGGAGTCGTGAAGGACCAACACAAGCCAGTCCTTTGCAGCTTTCTTTCATGCCACGACACCATGTCATGCACTGACCACCTCTCCGCCTCTTCCAACCAGTCCCAGAGTCGGCAAATAATGCACGACGTGGAATTCTCTGGGACGACATTCGGAGAACATGTCCAAGCCACCGAAGTCGGTGTTTCAAGATGGTGACACCAATTGAGTTATCATCTCTGTGCCCGAACACACGATGCCGAACCTCTGCATTACTGACATGGTGTTGCCACTGAATGTCAGCAATCCTTCGGAGACAGCGATGATCGAACACAGAGAGTCGTCTAACGTCCTCAACTCGGAGAGGCCAGGTTTCACAAGCATAGAGCAAAACTGCTCTCACCGACGCGTTGTAGATCCGACCTTTTACAGCCAGACTAACATCACGAAGGCGCCAAAGGTGGCCCAGATTGGCATAAGCCGCTCTGGCTTTCACTATTCGTGCATTGATCTCATCACTCACACCCCCACCAGCACTTATGCAGCTACCCAGATACACGAACTTCTCAACTACGTCTATCTGCTCACCGTCCAGGGTGAGTACAGGATTAGAATCCTGCCAGTCTTGTAGAAGTACTTTGCACTTCGAAGGTGCAAAGCACATACCATACCTACGGACACTGATTGCCAACTGATTAAGTGCGGATTGCATGCCTTGGGCATTATCGCACAGTAAGACAATATCGTCCGCATACTCAAGGTCGAGAAGTCTTTCTCCAGGCAACAGATCCACACCACCATTACTTACATTCATCAGAGCTGTTTCCAGAATGTCATCGATGGCAAAGTTGAAGAGGAATGGTGAGATTGGGCAACCCTGCCTAACCCCACTGCTCGAATGGAACAATGGAGAGAGGTGGTTGTATGCCCTCACTCTGCCTGAGGTGTTTTTATACAGGGCTTTCAGGATGTTAATAAACTTCTCAGGCACACCCTTCTTCAATAGACAATCCCAGAGAACAGTCCTGTCCAACGAATCGAAGGCAGCCCTGATGTCAAGAAACACTACGATTGTTGGCCTTTGAAAAGTATGGCGGTGTTCTAACATTTGGCGGAGGGTGAAGATATGATCAATACATCCTCGACCAGAACGAAACCCAGCCTGCTCCTCGCGAGTCAATCTTTCTCGGGTTTTGAACAACCTACGAAGAATGACGGAAGCCAATAGCTTGGACGCAATCGGAAGTAAACTTATCCCCCGATAGTTGTTACAAGAACGACGTGAACCCTTTTTAAAGATAGGGACAACTATCGACTCATTCCATGACGTTGGTACACACTCTAGTTCCCAAACCTTTGTAAACAACGTCGTCAATTCCTTAGTCAAAAAGTCACCACCATCTTTAAAAAGAGCCGGAGGTAAGTCATCTGGGCCAGGTGATTTGTAACGCTTCAAGAGTTGGAGTTCCTTGCGGACTTCCTCCTCATTTGGTGGATCAGTCGTCACCGGCCATGGAGGGCAGGACAGTCTGACCGATGTTGCCGGAGCAGCAGGCCAGTTGAACTGCCCTTCGAAAAATTCTGCCCATCGTCCAAGACGTCGATGGATGTTAGTGATTGGCATCCCATCATCCTCGCAGATTGTTTCACTCACACCAGACTTCTTGCTGCCAGTGGCTCGGATGAGCTGGAAGAGCTTCCGGTAGTTACCAGATGCAGCTGCTGCTTCCAGCTCATTAGCACGCATCGACCACCAGGCTTCTCGGTCCTTACGCAAGCTTTGCCCAATCTCCTTACGTAACATCCTTCGTTTATGGTCAAACTCACGGTCACCCGGAGTAGACCGACGGGCTTCAATGAGTTGTAAGGAACCAGAAGAAACCCAGTGCTTAAAGGCGGGACGTTTCGCAAACCCACAACTGACTGTTCCCGCCATTTTCATGGCGTCATGCAATTGCAACCAATGCTCATCTATACTTTTCGGTGGAGTGGTAGCTAGCCTAGAGGCTAGCTCGGTTCGATACTTACTTGCAACAGAAGTTGCAACCAGCTTGCTAACATCAATCCGTTGATGGCGTTCACTTCGTTGTCCACTGAAAAGTAAGGCAAGATTGGCGCAGACCAAGGCATGGTCAGAGTCCAGATAGGTACTCCAAAAGGAGCGGCAGTCTTTTACACAACCACGCCAGCGGTAGCTGATCGCGATGTGATCAATCTGAGTCCAGGCTTGAGATGCAGAGGGAGGACGCCAGGTGGCACATCGGCGATGACTGTGCCGAAAGTTAGTGCTAGCCAGAAACAGGTTGTGGTCTGTGCAAAGTTGCAGTAGACGGTCCCCGTTATCTGACCTGCGACCAACGAGTCCCCATCGGCCACCTAAACGACTCTCTTCTGTGCCTAGACGCCCGACCTGAGCATTCAAGTCTCCGGCTAGTACTACAATATCTGTCGAACGCACTTTCTGGAGAAGAACTGATAACTGGTGGTAAAACTCATCCTTGATTGCATCCGGGCTGCAATCTGTCGGGGCATAGGCGGAGATGACGAAAAGACATCGTTTCTCACGCCGATTTCTTCTCACTTTGATGGAACTTTCTAATCTAACAGCACATAACCGACTGTTAATGGGGATCCAATCGACTAGTGCTGCCTCAGCTCTAGCGCTTAGTGCGACACCAACGCCAGCAAGACCAGACGAAGATGCCACAGGGTCCCCGGATAAGCGCACGTAAAACAAGCTTTTCGAAGCGACAGATGGAGATCGAATTTGTAGTACTTCGCCAGAGTCTTGAATACGGGTCTCGGATAGACAACACACGTCGATATTAAGACTTTCCAAAGACATAGCCAGCCCTATCTGTTGTCCGACCTGCATAAATGTGCGAACGTTGAAGGCAGCCAGTTTGAATGGTGCACGTGGTTTCAGAAAATCTGCTTCAGTCCTCGTATTCGGTGGTAACATACAATTTTCAACCGGACAGTGACTCGAGAACGTTTAGATACAGTCGGATTTCCACCAAAGACGAGCCGCTGTATAAGTATAAAAGAGGGTGAATAATGTGGAAAATAATAATAATAATGATAATAATAACAATAATGACAATAATACTAGTAATAATAATAACAGTATTAATAATGACAATAATTGTAATGATAATAATCTGAATCAATTGCGCGTATCTCGATTGAGTGACGCGGACGCTTCGATAGGCCTAACACGAAATTAATAATCATCTTAACCGAACTTTTACGAACTGATATATACAAGATTAAAACCGTTTACTGCTTCATATTTTACTTTATGTAATCAATGTACTAATTCCCTTATAACAAGTGAACGGAATAATTCCGATGATGATGATCGGTTTCGTAAAACGGACTAATCAGTTCAGTAGTTTGAATGTTCCGTTTCAAGCAATCAGTCAAATGTAGTCACTTACTGAGATAATCGAATCGGTCAACCTACTCGTCCAACAATCAACTACAATTTCGTCAGTTTCTCTTCAGATTATTCACACATAGTTCAGTGTTATCCATGAAAGAAAACACGATCCAATCATCCTGTCAATTACAATGCATACAATTTATTTGCAAGAACAACACTTGGTCAACAACAAGTGAATAGTTTGTTTACATTTAGTCACAGAATGTCTGACATAGTGAAGTACAATGCAGTGCAGTACAGTAAAGTAAAGTACAGTACAGTAGTAAGTACAGGAACGAACGAAACACATTTACAACTTACATTGAATGCACAAGAAAGTATACAATGGTTTAAGGATGTAAGATAAACAAGAAGAGAAAGTAGAAGAAATGAATGTAAAAGGGAAAATTGTTTAAAGGGTTACCGATGTACACCGATGATTGACTCACATTAGAGCAAATCAATTACGCAAATATAAAACTGCAATAAAATATTCACTGATATCTAACATTCAACAGATAGATATTCAGCAAACAGTTTACTTAATAAGAACGTTCATTATGATGAGTGATTGCGATTACCATGAATTGTACGTGGTTTCCAGTGTAAACTTGTCCGTTCACTTACCACAAACATTGTTATTTATTCATGCGTAATCGTCTACAGTTTAGTGATTGGAGGAACATCAGATATGTGAAGCAACTTTGCAAACATATTAGTGCAAGGAGTTAAAGCTAATTAGAATAATTTAAGTTCCGAGAATGTAGACTGGAACTGCAAATACACACACTGTGATAAAATGTATTTCACTGTTCAACTTCACTTAACACTTTTCTGTAACGTCTGTCAACCGTTGCTTACTGACTGGCTGACTGACTGATCGACTGATATTTCTATGGACAATGGACACTTGCTGCATTCATCAGTAAACACTAGCTCTGATCTACAGATTAACTTGACATTAAAGCACTTGCTTCTTTCTTTATGCCAACTACATGTGTGTCATTTCAGTTCACCGAATAAAACACCACAACTACCCTCAAACCATAATACAGTGGCCCTAATTATGGGTATTGGACACATTTCTCATTATTAGTATTATTATTGTAATTGTTATTATTATTATTACCATGATAAATATGATTTGAACTTACAACAACACACTCTTCCACCAGTCATATGCTCAGTTGAATTGATGATCTTTATCGTAGCGTTTTCAATCAGTCCAGAATACAGATTGCACCATTTCGGTTCGAGCTGTAAATAAGGAGAAGTTTGGAATGTAACGTATATCTGCAATTCACACATCAAATGGTTGATGGATGTAGCATTCCATCTAATATAAATGGTAATAATAATCATAATAATAATAGCTCCAATTGGACATTTGACATCTCAATGAAACACTCCGTACAGTCAAACTGCAAACGTTTCTTATTCTCTACAACTAAGAATAACAATAATATTTTTGCCAAGATAACAGAGTAGGTGGATATTGAGATGAATCGGTGATCATCAATTCAACTGGAAGTATGTATATATATAGATAGATATATCAGTTAGACAATTACATATTTAGTGAAAATGTATGTTAAACTTACAATTTGATATGTGTACAGATTACACTGTGGATGAGATCGGCATTCAGTGAGGCAATCTGATTCCGTTTTGACTGAATTCAACCAGTAGTTTTGTGAGAATGTCTGCTCTGGCAATCCCAATCTGCTTATCCATTGTGTGTAGTTGCAATGCATATTTGTATTAGATTTCGGGCACTGCTCACATGAGGATAACAATGTCGAATGATTTGTCACATTTGTTTGTGTGTGCAAACAATATGTAAGATGAATTGAAATGTATACAGTGACCAAGAATGAATATTGAATCATTTGATGTAACCCGAAATGTATAGGCAATGGTTTATTGTTCGACAATAACGACTACTGCTGCTGTTGCTGCTGTTTATATAGTGGAGATGAATCAATTGATTGGTGGAATTTCCCATATCCACAAATTGACCAATTGGGTGGCTGTTCATTGGAAATGAATAATTTCTAACCTGTTGGATGAATGCAAAGTGTATTGGTCATTTATTTCATTATGAATAGTGATTATGGCTCCCACAGTGAGTTTCTTCCAGTTTACATGCCCATGTTTTGGTCAATTCTATGTTGATGTTAGAACAATTGAGGATACTGTGTCATTTACTTCGTCAATTAAGTCTAGTTCAGATTCCATATTGATGTGCACATCACTGATGTTTGTGCGTGATTCAATCTTGCACTCTCGTTAAACATTACTATCTTGAACAGACAAACTTATGTTCTTCACGAATATCTCAATGCAGTGACGATAACTGCTTCCTACATCACAACCAATAACAATTCAATTTTGATGAAGTGATTGATTTGAACAGCGATCATTCTGTTTATCATCTCATGAACTCATCACTGTATGTCTGCTCTGATCTCACAGGAACGATGGCATCATTGCTTAAATAGAATGAGTTAACCATGTGGATTGATCGATTGCCTTAGCTATTCTGTTCATTTTGAATTTCGAAACTGGGACATGTGATTTTCACAACAGAGTGTGTTGCTTCAATATGATGCTACTGTGCTTTATAAGTTTCAACACAAATTAATCAGTTCACTTATGTTGTGTAAATGAAGCAAATTAGATTAGAGAACTAATATCAGTTTGTAAGACAGTGAATATAAGACATGGGAGTGAGTGTGAATCAGCCGACCTCCTTTGAAAATGTTTCTTACATATTCCATCATTAGTGGTTTCTCAATAAACCGACCTTGACCATTTTCTGTCGATTCCTAGTGACATCAAATTGTGTTCCACCGTCAGATTGACTACTTCATATTATCTCTTTCGAAATATTATTATTATTATTCAATTGAGATGAATTATTCACTGGCAAATTACAGTGTACCATCGTCGGCAGCTTATTCATTCTGACAGCCAAATCATGTTCTTTCCTGATAGTCACAACGATTCACATAAATGTAGCCATGAAGCCGGTTCTGTTTACTTCTTCGTATTTCTTCGTATAACGATGTACTGACCAACACCATCAACTCATAACCGTGTTCCCATAACTGTTAAGTAATTTTACAATTTCACATGTTACATTAAGTTGCCATGTTGGAATAAATCGAACGCGAATATTAACCAGTCTTGACTTATTCACATACACGTTTAGTCGTTTTAAGGTAGCGCAAATAACAAGTGGCATTCGAGTATGATCTACTGAATAGATTGTAACTATCAAGAAACTACTTTTCTTGTCATTTACTGAGATGGATTATGTGTAAGGTGAACGAAATAAATGGATATAACTGGTCGCTATTCACGAACAATCATGGCGTCCACTTTACTCTCTGTGTTGCTATCAGTTTGTGTTATCTCTCTCATTGCACAAATGTATGGCGTATTAAACAGCACATTGTTTGGTGTTTGGTTTCGGTTCAAACCGTAATGTATTTTCAGATCGATTAGAGTTGTCAATTGATTTTAGGCTAGTTAAACTCACTTGCATGTGTGCCCTTATCAGACGTGTATATTTCAAGAAATGTCGGATGACATACAGCCATGTGTACTGAATGTTTTTGTTTTGTTTAACTTTAATGGAATGAAACTAATGCCTCGAAATTCCTTCAGGTCCGGGGTTCTTTGGCAATATCTTAATACGTATCCGACTTTTCAAGAAAATTGTATAATTTTCATTTACAAATAGCCGAGATTTTCTCAACAGATGAAATTCTTTACTAATTGGAGCATTTGAGATGGTGGAGAAGATTTGTAGCTCAGGTGGATGATTTTGGTGGAGTTTTGTTCTCTGAGCTGGATGGTTTGGTCGTGGAGCTTTCATCGTTCTTCTGAACGACACCTTAAATTAAGGTCAATAAGAACCAATCAACGTCGAGGTGCACAGAACAAGCTTTGAGACACATATGGAGAAATTCAAACACTTCACTTCTATCTGAAGTTTGTGCTGATGATGTCGTTCAGAAGAACGATGAAAGCTCCACGACCAAACCATCCAGCTCAGAGAACAAAACTCCACCAAAATTGGAGCATTTCTTTTATTATCACACCATTTTTCTTTACATCCACATGTCTTCCTTTGCACACCTTTACAAAGGCAGTGACTAATGTAGCTTTCGTAAGTGTTTTTAGGTGAAATAAGTAAATAATTCTTAAAAGAAAATGTAATTTGAATACGTAAACACAGTTTACTCGAATCATCTGAGTAGTACTATCTTCTCAATACTTGTGATAGCAAACGCAATAAATAAGAATCTTCATAGTTTAGAGACTGATGTGTTACATATGAGATTTTGTATTGAAATATAAAGAAGTACATATACGTCTATTAGGAATAACTATCGTCCTGATATTCTTTACAATTAAGATAAAATCGTTGGCGTGTTCGTCACGTACGAGTTGAAATTACGTTATCAGTGTTTCACAAACAGAAATTAGTCGGTCTTTTGTGCACAGATCGTAATGTCGAACGTTTCCATGTTAACAGTACACAATCAAATGCATCATGTAACAATAACCGTTGAACCTGACAATGAACGCTGTCAGAGCCTATGTGAAATGTACATTATGCTCGAACGCTAATATAAACAATGTTTGCCGAATTAAATACTTCCAATTAGATCGGTTAGTACTTATGAAGTCAGCTGAACAGAATGTACACAGTAAATACCGTTTTCAAGGTGAACCTTTCATCAAAATTAATAGATATATTTGCAGATAATAAGTAATACATATGAAATCTATAATGGTCACTTTTACTTTGGACAGCCATCCACACTTTGCACTTCATTCTATACGTCGTACAAGATAACCTAGATTACAACGTACAACCTAAGAACTTAGCACGGGATTTTTATTCTTCCAATGCAGCTTCTAGAGTACGATCGAAATATCGCGGCGAAAATCAGCCTTTTTATATTGCCTGCAACATGAAGCATTGAACAAAATAGTTTGCTTGTTTAATACTGGTTCTCAGCGTAAAAGCGACAGTTATAAATGAATAGCCAAATTATCTTCGTCAACGACTCTGCATCATCAGTTATAACGGATGTTCTTATTGTTACTCGACGCGTTACAGGAAACGATAAAATAATAGACTCAAACAGAATATCTACGTAAAATATGGCTACTGACAGTGATGAGTTTCAACCAAAAAGTGATAGGAATCTTCAACACCGAAATCGTTCCAAACAAAAACCATTTTCTGGTTCGCATTCAACAATAAATTAACCCTAATAGTACTGACATTCTATCGCTCAGAGCTGTGACTTCTCATAGATAATGTATAAATATGCGATTCCGCTTGAAAAAATAATAATTTTGATCTGGTCAATGACTCAGTGCCTACTTTTAACGATTCCAACAAATATCACGATAACAAGTGGAACGAACATGGAAACACTCTGAGCTAGTCGTTATGACATGTTAAAATGGATAGTTCACAATAGTGTAACGATTTCCTTCTAGACAAACATACTCAGTGAATGATACCTATGAACACCCATGAAGTGTGAAATCGAGTGTGGAAACAGACTCGGATGAACTCTATACACCACTGTTCATGTTCGTACACATGCCTTCATTTAAGATATATTGACTTTGTAAAACGATTCGTCAGACTATCTAGTTCCACCTTTCCAGGAAACTCCAAAGTACAAATTTGAAAATAATAAATTCCAAGTTACTAACATCAAAGGGCACTTCTTGACATGATCACAAATGTTTATTTACAACTATCTGTGATGTTTGAAATCTTCGTTGTTGTCCTTTTGGGTAGCGTTGGAGGATATTTTTGGAGATTTGTAGGTTGTCACTTGGTTTTCAGTAGCGATTGTCGCTCATTTATATGGTGAAATGAAGTAGCAACAACTTTCAATAAGACAACAGAGAAGGACTGGCTCATCTCTACTCACCATAAAAAATCACATGGTTGACTATTGAGTAGAGACTAATTCCGTATTCTTCTTGTCACTTCTGATGACTGACTTCTGTTAAACAAGTAGGAATAGGACCATTAGTCATGATGACTGAATATTGATTGTGCACAATTTCGACATTGGATTTCTGTAGAAAGTCAACAAGAAAACTTGTAACTAGATCTCATGTCAATTGACATTTGCCAGTGTGATTAGAACAAGCAACATCAAACTTCACGATATGACACACCGTCAATGAACTATTCTGTTGACGATTACTCTGAGCTAAGATTGAAATATCGTCATTGACTGTTTGTAAGTATCATACGCATCAGTGAAATCACAGTAGTAATAATGGCTCAGTATGCTGGCTTACGAAAAGAGTATTGTTTGAGCTGAAATATTCCTGTTACCACGAATGCATACACATCTAGATTATAACCCATAAATAGGATTGACCCTCAAGTCATAGAACCTGTGACAATTCACCAACGGCAATATCGTTATGCTACGATCAACATTTTTCAATGTAAAATGCACACATCGATTTCGAATCAGTTTACTGATGATTTTGGGAGAAGTTACAATCTGTCATTCGTGGTCACAATTTCATCCTGATAGACATGCGAAATAAGTGGTGTATATGTGATCCACAAAGTGCTTCCAACTACCTTTTTAATAGGCTAGTTCAGGGTGATATCCAAATATTGGAATATAACAAGCTCATTTGTTGGGTATTGACGTTTCATCTATCATATGTCAAAAATAGCATTTGAATCTTACTATCATAAAAGATGCCACAACGGGCCTATTTCACTTACTAATACCACCCTTAAAGCAATACTACTAAATCATATAAAATGTATACATTTCGAGTGCTGCAAAGGAGGAAATTTTCACAAAATGACTCGTCAGGACATCAGATATTCCGATAAATTAATATGTCATACCAATCCAATGCGTACTCAAGGTTGTGCAGGTAACGAGTTGTGAAGCTGGTCACGAAGATGTAAATGTATATCCTGTGGTGAGTTTTGCTCATTTCATTCATTTATCTTTCGTGATTCTAAATGCCTAAAATGTGGTTTGTTCGGATACACACAGGCAGTTTGTAAAATTGGTTTTCATTTCACTGCAACTAATGCTAAACTTTGTAGTTCCGAAAGTTTCAAAGAATCACACTCCGACCAGTTACATGATATTATTTGGCTAGATATGCGTTGTTCTCATGATTCACGTATTTCCAGTGAAATTATTTACAAATATGTGGTAGAGATGTTGAGTGCACCAAATCCCGATCAGAATTCTGATGTTATTTTATCAGATGTGGTTTGTCATGATGATTCATCTATTTCTAGTGAAATCCTAATTAGATACGGGGAACAAGTTCTTAGTAGCTTGAAATCTTATTTCAGTTTTTACGGTTTTGCATCAGATGTTACTTGTCTTCCTAATGAATTTATCCCTGGTGATATCCCTAATGAGCGTGACATATATGCTTCGAATGAATATAAGTCCAGTCACACTTCTGATGTCATTGTATCAGATGTTGAAAAGTCTCACAACCAGTGTGCGTCGAGAAGAATCGACAGTCAGTGGTATGATAAATCTGAAGTAATGGCAAGTTTTCCTGAAGCAGTTGGAGAGCCGGTGAAGGTGCCACAGGTGTTTCCAGTCTGACAACGCTTCAACCAGTACCGCCTTCTTCTATGAAACATGTCCACTAGGTGAAATCAAAACACAGAAGTGAAGAAGTCTGAAGATATATTTGATAGGCTATCAACATATTGAGGATCGAATGATCTGGTGCAGATGCACGATCGAGCGCCTTTAGCTAGGTGAGTTCAATAAAACTAGTGTGGTCAGCATCCAATGTCTAAGAGTTATAGAGCTATTTATTTTAGGGATTTATTTACAACTACACCAGTTTCCTCAGATAATAAATTCTCATAGATAGATAACTGAAATCAGGTCCAAGATTTCCCTAATGCGTATGAGGCGGATGCATATTTTTCGTTTTATTGTTTTACAGGCCTGTCAAGCTTAGCTGAATCACATGTGATAATTTCACATATCGATGCATATTTATTTGATAACTGGGACAGTGGCCTTGTGTACTTTAACACAAAATGTGAAAGGAACTTTTGCCAAGTCGTTTATGCGCGTCGAAGTCACAAGATGGAATGCCTCAAATTATGTGTCAGTGTATATCACAAACACTCGCAGATAATAATCAAATTATGATATATGAGAAGATAATGCAAACTGGAAAGATCAGTATGGTTATAACATTGTGACATCAGAACCCTATATTATTTCGTGAGGGAGGTGTGGTGTTTGAACGAACTAATAATACCTTTGTACTAGTTGAATGCTTGATTTCGAATTCTAAATACAATACATTCGTTTGTGCCTGTGTCTTCTTAATTTAATTGCGTTAATCCTGGAATTCCTAGTTCATACGACAATTAGAATACCATATTGGCGTCGCGATGGAGCCTGCAATGGAAAAGTTAGATATTCATTCAACTCCTGAAGCTTTTGAGGATTACTTTGAAAGGTTCAAAATCTGGGTTATGACCGAGGAAGATGATGAAGATGTTAATATTGTGGCACATTTCTTCACATTCATTGGGAGAGAAGCGTACAGCTTATTTAAAACGTTGGCATATCCAGAAAAACCTATCTCACTCCCTTATGCAGCTCTTAAAGAGCTATTATTAAGTCATGTAAAATGCATGAGTTCCGAATGCCGTGAAAGGGCGAAGTTTCATAAGATGGTTCGTCAAAATGACCAAAAAGCTCGGGAATTCATCCTTGAATTACAGAAACAAGCTGCCAAGTGTAATTTCGATGATCAACTTCATGTGCAACTGAGAGATCGATTAATTGCAGGAATTAACATACCGAGTTTGGAAAGAGAGCTGTTAAAAATGCCAAACTGTTCCTTTCAAGATGCTAGAACTGCGTGTATTAACTACGAAGCAGTAAATGAACTTGATATCCAGTCGATGAAGATTTCTGATACTTTGCTTAGTCGTCATGATGAACTACAATCTCAGGGTCAATCAAATTTGCGTTCATTCTACAGTGATTCCTGTTCTCGTGTAAATATGAAAGGTGTTCCAACGAGGAATTACAAAGCAAATCACAAAGGTGAGATGAAGTTTGGTAAATCTTTATCATGTGGAAAGTATCATGCTCGCAATCCATGTGCATTTCGTAATGCTAAATGTTTTAAATGTTGTCAGGTAGGACACATTCAGTCAGTATGTAAAGCTACTGTCCATTTTGCTTCGAGCTGTACTAAATCTTGTAATTTAAATTTAAATAATTCGGATGTTTCTAATAATCATTTATCCTTATCAACGATTTCAAAAGACAGTGCAGAGTCATATGACAGTTCAGAGTTAGACGAAATCCAGAATTCTTGTGAGACAACAGTTCCTAATCAACCGATTTATCAGAATTCTCATGTTATTGTACCAGGTATGACGTTTCTTAATGATTCACATATTTCTAATGAAATTACTTGCAATATGGAGGAAAGTATGTTAAATGAACCTAATCATGATCAGAAACCTGATGTGGTTTGGATAGATGGTGATTTTTCTAACGATCCTACGCTCTGCAATGACAGTCCTAATGAATTCCATGAGGATATTTCAGAAGAATCAAATCCTGATGTCATATCATATATTACCTCTCCTCATAATGCATTTGATCCTTGTGAAGAGCCTGCTCAATGCGAAGCACGAGTACTAAGTGACCTCGAGTTTGATTACATTTCGGATGATTTCATATCAACTGCTGTTTACCCTTATCACAAAAACAGTTCTAATGTTTACTCTAAACAATGTGAGAAATATGTTTTAAATGAAGCCACATTATTCATAACTTGAGGATATAAAGATCCAGCATTATTTCGTGGGAGAGGATAGTGTTGAAAAATCTATGGTTCGAATTCGAGATATTAATGATTTCAGTACAAAACCAACATGCTGATTGTATACAATTCCAGGTGAGTCTGTTCCGATTTCGTTTGTTAATTCCAATACTAATGAGCACTTTCTAGATACTACAAAGTTTTAATCTTATACAATGTCGGACAGACTCAGGCTGAACTTAACATGAAGACGTACAACCGATTACAAACACTTATACTTCTATTTAAGCTGTGGCGGATGTGGTGTTTGAACGAACTAATAATACCTTTGTACTGGTTGAATACTTGATTTCGAATTCTATATACAATACATTCGTTTGTGCCTGTGTCTGCTTAATGTAATTGCGTTAATCCTGGAATTCATAGTTCATACAATAATTAGAATACTATAGGAGGACAGTGTTGGAGAGTCTAGGGCTTAAACTCCAGATATTAGCTATCCCAGTACATAAACAACATTTTGATCATATACAATTCCACGAACAGGTGAGCCCATTCCAATTTCGGTTGTTCATTCTATTACTAATGAGTGTATTTTAGATCGTAAAAAGTCTAAATCCAATATATATTCTGACAGACACACGACGGACCCCAGGAAGAGACGTACAATTAATTACAGAAATTTGGAATTCAATTTAGGCGGTGATGGATGTCGTGTTTGTACGAACTAAAGATTTTTAGTACCTGAGGTCTGCCTCATTTTGAATTCTAAATACAATTCTATCGCTTGGGCTCACCTAGTTCAATTTCGTTTAAATTGCACTATCTTGGGAATTTTTAGTTTGTATAATACTTCACACACATCTATCACAATGGCAGGACACTTTTCATTTACAATACTGTACACAGAAAGGAGTTGAAACTGCGAAATATAATAATGGTCACTTACCGATCTTAGCGTCACCTATTACCGAATTAACGGAGGTGATAGAATAATTCAGGTGTCGATTCAACTTGTACAGCACAAAGTATTTTACTGAAGGAATAAACTGGTTGAGTATAGATTCCAAATCACAAAATTGTTGGATTATACAGGAGCAAACATAACTACCATACCTAGAGTTTGATGAAGTAGTACTAGCTGGAGACTTCTACACTCCACCGTGAATCTCATAAAGCAGGGTGTTTCCATAAAGGGCTTGACGTAGCCACTAGGAGTTTACTACTGACTTTACATTTGGGTGGCGTCACAAGACAGGACGGCGATATAAATCCCTCTTAGTCGAATTACTTGTTGATAGATGTTCAGCTTCTACTTGTGGGATTCCATGCTCACGCACCAGTAAGAAGTAGTTACAACAGCATAGCTACGTTAGCCGTTTCACCTACGGGATAATTCAGAGGGACAAAACTGTTTCCCTTCTTGGCTACTCTTGGTAATAATACACGATTGTGAGGGAGCACTTCCAACATGCTCCATGGCCTCAAGATTGATGGGGAGCAATAGTGTATGTCTACCGAGGACTAGTGAAGTAATTCACTCAGAATGCGATCCTATACAATGTACCGTGGGGTAAGCACAGATCTCTCTGAGAGACCAGTCATTTTTCATAAGATAAGAGAATCTTCAAATACAGAACCAAAGGCAAGATTTGAACACGATCTCAATCATATTAAGACATCATTAGGTAAACTAATCGCAGATACAGTTTCATAAGTTAGTATTTGTAAGCTTTATTTTACGCGCGCTTTTCGAACGGGAAGTTTAGTCCTAACGTGATTTGCATTTATCAAACTTTTGCTGTGTTCTTACGCAACAAAAGTACCATTTCAGTTTTAAAGAATCTATCCTGAGCTATACGTTCGGTAGATTACTTTTTTTTTAGTTTCACTATATTTAATAGTTACCTGTGGTTTTGCCTCAGCTTACTATTCGGTTTTTTTTTCACGTATAGACTAGTTTCAGTTTATATCACTCGTTTTGTCCATTTTTGTCCGTTTTCAGTGTGCTTTTTAGTGTATTTTTTAAAAGGTCTTAGGCTCTTGCAAGCGTCTATAACATAGTTTGCTTCAACTCAGTCATGATAAACTCATGCAAACGTCGGGGATGCCGTTTTGCTGTCTCAACTGGCATGTAGTGCGACAACTGCAAAGGTTGGTTCCACGAAACATGCACAGATCTGACAGCAACTTCTTACAACAAACTCAGCAAGTCAGACCAAAAGTGGGTATGTGTCACGTGCAGCACGGACGCAGTAGTCTTGCTGAGTAACATCATTGTCCTACTGACAGGTCTTCGGAACAAGTTGTCAGTTAACTTGGATAATACTAGTAAAAAAACTGGTCGACAAACAAGAGCGTGCGACAAACTCAAAAATAGGGATGTCGATAGGTATACCATCGATGGAGCATCCATCAACACTAATGACGACGTGTCGAGGCTCAGCACCATAAGGCGGCCTGCTTGAGCATCTGGGCTACCTGTTCCTGTCATCTAAATATTTCAACAAGTTATCTATTTTTGTTTGTTTTAATATATCATTATGTATATTGATCGCATAACCCATCCTAGTGCATTTCTGAAAAGTTTACAACCTTTCGTTGTCGAAGTTACAAAAAGCTCAATAAGAGTTAATGTGGTCGCTGGCAATATGCAGAGAAAAGAATATACATTATTCAGATGTTTGTTAACTGGACTGCTAACATCTAACTGGCTATCACTCAATATTTATCGTCAGGATCGACCAAGAAGAAAGAAACGGAAACTTGTTGAAATACTTTGTGCTAAGAATTCTATATTGTACCGAAAATATAATATTGAATAAAGCTTATGATAATAATAATAATAATAATAATAATAATTACGTCGACGGTACTAGACTCCCTAAGCAAACTCGGGTCTCCAAGCTCAGGGTCCCTGGACACAACAGTGGTTCCCAAAAACCCTGTAGGTGATTCGACCCACGTTAAGAGAGCCCAAAAGAACCAGGCATCACCGCCTAAGCCGAGCAACCCAAGTGTTGCTGCACGGAAAATAACTGGTGATTTGGTCGCACAGTCTACCCCCAAGACTGTTCGTCCGGTCAATAAAGAGCCCAAGATTAAAAAAAAACACTGACCTCCAAACAACAAGTTATTAAACCTGAACCCATCGTGAAACCTGGTAAATTAACAACAGTTCGTGACGATTCTCTCATTATCATGAACCTCGTTGACAATCCTGACCTTCCTCTCAGTCTGCAGGACAAAAACGACAGGATGCTCTGGGGTGAATTGAACAAGAAGCTCGAACTTCCTAGAATAGAGCCTTTGACGGTCACCCGGCTCACTCGAGGAAAGGATTCTAAGCATCTAAATCACCCGAGGCTTCTCCGAGTAACACTTAAGAATGCTACCGACGTAGAGGACGTCTTGCTAGCAAGTCACTTGCTGAAATCAGATGGTAACGTAAGAATATTGCCCGACATACCGTACTCTGAGCGCAATATCATACGAAACATCCCTAAAGAATCTCGCGAGAAGTTTTTCCGCGGTAGAAACATAATTGTTCAAGGTATACCGGAAAATGCAGACCCTACTCAATCACATTCTGACATCAGGGAATGGAAATTCATCAAACAGTCCTTGAGGCTCAAACACATACTGACTCAGCATGTGACGAGACTAGCCAAGAAGGACGGTGATCTAGACCCCGTCTAATGAAGATAACCTTCCCATCTTCCCACATGGCGGCTGCAGTTCTGGAAGCATTTCGTGCCAACAGACGTCGATTGCCACCTGGAATCCACATGCACCCGGATAGGCCATACGAAGCTAGGACCAAGAACAAAGGCAAGTTGGAGCTGACCATTCCACTTGTGGACTGTCTAAACGATAAAAAAACGTGTAAAGGACAGGGCCTACCACCTCGGCAAACCTCATATAGGTGGGCTACCTGTCCATTCACATAAGGTTCATACAGAAAAACAGGACGAAGCTCACGCGTTCCAGATTGAAAGCATAAACTACCAAACAAACTGGATGAACTACGTGAACTTAGCAACGCTAATAAGGCCCATCTGATAGGAATATCTGAAACCTGGATATCTTCTCAGTTCTCGGACCAAGAGTTAGCATTACCTGGGATGACTTTGTTCCGCAACGACAGAAAAACAGGAATTGGGGGCGGAGTAGCCATATACATAAGCTCTTGCTTGGAGGTGCACCAAGTTCACAACCTCGAGTTTAACAATCTTGAGGAATCCATATGGTGCTCTGTAAGATTGTCTAGTACTTCGAGGTGTCTAGTCGGAGTCATTTACAGGAAGCCAACTGCCGACATCGAGTACGATAGTCGTATGCTGGAAGGACTATCCCGCTCTACTCGTCTCGGTTTCACACACATCCTGATTCTAGGGGACTTTAATCTCCCTAGAGTCAACTTCGCGGATTACACGTACACTAGAGGCGACAACTCAATTGAAGCTCGGTTCTTCAACCTCATCGATGACTTGGGCTTATATGAAAATGTGAGGTCGGCAACTCGTTGGAGAAACAGTCAGACACCATCGCGCTTAGACTGTGTATTCACAAACGAAGAATTCCAAGTTGACAACCTCTCAATCCTGGCTCCTATGGGAAAGAGCGATCATGCCGTCATAGCCTTCAGTTTTGTCATCAAAACTAAGCTAAGGTATCCCAACAATAATTTGCGTTGAAATTTTAAACGGCTGAACGTGCCAGCTCTACATGAGTATCTACAACAGGTGGTTTGGGATGTTCACCCTCAACTCGATGTGGACGGTCATTGGGACTTCTTACTGCACACGCTCTTATGTGCTACAAACCATTCAGTTCCTCAAACGGTTCCCAAAAGCTGCAAGCCACCTACAGTAATCAAGAACCGTACCCTTCACCTGCTAAGCCGCAAAAGGCACTGTTAGGTGGAATTCAAACGAACTGATAACGACGGAGCGTATAGGCAATATAAAGATATCAGGAACATATGCACGAAGGCTATAAGAGAAGACAGGCTTCAGTACCAGACAAAGCTTATGGACAAATTTGCCTCTAACCCTGTAAGCCTATTCCGTTATGCAGCCTCTCTTCTTCAAGCCAAAACAGAAGTTTCTCAACTGCTAGGTCTTAACGGCCCGACCAACAACGATGGCGACGCCGCTAACCTTTTCGCTGAACAATGCTAGAGCCTCTTCTCCTCTTGATCTACATAAATGATCTTCCTCAACAAGTAACGTCAGACTTATTACTTTTTGCCGACGACGTGAAACTTTGGAGAGTGATACGCAACCAAGACGATACACAGGCACTTCAGGAGGATCTGACTCGACTTCAAAGTTGGGCAGACGATAACGAACTAACCTTTAACACTTCAAAGTGTAAAGTAGTTCATCTGCGACATGTTGCAAACTACAGTTACAACTTAGGAAACTCCTCTCTAGTAGTATCCCAAGTCGAAAAAGATTTAGGAGTCCTGGTGCCCCATGATTTGAAGTCTTACGCTAACTGTGACAAAAATGCCTTCCGAGCAAACCTTGCACTGGTAACATTGAAGCGCATTTTTGGACAGTTTGACGGACGAACTTTCCACACAATCTTCAATAGTTTTATCCGTCCCCATTTAGAGTACGGAAACATAGTACTCCCTCCCTCACTCCAGAAGGACAAGGTCACTTTGGAGCGTATCCAACGGCGAGCCACGAAATCAGTTCGAGGACTCAAATCTAAGCCTTACGAAGAACGCCTCCGTTCACTAGACCTTTACCCACTAGAATATAGGCGTCTTAGAGGTGATTTACTAATGGCTTACAGTATTCTTAACACTTCTGGACATCCTCTTAAACACCTACTTAAGCTTAGTTCGGATAATAACCTAAGGGGTAACACCCAGAAACTGGAAACACAACATAGCAAGACGGGATGTAGACACAACTTCTACTCCTTAAGAGTTGTCAAAAGCTGGAATTCGCTGCTGGCCGAGCTAGTCCAAGTGACTTCTCAGGAGTCCTTCAAGAGGCAACTTGACCTATTCTTAAGGACTAAGGACAGCATTACCCTATGATTTACCAATTTCTTTTCCTCTTTTATTGTTAACATACCTAGGTTCCTGCCTGGAGGATTTGGTGATCCCCTGCTACTAGACACGGAAGCCTGTTAAGCTTCTTCTATTCCGTCCACAACCATTTGAACCATTTGAACCATTTATAGAACAGGAAAAAAGGTGGATTCTGGAAGTCCTCAGAAAAACAGCCACCTAAAGGTTACATTCAACACGGTGTAAGAAAGAAACCTGATTCTAAGTAATTCACGTAAACTGATTGGATCCGGAATATATGTCCGTGAGGATCTCAGCCTAGCTGATCGTAATAAGAGACAAGCTGCAGAAGCGGACATAAATGAGCGTCAACACAACGGTGAAAGTAATCCCCAAGCCACTCTGGGTAGCAAGGGAAAGCTCTCCACAGACTTAAAGGTATGATACACAAATGTTCGCAGCCTTCTAAATAAAATGGCGGAGCTCAAGTCAGTGGTGGATAAAGGAAAACCGGACGTTATTGCTGTCTCGGAAACTTGGTTAACGTCAGAAGTATTAGAAAGTGAAATCCAATTGACTGGTTTCATAACCAGTAGGGCTGATAGATTAAACCGAAGGGGAGGCGGGGTTATTCTGTACACGAAAAGTACCCTAACCATAAGATTAGCTGAGACAGTAGCACATGTTTCAGGGACATGTGAACTGGTGAGATGTAAGTTGAAATGCCGAAGGCAAGATATTGAAGTAGTTGTAGTTTATCGCAGTCCAGAATGTGTAGCAGATGATTTTATCCTAAGTAAACTTAAGTCCTGGTGTAACAACGGTAAAAGCCTTGTAGTAGGCGACTTTAATGCACCATATATAAACTGGGTTAACTTAGAAGTAGGGTCATCCATATCGTCGTTCGACTCCAAACTGTTAGAAACCTCGATTGGACTAGCATTATTCCAACACATTAGAGATCCCACAAGATACGACTTAAGAAACTCTTCTCTCTTTTAGATTTAGTCTTCACACACGGTGATGACGTTGGTCAAATGGCTTTTCTCCCACCACTTGGGAGAAGTGACCATGCAGTCATCATGGCTGAGATTGCTTGTCAAACAGTTGCGCCGGCCCGTCCTAACATATGGAAGGCAGATATGCAGGCAATTAACTCCGCAGCATCGGCTGAGAACTGGGAAATTGACTCAAAGGCATCAGTACAAGAGGCATGGACTCTATTCAGGCAGTTATACAATCGGGTAACTCAACCATACATACCCTGGACTGTCCCAAAGAAAAAGAAGCACGGACATCCCTGGATAGGGCGGGATATTCGACGCTTACTAAGACAAAAGAAGAAATGCTGGGATGTTGCCATCCGCCTTGGCACAGCGGGTACGATGGAACGCTACAGATCGATAAGAAACGAGTGTATAACTAAAATTCGGGAAGCGCAAAGAAAATATGAAATGCAGCTGGCAGAATCTGCACTCAAGCAGCCCAAGAGGATATTCTCGTACATAAACTACAGAACAAGGATTCATCATTGGATTCCCAACCTAATTAAAGTAGGAAGTGAATCTGAAATGATAGAGGAAGATCAGGAAAAAGCTGAGGTTATGGCTGACTACTTTGGGGCAGTTTTCACTCAGGAACCTCCTCTAGAGAAAGAACCAGACCCAATTACAGAGTCAACAAACCAGCTGCTCACCGTGGACTTCGACCAAAACGATGTGCTTAAGGCTCTTAGCACCCTAAACATGGAGAAGTCAACAGGACCAGATGAACTACACCCTAAAATCTTGAGACATATTGCCCAATATATCGCAGCCCCACTGACTGTGATATTCAAAATGTCACTTGACCAAGGTGTGTTACCTATGGACTGGAAGGACGCAATCGTCACTCCCATACATAAAACAGGTCTACGACAAGTTCCATCAAATTACAGACCCGTAAGCCTCACCAGTGTTGTAATTAAAATACTGGAAAGAATAATCAAACGGACCATAACAGCATTTATGGAAACCAATAACTTGCTGAACATGGCACAACATGGTTTTAGAAAGGGTCTATCCTGTACAACGAACCTCCTTATAGCTAGGGAGCTCTGGATTAATGCGCTAGACAACGGAAACTCAGTGGATGTTGTCTACATAGACTTCAGTAAGGCTTTTGACAAGGTGCCAACTAATAGGCTGCTATTGAAGTTGGCAAACCTTGGTATTGCCGGACCTCTTTTAAAATGGATTAAGGATTTCCTAGTAGGTCGTAGGCAAAAAGTAAGAATAAATTCCAAGTGCTCCATCTGGAGACCAGTACTTAGTGGAGTACCCCAAGGTTCCGTCTTAGGTCCTTTACTTTTTATAATGTACGTTAATGATCTTACAAGTATAGTACAGTCTCCAATGTTATTATACGCTGACGATGTAAAAATTTGGCGAGTAATAACTGGAGACAAAGACGCATTTACTCTTCAGGCGGACTTAAATAATATGATAAACTGGTCTAAAGAGTGGCTAATGCCTATCAACTCGGAAAAGTGTGTCTACATGCACTTGGGGGATTCAAAGGTTAATACGTACAACATAGGGGATGTGTCATTACCCGTAGTCCGGTCTCATAAGGACCTAGGGGTGACAGTGAGCAATGATCTTAAGACGACGGCCCATTGCCGGGAGGTCGCAGTTAAGGGGTTTCGAACCCTCTGGGCTTTAAAAAGGACATTCACTAAGCTTGATACTACCATGTTCACCACATTATACACATCCTTAGTGAGAACTAAGTTAGAGAACTGTGTTCAGGCTGCAAGCCCCTGTTTAAAAGGTGACTCGGACATAATAGAAAAGGTACAGAGGGCAGCTACGCGTGCAATTCCGGAACTCCGGGTTTATCATATAAAGAGCGGCTTGAAAAACTGAACCTCTTTACTCTGTCCTATCGCAGACTAAGGGGAGATCTAATATTGATGTACAGAATACTGAGAAATGATTTCGGACCTAACTTATTCTCTCTCTTTCTTCCCACTAGATCGGGACACCTCAGAGGACATAGCAGGCGAGTAGAAAAGCCAAGAACGAACAAAATACCCGTGGCATACAGGTTTTCACACCGAGTCATCAATACTTGGAACCTGCTGCCTGAAGCAGTGGTGTCCGCACCTTCAATTGACTCTTTCAAGAGAAGACTGGACACTCACAGAAGCATACTAGAAAAGGAATAACATAGGCCATAGGCCTTCTGTCCTTACTACACAAATCTAAAAATCTGAAATACCTAAAATACGAAGTTTCAAAGCTAAGCGAGGCACAAAATGCTTGCTATAGAACAAGTGGAAAGTCTTTCAGAAGAATTCAGTTTAAAACTCTTATATGACATTCAAAAACGAATGCAACACTGAATTCCGCAGAGATTTGAGTTTCTCTAGTCCTAGCTAGCAGACAAAACATAAACCGATTCCAAACATCTACAAAGACTCATGATCAGATGAAGACCAAAAAAGCTGGGGATCTGTACTCTTAAAGCGTTAAACAGAAAAAATCTCACTACCCTAGTGAAGGCAAAGATCTTTAATGCTGACTTCTTAGGTCAACTAAACGAGGAATCCGCAGCCACGTAACATTTGTGAACTCTTTTGATAGTGGAGAGACTAGGATATATTCAACTTACTCCCGAGTTATTAATAAAAAGACTATAAAGTTTGCGTTTAGGAAAGTCCCCTGTATTCGATAACATTCGGTCTACAATCATAAAACAGTGTGCAAAAGCCATCGGGACACTAGAGTGTTACCTGCTCAGTCACTCACTAGACCCACACTGACTCACAATATAACAGAAGCAGGCCGCTCTCTCCAGTCTTCAAGAGGGTGTTAGAAATGACTCAGCCCGTTACAGACCAAGCGTATTTCTCTTATTACTGTCAAAGGTTAAAAACAACATCCTCCATGAAGCCCAACACTGGTCCCTTGAGCCAGCTACGTCTGATACTTGTCTCACAACTTACCACGATTACCATGACCGACAATCCGTAAAGTCCTACTATCTCGCTTAATAATATCTCTGATTTCCCTATTATTTTTTTAGTTTCGTCTTCTAACATTGTCTTCATTCTCAATAAGTTATAAAGATGCGACAACGCCTAAACAAGTAATAACTTTATGATCAAAGCATATCAACTCAGTCAAATCAGAAGTCAGAAATGAAGGGGTACGAAGATATATCTGGTAGGCTATCGATAAATAAGGAAGCGTTTGGTTTAAGATGGACAACAGTTACAGGGGATGCGTAGCACAGCATATCCACTCGTTCTCTAATGTGTATGCGTGACCTAACGCTTTTATCTAGATGTGTCCAGTAAAACTAGTCAGGTCAGCATTAATGTGAATGACTTACAGAACAATTTATTTAGGGAATTTTCATCGCTATAGTTAACTTATTCATTTATTCGCGGGACAATTATCTTTTGACACTTTTATTATCATAATATCTTCAAATTGCAACCAACCAGCTTCCTACCTGGTAATGTGATAGCTGCTGGTATCAAGACTCCCTACTGCCCTGAGACCAACGGACTAACCCAACTTTATGATATACAAATCTACAATAACTAACAAACTGAATGAAATTATTGCGGTCTAGTGGGTAGACTACCACTCCCTAAACAAAACCGAACCCATCGAACTGTACTGATACAGCAGTATATACAATCTCGAGACAAAGATATTGGACATCGGATTCACTGTTTCTGGCCAATCAAATAGCAGCCCTGAAACAAGACAACGTTTGTAGAAATTTAAAGCTTTCAGTTTGTTGTCGTGACTGAAAAAACAAAACTTTTTAAAAGCACTCACTTCTATTTCTTTTCTATTTGAATATGTTTCGTCTTGAAATTGTCTACAAGTTATTTCACTTTATGCGTTTTCCAAAGGAAGAAGTAAGTGCTTATAGATGTACAATTCTGCTTACATCCTCTAGTTTATTATCTCTAGAAATATATCATATTTGTGTCCATATTTTATATCATCCTGTCTTTAAGTGCTATACTGGAATCAGGCTGACGTCCTTCTTCGCTTTCCCGTGCTCATGTTTTACGCTAGTGTTTATAATTTAGTTCGTTTTCTTCCTGATCACTTGAAAACTATCACCTGGTTACAAACTTCATTTTGGTTAACAGGAGCTTCAACCATTTGTTTTCCTGTTTGGCCCACTCTTCTACCGTCTGTGAGGAGAGCTAACACAGACTTATTTTGTAATAACTTTGTCATTACTTTTGTAAATGGTATATTTTTGTCCACCACAATTATCTGGTAAGTCTGACGTGATACGAACACGCAGCCTTCCGATCTGGAGTCAGATACACAGCTTCTAAAGTGGAGTTGGCTCACTCGCTTTCTCCCTTCTTCGCTTCGCTTCCCCCACTTTGTTTCTCTAATTTTCTGTCCAGATAAACGGGTATATAAAATAAACGTGTTCAGAACCCATTATCGTATCTGGTTTATTTAATTCAACCATTCGCTAACACGATTCAAGCCGATAGTTATTTACGAAGGTAGTTGGCATGTATATTTCTATAACAATCGGCCTATGATCTAACTGGAGCCAGATACAGGGCCACTATGGCAAATTGACTGATAATTAATGATAGTTACATTTAGCAAGGAAATGAATCGATTTTATACTCATCTAATTCGTTCTACTAAGATAACTAAAAGCCTGTCGAGTAACTTTTTCCTGTTCCTCCTTTTCTTGTTTGTAGCAAATGAGTCCAACTTGATTTTTGAGCTTCTTGAGTTCATGTTAACTGTCACTGCACTCAGAAGTATTGCGGTACTAAGTATCAAACTCATACATTTTTATTCCTCGTTTCACAACTTGGTGTCTAAATAAGTAATAGATGAATTGTCCACTAGCACGTTGAGAAAGCTTCATAAATAATGTCATAAAAATTGTTTTATTGCAAAATCATGCTGGCATTCTATTGTTTGCTTCCTGTTTTTATTTCTCATGGTATATGGTTGACTTATGTTCACACCTATCCGTACGACATAACATTGATTTATTTTTTGTTCATCTCCATATAGATACATGGATACTAACAGGTAATTATGTGATTCCAAATGAGTTTTTAGATATAAACCTGTCACCTATGTATCTTGTGGTATTTAGGATCTGTAGGTCAGTCTTTATCGTATAGCTCATCACCATACCAACTTGATACTTTTTGTTTTAAGCTTCAAGAACCTTATCAAACAAAAGATTATTTATAGATTGTAACCTAGTTCAGAGACCTGGAACACTTATTAATAAACCAGACTATCTTTTCAAATTGTGTTAAACTCAGCTTAGAGTTCTCCTCAAGGATGTTTTACGTGATCTAAACGTTGGTAAGCTAGGTTAGCTTTCAGAATAATAAAAAATAGCCTGTGATTACTGTATATTGTTGTCTATCTGTTTACTAAAGTTTATTCAATGTAATAAATATATAAAATCATACTTCTGGCAAATTTTAGTAACCCACCATATAAACAAATTTTAGTACACTTACCACAGACTCAAAATATAATTATAGTGTATAAGCCTGTCCATAGACATTCAAAGGTTAAGTTCATTCTCGTCGAAACCTAAGCCCAATCACTAGTACAATTGTTTACCGATAAATATTTAATAGGTTAACAACAATACACTAATACGAACGTTAAATGTATAGGCGCATTTTTGTCAGTCATTTTCCAGTGGAACTAATCTTTTTTGCTTTGCTTTGATTAAAAAACTACAGATGGACGTATTTTCTAAACCAACATTATTCACTCGAGTCTATGCTCTTTCTATAAGAAATATGAGTTCTACAAATCAGCAACCAAAGCATAAAATTCTTATCGTAGGTGGAGGCACAGGTGGTTGTTCAATAGCTAATCGTTTATGTAAACATTTCGAAAAGAATGAAGTTGCTGTCATTGAGCCGTCTGCAGTAAGTAATTCTTAAATCTTATTGGAAATCCTTTATGGCAAATTACTCTTTTTTCTACCATGTTGATATTTTTATCTTAATAATTTCATCTGGTTGTCCTGTTATAATACGATAACGTAGGCTGATAGACTTCCATGTTGGGTCTTACGTTTATTTCAACTGTCTTGTTTTAATCATTAAAAAATTCCTGTATGGCTTGGGTTTTCTTCTTTTAACAACTTCCCGAGCTAAGAATCTTCTGCAACTATGCTTATTCTTATTTGTTCACACTGCCGTATAAGTAACACCGAAACTGAGCACAACAATGTCATAAGTATTACCATTTTCAAACAGTATTTTTGACGGCTCAAACACACTTTAATTGTAATTTCAGTAACCTTCATGCTAAACATTATCTGACACTCAAGCTGAGTAAAAAGGACAGGAGGTCAGTTTGTATCACTCATGAAAATTGGAAAAATATGATCCCAAACTAATGGTGTGCTTAGGCTCCACGATCCTAAGCAGGTGATTGACATAGGAACTTATTTTTGGTTACCAGTTACAATGATACAACGTTTGACGTGAATTCACTGGTTTAAGAATTACACCTCCAAGTCAGAGGCTTTCGAAGTGATCTCCCTGGATAAGTACCTGGTCCACCTTGGGAGACTATGCACTATGTCAACCCACGAATTCTCTTTTGTATGGTACGTGATATTTTTGGTGTCTAGTTTTACCTGATTTTGCATGAATTTGATAAAACGTAACGCCACAGGATAAAGTTTTTTGTTGTTGACTTATTAGCTTTCAGTCTATCACAAATACCTGGACAAATTCCTAATAGCCTTGGAATTTAATGACTCAATACTTTTCCAGACATGGGTCAAAATGAAACTCAATTGCACTCATTGATGTAATTGAGGTTTTGCTTTTTTTTGATGAGCGACAGAACATACTTTTTGGAGGATTAATATCTTAACTGTGTTCCTGTTTCAACGTCAGCCTTTACTATTCCATATTCTTTTTCCTCGTGATATCGCTGTATTATTTTTTTTCATTCATATTGTTATTCAGACTCATTATTACCAACCTTTATGGACACTTGTTGGTGCTGGTATTAAACCGTTAAAGGAATCAGCTCAACCTCTAGAAAAAGTTTTAACATCAAAAGCCACATTGTATAAGGATAAAATTACACATATTGAACCAAAAGAATCTTATGTTGTACTATCAAATGGAGATAAAGTGAGTACTTTCATGAAACTAATTTTTATGTGAAAAAACGTTATACAAAATGCATATTGTTTCCTTCACTGTTTTGTTTTTTACTTAATATAATGTAGCACATACATGCAATTAATAAATAAAATTCTGAATACCTACTTGTAGTTTCCTAAGAAAAGCTAATTTTATTACAAAATGTATCTTTTTCTGTTTGAATTTTATTTTTATTTTTGTAGCTACAAGTAAAGTGACTATACTCATGAATATTAGTAATAAACTTATCTACTTTTTTTAAAAATATGATATGTAAAATGAAATTTCTATTTTAATAAAGTCATTCAGTCAGTAACAACGTAGAACTTCGTACGTACGTACATCAGTTTGCGTTGCTATACCACATTAGCACAGAAATGCAGTTGTTGATTCAAATCCCGTAGTGGTAGAGGTAGTAAAAGTATAAGCAGTAACCGAAAAGATTAGGCCTTGAAGACTTTACTCAAGGAGTATAGTCCAGAAAAATAAATGTGAAAAAAGAAAAAAAACTAGGGCACAAAAAATTCAGAAGATAAGGATTTGAGAGAACACAAAGAGTGGACGTACCTGCGCCATTGCAAACGATTTTCAGCCATGTCATTCAAGGTCTCTAACCATCCGTTGCTATCAACTCACGGATCCCAATCAAGTAGTCTACACCTACCAACATAGCTCAATTCACTTGTCAGTAACTTCATGAATTTCTGCCATTTTTTGGTCTGGCCGGCCCTAGCTTTCTTCCAACTTACTCCTACACCACGAAACATCGCTCGTCGGGGCAGTCGGTAGTTAGTCACGCGCAATACGTCTTCCAGTCATCTCAACTGATGAAGTTTCAATACTTCATCAATTGATCTGCCACCCTTACCTAGTACCCGTTTCCTAACAACTGCATTACTTACTCGATGGAATTTTATACTTTGATATATACAGTTTTTAACAAAAGTGAAAGTTTTTAGCTCAGGTGGATGTTTTGACAGAGTTTTGTTCTCTGAACTGGATGGTTTGGTCGTGGAGCTTTCATCGTTCTTCTGAATGATATCATCAGCACAAAATTCCACCTAAAGCTCCATGATCAAATCATTCAGCTCAGAAAACAAAAATTCACCACAGTTTTTAACATATTGCGAAATTTACTTTCATTTTTTAACCAACAAATAAATATATAGGTTAATAATATTAAGGCTGATAAGATTTTCAATGAGCTGTCTGAATTCCTGTGTTAATAACAACATATTTTCTTTACTGTCCTTGGCAGTAATTAAGATTTCGTTTAGATGTTGACCTTTTCTGTACGATATCTTTTTGTTTGATCACTCTGTGGTCTGGATTTATGTGATATGTATTAAGTCCTTTATTATCTCGCTTTTATAATATTAGTTGATTTCTTATGGTCTGATTTTAGTTATGATCTTCATCTATCACATATACCAACTTCATAACTATTTAAAATCATATCTTAGGCTCTGTGTGTATTGTATTTTTGCATAGTTTTCGATCTAGTTCTTCTGTTCATAAAACTTTAACTAAAATTTAACAAACTTTGTTGCTAATCAGCATGTAAATTATTAGTATTATGTTGGTATTGTTGAACTTTCATAGTTAGATGGCTTAATTGCGGATCTTTCATTAGTGATCCGAACAAGTTCAACGACTACGTAATTTAGAAGTTTCTCGATTATCCCACGAGCTCTTGATCAGCCCATTTTGGTATCGTTGCTTGTATTTGATTATGTTTGTAGGTTTTGTCATTTTCACTTTTTTGATATTCAATCTGACTGTTTTGTTCTGTTGTCCTCTCATCATGTGCTGGATGAACCTTTTCATATGGGTTAACAAATATAATTTATTGATGACCAATGGGTATAAATGCTGCGTTTCTAGAAATTATTTGCCATTCTGAAAATCCCATCAGTGTGGAATTTAGACGTTATCCCACTCGAATTTGTATCCATGGTTGTTTACACATAAATTAATACTAATGATAACGTAGTGCGTCGTTTCACTGATATTTTATGTTCGTGTATGCGTTCATTTTGTCCAATGTAGTGTTTGCTACAGCTTTTATGATTTATTGCGTTGATGATGTGAAACTTGTCGTTCTTTTTTTGTTGTGTCTTTGGGTTCGCATAGAATAAACTTTGGTCACTGCATTGGTTTATTAGTAACATTGACTGCAGGATGTTTAAAAATCCTCGTGATGTTTTATCACATATAATATTGTTGGGTTTCACAACTGATTGATCACTGAGTGAGATTATAACAAATGTCATGTGTATCAAGTTCTTCTTAATGCAGATCGAATGCTATCGACCTTAGTCTAGGTGACTCGACATTGCGTGCACTATGTTGAGATAGAATGGTGGGTTTCACATATCGGCTGAATATTTGGTGGGTACTGTGATCCAGTGGTTTATAACTTTCTGTCATTTAAAACAAACTAGATTCGAAATTATGTATGAACATCAGTACTGAGACCACAAATTATATCCATTCAACTGATTAAAATTATGGATTCTTTTAAATTGTAACATCTGATTGGTTTATAACACATTTTCTTTGTTCATGCTTAACGTTTACTTCCAAGTCGTTTAACATGAATTTCGAAATAGTTTTCTACTGGGCACACACATTTTTAAGCACTATTCAAGGAAATTTCCTTGAAAAAGCTTAGACCAGATTGCAAGGCTATACGTTGGATTTACTTCGAATTCATTTGCTGAGATTTTACAAATACACTATTCTTTAATGACTATTCTAGGAGCTTGGCTCTTATGATCTATTTTCTGAATATTTTAACCTTTTTCTAACAAATGAATTCCAATGGTCAAATAAGAGACTGATCATAAGGTTGATATCAAGTCAGCAGTTGTAGTGTTGTACAGAAGCCTTCAAGGGCGTATCCTAAAATTTATTGAAGCCTTGGCTATACGGAAACTGAAACCCCCTTTATGTGTTCATAAACAATTCGTTCTTACCCTTAACCTAGCCTAGTAATATTGGTTTATTATCCAAAGTGGCTATCAGATTGTTTTTGTATATTTTTTTAATTGTTGAGATCATGAGTCAATTGAAGATAGACCAACATAGAAAACCTGGAAGCACTGGACGGCCGTTTCGTCCTATTGCGGGTCTCACGCGCCAGCATTTAACCACTGGACCTCTGAGCCGGCATCCAACGGTGTTATTGTTTAACTTCAACTAATCCACGAAATTGAACGACACACCCACCATTGTCATCAATGAGTTACTATCTCACAACTGACTCGGTTGAACTCCACTGGTCACGGCTTCTCACTAGAACTCCAGGATATACATCTTAAAGCCATTCATTAGTGAGCATATGTTGATTAATATCAGAAGGGGTTTTTGTAGAAATTTTAGTTATTTCAATTGTTGAGATCATGAGTCACTAGCGACTGGCTTCAAGATGTATGCCCTGGAGTTCTAGTGAGAAGCAGTGACCAGTGGAGTTCAACCGGGTCAGTTGTGAGATAGTAACTCACTGATGACAATGATGTATGTGTCGCTCAATTTCGTGAATTAGTTGAAGTTAGACATTAACACCGTTGGATGCCGGCTCAGTGGTCTAGTGATTAAGTGCTGGCGCGCGAGACTGATAGGTCCTGGGTTCAGATCCCGCGGGGTGGGATCGTGGATGCGCACTGCCGAGAAGTCCCACAATAGGACGAAACGGCCGTCCAGTACTTCTAGGTTTCCTATGGTGGTCTATCTTCAATTAACTCATGATCTCAACAATTGAAATTACTAAAATCTCCACAAAACCCCCTTCTGATATTTTATCTTTCTTTGTTATGGCTTACCTTTAACCTATCTAGTTGACCTTTTAGTTTTCATATAAAAGTGTTCTTAACAAGTATATATGTGATCAGATTGTTCGAAATTTATTGCGCAATTAAATCACATATTTCTGATAACCTTTGTCTTCTCATTGCATTAAACTTTTTCTACTATATTCTTTCAAAGTTTATCAGCATCGTGATATTCTGGGCTGCACAATATACTACTTTATTCAGTGAGACTAATTTATGAACGACCATTGAGCGGCGTCAAAGTGACCTTGAGAGTGTCCACCTAATAACTAGGACCAAATGAGAGTTGTAAACCAGTATGGGGAATCATAATTATGATTTACAGTTGATATTTAAAGTTAGAAATTAAATTTAGGGTTTTCATCACGAAATGACGTCAACTATAATGCCAAAACTCTATATAGCCAAATGGTTGAGTGACATTTCGCGCCAAAATCTAGGACCTGTCATTTTATACCTGATTGGTTCATCCATAAATTATAGCCTCTCCACACAAAACAATGATCTTCATAAATTCCTTTCTTATGATATTTCCTTTCAGATATCATATGAATATTTAATCTTGGCACTTGGAATAACTTTACGTTATGATAAGGTAAATATTTGTAACGTATATGTCCATTTTTCATAGACAAATTTTGAAATCATTATCTCATGCCTATATTGTAGTTAAGCTTCTTGTAACAGTTAGGTATTAGAATCGCTGAGCTTGTTCATTGATTTTCACATCTGCATAAATTGTGTCATTCTGATTTCCGGCTTTTCCTCTGAACATTGTGTCAGTTTGTGGTCAAACCGATCATTCAGTCGCAACGTAGAATCTGGTTCATATGTATATAATTAATATAACTTGGAGGTAGTATCCTACTTGAATAGATCATAATGTATATCCTTAACTGAGATTGAGAAACAAATATCAGACGTTAAAAGTCACTAAAAGAAGTATAAACACTCACTTCAGAAACATTTCCTTGACCACCATTAGTAATATCACAGATATTCTTTTCTAATGTTCCCACCTGACCAGCTATAAATAATGCATCATAAAAGAATGAATTTACTCAATTTAT
The DNA here is from genome assembly GCA_944470405.2 of Schistosoma mattheei. Classification (NCBI taxonomy): domain Eukaryota; kingdom Metazoa; phylum Platyhelminthes; class Trematoda; order Strigeidida; family Schistosomatidae; genus Schistosoma; species Schistosoma mattheei. Next base: position 798,315 of record OX103948.1, on the reverse strand, counting down.
GTGTAATGCATGACGGGAAATCTATGATTAATATGATAACAGTTGTCTTTCAGTAGGGTAGAAACTGATTGAATACCAAATCGAATATGACATTAGTGAACAACATTGTCTGTGATTAGACTGTCATCAGGTTTTACGCTAATCGTACAATAAAATTTATACACATATATATGAATAAAGGATATTCGTATTTGAACAAAGATGTCTTCAAACAGTCAGTCGGTAGCAAAAGTTAACCTGATATGTATGTACATCAATGAAAGTTGTCATACGCCATTCGCTCAGAAAGATGAAATTATTAAGGCGAATTACACAGTGGTGATAGAAGTAGTAACAGTATCAGTGGAAATGGAAAAAACTGAGCATCGAAGATACGATTAGAGAAAATACAAAGTTGTGACTTCAAAAGAATTATGAGGAATTCAGAAGCTCAGAATTAAGGAGGATACAAAAAATGGATGCAAATGCGCCACTCCAAATGATTTTGAGCTATATTATTTACAGTCTCTAACCATTGGTTACGTTAATCACGCGGTCCCCTGACCAGATAGTTTACATCTATTAACATGACCACATTTCGTTCGACCGTCCCTAAATTTCTTCCAGCCTAATCCTACACCACATAACACCACAGGTTGAGATAAGTGGAGGTTCGGGATACTTAACATATATCAGAACTAACTCAGTTGATAATCATTCACTACCTCATTAATTAATTCACTATTCTACCTAATACTTATGTATAGCCTCGACATGGATCATTAGACAGTCTCAAAAGATAACAGTGATGCTTCGAAAACACTTATGATCGACTGCTAGCAGCCTAAGAATGTCATTTATTCTTAAAGGCTGTTTCACTAATGCTGTTGCTTCTGTTACTACTCTGGGACTTTACTTGACAGTTCTATCTCAATGTGCTGATACTTAATGGTGGGAAGATTTGTAGTTCATGTGGATGATTTTGATGGAAGAACACCTCCGAAAGGGATTAAACTACAGTACAAGCGACGCCTCAAAACTTAAATTCTTTGCATCACTAGAGTCATCACTCAAAACTTCCGGAATCAGTGAAGAAAACACAACAAGAAATAAGGCAAACTGTAGTACCGCTAACTCAACAGGTGAAGGAAAACAACCAACTGACCCTACAAGAACAAAAAGCTTTGAAGGAACTCAGAACCAGAAAGGATATTGTCATAGTTCCAGCGGACAAAGGACGCGCCACAGTAACTATGGACAAAGAAGAATACGTCGAAAAAACCAAAGAACTACTTGAACGTAAGAGTGCATACAAACTGATGGATATAAATCCGTCAAAAAAATAAGACAACCGAATCTCAAAGACTTTAAACAAGCTAGTCAAAGCAGGAGAAATAACAAAACAAGACCGATGGAGAATGAAATCCAGTGGACCAGTACTCCCTCGATTCTACGGCAGACCCAAAATACACAAACCAAACATTCCACTACGTCTAATTGTAGCACTCTCCGAAACAGCAACATACAATTTGTTAAAAGGAATTTCAAGAATACTGAAACATTTAGTCGATTCATCCAACCACTCCATCAAATCCCCCACACAGTTCCTGAACCAAAATAAGGACATTCAAACCAACAACGACGAACTGATGATATCCTTCGATGTAACAGCGTTATTCACCTCAATTGAACCAATGTTAGCAAGAGAAACCATATCCCTGCTCCTCACTAACGACACAAATCTAAGTACACGAAGCTTCAAATTCAAAGTCTACTGGAACTCATCGATTTATGTCTAACAACACTTTCAATTCAACAACAAAATCTACGAACAGACGAAAGGGACACCAATGGGATCAACAATATCAGGACTGATCGCAGAAGCAGTGATACAAAGACTAGAAGCCGCGATATTACCAGTGATCAAGCAAAAATTTGGATTCGCTATGTAGATGACACATTCGTCATCGTCAAAAAGAATGAGCTGGAAAACACTTACAAGCTGATCAACAACGTTTTGGATTATATCAAGTTCACAATGGAACAGGAGTCAAACAACCAACTAGCATTCTTGGATATATTGATCACTAGAACTGATACAGGAAAACTGGAAACTCAAGTATATAGGAAACCGACCCATACAGATCAAATTCTCAACTACAACAGCAACAACCCAAGAGCTCACGAAATCAACTGCGTACACACATTGTTCAAGAGGGCGAGGACACACTGCAGCACATTGGCAGCACGAAAAAGTGAAGAGAAATACCTGAAGAACATATTTCAAAGGAACGGCTACCCAATCAACTTCATCAAAAAGCACCCACGGCACACAGCATCAGAACCCAAGTCAAGCACAGAAATCAACAAAAGGATCCCCTACCATACATAAAAGGCATATCAGAAACCGCAACGAGACTGCTAAAAACCTTCGGGATAGGTGTGGTACACAAACCAACAAAATCACTACAATCAATCTTATGCAAACCAAAGGATGAAATAACAAAGGTAAACAAATCAAACGTCATCTAAAAAATAAATTGTGCCAACTGCGAAAAACACTACATCGGACAAACCGGACGCCCCCTTCACCTCCGCCTATATGAACATCAATTAGCAGTCAAAAACCATGATATTTCCTCACTTATATCAATACACGTGAACAACTGCGGACACTCATTCGATTGGAAAAATGCGGAAATCTCGGACAGAGGAAATTCCAAAAACACCAGAGATATTTTAAGCACTCAAGTCAATCAGCAATCAATAAGCACATTGAAATCGATCCAATTATCAACCAATCAGGAAAATCCTGCACAAATATAGGAACAAAAATCAAACCGATGGGAGACACAACCAAAACAAAGAAGTAAACAATCACAAATTTAAGGTCAATAAGAACCAATCAACATCGAGGTGTACAGAACAAGCTGTGAAACGCATATGGAGAAATTCGAACATTTCACTTCTATCTGAAGTTTGTGTTAATGATGTCGTTCAGAAGAACGATGAAAGCTCTGGCTCAGAGAACAAAACTTCATCAAAAACAGATACTTAGTTACAAAGTAAATCAATAGAAACATGTTTCAGGTTGTACGTTGCGCATGACTGACTCCGTGTTGTATTTAACGGGACTTACAGTCAATAAATTTATGGGTATAGATAGAATGACTTTAACAATCATCAAACAACCTACTCATTAATTTTGCACTAATTTTCCTGCCTCTATATATATTTGATTAATTGTTTTTCCATTTTCTTCTCTAAGGTTATTGGAGCTGAAGAAGCATTGAAAAATGATCCGCGTGTTTGTTCAAACTATTCTACGGATTATGTAGAAAAAACTTATAAAGCTTATCAAAATTTCAATGGTGGTAATGCTGTGTTCACATTACCAGCTGGACCAATTAAATGCGCTGGTGCACCACAAAAGGTTATGTACCTATTTGAAGATTACATGAAAAGGGTAAGAGAATATTCTTGTTTTGATTAAATTGGTATAGTTACTATCATAATTAACCTTTGTCAGTTGTGTAGTGAAACATTAAAAATATCAGGTAATTTATAGCAAATATTTTATCATCGTTTTATGATTCTTTGGATAATGGGCAGAGTTTTTTGAGGAACAAACCAGTTTCTATGCTGCCTCAATAACATCTATCACACTTCTCTGTCCTCCATGACCATTCGCAATTGATCCACCTAACGAGGTGGAATTTCGGAAGGAACCCTAACTTTTAAAGCTAAATGAGTCACCAGGCCTCGATGACTTACCTCCGGCCCTTTTTAAGGATGGCAATGGATTTCTGATCAGGGAATTGTTTGACCTGTTTGCACAAGTTTTTAAATTATAGTGTGGTGTGTGCTACTTATATTGGCATAAGTAGTAGATGATGTTAGTCGTGAACAGAATGTCTGCTAGCAGAGAGACAAGAGGGGCGAACAGTAAAACATGGAAACAAATGCAATTTGTATGAAAATGTAAGAACAATGAAGTCTGAGTCATTATGAGACAGTTGATGGACATTTTGCAAATTACGTATTTACTATTTGATTGTTAGATTTTATTAACAAGTCCTGTAATTTTGTGTCAAATACATCCGATTAGTTCCCACTCGTGTTCTGTTCACTACAATAGTATCATAACGTTCTAAAATGAGGTGACAGTTATCCTTATCTTGAAAAACGATTTACGTCGTCTATGAAACAGCTTTCAAGGGATAAGCCTACTTTCTCAACTTCCCTCTTTTATCTCTTCACAATCTCTTTTTTTATTATGTAACGCATACTTATTTTAGTTCTTCTTTGTACTCATATTTAAATGTTTAAATAATGATAATAATTAGGATCTTTTTGATGGTAATGCGGATCTCTGACTCCACAAGTCAGAATCTTATCACATGATATACTTCAATTATGTTTCATTTTGTACGGTTATTTTTTGTATTATATACAGTGAACAGTCATTTTAAAACTACAGAACAGTAGAAAATATGTTCTGAGTATCCAGACTAACATTACAATATTGGTAGTATAAGAGATAATTACTTAGTAATGTACGCTTTCTTAATTATTGAATTAAATGTACTTCTTATCAAAGTTAGCGATACTAACTGATTACTGAAAATCTTAAGTAATTGAAGTTTGATTCAAACTTATTCATCTTTAATCAAAAGGTAACTTCTTGAACGTTTAAATAAGATCTCACTAAACATATTGATAACTCTATTCTGTTGTAGTACTGTATAATATGACAGCCAAGGGTCGTTGAAAATAAACTTTTTCTACTAAATTGTAGATAACTTCGAAATAACTTTCAGAATCTGAAATACTATTTTTATCCAAAAATTTTAAACAGTCTAAAGGGATTCATTATTATGTGCTGAATGTATTCAATAACTAGAGGAATAATAGAGTTTAAAATGCTAAGTTACTTATTTACATACGCTTGTTACTCCCAAGGGAGTATAGGCCGCCGACCAGCATTCTCCAACCTACTCTGTACTCGGCTTTCGTTTATAGTTCTATCCAATTGTTGTTCATTCTTCTCATGTCTGTCTCCATTTATTGGCATAACGTGCTATTTGGTCTTCCTCTTCTCCTTCGGCCTTCAGGATTCCAAGTGAGAGCTTGCCTTGTGACGCAGTCGAATGACATCCTCAATGTGTGTCCAATCCACTTCCAGCGCTTTTTCCTGATTTCCTCCTCCGCTGAGATCTGGTTTGTTCTCTCTCATAGTAGGTTGTTGCTAATAGTGTTTGGCCAACGGATCTGAAGTATTTTTCGTAGACAGCTGTTAATAAACAATTGTATCTTCTGGATGACAGCTTTCGTAGTTCTCCAGGTTTCTGCCCCATACAGTAGAACTATCTTGACATTTGTACTGAAAATTCTAACTCTAGTGTTGTTTGACAGTTGCTTTGAGTTTCAGTCGTAAATATGCTGCTCTTGCTTTACCGATCCGCGCCTTCACATCTACATCAGATCCACCGTGTTCATCAATGATGCTGCCCAGATATACAGAGGGAGGCTGAAGCCCCTCTGGGTCTACTACCGGTCCCAAGCCCGGATAAAGGAAGAGGGTTGGACATGGGATTAGCGATTCCATACCGTAGAAAACTAACTCGTTAATAAAATGCTGTCCAGAAAAAATACTGAGTTACATATACTTAAACTCTGTCATAGCACTACGGTTTGGATAGTTCGTGCATGTATTAAAAAAAGCAATGTAGCTTGAAAAGTATAGTCTGAATATAATTAACATTTTGGATATACATTAGTTATCGGTTCCTTTAAAGAGGAAAAAATACTTTGAAATTGTTGTTGGGATCAGTCAACACTAATACCTTGTTTTGATTGGCCATAGAAAATGCGCATACCAATCCAGTCGATGATCATTCACTCCCTCATCAAGCGACAGTTTTTTTTATTGTGGCGATCTAATCAAGTTTGAGAAAGTTTTCTTCATAAACGAAATTTAATCGATAAACCACAGGAAAGCCCGGAAAGGTTGAATAGATATTCTAGTTTAGGACAGTTTATGCAATCAACCAACCAACCAAAGTGCCAGAATCCATTATGTTGTAATAGAGATTGATGACGAGTTGATTTTAACTGTGTATCACTGATGAGATTGGATTGTTATTATTACACTTTAACTCGAATGTTCTGTAGTAGGAAATGTATAAAAGATTAAATAATGATATAACCGAGTGGATCTTGATACAATATTCAAAACAGATTTCCACTGATGACACTTGAACAAATATGATTGTTATTCCATAAAATCGTATATATCAAGTGCAAAAGCTCAGCCATTGACTACGAAAAATATCAATTTTTGTACACACTTTTAAGCAACATAGAACTATATTGAGTAGGCGATTGGTTCTATAACAAAATAGATAGTTCCAATCACTTAACATCATGTATCAAAGTGTAGAATAGAAAAATTCCTATTACACTATTCATTGGTTTAAAATGTCAATTTTTACATGAGCCACTTTCTGTCCAAGCACTAAACCATTGCTGCAAAGATTACACGATTTCCGCTAGTCCTCGGCACAATCATTAGTTTAGTCACAAGTGCACACTGCTAAGGAGTCCGTATTTAAGTCAGAATATTTTTCTCGGCGTATTTTTCGCTCTCAATAGTTTATGAACCAATAATAACTATCATTGCACGTAGATATAGTTGTCGGTTAGTGGTGGAATCCAGGACGCGTGTTTCGTTCTATTTAGGACTTGTCAGCTGGATGTACCTGTAACGCAGAGTTGGTGTTCATTCCGGGATTCTAATCCACTGAGGCACTACTAACCATCATTCATCTCTGCTTATAACTCCGGTGTCTCCTCATTTGCGGATAAATCTTTCGCCCTTTACTAAAGGTTTCCGTGGGGAGGCACAATACAATGAGTCATCTCATTTTTTCCAACTCCGTCTTTGCACGGAGTATTGCCTCCAAATGCCCTGGTACGGCCGAGAGTGTGGAGAGTCCGCTCTCCCTCTCGAAATGCTCTCACATGACCACGCGTATATAGCCTCTGCCAGGAAAGTCCTACTCACTGCCTTCTCGTGGCACTAATGTTGTTTACGAAATTGAGAGGACGAAAAGCGAATGTCCGGCCTTTTAACCGGGTTGGTGGACATGGTAAGTCCACCTAGGGTAGTTGCAAAACCCTGATTCCAAATCAATGGTGCACATAGGCTCCAGTATACCGAAGTAACGAATGGCGTATGAACCAATTATTGGTCACCGGCTACCATGGAACTGCATCTCCTAACGTTGTTCCACTGCCTTGCTGATCAGACATTCAGGTCGAAGGTTCCGGGTGTGGCCCCTAAGAAAACCACCTGCTTCGGTTTGGGCACCCGGACAGTATCACAACCCTCACACAAATCAAATGAGACTCGTTTGGCGCATATGTATTTGGTGCCTCCTTGTACCAATATCTATGTGTTAAAATAAAATAACAGTAAAGTGCTTATAATTCTTGTGACTTAAAGCAATATTGAGGCCATCCTCACAAGATGCACACATACCAATAATAGACTAATCAATTGCAATCTTAAACATCAATAGGGAGTTCCAAATAACCAATACAAAAATGAATTAATGTTAACTGTCTCATTAAATATTATTATCATAAATCAATGTAAATAGTGATTTTTTTAATTGTGCAAATTCGAATCTCATTGATTATTTCAATTAACTTCTTTAAGATTGCAGATTTATACTGGTTGTTAACGAGTTCATATACTGATACCTTGACGCGGTGGTCGGGCTTGCCTATCGTGATGACCCAACCGAGCTATATTGGCTGGAACATATGTTCCTGTAGGTTCTACCATGCCAGGCAGGTCGATTGGTGAACGGTAAGACTAAAAGCAGCAACTCAAGGTCTGAGGGCGAAGTCGTACTGCTGACTGTAGAGGGTGTGACAGCAGTAAGGTGTTTCCTTCGGACAACCAGCATGACAGCGATGCTGCCTTCCCACAAGGAGGGGTGGGGTTAGAAAAGGTCGACCCTAAAAATGTCACACCTCACCTTACCTCACGGATTTCCGTCTCCGGCGGTAAGGCCCTTTGAAGAACGGAGCTAACACGTCAAAAACCTTCCACAAAAAGGCCGTGCGCGACCGGCCTCAAGCAGTTGTCCCTTGGGCTCTGCGGTCACGCTCCCAGGTCGTCAAGACCAACACTAATCCAATTTCCTTTTCAGGTTCCTCAAGAAATACCCTTCCACGGTGTGGGCAGCCGGGAAGTGACATCAGCCCTCATACCCGTAACAGCACAAGAGACCAAGGTGGTCACATTCAAATCCTTCCTACACCTCCTAATACCTCTCTTATCTCCATGACTAACCCTCCTCACGTCTCTTTATCACCTCGCACCGCTAGGGCAAACGATTCGAGTACGTGGAACGCCATTCCTGGTCTCCTGAAACCACGCTCTAAACTACACGTAGGAGCTTTTAACGTACGAACACTTTGCCAAATAGGACAGCAGGCTTCCTTAGCTAAAACTTTAGAATCTCGCGCCATCGATGTGTGCTGCGTCTCCGAAACGCGCATACAGGATCCAAGTAGCGTCATTCATTTGACCTCACCATGCCAAAATAAAGAACCGACTCGATTTACGCTTCGTGTATCTGGAAGCCCTGATTCTGCTTCCCGTGGCCTCGCCGGCGTAGGTATAGCATTGAGTCCTAGGGCAGAACTAGCTCTCTTAGAGTGGATCCCAGTAGACAGTCGTTTGTGCGCTGTCCGACTGAACGGAACAGTAAGAATCCGGAAAGATAGGGACACTCGTCGTTGCCTCTTCGTCGTCTCTGCCTATTCTCCCACTGACTGCAGCTCAGATGATGTAAAAGATGAGTTTTACAGAAAGCTTTCGGACCTTCTCCGAAAAGCTAGCGCTCGGATGTAGTAATAGTGGCCGGTGACTTTAATGCTCAAGTAGGTAAACTAAGCGATAGGGAAAGACACCTAGGTGGATCTTATGGTGTCGTGGCTCAAAGAACAGATAATGGCGACCGTCTGTTGCAGCTATGCTCAGATAACCGCCTGTTCCTTGCAAATACTAACTTTAAGCATAAGGAAAAACATCTTTTAACATGGCGACCCCCTAATTCGTCCCAACGTTGGACCCAAATAGATCACATCGCTATCAGCCACCGATGGAGGGGCTCGATAGAAGACTGTCGCTCATTCTGGAGCACATGCCTAGATTCAGATCATGCTCTAGTGCGAGCGCGTATTTGCTTGCGTCTTACTGGACGTAGGAAAGACGCTGCAAGGAAACCTCTTAGGGCCTACTTAATGATAGTCAAGCTAAGAGTATATTTCAGGAACAACTAGGAAAACAGTTAGGCAGCCATGTATGTGATGCCCACCCCGATGCAGCATGGAATGATATCCGAAAAGCTGTGGAAACAGCAGTGATATCTGCTAGTAAGGTAAACCAGAAGGTTAGGGAGCAACACTGGATCTCAGCAGCATCTATCGCACTGATAGATGCTCGGAAACTCATTCCACCTGGCTCTGAACATAATGAAGAGCGGAGTCAGCTTAAGCGCAAGCTGACAAGAAGTCTACGCAATGATCGCGAACAGTGGTGGGTAGCGAAAGCAAGAGAGATGGAAAAGGCAGCGGCAATAGGTAATAGCAGACAATTGTTCAGACTCGTTAAGGAAACCGGAATTAGGAACCCGACCGTTAGCGAAACAATCTCAGAGAAAGATGGACATATTATTCATTCTCAATCCAGGAGATTGGATCGATGGGCAGAACACTTTAGGGATCAGTTCAACTGGCCTTCAGCCACACTTCGGTTTCCCACGATCTCTAGTCAACCTGAATGGCAAGTTAATGTAGGTCCTCCGTCCCTTTACGAAGTTGAAAAAGCCATAGGAAATCTGAAACGAGGGAGAGCAGCAGGCCCTGACAGGTTTACTCCTGAGATTTTTAAGGATGGTGGTCCAGTATTAGCAATGAGATTAACTGAGGTCTTAGGTAGAATTTGGGAACTGGACGTAATCCCATCTGACTGGTCTCAATCACTGATTGTGCCAGTCTATAAGAAAGGACAAAAGTCCTCTTGTGACAATCACAGAGGAATCAGTTTGACTAATATAGTGTCTAAAATATTAGCTTCAATAATACTTCGACGCCTAATCAAAGCTCGTGAAGAGCAGACTAGAGAAAACCAGGCCGGTTTTCGACCTGGACGTGGTTGTATAGATCAGATATTCACACTACGTCAGGTTCTAGAACACAGACACACATTCAGACGCCCCACAATGGTAGTATTTCTCGACCTTAAGGCGGCATTCGACTCTGTTGATCGTGAGGTTCTATGGCAGTGTTTGTCACTGAAAGGAGTACCAAAGAAGTACATTAACCTTATAAAGGCTCTCTACTCGAACACAACTGGTAGAGTGAGAGCTTATGGCGAACTGTCATCAGAATTGATTACCTCAAGTGGTGTTCGTCAGGGCTGTCCACTCTCCCCATTCTTGTTCAACTTTGTGGTCGACGTACTTTTAGAGATAACACTCTCCTCATCTAAATTTCCAGGGGTTGAACTTCTACCGGGAGGTTCACTTGTTGACTTAGAATATGCTGATGACATAGTTTTATTTGGTGAAGACGCTGACAAAATGCAGAGTCTTCTGACCACTCTAAGCAACAATGCAAGCATGTTCGGGATGCGATTCTCTCCCTCGAAATGCAAAATGTTGCTTCAGGATTGGGTTACATCGACACCCGAACTAGTGATAGGGAGTGAAGTAGTTGAGTGTGTCGACCGCTTCACTTATCTTGGAAGTCTCATCAGCCCTTGTGGTTTAGTGTGTGACGAAATCTCAGCACGGATACAGAAGGCTCGACTAGCTTTTGCCAACTTGCGTCATTTATGGCGTAGGCGAGATATCCGTCTATCAACCAAAGGACGTGTTTACTGCGCAGCAGTTCGTTCCGTCCTACTTTATGGCAGTGAAACATGGCCGGTAAGAGTAGAGGATATTCGTAGGTTACTAGTATTTGATCATAGGTGTCTTCGAAACATTGCTCGTATATCATGGGACCATCGAGTAAGTAACACAGTTGTTAGGAAACGGGTACTAGGTAAGGATGGCAAATCAATTGATGAAGTAGTGAAACTTCATCAGTTGAGATGGCTGGGACACGTGTTACGTATGCCCAACGACCGACTGCCTCGACGTGCTATGTTCAGTGGTATAGGAGTAGGTTGGAAGAAAGCTAGGGGCGGCCAAACCAAAACATGGCACAAGTCCATGAAGTCACTGACAAGTGAACTGAGTCATGTTGGTAGGTGTAGACTACCTGGTTGGGGACCGCGAGATGATAGCAACCGATGGTTAGAGACCCTGAATGACATGGCTCAAAATCGTTTGCAATGGCGCAGGTGCATCCACTCTCTGTGTTCTCCCAAATTCTAATCTTCTGAATCCTTCATGTCCCTTTTTTCCTCTTTCCAAATTTATTTCACTGGATTATACTCTTTAAATAACATCTCCAAACCCTAATCTTCCCGATTACTGCTTATACTCTTATTACCTCTACCACTACGGGATTTGAATCGACAACTGCATCTCTGTGCTAATGTGGTGTGGCAACTCGAACTGATGTACGTACGTACGAAGTTCTACGTTGTTACTGACTGACTGACTGACTGATAAAAACTGGTTGCTTTGCTGCTGAATGCTTACATTACTATAACGAAAGTCTTTATTCATACTGGTTAGTTAAAACACTAAGAGAATAATCATCAATTAGTAACCTAATTAAAGGTGTATCACTGTTTGAAGTAAATTGTCATATAATTAAGTTGCAGTTTAACAGTTAATGTCAACATCATAATGTAGATAAATCTAATTGACGAGTCTTAAACAGAATGTAATGCCTTCCATATATATATAATGATATATTCAGTCAAACGACATTTTTTCAAAGCTCCATTCTTGGGTGCAACATTTATTGAATACTTCGTGATTTTCAGTGATTGTTTAACTGATACCTTTACTTACTAGCATCAGTGCAACTCCTTGTGTATGTGGAGCATTTTCTTTTTCATGTTCGGAGTATAACAGAAGCTTCCCTGTAGCTAGTCGTTGTTGTCCAACCTGCGTCCAATGTGTTTCACTGATTTCAAACACCTCCAAGTTGTATCTCCTCATTTCGGCAGCAATTTCGATGCCTCTCTGTGTCTCCCACATTGTACGAGCATTTCATGTATCTAAATTAATGATTGCTCTGGTTGTCACAAGAGGGATCAGCTTCTTGACTTCCGATGGAACTCGGCTTTCACCATGAGGCGTTATAACTCTTCTACATGAAGACCTTCTAACTCTCAGGGTTGAATTTAGATGGTTTGAATTATTTTTTTCTATTTAACGTTTATTTTAGCAAGTTAGTTTTCTACAAGATGGGATCCCTAACCCTATTACCCAACCCTCTACCTTTATCCAGGCTTGAGACCTACAGTAGCCTCAGAAGAGCTCCAGGAGGAGTTTACCTGATATCCAATATTTCCTATTATATTTCTATGTTTTTTTTTGTTTTCAAGTTTAAATTTCATTTACCTGATGTTTTCTTCATTCTTCTTTATTGATAGTCTGGTAAAAAGATTTTGGCAAATATTCATTATTTTACTGCTACTAATAAAATGTTCTCAGTTGATAAATATTCAGAAAATTTAACAGAAATCTGTAAAAAACGAAATATCAATTGTAATTTATCATACAATTTAGTTGAAGTAAGTAATTCATTATTGTTTTAATAATATGATATCAGTTGTAATATTTTAAGTTATATATACAAACAGATACTTATTGTTTATGAAATGGTATGTGACTGACTTAACTATATTTGTTTTCTTTGCCTGTGTACATCTTAACAAGATACTTTATAGCCAGTTATCTATTGTGTGTACTTTTCAAGGATTAATCTCTTATCTTGAAACTTAATTGTTGATTCGATGTATCAAGATAGCATACTTTTATTCCATAAAGACACTGAAAAGCATTCACAGCTATCAAAATGCTGTGAATAATGATGCAAGAAAGCGTGGAATGCATTTGTCTCCATCATTGAATGTCAAAGGTTGCTTCTAGGACTGATCCTTGTCAAGCGTGTGATCACTTCATTTATCCTTGATTTTTTTTACAGACCCTGATAGATAGGTGAATCACGAAAGTTCGGTAAGAATAGAAAACCTGTGGATGGATCTACCTGTAGGGTAAATGATTGGAAGTACGCTGAGGGGCAGTTCATACTGTCTTGCCCAAAGACGTGTTACATGGCTTATAAAACTGTAAAACATACATAAACTATACCTTGCTCATTCATATTGGAACTACCAAGTTAGTAATGTTGGGGTTAGGTATAGAGTTCTAGGTAAAAAGGAGCAAGTTGATTGATCAGTGAATCGGTACAACTAAAATCGGTCACTTTAAAGTCTCGAACCATTAATTACTATTATCATGCAGTTGTTATTCGAGAATTATGTACTGTTTCGAGCTGCTCAAGTCAATGGTAAGTAACTTCATAGACTGATATCGTCTTAGGTTTTTTTACGCTCTGAACCTTCTCCTTAATATTTTACATTAAAGTATCCATTGACTATGTATGCCTGATACACTTGTCCTTTAACTTCCTCATTCTATCAAAACTCATAACCTTATTAATCACTTTTTATCAGTTCTATTATACTTGACTTCAGCATTACTTACTCAGTGATGTTTATATAATTTATGAACGATTGATTCATTGCATCGTGTAGACTTGTTGGTAAATGTCATTAAAGTATAAGTTGAGAACTTGACCATTGTTTGGCGTAGTTGAACTATTTAACAGGTAATCACTCAGATGTATACTTATATAGTGTTTTAATTAATCCACTTTGGACAGTCAATGAATATCGCGTTAACCGTTACACTTGATTTGTACAACTAAGAATCAAGTACATAAAAATATGTGCATTCGGTTACTGAGCTCATGAAAATCATATTTTTGATTTTTGATGTCGGTGTACCAACTTAAAGATGGCCAAATCAAAACGTGTCATCAGTGCTTGAAGTCACCAACTTCTGGTCTGATTCATGTTAGTAGATGCAGATTACTTAGCTGGGGTTCACGCGACTATCGTAACAAATGGTTGATGACTCTTGGTGAAATGGCTCAGAATCGATCACAATGGCGTAGGTGTATACACTCTCTGTCTTCCCTTAAACTATGCGATTAAAACTGTTTTATATCTTTCTTTCTACGAACTAAGCCTTTGTTTCTGTACTATGCCCTTATACACAATCTTTCTTTTATATATTACTACCATTGAATTAACTACTTCTATGAATTTGTTCATCTTGTTGTGTTAATGATGTGTAGAAACTTGGACCGATGCATATATGCGCCTAGTCCTACGTTGTAGCTGACTGACTGACTGACTGAAGTTGATTATTTTAAATGAACTGTCAGCTATCATTTTCAATAATGACGTCTGACATTAGTATTTAATGAATTATTATTTCCATGTAGTCTGATCAATTTCACAAACTCATTTACTGTTGAGTCGCCTTTCCGAGAACTTCAACGGAGCCTCCAGAGGCCCTAAAAGAGCCGAAAAGTCCTAGCCAATCAGAGCATGATGGGGCTTTCTAGAATATCAACGTGGCGTGCTACTATTGGTCAGTAGCACAATATGTCTTTTAGAGGATTGGCCAAAATTTGATGTTGATTTAACAGATGTTAACATCTATAAATACCCGTGTTTTTCCGTACAAAAAGGAACCTTTGGAGTAGTGTTTTTCGCTTATTTTCGCCTTTTCTCTCAAGTTCAGGTCGCCACGTAGTTCTAGCTTGCGGGTTACCAGAATAGCTTAGGAACCGAATAAAGCATTCAAATTCTCAAGACTTAACACTTAATCTTCCCGAATTTTATTATCTATGGCTATTTTGTTTTTCCATCTAATACTGTTACTACTGTGGGATTTGTATGAATCATTTCATCTGGCTTTAGTGATATGGTGTTGTAGCAAGTTGGACTGATGCACATATGTTCAAGATTCTACGTTTTTTATTACTAAATTACTAGTTTGTTTCATCATTATTACTTCTGATAAAGATAAAGTCATTTTAATTGTTATCAGTGTTTCTGCGCTCACATTGATTAATCGGATGTGTTGGTGAATGCTTTGCGGTAATCTACAATCGTTTTATTGTAATTCGCTTGTGAAATGGTATTCTAGATAATGAGAGCAAGGAGCTTCATTGAATATTGTCAGTGATAACAACATCGCCAAAAATCTTTTGAACTTGCTTGATGACTCACATAAAATAAACACATGAAAACGTTTTACTACAGTAAACGTCATATATGAACAATTTAGTCTCATTGGGATATATTGACTATCGGGAAACTTTGGACGGGAAAACAATCAAATCGTTATCCCATTTTGTATTATTGATGCTCCTATGCATTGTGTAAACGGTAGACCTTAATTAGTCATTGATTTCTTCGTCATTAAAGGCTTTTCTTTCAAAAGATGATTTATTTCCTAAATCACAACTTAGAGTTAATCGATCTTATATCATTTATCGCATTTTGAGATATATCTTGATGGTATTTATAGACCAGAAAGTGGATAAGCTTCTGTTCACTTTCTTCCAGATATCGTATGAGTAAAACTAACATATTTGAGTTTTTAAGTGAAAAAAGTATTACACAATACTATTTGATTTTGATGGAATTTCGTTCTCTGAGCTGAATGGTTTGGTCGTGGTGCTTTCATCGTTCTTCTGAACGACATCATTAACACAAACTCCAGGTAGAAGTGAAGTGTTCAAATATCTTTACATGTGGTTCACAGCTTGTCCTGTACACCTCGATGTTGATTGGCTCTTGTCGACCTTAAATCCGTCATTGTTTACTTCTTTGTTTTGGTTGTGTCTCCCATCGGTTTGATTTTTGTTCCTATATTTGTGCATGATTTTCCTGATTAGTTGATAAGTTAGATCGATTTCAATGTATTTGTTTATTGTACTGATGGTGTCGTTCAGAAGAACGATGAAAGCTCCACGACCAAATCATCCAGCTCAGAGAGTAAAACTCCATCAACATCATCCATCTGAGCTAAAAATCTCCACTATTTGATTATAAATAATACTAATCATTTAGGTTTAAGGAACCCTAATAATTTACCACAGTATTTTAAGAGTAATATTACTTCACCTTGTAATAGTTACCACAGCAATATTGTCATATACATAGATACCATCGAGTTAAGTATAAAATAGGAAAAATCTGTATCAACTATGTCTATATGAGTTTTTATTTATCTGGGTTTTTTTCAGGTAGATTCACAAGCTAGTGAAGCAGTATTTCAACACATGGAAACTAAAGAACTTAAACGAATCAAAGTATGTTGTTAAGTAGAGTTTGGGTGTGTATTACATTTCTTTTTCAACTAAATTATTCAACAATATCTTGACCAGTTATAATTCTTATACTAAATATAAACGATGATGTGGAATCAATTAGTAACTAAATGTTCGTACAGTACTTTGCCTTCCATTAGTTGGCTATAGGTTTAAATTTCATTTTTGTAATGAGCACATTTTATTTACTACCTTACATGTAAAAAGTGTGCTCTAAAACCGAGTAAATGAACCTGTGCTTGATAACTAATCTGAAATATATAGAACAGAAAAGTGACAATGATTAAGATATTAATGAATGAGTGCTTTAACTCCACTCTAACTCACTGAGATTATGTGATAAGCTGTTTATACTCTGATTTCCACTGCCTAGTATACCTTAGTGACAAGACATATCACTTGGATAGACTACTTCATTTGATGAGTCCGAAATCAAAAGAAGAATTTATAACAAGCTAAAATACATTTCAAATAATGAATAGTAAAAGTTGTCGTAGTAAAAATGTTAATGGATATATAAAATCTACCTTAAAAATTATCCTACCGTCTTTTCACTATCTGTCTTCTAGCGCTGATTTATTGAAATGAAAATCAGTTAGCCTGTTCCTGCGTGTTGCTGTTTCGAATATGCATTGTTCGAGGCCTTATCATGCTAATAGTTTATAAACAGTGACTAAGACCATGTCTTGTAGATCTCAATCAGTAAATCTGGATTTACCAATATTTGTCAGACAAAACATAAATCGACTGTATTATCATCTATCATCACTACTTACCTGATCTTAACGTTAGCAATGCTCTGTTGAGAATCATGATTGAATCCAAGGAATTGGCTCATCTCTTTATAATTTTCAAGGCTATATCTCTCGGAGATAAATACAAAGCTATGTACTCTATGGTTGACAGGTTTCCACTCATTGATTTAGCCAGTTTTGTGGTGTATGCTACTTATGTCAACAGATATAAGTAGTATATGTAACATCCGTGAAAAGTGGAATGTCTGACAGCAAAAGGTTGAGAAGTTCCAATTGAAGAGAACAGGATTGTAGACAGAGAATAATTACAATAGCAATGAAGGAAAAATGGAATTTACGATAATTGATGGGACATTTGCAAATGAAGCATTTAATTTATGGTTATTTACATTTTACGAAAGAACTTTATTATTCTGCATTGATTAATAAACTGACTGCCCCCATCTGAGTTCTCGTTCACTACAGTTGAACGTTCATTAAATCGATTACCATCAGTTTTACACCTTTAACAATAATTTCACATTTATGTATTACTTAAATACATACACATGTGACTTTTAATTATCTGGTAACCGTCTTGGACAAGATATTTTTTTCAAACAAAACACCATTGACGACTAAATAAAAAAATAGTACAAAATAATAATACGTTTTAATTTCCATAATAAACAACCCTAAACTGTACACGTACAACAATCCCAGTACTAAAGCGTTTTAGTAATCTCAAGGTCACAGTACCAATTTCAGTACCTGATGCTCACATTCGATCGCTTCACAGCGGAATTTAGAAAAGACATTATAATTGAGCGCCTACAACAAATAGGACTACTTAAAAGGTCCTTTATTTATGATTGTGGTAGTCAAATGACTTGTGGACTTTGTTCAGACTAACGTTTTGATGTTGTCTTTCTACGATCCCTCTGTATTTCTCACATTTGCTCAGATCTCCTTTCTTTGGTATCTTGATGAGGTGTCTTCTTTCCAGTCCATCTGCTCTTGTTCTTCTCCCAAGATCTACCTGAATAAAATGTGAAGCGTGTTTGTAGTTACTTCTATGTCTGGCTTCAAAGCTTCCGCTGCTTTTTCGCTCCTGATTTGCTCGGTAGTCATCCTGATTTCTTCTACTTCCGTGAAGTGACATCTATTGAAAGATCTATGTGCGCTGCTTTGATGTCCGTTGGATTCACTAGAGCTGGTCCATTCAAGAGTTCCTCCAAGTATTCTACTCATTTGGTTCTCTGTTCTTGAGTATCGGTTTTTTCCGCTGTCGTCGTTTTTTCTTCCACGTTTTTCTGCTTGTCAGTTCTAACGCTCCTCTTCTACCTTGACTTCCTCTGCACTTGTTCGGCTATTGTTAATTGCTGTCTTCTTGGTCGTCTTTTCTTGAAGTGTGTGCAGTGTTTCCATAGAGTTTCATTCCTTATGATGATGCTTGTTACTGCACAGAACCTCGTGACACGTTGAAGTTAGCGCTTCTTTCATTATTTCCGGTTGCCCTTTATAGTGGTTTCTCCATTCAGTAGATCCTGTAAGGCTTGGAACCGGTTATTGAGGGTCTTCTCGAATTCGTTGTGTCTGTCAGTATCTCGAAGGAAGGATGTATTCAACCTTTTTAATGCTGTTTGTCCAGTTGTCCAATGCTTCTTTAGCTTCAGTTTCATCTTGGCCATAACCAGGTGTCACCTCCTGTCCTGGTTCTCACACCTTTCATTGACCTTGTGAATTTTTTCCTGATTCGAATAAAATTTATCTGGTTCTCCGTCGTTTGGTCCGGTGAGATCCATGTAGCTTTGTGAATGCGTTTGTCTGGGAATATTGTACCTCCTATAACCAACTTAATGAATGCACGTAGATTTGCAAATACACTGTCTAGAGGAGTTGGGAAATCCTTATTCCAAAACAATGGTGCACATGAGCTCCAGGAACTTGAGGGAACAAATGGCGTATGAACCAATTATTGTTCACTGGCTATCATGGAACTGCATCTCCTGACGTTGTTCTGCGCTCTCGTGGATTGAACCCTTAGGTCTAAGAATGCGGGAGTGGCCCTTTAAGAAAACCATCTGCTTTGATCTGGGCATCCGGACAATATCCCAGCCCACACACAAATCAAGTGACTAGTGTGGCACATATGTATTCAGTGCCCCTTTGTGCCAATATTTATGTTTTGAAATAAATAAATAATTCCAAAGTCACATTTATTAGCGTTAAAATTCAATCATTTCCGTTTAGTTTTTATCGTGAATTATTTACTCCGTGTCAATTAACTAGGTCACAATTTGTTTACATCTAAACCATGTCACACATCGTTTCCGATCATTGGTTAGAAAAATTACATGGACCCTAATCATGTAGTCTACGTCTACCAGGATTGCTCAGTTCAACAGTCTGTGTCTGCATAGAGTAATTCTATGCCGGCATAGACAAGTAGGTAGTCTCAAAATACATCAGCGATGCTTCGAAGACATCTTTGATCGAATACTAGTAACTTGCGAATATACTCTACTTATTAAGGGCACTTTTCACGGTTGTAAAGTAAAATCGCAAGGACTTTCGCTTAGCGAACTAGTCTTTTGAATCTCAAGTGAATATTTCGCTTACTCTGAAAATAATCAATGCTACAAACTCTAACCGGACTTTTCGAATCTGTGCCAACATTTCGTCAGGCACCAACCCACTGGGATTGATGAAACCCCTGAAGTCAGTAAAGTGGTCAACGCACTCAACTACTTTACTCATTGTCGTTAATTCCGGCAGTGCCGCAGGCCAGTCCCGAAGCAAGATTGCGTTCATCGTTGCTTCAGGAGGTCAAAAAACTGTAATTTGTCTCCGTCTTCACCAATCGTGACCGTTGGCAAGTGAATCTTCTGTTAGGATATCAATCCCTGGGAAGTCAGACAATATTTTTAAATTAATATATATGGCAAATATAAATAAAAATGAGTAAAGCGGACAACCATGACGAACAGCACTTGAAGTAACAACTTTCGTACTAGCTCTCTCCAATCTCTGACTCGATCAGTAGTGTTCAAGTAGAGAGCTCATTCAAAGAAATGTATTATTTTATATATCATGATAACTGAATTCAGCAATATTTGTTGGAACATCTGTTCCTCAAGATTTCACCATAATAGGCAGGTTAGTCGGAAAGCTGTAATATTAGAAACAGTAAACTAAAGATCTGACAGTGAGATCTTACTGCCAGTTGTAATTATGTGTGATGGCGTGCTTTCCTCAAACAATCAACATTTTGGTGACACTGCTTTCCAACAATAGAAAGAAAGGGTTAGTAAAGGTTGAGCCTAATAGTAACGTACACCGTCTTCTCTTACCGACAATGGAACCGCAAAACTACAGGGTTATCGTAACAAAACAACCTAAAGAGCCTCCATTTGTGACTGTTCTCAAACAGTTATCACTTGAGCTCTATAATTACTTGCCCAAATCATGAAAAATCACCAGTAACCCATCCTTAGTTTTTACAAGTTAAGTGCCCTAAAAGCAAACATTCGTATTTTATCGTAAATAAATTTCAGTCAAATTCATTTAGCAATAATTCATCGGTATAGCGAACCCAGTCTAATGAACAGATTTTTTCACTAGGACATTTAGCCATGTCAGTTATCTGCTTACTGAAATCATTCCTCTTAATAGATGTATTATTGAGTAATTAAGTTACAAATTAACATTTGATGCTGTTAATCGACTACAGTTGATCAGTACCTTTTAGTGTATGCTCTTCCCGATTAAATTGTCTCGATGTTGTTACTGAATGATAATTAAATAATAATTAAAGTTAGATGGTGGTTGGAAGAGGAAAACAGAGATAGGCATTTCGTCCTATTCATGACTGGTCGGGTGGGTCTACTTGCATCCCAGTTTCATTGTACACATTCACACTTGAACTCAGTACTTTTCACTTAAAACGCGATCGCGTTATCCACTGAGTCCCGCTGTAACCATCGATACTGGTACATTTAGTTGTATTCCAAATAATATAAAAATTTTGATTGAGATCATGAATCAATTGACGTTAGACCACCGTTGGAAACCTGGAAGCACTGGACGGCCGTTTCATCCTAGTATGGGACTCCTCGACAGTGCGCATCCACGATCCCGACCCCCGCGAGGTTCGAACCCAGAACCTATCGGTCTCGCGCTAGGCGCTTAACCAACTAGACCACTGAGCCGGCATCCAATTCTTATCCTATATTCCAATGTTAGCCATTATTCCAACTTTACCGTGTAATAAATATTTTTAGTTTTGATAGATGAGAATTTTACTTCTCACTCACTGATCAATTATTGTCTTTGGATATTCCATCAACTCATTTAGTTATATAAGATGTTTGAAAAGAATGTAACATGAACCAAATCTTATAAATTGTTGACTCATGTGTTGTCGTATGTAGTATATTCTTTTGATCATATGATGGTACACTTGGTCACCGCAAACTTAAAACTCATTCTGATCAAACAGAGTTACTACAAGTTTATTATTTACACTTATCAAATACTACTACTAATAATACTTCATTTTGGCTTTTTAAATTACCAACATTCCACAAATTCTTTCTATCGTTGAGGTAGCGTTATCATCAAGAAATATCCCAATATCATTTCGTTTTGTTGTTATTGTTTTGTCTATTTTGCAGTATGACTTTTTACATATCACTCCACCAATGTGTTGTCCGGAAATTTTAACTAAAACACCAAAATTAACTAATCCAAAAGCATCTGATTATGTAGATGTCAATGTGAAAACATTACGACATAATCATTATGATAATATATTTGCCCTTGGCGATTGTGCTGCATTGCCCACATCGAAAACTGCTGCAGCTGTATGTAAGTTAATAAACATATTAATATTATTATGTTGAATGCCAACAACCAAAATCACATGACAAATCACTGATCGAAATCCCGATTCTAATTTGGTCTATTTCGCGTTGACTAATTACTCTATGACTTGATGTTGCTGAATGGACCAATTTCACATCCAAACAGCACTATTAACTTCAAGTCAACAGCTAAGTTCTTATTGGTCGACCTGTCTCCAGCTTCACTCTCTCTCTCTCTTTCAGAAATCAGCAACCAGCTTATGTTATATTTCAAGCAAATGTAGTTTATATACAAACAGACCAGACCTCATCACACTATGAAATGAAAAATAACAATCATATGTGATCAACCCAAAAAGTGTTTGTAACTAGGGGAGACTAAATGACAGACTGGAAACAAATTAAAAATATTAATTCATATTACAGTGTATAATGGTTTAATCGAAACTTTATGATAAAAAGAATATATGTAATTTGTGATACAGTCACTCATCAACTATACAACAAAACTGTAATTCATAATAATCCGAAGAAATCAGTTCTAACTTTCATAATATTTGTCCCGTTACAACATATACAATTGGTTTATTTATTTATTGATCATTTCCTTTTATTGATTTTATTGAATTGTTCAAACACCAGTTGGTGATTCAGGTATCGAACTTATAGCCTAGTAATTAAATGTTCATTATTTCTAATCAATGTATTAGTGTTACATTATTAGTTATGAAGTATTAGATAGATGAAAAAAATTAATTATTGAAACTAATCCGTCAAATTAATCTAAACTTCATAATGCTGTAAATTATTCGTATAGTATTATGAAGCTCTGTGAAGCATTGAATTAGGAAAGTACTAAACACGTTATGATTCAAACATAACATCACTATGTAAATTCATCGACTGTTAAAATGATTCATATCATGATAAATATAAGCTTCATGATAGTGGAATATTCAACATAGTCGTTAGTAAATGATCAGATAACTCACAATTTCATTTTCTTATTCAATGTTTTCTACATAATCCGACAGGGCTGTCCACTCTCTCCATTGCTGTTTGAGTTTTTCGTTGATATTCCTTTAGAGATAACACTTTTCTCATCTAAATTCCCAGAGGTTGAACTTTTGCCGGGAGATTCATTTGTTGACGATGATGTTGCCGATGACGTAGTTCTATTTGGTGAAGACGCTGACAAAATTCAAAGTTTTCTGACCACTATAAGCAACAATCATGCATGTTCGGGATGCGATTTTCCCCCGAGAAATGCAAAATCTTGCTTCAGGATTGGGTTGCATCGATCCGTGAACTAATGATAAGGAGTGAAGTACTTGAGCATGTAGATCTTGCAAGTCTCATCAGCCCTTGTGGTGTGGTGTGTGACGAAATCTCAGCACGGATACAGAAGGCTCGACTAGCTTTTGCCATTTTGGGTCATTTATGGCGTAGCCCAGATATCTGTCTACCAAAGTAAGTATGCGTTTACTGCGCAGCAAATCGATCCGTCCTACTTTATGGCATTGAAACATGACCGGTAAGAGTATAGAATATTCTTAGGTTACTAGTATTTGACGACAGGTGTCTTCGAAGCATTGCTTGTGTATCCTGCGAACACCGAGTACGTAATTCAGTTGTTTGGAAATGGGTACTAGGTAAGGATAGCAAATCAGTTGATAAAGTAGTGAAACTATATCAGTTGAGATGGCTGGGACACGTGTTACGTATACCAAACCACCGACTGCCCTGACGTGCGATGTTTTATGGAATAAAGCTAGGGGTGGCCGGACTAAAACATGGTAGAAATTCATGAAGTTGCTGACAAGTGAACTGAACCTTGTTGGTAGATGTAGACCACCTAGTAGGGATCCACAAGACGATAGCAACCGATGGTTATGGCAACTCTAACTGATGAACATATGTACGAAGTTCTACATTATTGCTGACTGACTGACATAATCCTAAGTTTGATATTATGCTATACATTTCATTGATTGATCTCATATACCTAATTTATAATCATATTTCTTAGGTTAAACTATTCACTACCTCTTCATTTTATTCACTTCTCTCAATTTAATTAATGTTAAGATATGACAAATCAAAACCTATACACATTAAAACTCAGATCCTACTATGATCATGATTTACTGATTTTTGATAATACTCGTTAAAGTTTATAATAAATTGTTTGTTTTAATTTACTTAATCATCATTGTTTTTAATAGATGGCAATTTATGTTTAGCTTAATTACTATACAAGAATATAATTTTGTATTGAGATTGTTGTGTTATCAGAAATATTCTCAATTACAATTGATTGATCAATGGGTGATGATCAATGTCATGTGTGTCAAGTTCTTCTTAGTGCAGATCGAATGTTATCGACCAAGTTGCAATGTGGTCACATTGCGTGCACTATGTTGAGATTAGATGGTGGTTGGAAGGTTTCCTGTTGACTACCTCCTACCACCATCTAATGTCAACATTTTCAATTTTCGTTTAATGTCTCCACATAGAGTATATTTGGATATTTTCGTAAACAATTTTATACGTGATTCTTACGTAATAAAGTGTAATGTTCATTAAGAATTTCGTTTCATGGTCTAAGGTTTACTTAGCCTTGTGTTTTTCATCCGATAAATAAGGTAGCAACAACATTAAATATGTTTTTCTGACAGACGTTCTTGAATAACTATGTATTTTAAAGGGAAGTATTTAATGAATATTACATTCTAGTATACAGAACTTACTAACTAAATGTCCTGGTAAGGTCGAAAGTGGAGAGATTCAGCTCTCTCTCTCTAAATGCTCTCACATGACCACGTACATACAACCACTGTGAGGGAATTTCAACTCACTGCCTTCTCGTGGCGGGGGTATTTACGAAATTGACAGAACGAAAATTGAATTTCCGGTGCCTTAACCAGGTTAGTGGAAATGAAGGTTCCACATAAGGAAGTGGCGCATATATATTTGGTGCCCTCTTGTACCAATATTTATGTGTTCAAATAAAATAAATAAAAACATAAATTGGAAAACCCTCATTGCAAACCATTGGTGCACATGAGCTCCAGAACCTGAGGGAACAAATGGCGTATGAACCAATTATTAGTCACCGGCTATCATAGAACAGCATCTCCTAACATTGTTCCGCTCCCTTGTGGATTAGGCCTTTAGGTCTAAGAATAAGGATGTGGCCCCTCAAGGAAACCACTTGCTTCGGTTTGGGAACTTGAGCAGAATCATAGCCCACACGCAAATCAAGTGACTTGTGTGGCACATATGTATTCGGTGCCCCTTTGTACCAATATTCATGAGTTGAAACAACCATGTTTAGTTATCCGAATTAATCATAGCTCGATAGATGTATTCGCTCAATCTGTTTTCCCTCTTTAAATTTTATTCTCGTGTATTCCTCCACATACATCTTTCCATTTCATCTTCTCACGTCATATTCTGTAGTTTATACCTTTCTTGTCATCATTTAACGTAGAATTATAGCGATCTTTTTGCAAATCATCGTTTTAATTTGGTTTTATTATTACTGATTTAGTTATGACAAGTTAGTCTAATGTATATTTGTCCGTATATTTGTACGTTGATTATATTTCATTAATTATTCATTTAGAAATCATCATTATTCGTATTATCAGACTGGGGGTTTGTGGATGTTGTAGAGATTTTAATAGTTGAATTCATGAGTTGATCTAGGCTAGACGACCACTGAATACCTAGAAGCACTGAACGTCCATTTCGTCTTAGTATGGGACTTCTGAGTTCGAGACCCGCGTATGAGGTTTTAGATGCACACTACTGGGATGGAACAGCTATCCAGTTCTTCGAGGTTTCTACTAATGGTCTAGCTTAAATCAACTCATGAATTTAACTATTAAAATTATTCATACTATCTATTTAATTTTACTATGCAACTATGAGCTTTATCAACATGTTTCATGTTTTGTATTGTTTTAACAACAACAACTGATACTTTATAATCATTAAATGGACAGTATTAGTAAATCAATGAATTATTTCAGTTTGCTGTACTATAGACAAGTTTGTTTCTTTTTCATGAAGCGTTTTGTTATTGTAAAACAAAATCAGTATCAGATTTATTGATTGTATAACGTGTATAGTCTACGTTACCTAATGAAGGTATGTAGAAAGATTAGAACATTCATTACTTAAATCCATATATATATGCTTAATTTACCAATCATATTATTGCTATTTTGGCCACTTTACTAATGAATTTACGTTATTGTCAAAAAAGATAATCACTTGATGACACTCCGTTGAAAGCAGAATAATCAAGGTGTTATTTTGATGGGATTGTTGTGTGTGTTTCACGTAGATTTTGCTAAATTCACTCATGGTATTTGAAGTAGTTTGGTGTTTTCATTATTTCAAATTGTTGGATAAGAGAAAGTAAACTTTCATTTTATGATTGAACAATGTTATTATCTTAATTAGACTATCGTTGAAAATTTAGGAGCACTGAACAGCCGTTTCAACCCTAATGGGACTCTTCAACAGAGCGTGTGTACGAACCCAAAACCTTGATTCGAACTCAAGACCACTGGTCTCACGTGCGACAGTATTGATGTCTAACATTAATCAATACACGATGTTACGTAACGACCTTCCATCATTTGTGGTGAGTAACTGTCTCACACAAGAAATGTTTAAACTGCTCTGGTCGTCGCTTCTCTCTAAAGCTCTAGAAATTTCATCTAGAAGTTAAGCAGTTGTGAACGCACGATTATTTTCAGTGTAAAGTTTCTATTGGGAATTCCGCTTTAGTCAGTGATCTAAGCGCTACGCGTTTGCGTGCGTGCCAGGATGTCTTGGGATCGATTCCCGGCTGCGTAGTCATATATATGTGTTTAAACATACTTGGTTATCATTCTCATTCTATTAGCTTGTGACTTACAATCTCTCGATCCCTATCCTTAGTGTAAATCAATACACGACTGTAAGATAATTTGAGCTATTGTGTTAGTTCTGGAAAACGTCATCGACGCTTACTTTTACATGCAAACTGTCTAGTTCAGAAAGCGAAATCCTCTACAATTTCAAAAATTTAAGGGTAATTGTTTTTTATTTCATAATGTTTGTTCGGATCCTTTTGAGCTAATAGCATTATCCACTTTGTTACCACTCAACTCTCATAGAAAATAAATTTTAACCACTTCTGATATAGTTCTCCATAACTTACTTCTGTTTGAACAAGAGTCGCATGTCAAGTACATCATTCATTCACTCCAAAAAGTAGACAATTTGATATACTTAGATTTACCAACTAATTGTGGTTAGTGTCTTTTATTGGTTTTTTTTCTCTTATCTCTGTTACTAACTGTTAATCCAACTTCTTTATCAATCATAGAGCCTAATGATACAATCATAGAATTCAGTTCAAAGTAGAGGTGTTAAGAGAGTAGATTCGAATCGGTTACTGAAAAGTTTAAAACTCAAATCTTTTCTACAGATAACCTGCTTTTTTCCATACATCTGATTTATTACAATGAAATGTATCTTTGTTCATTTTAAGTGCCTAAGTACATGAAAACTTATCAATTATATCAATTACCATCTACTGTGAATACGTTGAGACTATAATAGAATAACCTTTAAAGCTACTTTTGTGAGGTGATCCGCACAGGATGCACATATGCCAACATGAGACTGATCAATTGCAGTCCGAAATAACAATGGGAAGATACAAGTACAACAACACCAAGTGAAGTTAAACTTCACCCCGTTGCATAACCAGGTGGCTACCAGGACTCTGTAGCCAAGTGGATAACGCGATGGCGTTTGTATACGGACGGTACTGGGTTCGAATATAGGAGTGAACATCAACTTTGGGATGCAGGTACGTTCAGCTGACGAGTCCAAAAACAGGACGAAACGTGCATCCTGGATTCCACTGCTAGCCACCGTCCATCTTTGCTTAAAAAAACGTGCCTTATAGGTACATCGAGGCAATCCGCACAGGATGCACATATGCCAATATGAGACTAATCAATTACAGTCCTAAACAACAATGGGAAGATACAAGTAAAACAACATCATGTGAATTTTTACTTTTGTGAAATCTTAAACATTTTAGTAACCGACACCAATCATTTATTCAATAATCGATATTTATATTAAAGGTCTCGTTTTTTGGAGTACACAGCTTGAATGTGTCATAACCTGTATATACCGTTTACGTTTTGGTTACAATTTATTCATTACTTGTATTGATTGATTTATCTTTTATATATATATATTTATGTATGTGTGTTATTTTCTATTTATATGCAACTTACAACCCGACACATGCTCATCGATTCAAGTTGCCACAGCGAAACAAAATTATGCACGTAAATTCTAGAGTATTAGAAGTAGTAATGGTATCAGTAGTAGTCGAGACCATTCGAAATAGAAAAATGAAAAAAGGTAATAAGGAAATTTCGAAACTCAGGACCTTGGGAAAATTAAAGACTGAATGTCCCTGCGCCAGTATAAAGGATTCTGACCCATGTCACCCAAAGTTTCTAACCATTGGTTACGATAGTTTCACTAACCGTAACTGGCTTACTACACCCACTTGCATGAGTCAGAATAACAGTTAATGACATCATGGAATAATACCATGGTTTTGCCGCCCGCACAACAAACCACTGTGCGATCCTCGGTAGACGGAGATTGGGATATGAAACACTTGTTCTAACCACATCAGTTGATAAAGAGTTATTTCACAAAACATTTTGTTATCTTCACACAATACTCCATGCCTGGCGTCAGTATAACTCACTTATTGGTGCTGAAATATACGAACGTTCGTTCAAAGTCTTAAGTAGCATCTAGAAGCTGGACCTGATCGCATCTCACTGGTCTCGATCTCTGATCGTCTCAGTTTACAAGAATGGACAAAAATCCTATGTTGATAATGACAAAGGAATTCTTTCAAATAATATAATCCCTAAAATATTAGCCTCAATAATAGTTCGACGTCTAATCGGGGCTTGTGACGAGCAAACTACAGAAAACTAAGCTCGTTTTAGACGTGAATGTTTAAACCAAATATTCACCCTTCGGTATGTCCTGGAACGGAGACATACTTTTCGACATCCGACAATATTTGTATTCCTCGACTTTAAGGTGGCGTTTGACACCTTTGATCATGAAGTTCCGTGGTCGTTTCTGTCATTGAAAGGCGTGCTAAATAAGTACATTCACGTTGCACAGACTCTGCTCGTAAATTAGAGGCCAAGTATCAGCTTATGGTGAATTTTCATTGGAATTAATCACTTCTAGTGGTGTCCGTCAAACTTGTCCACTTTCCAAATTTTCATTTAACTCTGTCATAGATATGCTTTCAGAGATAACACTCATGATCTTAATTTTCAGGTTATGATCTACCAAGAGATTCACTTGTTGGATTCGAACACACAGATGATATAGTTATGTTTGGTTTAGACGGTGACAAAATGCATGGTTTTTTACCACGTTAGGCACGAGTGCAAGCATGTATGGGATACGATCCTCTCACTTCAAACACAAAATGATGCTCCATTATTGACCTGCGTCAGTGCCTATGGAATTTGCCTTAATAATTTCTTCTCTCTGAGCGAATGGCGTATGACAACTTTCATTAATGTTCATACATATGAGGTTAAATTTTGCTACCGACTGACTGTTTGAAGACATCTTTGTTCAAATACGAATATCCGTTACTCATCTATATGTGTATAAATTTGATTGAACAATTAGTGTAAATTACTAGTATAGGGGTTGTGGAGATTATTAAGTTTTTGGTTGAGATCATAAACCGATTGATGTTAGACCACTTTTGGGAACCAGGAAGCACTGAATGGCCGTTTCGTCCTATTGCGGGACTCCTCAGCAGTGCGCATCCGCCGTCCCGCTCGTGAGACCGAAGGCCTTGGGTTTGAATCCCGCGAGCGGGATCGTGGATGCGCACTGCTGAGGAGTCCCGCAATAGAACGAAACGGCCGTTCAGTGCTTCCTGGTTCTCAAAGATGGTCTAACATCAATCGGTTCATGATCTCAATAAAAAAATTAGCGTAAAACCTGATGACAGTCTAAGCACATACAATGTTGTTCACTAATGTCATATTCGATTTGGTATTCAATCAGTTCTACCCTACTGAAAGACAACTGTTATCATATTAATCACAGATTTCCCGTCATGCATTACACATAAATTGAGTAAATTCATCCTTTTATGATGTATTATTTATAGCTGGTCAGGTGGGAACATTAGAAAAGAATATCTGTGATATTATTAATGGTGGTCAAGGAAATGTTTCTGAAGTGAGTGTTTATACTTCTTTTTGTGATTTTCAATGTCTGATATTTGTTTGAGTCACTTTACTTACGTAGATACTTACGCCTGTTACTCCCAGTGAAGCATAGGCTACTGACTAGCATTATCTAACCCACTCCGTACTGGGCCTTCATTCCTTGTTCGATCCAATTGTTATTCATTCTTCTCATATCTGTCTCCATTTCTCGGCGTAATGTGCTATTTGGTCTTCCTTTCCTCCCTCGACCTTGAGGATTCCAAGTGAGAGCTTGCCTTGTGACGCAGTTAAGTGCCTTCCTCAATATGTGTCCCATCCACTTCCAGCGCTTTTTCCTGATTTCCTCCTCCGCTGAGATCTGGTTTGTTCTCTCCCATAGTAGGTTGTTGCTGATAATGTCTGGCCAACGGATCCGAAGTATTTTTCGTAGACAACTGTTAATAAACACTTGTATCTTCTGGATGATGGCTTTCGTAGTTCTCCAGGTAGAACTATCTTGACATTTGTACTGAGAATTCTAACTCTAGTGTTGTTAGACAGTTGCTTTGAGTTTCAGTTGTAAATATGCTGCTCTTGTTTTGCCTATCCGCACCGTCACATCTACGTCAGATCCACCGTGTTCATCAATAATGAGTCACTTTATCTAATGTTAATACGTTCATCATGAGATTTAAAGGTGTTTGGTCTAATGCTTGATGGGTATATAGTTTTATTTAGGCACAAATCGAGTATCCACTACTACTGGTTCTTGGTATTTATTTGTTTCTTAGTAGATATTCACTAGTAATGAACATCAATCAACCTCATTCTTTAGAAACTCTCAAATGTAGTTAATAAGACAGAATAATGGACGAAATTTATAGTGATATTCGAGTCAAAGTATTTGAATTATTTTCAATGTACATTTGTAAAAATATGTTATTTATAAATATCCACTGTATAATGCCAATTGAATTCAAAGAAGCAAATATTTCAACCATTTGAAATGATAGACTGGGAGATCTCTGTTTTTCTGAGAACAATTCAGAATCGTAAATCTTCCAATCTCATAAATGTGGTCTTGTGAACCGTTAAGTAGTGTTGATTATGACTAATTGCTGTTACTAATGATGTCCAAAATCTGATATTGATATATGGTGTGTTACGCTCTAATCCCCCAACTAACTAGTTAAGTGAGAACACAAGAGTGACCGAGAAAGTGTATTAGACTACTGAATAAAATGAACAAATACTCATTCATACATATACCACTCTATCCTTATAAAATTGACCCCAATAAAATGCACTTGACCTTTGTGTCACTTTTGATTGCCATCGATTGACTTTCTCATTAGGCCATTTCTGATTGGCTCTCCATATCACTAATTCAAATTGACTTATTTCGTGAAACCCCAATGATTTATCTTGAGATGTTAATGAATATTTGTTGTTGAAGATGAGTGTTTTGAAGGTGTTTTATTCTCTGATTTTTCTATTCTAATTGTCACAACTGCTTATCTTTTCATGACGAGACCTCACACTGTGTCATCTTGAATTGATGAACCCATTGTTATATCTGATTTTTTCGACTTCTATTTAATCGTCTTGTCTGCTGGAATCAACTTTTAATTCATTTAACCTCATCTTGGTGTTTACTAGAATGCGTAAATGTTAATCCACCCTTTTATCCTTTCAATGTACGTGCTTTTGCACATACATTTAGTGCAGTTGAATATAGTCTGACATGAGTTATTCAATATAGAACTAACATATGTTTTTCACTCATAAGTCAGTTGAATCTTGCAAATTATTGTCCACACAAACACAAATCAAGTATTCTGTCCATACATCAATAGTATTCATTTCATAATAGTCAACGCCTATATCGTTTAGCAATGATAATTGATGTATTGATAAGTTATCGGGAACGAAATCAGACTATGTACCAACTGCCCGGCTGAGGTGTGCACAATTATTATGACCAACGATTGAACAGCTTAACGGACATAGCCGTAGAATCGGTCTCAATGGTGTAGTTTCATTCTCTATTTACCTTTGTATTCAACGAGTTCCTTCTCCAATAATATTGGATGTCTTTATTGTTTTCTACTACTATTAATACTGTTGTCACTTACGCTGCTATGATGTTTGACGTGATGATATTTTCCTTGTTGTGTTATAAGGTGATGTGTATTGGAAACGTGAACTAATGCACATATGTACAAGATTCTACATTACTTTCGACTGACTAACGTTCATATTATCCTCCTTTTATTTATTCCACTTTTCAGTACGACGGATATACAGCTTGTCCTATAGTTACAGGCTATAATCGTGGTATTATAGCGGAATTTGATTATAGAGCTAAACCATTAGAAACATTGCCTATTGATCAAGGTAAAGAACGTTATTTATTCTATTTTACAAAAACATACCTTCTACCACCACTTTATTGGGATGGACTTTTAAGGTGAGTTCACATTGGTATTTATTTAACTGTAATTTACACCTCTCTTCTATTTTAGTAATATTTATGTCTTATAACTTAATATTATGTAACATACTAAACATAAGACGAGGTTGAGTTCTGTTAGAGATATATTAATGGATATTAGGTTTCATGTCTTCCACAAAGTGAGAGTATATTTCATCTTCAAAGATCTGTAAATGAAAATGAGAATGAATGGTATAGTTCTTAGCTATTCAACAACAAAACCCGCGAATTCAGAGGCACATGACCTAGCATTATTTAAAAATGTTTTACTCTGTGTGATTCTTCCTTGAAGTTACTAACTTCTAATCTTAGCCATGTTGGTAGGTGCAGACTATCTAGTTGGGATCCGTGCGACTATCGTAACCAATGTTTGGAGACTCTGGTTGACATGAATCAGAATCGACCACAATGGCGTAGGTGTATACACTCTTTGTCTTCCCTTAAACTATGAGATTGAAATTATTTCACATCTTTCCTTCTGCGAACTAATTCTTTCTTTCTGTACTATATCCTTACATAAAATCTTTCCTTTATATATTACACCATTGAGTTAACTGCTTCAATGAATCCGGTGTTCGCCTTGCTGAAAAATGAGGTGTGCCAACTGAGACCGATGCATGTATATGCCTGGTCCTACGTTTTAACTGACTGGCTGATACCGGCAATATTTAGGGCGAAGTAAGGTGTGTTATTACGAAAGATGAAATTTCTCTAATCCCAAACAGATTTGCTGGAGATGTTTGTTAACTTTTAAAAATAATCTATCGCTATCACACTGCAGTGCATTCGGTACTATTACTGTTTCTAGGAACAAGTGTTACAACTACTGTTACTGGATAAAGTCTTTATGATGCGTGACCCTGACCGTCAAGTTTAGATAGTAACTTATAATCTATCTATACTGATACAGTCTGCAGATTGAATCTGTGAACTCATTCAGTTGGGTAATATTTAATTATATTTATTTAAAAGGTATAATGGGGAACTATATGAGAACTAATTTATCTCCTACTAGATTATAGCAGGATGTTTTATACTTTTACTAATATTCATATATCAACACCTATCAATAGTTTGATGATTACACCTATCTGTCGAATTCCATATTGGAGTAAATATTCCCTCCCAAAATATTATTTGATGTCTCCCTCTACATATATTATATATTATAATCAAATCATTTCTACTACGAGTTCATTTTTCAACCAATCCTAAATATACGTGCACTACCAGTTTTTAATACTGACTATGATCAGAGTGCATAAATTATCTTAACTAAGTGCATTCTATATATGTGTGTACTTCTCTATTGTAATAGAAAGCTATGATATTTTAACAATCCTGTATCTAAATTCATTTTAATTGTATGCTGATTGTTATCGCAATATACATGTCGCTAACCCTCGTATATTTTTATCGACTTAATTCACGTTTAGTGAATAACGGAATAAAAATAAGTTAATTACGAGAATAAAATTCGATTGCATATATGATATACACTCGCTGACCTGGACAAACAATCAGGGAAACGAAATGACGCTCAGCGGAGAAGGCCAGTGAGCCAACTCGTTTTGATCAAGTGTATGTCGATATTTATAGTCAGGCAAAAATCAGTTACAGATCATGTAAAAACAGTTAGGGTTAATAAGCAAATAAGTGATAAGCTTAAAATGGAGTCCAACTGGGTCTGTTGTGAGATAGTAACTCACTGATGACAATGGTGGGTACGTCGCTCCATTTCGTAGATTAGTTGAAGTTAGACTTTTAACACCGTTGGACGCCGACCGGCTCAGTGCGCGAAACTGATAGGTCCTGGGTTCGGATCTCAAGAGGCGGGATCGTGGATGTGCAC
The DNA here is from genome assembly GCA_944470405.2 of Schistosoma mattheei. Classification (NCBI taxonomy): domain Eukaryota; kingdom Metazoa; phylum Platyhelminthes; class Trematoda; order Strigeidida; family Schistosomatidae; genus Schistosoma; species Schistosoma mattheei. The sequence goes on along the minus strand of OX103948.1, from coordinate 763,639 downwards.
TGTTGAGGAGTCCCGCAGTAGGAAGAAGCAAACTCCCAGTGCTTCCAGGTTTTCCATGGTGGTCTAGCTTCAATTGACTCGTGATCCTAACCATTAAAAAACCTTATCTTCAATTTATTCTTTTGAAATCAACATATCATTCGTGTTCTGTTTTTTTTCTTTCTCTTTTACTAGAGGAATATGGTCTGGTCCAAAAACTATCCGAAATCTGCTGCACTTACATCGACCTTCATATTCAGATGCAAAAGAATGATCGTTTAAATACCTTGAAGAAAAATAATAATTTTCTGACATTTCCCATGTATTCTTTCTCTTATCATGAGCGTGTGTGTGTGTGCGTGTGGATGTGTATGTATGTGCCTATTATTATGTAATTGATTATTTCCTAAACATTTACACATTGTGTTCTAGTTCCATTGACTTTTTCTCTCTAGTTTCATGTTTGCGTAACAAAATAATAACACATTTTCATTTTGTTCATTGATATGATTGTTATAGGTAAGTGTGCATTTTCCTCGTCAACGAATACCATAATTACGTCCATTCCCAGATGTCAATGCCTATCCCCTTATACCTTTTAATGGTCGTCTACTGAATTACGTAATCATCAATAGCTACTATTCAACTAAATGATATTATATATGTTCTGTACATTGTAATGGTTTCGACACTGATAATGTTGATATACTTAATTAAGTTTGATGAATGTTTATTGTGTAAACACAATACTTAGAACTTGAGGTATGCATCCAGTTCATGAAATTCCTTGTACGATTCATATACCCGTCTTGGATTTAACTGTTATTTACTATCTAGTAGTACAATGTTACAAATAATAATTGAAGACTTTTACCATTATCAACAGTATCATAAATTTTATTTGAATATCGATTTGAGCAATAGTTTATCAGCTTACTAATGACTCTACTTCTAACCTGTTATGTTCAAGGTAAAATTCTGCTCTAGGTAGCCACGTCGTACAATCAGCAACTGTTACATTAAAAAAAATGTTTGCCAGTAAATCTCATTTTTCTATAGTTTACGTTACAAACTAACTTCAGTTAGACAACCATTCAATAAGAGAAGGGATTGAATAGTTATGGAACATTTTAATAACGCTACTCCACCTTTATATTAATGATAATCATTTAAAGTGTTGATTCCTGTAGTTCTAATGAGAGGTCATGATCAGTGTCGTTCAACCATGTCGGTTATGGGTCAGGTTTTTACCAGTGGCTGTTAGTCAATCAAACTAAACGTAGAACCTGACACGTGTGTCATTTGATTCAAGTTGCCATAACCCATCAGTACAGCAAGACGAAACTTTCAGGGAAAATCCCTGAGTATTTGGTTTAATAACAGTATTAGTGATGATAAAAAAAGGTTACACGCCAAAGGTACGATTCTAGAAAAAAATATATAAATTAGCGAAATTAAAAAAAAAACTTTATGAGGGAATTTATAAACTTGGAATCTAAGGGGAAAACAAATAGTGAATACAGCTATGCCACACCAAACGATTGTTAGCTATGTCACCTAAAGTTCCTGAGTGCTTGTTTCACGCGGACCTAAACCAATTAGTATGGACCTACCTACAGACTCAGTCCAATGATGAATGTCTTCAAGAAAAGGTGCCATATCTTAGTTCGGCACCCACTTTGTTTCTCCCATCATACTACAGTGAACACGATCACGCGTCAAGATAGTTTGTGGGTGAGCTTAAGTAAAGCGTGTCCTATTAATCTAAACCGATAAATACTCACTACCTAAACCTATTTGTCAGACCTGATACTCAGAGTTGCTAACTCAATGGTTTCAAGGTTTAAGAAAAGTGGTTCGAAGACACATGATCAAATATTAGTGAACTACGACTATCCTCTACTTTTAACGACGACGTGTAACAGCCACAAAGTAAAATAGAGCGAAATGTTAGGGAATTAACTCATCATTTGTTTGGCAGACGGACATCTTGCCTATGTCACATGTGATGCAAGTGGTTAGAAGTCAACCAAGCTTGCTGAATTCGTACAGAGATTCCGTAAAACGCTGACCCAACAGGACCGGTGAAACTTCCAAGGAAAGGAAATTGATCGATGTATTCAAGTACTTCACTCCTGGTCATTGAAATGTCAATTAGATAAAGTTAGAAATCTAAACCATTGGACTCAAACTCAGATATGAATGCCAAGCAGTCACCTTGGAACTTAGAGATTCTGGTTTTAGTCTATGGTAAGATGATGAATTCACTTATTCAAATAGTCCCATTCTAAAACGATATAGCTATTCGATGCTTTCTAGTTTTCAATGTTTGTCTGATTCATATCATTTTGTAATATAAATCATAAAAGTTTAACGATTCATTACATTGAGTCGCATTATTATTCTAATTAATGACAGATTTCTTATCTTATATCATTATACTGTGTATAGTAACTAAAAGTTGAACGTGTTAACTATGACAATATAAACATGCGTGTTTATTCAGTTATCATTGAAATCAGATGACAATTTTATGAATTTCTATAAATGTAATGTGGCGCTGTTTGTTTGTTCGTTTATTCATTATTAGAAACATAGTATCTAGCGTAAATGTTTATCGATTCAAGGTATTACATAAAGGAAACAATAATATAAATTAAAGAATTCCTTACAGTGGACGAATAAAATGATGAAAGCTCCACGACCAAATCATCCAACTCAGAGAACGAAACTCCATCAAAATCATCTACTTGAGCTACAAATGAGTAAATGTGAAATAGGAAATAGTATTGTGTTTTTTAATGGTTGAAGATAATAGAAAAAAGAGCGTTTTTAGTAAACGTAATACACCCATTAAGACATTAAATAAAAAAGATTAGTTCAGCAAAGAGTTCTCTTCTTGTCGAATTCACTTTCAAAGAATCACAAATTCTCCTCTCTAAGATGTTTGTGGCTCTTTAAAACGAACATTCATCCCAGTAACATTGCGAATGGTATTCTCCAGCCAATCATTGTTCATTAATAATCACATCTGACCGAATCAATGTGCACTTACCAATTTACTTTCTCATGTAGAGTTAGGTATATAGGTCGTTTGATGCGTACTTTATCCAAAAGTATTCAAGAACATTATCAGGCGTGGCTAAAAAAGGGGGCAATGGCTCAATAATCGAACTTCTTGTGAACACAGTTCACGCATTCAAGACAGACTCTGCGTTCAAAGTCATCTACAAGGTAAGTAGAAGTCTTCCAAAGACAATTAGATTTCATCTTCTTTGCATTGCCGAAGCTATAGCCATACATCTGGAAAAACCAGAATTGTGTGTGCAAAAGAGATTGGTACAACCTCTTCTTCTACCATGGTCTTAATGTCTCATAACTTTTTTTCTTTCTTCATACTCTTCTTCCTTTACAGCCATCTTCCCCTCAGATATTCTATCCCCAACTGATTTATTTCTGTTTCTACGATCATCCTGAATAAATTTTATCTCAATTTCAACTTTTATCATGCTGAGCTATCCTTTCACAATGATAATTTCCCTATCTATCTTTTGATGATGAGAAGCCGTGACCAGTTGAGCTAACCCGTGTCGGGTGGAGACAGGTATCTATCTCAGTACAACGGAAGATGATCGCGCAATCTCGTTGATCGGTTGAGTTAAACATTAACACCGTCGGATGCCGGCTCAGTGGTCCGGAGGCTAAGGGTTCGCGCGCGGGATCGTGGATGCGCTCTACTAAGGAATCCCACGATAGGACGGTTGATTTTAATTTGGTTATCTGAAGTTTGTGTTGGTGATGTCGTTGAGAAGAACGACGAAAGCTCCACGACCAAACCATCCAGCTCAGAGAACGAAATTCCATTAAAATTATCCACCTGAGCTAAAAATCTCCACAATCTCAGTAGAAAAATTAGATTTTCTGACGTTCCGTGGTTTAGTGTAAACCACCTCTTCAGTGAATAAATAACCAAATTAAAATTAACCGAAGTTAAATAGTACAATGGAACAAATTATGAATATTAGGTGTGACCAATCAAAAGCACGTCTGGTCAAGTCAATGTTATATCATTCCATTCAAGGTGATTTATAATCGACTGTATATAAATTTGTGTGTGTGTATGTGTGCAAGGTTAGGGATAAAAAAATGTGTGACATTTATTGTGAGAAAGGATAAGGTTTAATTTGTATGTAAGGTAATAGTGTGAAATGTGAATAATATCAGACTAGGTAGCTAGGATAGATAGTCCAAGTCGGATGTATAGTGAGGTCTTCTTTTCTATTGAGAGCAGTAGGATTAAGCTCGCTTGGTATTATTTGGCTTGTATCTTCCTATTGAGGTTTAAGACTGCAATTGATCAGTCTGTTATCGGCATATGTACATACTGTGTGTATGCCTCGATATTGCCTTAATTCACAAGCTTTTTGTAGGCAATGGTGGATAGTGGCTAGCAGTGGAATTCAGGACACGCGTTTCGTCTTATTTGGGACTCGTCAGCTGGATTACCTGCATCTTAACTCTGAGATAACGCGATGGCGTTTGAAGCGAATGGTACTGGGTTCGAGTCCCAGAGTGGACATCAACTCTGACATGCAGGTACATTCTGATGACGAGTCCCGAATAGGACGAAACGCGCGTCCTAGATTCCACTGCTAGCCACTATCCACCATTGCTTACAAAAAGAAGGATTAAGTATTATATGGACAGCTTCTGCTAGTCTCCTTTCTTTGTAATTAGTAAGGTCGTTTTGTAATGTGTTGATGGTTTTGAAATCGATTTGATGATTGTTGAAAATGGTGTGAACTGCTATTGCCGATTTAACTTGAAGTCTATCCAGTTTAACGGGACTGCTTTGTGTACCTAATATGTTCTTTGGCTCGAGTCAAAATTTCGCGAAATAACTGCAATATATTCGACATATCCTAATTTGTAGACACAGTTCTGTGTTGACGTAAAGGGGAGTTTTTCTTTTAAGCGAACTAAAGTATTTCGAAGTACGTCCATTGTTTTGTAATATACTTTATTTCTGTGTTGTTTTAAGATTCTTTGGAGTTCTTCTGTTGTATCATGATGGTATGGTAAAACTGCAATACCAATCCATTCGAGTCATTATTTAGCAATGAAACATTTTGTTTTAATATACTTCTAATAATCTTCATAGGAAAACTATTCAATTGTAAGATGTTGATTATATGCTTTTGTTCTTTTTCTTTATCCTCTTCCAATGTGACAATCCTGTTAGCTCTTCTAAAAAGATTTAGCTAACGAAATCTTTGCCTTGAATGGACATGTTGAATTAGAGTCAATATAACGATTTGAGTGTGTAGGCTTTCGGTAGATGGATATATTTAGATTTCTTTTCACTAAGCAATCTGAAAATGGTAGCTCATCATGTTCACTTAGATTCTTGTTTGTTAATTGGATGTGATATGAAAGTGTATCGATCCGTTTTATCACTACATAGGTATCATATACATATCTAAGCTAAATTCGTGGTTTAATGTCATTAGCGAAAATATATCCGATTCTATGTGTTCTACCTGAAGTGATGGTTTACATTTTTTTTATTTTAATTATTTAATACTCAAATTATGTGTTTTTATGTCACCCTCCTTGCAGGCTTTCCAGTAGTGAGTAAACATTTTTTGTGCGTTGTACGTTCCTTAAATTACTTACTTACGCCTGTTACCCCTCGTGGAGGAGCATAGGCCACCCACCAGCACTCTTCATCCAACCCTGCCCTGGACAATCCTTTCCAGTTGTTATTCATCCTTTTCATATCTGCTTCTATTTCCCGACGCAATGTATTCTTTGACCTTCGTCTTTACTGCTTCCCTTCAAGATTCGAAAATAGAGCTCGTCTCGTAATGCAGTTTGGTGATTTTGTAATTTATGTCCTATCCATTTCCATCGTCTTTTCCTAATTTCCTCTTTAGCTGGAAGCTGGCTTGTCCTCTTCCACAGAAGGCTGTTGCTGATGGTATCCGGCCAATAGATGTTGAGTATCTTGGTTTCTCAAGTTACTGTTAATTTATTACGGACCTAGTACTCAGTTCTCTCCCACTTATGACCTAGTTCCTGAATTGTGTTGATTTCTGGTCGGAATTTTACGTTATTTTAATGTGAGTTTTGAGTCATGATTAAAGCGAGTATATAATAAATATCAGCTCCTGACTTCTCTTTGAACTCTAGGCAAGGAATAGAGAAAGCTTGAGTATAGCAGACGAACAGCAGATAAACTTGTAACGGGTCTAGGTTGATAGTGCAGTTTAGACGATGAATTTGGTCACTTCTAAGGCACGGGGCTTCCGTCATACTTCGAAACTCGAGAAAGATTGACTCGCGTGTAGCAGGCTGGTTTTCGTTCTGGTCGAGGATGTATTGATCATATCTTCACCCTCCGCCAAATGCTAGAACACCGCCATACTTATCAAAGGCCAACAATCGTAGTGTTTCTTGACATCAGGGCTGCCATCGATTCGTTGGACAGGACTGTTCTCTGGGATTGTCCATTGAAGAAGGGTGTACCTGGAAAGTTTATTAACATCCTAAAAGCCTTATGTACAAACACCTCAGGCAGAGTGAGGGCATACAACCACCTCTCTCCATTGTTCCATTCGAGCAGTGGGGTTAGACAGGGTTGCTCAATCTCACCATTCCTCCTCAACTTTGCCATGGATGACATTCTGGAAACAGCTCTGATGGATGTAAGTAATAGTGGTGTGGATCTTTTGCCTGGAGAAAGACTTCTCGACGATATTGTCTTACTGTGTGATAATGCCCAAGGTGTGCAATCCACACTCAATCAGTTGGCAATCAGTGTCCGTAGGTATGGTATGTGCTTTGCACCTTCGAAGTGCAAAGTACTTCTACAAGACTGGTAGGATTCCGATCCTGTACTCACTCTGGATGGTGAGCAGATAGAAGTAGTCGAGAAGTTCGTGTATCTAGGTAGCTGTATAAGTTTCATACACATAGTTCCCTTTATCATTTTGAAAGAGCAAGAACAAAGATTTTAGCAGAATAGCATGAATTCATTTTATTTCGTAGGTTCTCGTCAGCTGCTTACAACCTGTGATATTTAAAAATCATAATTGCACAATGGATTTAAATTGCTTACAGAATATTGTAAATATATACCTAATGTGAAAGAATATTCTACAACATTAATTGTGACAACAGTTCAAAAATGGGTTAGAAACAATTGATTACATAATGAATAAACATTGATAGGAATATAGTGATTAGAGTTCAGTTGAAAGATTATTAATTTGAAAGATAGTTGAAAAAATAAATTAGAATCAATGATGTAATAAATGCAACAGAAAAAAGAGGAAGAGAGAAAAAAAAAGGAAAAAAAATTTTAAGGTTCAGTGAAGGAATACTTGTCACCAGGGTAAGGAAAGATTAACCACCGTCTCCTTTTGAATACATAGGTCAGGTTTTTGTCGCCTGATGGCAATGGCTTCAGCAAACTTCAGAAGACTGGAGTTTGGCTGCTTACTAATCACCCTAAAGGATTGTAAGGTATCTACCTGATGTCCTGTATCAAGGAGATGTTTGGTGATCGCACTGTTCAGAGTCTTTCTTTCCCTTGTTCTAAGACTTTTTGGAACATGTTCAAAGAATCTAAGATATGCTCTCCTTTCAGTTCGGCCGATGTAGCTGCTTTGGCAGGTACACGTAAATTTATAAATACAGCTGGCGGTAACATGAAAGGGTTGCTTGTCGATCTTTGATTGTGTTATTGAACATGTTGTTTTATAGAGAATTAAAAGTTTAGCAGCCGGATAAGTTCTGGCTAGCGCTGTATTCAGTCTCTTGTTGATAATTTGTGCGACGTCATCACCTTTAAAGTTAAGATTTATATATACTGTTTTTTATTGACCATAGTTATTTCCGTCTTCTTTTTCTTGGGCCTTTTATATTTGTCAATTTAACAACACCATATATCGCCAAGTCGATGGCGTAGCAATGGGTAGTCCACTAGGTCCAATTATGGCAGACATTTTTATGGGGTATCTTGAGAACACGATACTTAAACAGGCAATTAGTGAAACAACGGAATACTCAAGATATGTGGACGACACATTTATTATCTGTAATAATAAACAACATGCAATCCGCCTGCTCAAACTCTTCAATAACGCTCATAATAACATACATTTTACTATGGAGCACGAACAGAACATTGTTCCACTTTCTTGATGTTGCCATAAAACGCAGGGGAGACGGGACAGTTCAACGTTCAATTTATAGAAAAAGTAATTGGAATGGCCTCTACCTGAATTTCAATAGTTTTTGTCCAATTAGTTACAAGAAGGCGTTGGTTAAAACACTATTTTACAGAGCAGAAAAGATATGCACCACCGACAAACTGGAAGAAGAATTAATGAACGTAGAAAAATGCCTAAAAGACAACTTTTATCCAAAAAATTTATTGACAAATATAAAAGGCCCAAGAAAAGAAGACGGAAATAACTATGGTCAATAAAAAGCCAGTATATATAAATCTTAACTTTAAAGGTGATGACGTCGCACAAATTATCAACAAGAGACTGAATACAGCGCTAGCCAGAACTTATCCGGCTGCTAAACTTTTAATTCTCTATAAAACAACATGTTCAATAACACAATCAAAGATCGACAAGCAACCCTTTCATGTTACCGCCAACTGTATTTATAAATTTACGTGTACCTGCCAAAGCAGCTACATCGGCCGAACTGAAAGGAGAGCATATCTTAGATTCTTTGAACATGTTCCAAAAAGTCTTAGAACAAGGGAAAGAAAGACTCTGAACAGTGCAATCACCAAACATCTCCTTGATACAGGACATCAGGTAGATACCTTACAATCCTTTAGGGTGATTAGTAAGCAGCCAAACTCCAGTCTTCTGAAGTTTGCTGAAGCCATTGCCATCAGGCGACAAAAACCTGACCTATGTATTCAAAAGGAGACGGTGGTTAATCTTTCCTTACCCTGGTGACAAGTATTCCTTCACTGAACCTTAAAATTTTTTTTTTCTTTTTCTGTTGCATTTATTACATCATTGATTCTAATTTATTTTTTCAACTATCTTTCAAATTAATAATCTTTCAACTGAACTCTAATCACTATATTCCTATCAATGTTTATTCATTATGTAATCAATTGTTTCTAACCCATTTTTGAACTGTTGTCACAATTAATGTTGTAGAATATTCTTTCACATTAGGTATATATTTACAATATTCTGTAAGCAATTTAAATCCATTGTGCAATTATGATTTTTAAATATCACAGGTTGTAAGCAGCTGACGAGAACCTACGAAATAAAATGAATTCATGCTATTCTGCTAAAATCTTTGTTCTTGCTCTTTTCAAGCTGTATAAGTCTGTGTTGACATGAGTGGTGAAATCAATGCACGTATAGTGAAAGCCAGAGCGGCTTATGCCAATCTGGGCCACCTTTGGCGCCTTCGTGATTTAAAAATCATAATTGCACAATGGATTAAATTGCTACAGAATATTGTAAATATATACCTAATGTGAAAGAATATTCTACAACATTAATTGTGACAACAGTTCAAAAATGGGTTAGAAACAATTGATTACATAATGAATAAACATTGATAGGAATATAGTGATTAGAGTTCAGTTGAAAGATTATTAATTTGAAAGATAGTTGAAAAAATAAATTAGAATCAATGATGTAATAAATGCAACAGAAAAAAAAGAGAAAAAATTTAAGGTTCAGTGAAGGAATACTTGTCACCAGGGTAAGGAAAGATTAACCACCGTCTCCTTTTGAATACATAGGTCAGGTTTTTGTCGCCTGATGGCAATGGCTTCAGCAAACTTCAGAAGACTGGAGTTTGGTGCTTACTAATCACCCTAAAGGATTGTAAGGTATCTACCTGATGTCCTGTATCAAGGAGATGTTTGGTGATCGCACTGTTCAGAGTCTTTCTTTCCCTTGTTCTAAGACTTTTTGGAACATGTTCAAAGAATCTAAGATATGCTCTCCTTTCAGTTCGGCCGATGTAGCTGCTTTGGCAGGTACACGTAAATTTATAAATACAGCTGGCGGTAACATGAAAGGGTTGCTTGTCGATCTTTGATTGTGTTATTGAACATGTTGTTTTATAGAGAATTAAAAGTTTAGCAGCCGGATAAGTTCTGGCTAGCGCTGTATTCAGTCTCTTGTTGATAATTTGTGCGACGTCATCACCTTTAAAGTTAAGATTTATATATACTGTTTTTTATTGACCATAGTTATTTCCGTCTTCTTTTTCTTGGGCCTTTTATATTTGTCAATTTAACAACACCATATATCGCCAAGTCGATGGCGTAGCAATGGGTAGTCCACTAGGTCCAATTATGGCAGACATTTTTATGGGGTATCTTGAGAACACGATACTTAAACAGGCAATTAGTGAAACAACGGAATACTCAAGATATGTGGACGACACATTTATTATCTGTAATAATAAACAACATGCAATCCGCCTGCTCAAACTCTTCAATAACGCTCATAATAACATACATTTTACTATGGAGCACGAACAGAACAATTGTTCCACTTTCTTGATGTTGCCATAAAACGCAGGGGAGACGGGACAGTTCAACGTTCAATTTATAGAAAAAGTAATTGGAATGGCCTCTACCTGAATTTCAATAGTTTTTGTCCAATTAGTTACAAGAAGGCGTTGGTTAAAACACTATTTTACAGAGCAGAAAAGATATGCACCACCGACAAACTGGAAGAAGAATTAATGAACGTAGAAAAATGCCTAAAAGACAACTTTTATCCAAAAAATTTATTGACAAATATAAAAGGCCCAAGAAAAGAAGACGGAAATAACTATGGTCAATAAAAAACCAGTATATATAAATCTTAACTTTAAAGGTGATGACGTCGCACAAATTATCAACAAGAGACTGAATACAGCGCTAGCCAGAACTTATCCGGCTGCTAAACTTTTAATTCTCTATAAAACAACATGTTCAATAACACAATCAAAGATCGACAAGCAACCCTTTCATGTTACCGCCAACTGTATTTATAAATTTACGTGTACCTGCCAAAGCAGCTACATCGGCCGAACTGAAAGGAGAGCATATCTTAGATTCTTTGAACATGTTCCAAAAAGTCTTAGAACAAGGGAAAGAAAGACTCTGAACAGTGCGATCACCAAACATCTCCTTGATACAGGACATCAGGTAGATACCTTACAATCCTTTAGGGTGATTAGTAAGCAGCCAAACTCCAGTCTTCTGAAGTTTGCTGAAGCCATTGCCATCAGGCGACAAAAACCTGACCTATGTATTCAAAAGGAGACGGTGGTTAATCTTTCCTTACCCTGGTGACAAGTATTCCTTCACTGAACCTTAAAATTTTTTTTCCTTTTTTCTTTTTTCTGTTGCATTTATTACATCATTGATTCTAATTTATTTTTTCAACTATCTTTCAAATTAATAATCTTTCAACTGAACTCTAATCACTATATTCCTATCAATGTTTATTCATTATGTAATCAATTGTTTCTAACCCATTTTTGAACTGTTGTCACAATTAATGTTGTAGAATATTCTTTCACATTAGGTATATATTTACAATATTCTGTAAGCAATTTAAATCCATTGTGCAATTATGATTTTTAAATATCACAGGTTGTAAGCAGCTGACGAGAACCTACGAAATAAAATGAATTCATGCTATTCTGCTAAAATCTTTGTTCTTGCTCTTTTCAAGCTGTATAAGTGCTGGTGTTGACATGAGTGGTGAAATCAATGCACGTATAGTGAAAGCCAGAGCGGCTTATGCCAATCTGGGCCACCTTTGGCGCCTTCGTGATGTTAGTCTGGCTGTAAATGGTCGGATCTACAACGCGTCGGTGAGAGAAGTTCTGCTCTATGTTTGTGAAACCTGGCCTCTCCGAGTTGAGGACGTTAGACGACTCTATGTTTGGTCATCGTTGTCTCCGAAGGATTGCTGACAGCCAGTGGCACCACTTTGTCAGTAATGCAGAGGTTCGGCATCGTGTGTTCGGGCACAGAGATGATAATGCAATTGGTGTCACCATCTTGAAACATCGACGTCGGTGACTCAGACATGTTCTACGAATGTCGTCCCAGAGAATTCCACGTCATGCATTATTTTCAGACTCTGGAACTGGTTGGAAAAAGTGGAGACGTGGTCAATGTATGACATGGTGTCGCGGTATGAAAGAAAGCTGCAAAGGGCTGGCTTGTGTTGATCTTTCACGACTCCCTGATTGGGGTCCTAGAGATGGTGCAACACAGTGTTTAGAGACATTATCAGATATGGCTCAGAATAGAAGCCAGTGGCGATCCTGCTGTAACCTTCTTTTACTTTCTTCATAAAAGAATGGTTTTTTTCTTCCTTAACTGAAAGATTTCTTCTGATTGTATCTTTCCGTTCCTCCATTAATACTACTATTACAACACTACCTTACACTAATCTGTTCGTTATTGTTCCATCTTTTTATTTTCCTTTCTCGTCGAATTCTCATTGTTTTGTGTGGTGCATATATATTTGGTGCCCTCTTGTACCAATATTTATGTGTTCAAATAAATAAATATAATGAATATCACAAAGATTGATGCCATGTATTGAGTCGTCACACCCCTATATATACCAGCCAACATCAAACCGATTAATGAGGTAGATGGTTAACTATGTCAAACACTTGATACCATAAAAGTTCACGACCTTAACAGTTTACTGACTATAAACTATGCATTATTTAATCACTAGCTGTATAGTATATTATATACTCGATCATTTATTATAGACAAAAATGGTTCGAAGTCTAATATTATTCGGTTTTTAAATGAACTATGAATAATACCACTATAATTGTTCCAAAGTTTATCAAGTAAATTGTATTCTAACTTTTAAACATTATGTAGTCATGTAATTCATATTTATGGATTAGTGGTCGAATTTGGGATTCGTCAGCTGGCTATACCCGCATCTCAGCGAACGGTATTGGGTTCGAGTTCAAAAATAAACGTAAACACTAAGATGCAGGTACATCCAATCGACGAGTCCGAAATAGGAAGGAATGCGCGTCCTGGATTCCACTATTAGCAACTATCCATCTTTGTTTATAAGTCTTTAATTACTAAAAAAATATAATCCTCTAATAGTTCCTAGTTTTTAAATGTGTATTGGATATTAATATTGACAATTGATGGGAGCTGCTTTGTTTCTAAGTACAATACCACTGACTGGCACGATCACACATTTACTGGAGACAGATTAGTTCAACCTTATTATGAAGGGAACGTATGTATTTCCGAGTACTTAAAGTAAACATGTGTTATGAATCACTGTGATAGAAGTTGGGTGGGTGACCAGTAATTTTTATGGGCGAGAGTGGGGAGAGTCAGCTCTCCATCTTCAAATGCTCTCATATGGCCACGTGCATACAACCACTGTTACAGAAGTCCTACTCACTGCCTTCTCGTGGCGGGGGTGTTGTTTAAGAAACTGAGAGGACGAAAAGCGAATGTCCGGCTATTAAACCTGGTAGATGAATATGGAGTAGTTGAAAAACCCTGATTCCAAAGCAATGGTGCACGTGGGCTCCAGGATCTTGAGGGAACAAATGGCGTATGAACCAATCGTTCGTCACCTGCTATCATGAAACTGTATCTCCTGACGTTCCACTGGTATATGGATTAGACCTTTAAGTCGAAGGCTTCGGGTTTGGTCCTCTAAGAAAACTAGCTGCTTCGGTATGAACACCCGGGAAGCATCCCAACCCTCATACAAATCAAATGATTTATGTGACGCATATCTGTTTGCTGCCTCCTTGTACCAACGTTTATGTGTTTAAATGAATTAATAAATAATAAAGCTTTATTTCGACCTATGAACTATTATTATATGATTTACCATTTTTGAGTTATGCCCAGTCTATGAATTACTATCTTCTATATTCACAGCCACTCTTGGCTAAATCTTGTACAACTGTTATTTTCTATTTTATGGTTCGATGTGGTCTGTTTGGCTGGTATATAAACTCAGCATGTTTGAAATAAATGATTCATACTGCGGAGGCTGAGATTGGTGTTCTGAACTTAACAGACAGGGCTAGACTGGAAGAAGGACCGATAAGGAATCTAGACTACTCGTATGGGTTTTATATTTCATTGGTCTTGCCGATAAATCACTGTTCTCTAATGGGTGGTATCAGTACGTTATGTATTAACAGACCACGAGTTATAGTAGTTGTTATTTATCGATCAATCAGAACATAAAAAAATTATTTTTTCTTGAGTAAACCAAAAATTGAATCTAGAACCTAGGACAAAACTCCCGTCCAGTGCTTACAGGTTCTCCATGGTGATCTAGCTTCAATCGACCCATGATTTCAGTTATTAAAATTAAAATTGTAAGGTTGGTCACAATAAGCTTATCATAACTTTTAAAACAGACGGTCGTTGCTGCTTAAATCAATTTAAGTAGTTAAATAGTTTTGTGTGAATATTCCAAACAAAAGCTATTTCACGCAATCACATAATACATTATTTTTCGGACACACCTCTAGTACTTCTCTAAATTCAGCATGTCTTTGGATCATTGCTTCATACATATGAAATTGCATTGTCAATACCTTAAGATCTTCGATGATAACGGTTTCTGTAAGGTGCTGAAGCAGACACTAAATCAGCCAGGAATACTAGAAAATAACTATTTATTGATTACAAACTAAAGTGTGTCAATTCATCTGAACAGGGAACTAATTTCATCTGAAATACTTCAGAAATTACAAGCATAAAATCAAGTAAATTCCATGAAACTCGAGAAGATATGATGAATCGACAGTTAACCAATCCAAAACACGATATCATAATGTAAAATAGAGAAAATGAATAGTTGAATTTTCAATTCTGTTGTTTGTTCCTGTTTACCATATGAATATGGTAAATGTGAGAATGGGTGTTGTAGATATTACAGTAACCTTAATAGTTGACATCATGAGACAATTGAAGCTAGACCACTATGGAAAACCTGGAAACACTGGATGGCCGTTTTGTCCTATTTTGGGACTCCACAGCAGTGTGCATCCACGATCCCGCATTGTGAGATTTGAACCCAGGACCTATCAGTCTCGCGCGCTAGAGCCTGACCTCTAGAACACTGAATATGATAGGTAATAAACATTACAGGTTGAAATCATGAGTCAGTTGAAGCTAGACCACCAGTGAAAACCTGGAAGCACTGGACGGCCGTTTCGTCCTGCTAAGTATTAATAATTCATTGGGAAAATCAATCTATTTTATCTAGTTCTACGTATGTACTACTTATAAAATTTTTTAATAACAACATAACTTGATGTTACTTACAAAGTTTTTATGAAAGGAATGAATTTTTTGGCCTTAAAATTGGTACAGTGATGGTTTATGAATAAATAAAGAATAAAATATTTCAACTGAAGCAAGAGTAATTCATATGATAAGCTAACAGTATAATTTCATGTACATTTCCTTCAATATATTGTATAATATTGCACCAATAATCAACTCTCAGATGCAGGTGCATCTAGCTTACGAGTCCAAGGATAGAACGAAACGCGCATAGTAGATTCCACGACTAGCCGATACTCATCTTTGCTCAGAATTCTTGTGAACTAAGCAATATCGAGGCAATACACGTAGTATGCACATGTGTCAATAAGAGACTGATCGATTGCAGTCCTAAGCATCAATGGGAAGATTCAAGTAAACAACAATACCAATTTAATTTAAACTTCATTCGATTGCACAAGTAAGTGGTTATAAGGACTGACTAGCTAAGTGGATAACGCGAAAGCATTTGAAGCGGATGGTACTGAGTTCGAACATGAGTGAACATCAACTCTGAGGTGCAGGTACGTCCAGTCGATGAGTTCCAAATAGAACGAAATGCACTTCCTGGATTTCACTACTAGCCACCATCTACATCTGATGAAGATACAAACTGTGTCTGATGTTTGAAGTCATTTATAAACAACATTTTTATAATAATTTTTTTCCAGAAGTAAACTTAACTTTAGGAGAATTTTGTCAATCGATAAACATTGAGTTTACAAATTCCTAATATATTAAAAACAAGGAGATGAAAACGAAGAACACAAATTCCACGGTTCTACATCCAAGTAATTACTCTGAATAGATATTCAATTTTAAGAGAAATACATCTTTTAAAATAACAGCATTTGAATTTAGGATTATGTTAGATTAAATTAACGCTGAAGTGACATTTTAATCCTTTAATGTATACTAACTACTTAAGTAGTAGTACTTTATATTACAGAAGGATATTAATCAGTAAGTAATTTTACTATTATACATAATTATCAGAATGAGTTTTTGTGGAGATTGTAGTAATTTTAATATTTGAATTAATGAGTCGACTTAGTCTAGATCACCGTTGAAAAGATGAATTTTCTGAACTTCTATTGAGAAGCCGTGATCAATGGATTTCAACTGTGTCTGTTGAGAGGCAATTACTCACTGAAGACAACGATCGCGCAATATAATGGATTGGTTGAAGTTAGACGATAACACCATTGGACGTTAGATCAGTGGTTTACAGGCTAGGCATTCGCGTGCAAGACCAAAGGTGTTGGGTTCGAGTCACACGTGCGGGGTTTTGGATGCGCACCGCTGAGGAATCCCATGATAGAACGAAACGGCCTTCCAGTGTTTCCAGGTTTTCTATGATGGTCTAGTTTTATTTGACTCACGAATTCAACTATAAAAACAGTTTTGGATTAAATTTATTAAGTGCCAATTTACATGCTGTTTATTTAGAAAAACTAGTAATATTACCTTGCTGCAATTCACATCCGCTACCTAATAGTCAAGAATCAGGTACTTCGACACTATGTAAAATGGTTGTTATACACTCCTAATTCTTTTCACACCACAACGAGACGTTAAATTAGTTCTATCTGATTGTAGTTATTGTTAAATGTAACTGCAAGCATCCCTCATAAGCAGCTATTTAAAGGAATAACTCTTAGTCGACTTTATGCATCTGTGATCAAACTTAATCGTCAGATGTAAACCTCTTTGATAACTTCATGATATCCAATAGTTACTGAGATTGAATGGTGATAGATAATATCTCTAGTTCGTTTATATTACCCGTTGACATCTGTTATGGCTTTATGTCCGGCTTTTTATCACGCGATTTATCCACCAATCAAAATACGACTTATACAATCTTAACACTGTGCCAAACCACATAGCCACTTCCTCGTGCGACCAAGTGAAGTTTAAATTAACTTGGTATTGTTGTTTACTTAAATATTCCCACTGATGTTTAGGACTGCAGTTGATCAGTCTCTTATTGACACATGTGTATACTGTGTGGATTGCCTCGATATTGCCTTAATTCACAAGAATTCTAAGCAAATATGGGTAGTGGCTGGTCGTGCAATCTACGATGCGCGTTTCGTCCTATCTTTGGACTTGTCAGCTGGATATACCTACACTTCAGAATGGGTGGTTCACTTAGGGACTCAAACCCGGTACCATTTGCTTCAAATGCCATCGCGTTATCCACTTAGACTGATCAATTTGAGTCGTAAACATCAATGAGAAGATTCAAGTACATAATATCAAGTGAACTGCATCAAATATTTCGATAATCATTCATTACTTCATTTGTTATTTCAATGTTATTGTGTCTCAATCTATTGATTTTCTTATAGTATACTGTATACGTCAATTAGGTGTTTCGTTCTTATTGTATCAATCTGCAAAACTACTATCAATCTATGTGTGTTGAAAATAACGTGATTCCAAAGGTTTCTGCATAAAATTAGATGAGTAATCTATTAACGTAAACTAGGATTAGAACAACTAAAAATATGCAAAGATTCGTTTCATTTTGTAAATCTGTGAAATTTTTTTGAGTATTTTTAAAAACAAAAATGAGTATAGTAGGCAAAGATGAATAGTGAGTAGCAGTGGAGTTCAAGACGTGCGTTTAATCGTATTTAGTACTCGTCTACTGGATGAACGGTACTGGGTTCGAGTCCCAGGGTGAACATCAATTCTGAGATGCAGGTACATCCAGCTGACAAGTCCTAAACAGAATGCAACGTGTGTCCTGGTTTCCACTGCTAGCCACTATCCATCTTTGTTTATAAAACTTGTGACTTCAGGCAATATCGAGGCAATACGAACAGTATGTACATATGTCAAAAAGAGAACGATCAATTTCAGTCCTAAAACAATAATGGAAAGATACAAACAAACAATATCAATGAAGGAAAACAAGTATATCAAATTTTCGGATAATGAAACACCTCTGAGAAAACCAAATGATCATAAAGTGATGAAAATTGTGTGGGAATGTTTTTAAAGTCAGATAGTAATATTATCTGAACAATGTCGACTGGTTATTGGTACTTGTTAAGTTTTCTTCTGTAGGGTTTTCTAGACAGTTTTTTTCACAATAAAGAAATGGTACTTCATGTCAAAATGAATAAAGCTTTCTGTCCCAGAAATCTGAGTTTGCAATGTTTAACAGCTGACATGATAACAATCTTACTATTGATCGCTAATAAGAATGTATGGTGATCTATCAAACCTTTAGAAACAAAACAAGTTTACTTGCAGCCTAACAATAGATTATATCAACGTCTCAATAGAACTTATTAAACATGGGTAATGGTGAGGTGATATATTATTCACCTAGATAAGGTCACTGACACCATGTCATTATCTAGATCGATATGGGAAAAGATGAATAACGAAATCATGAGCCAGTTTCATCCCAGTACGAGGTCGTGAAGGCGTAATGCTAAGAAGTCGTCAATTAGAATGAAATGACCACCATGTGCTCCCATATTTCCAATCGTTATCTAACTCAAAGCGATTCATGCTTCTAGTCAAATTAAACAGTCCCTAAAACCCCAAACTCCTAATTTGTTATTGTTCAACATTTTAGTTTACATGCTTCTCAACAATCTTTAATCTATACTGTTTGCAAATATGAGTTAGTCTGGCATTAGGAAAACCATAGCAACCTGACTGAAATACCCACGCAACAACAACAACAAAACAATGTTACCGTATGATCAATTAATTCAAATCAAAACATGGTAACGTGATGTAAACAAACTGGTTCAACACACACAGAATTCATGACAATAACCATAGTTATCAACTATCTGACAGACTCAAATCATAAAACTCTGAAAGGTATCAGAATACAAAATCAATTTACCTGAATACTAAACTTTTCAATCATTTCCAAAATAATGAAACTAATAGCTTATCATTGGTAATGCAGTAAGTACTTTAGGTGAAATGCCCCTTACAGCATATAGTTACAATCTTTAATATTATAATGATTGATATTTCCTTAATGTATAATGAATTACTTATGTCAAGTATTGTGCTTAACAAACAACAGCTCGTTTAAGAAATCTAATGATGCTTTATCATGTACATAATAAATGAAAAGTTTGCATTGTTTCGATGAAACCATTTGAGCAAATTACGACACATGTAAATACATCAGATGATGATAATGATGATAACTTGTACAAGTTGATATCACACTTGATTATATTTCGATGGAGATTATACAACAAACGATTAGTTTAATGATGATTAGAATACAATCTCAATTGTGCCACTTCATATTGTGTGAAGATTTCTGTTTTGGATTTTTCATCGTATCATTATGTACAATGTTCATGTGAAATGATGCATGAGAATAACTTGTTTAAACATTTCACATTGAAAACTTTATCAGTATGAGGTTGTGGAGATTATTATTTTTGATTGAGATCACGAATTGATCGATGTTAGACCAACATTAAAAACCTGAAAGCACTGGATGGCTGTCTTTCGTGGATTGGTTGAGGTTAGACATTAACACTGTTAGGTGACGACTCAGTGGTTTTAGAGGTTAAGAGTTAGCGAGAGAGAGAGATCGCGGGTGCACACTGCTGAAGGGTCTCTTAATAGGATGAAACGGCCGTTCAGTGCTTCTAGGTTTTCATTAGTGCTCAAACATCAGTCGATTCATGATCTCAAAAGGAAACTTTGCCGACAACTATAGTCTAATTCTCATCCTGGCACTTTTCAGTTTTGTATGAAGACTATAATAACACACAGTTCTTCAACTTCCGAAATTTCATCAACTAAATAATTGAACTTATAATAGATGATGCAGTCTAGTTCTTGTTCCATGGATCAGTGTCTCAGTGGCTTGAGTTGCTCCAGTCTCAATTACAAAGTTGCATGTTCCAACACCACTAGGTCTACTTGTGCTTAAACAACTATGTAGTATCACTTGTCTTCACACTTAAATATGTTACAAAAGTTTATGCATAAATCTTCAAAAGTTGAGTTAGTCAGCAAATAGAATTCCTTAATGTAGTCGACTTATATTTTTCACAATCGACAAGAAATTATTGAAAATAAAAATTAATAAATTCTGTATGACAAAATAACAAAACATTTGTAGTTACCTTGATCAACGGCTTCTAAGTGACAACATTCAAAGGGGTCATTGAAAAAAACATATCATGTCCATGAAATTATAAGCAACTGCTCATTAGAACTGTTCAATATTAAAGGTATAAAGATCACGAATAAATGATTAGATAAAGTTAAGAAAGTATTTAAACACTGATTTGATTAGTATAATATTTTTAATTATTGAATAATACTACTTAGGCTACTACTCCGTTGGAGCTACTACATGTCCAAGAAATACTGGAACAGTATTGTTCCATATGATTGAAATAAAGAATGGATGATCAACACGGAATTCCACTTCAGGTTCTTTAGATATGCATAAAGAACGAGGAATAACTTTCGCAGAAGTGGCTGCAGCTGCCACTGCACCTCGCTCATCCACCTATGGACAAAAATCAATAAAAATGATATTAACAATTTTCAAATGGAAGAAACAGTAGAAATAATTACAATATTCCACGTCATCTGAAATTCCAGATTTACTCATTATCATTTTGTCTGAAGCATTCATCAGCGTGAACAGTGTATGAGGGATTTGTCAACTCAGATTAAACAATGTTGAGTCACCTTGTCTCCAACGTTAACTAAACTCTGTGTACCAACGTGGTTCCAAATCGTAGTGCGTCGTGATTGATTCTGGGTAAATAGAAATATGTGTGACATAATTGGAAATCAAAAGTCAATAACGTAAGTCAATAAACTCACGGCTCCAATCCGTCATTCGACCATGGAACACAAAAACGCTTATTGAGATATCAAGTTCATTGGACTACTGATAATACTGCAACTAAGTCCACAAAACTTCATCACCTCTAACGAATAAACAACATGAAATTGGTTACAATTCGCTGATCCGTCAATTTTAATATTCAGCTCATATAGGAGATCAGTTGTAGCACAAATAGCTCAGTGGTAACATCTTAAAAAGTGACAAGGGTTGGTGTGAATTCGATTTTCACAGAGGGCGACAGTTCCCCCAAGGTTCCAGTTTCAGTCTTACAGTAACAAACTATCACTGAACCTAGGTCAATAGTTTCGTTACAACCACCTCCAAACACTTTCAACACATCACAGTGCACTGCAATGCCAAGCCACTTAAACTAGCGGTCACATTGCAGCATTCTCAATAGAATTTCATCACAGTTAAAGACAAAATCAATCACTCTGTCATCAGTTACTGAAAACACTTAATATGAAAACACTTCTGTGAATAAGACTAATCACAATGAGTGGTGAAATCTATCTCAAATATCACTAAGAAATAAAAACTGATTACTGCTCTAATAACCATAAGGTAACCATAACGAATTGAAATCAACAACAAACTTTCCTTTATAAAATAGTCTTTCGTGAGTGACGAAAATATCAGTATCACTGATATGTGAAGTATTTTCAAGAGACTGACAAAAGCCTGTGGAAAAGCGACCGATGTAATTGAAAATAACATGCCTTCAGGTGGTTGCATGGATTTTCGTAGACATGTTAATGGATTGTATTATATTTAAAGTTATTTCATGACAAACATTATCTGAATGAAGTCCATCCATGTGATACAATTTTGTGGTGTTAGGCTGACTCAATATTTCGACAGAGTCCTACGAATCAAACTAGTAATCGGCTCTATATGTTGAAGGGTGTGGCTCCGAATAAATAACATGACGCATTACTCGCAAGTATGGTTGCTGTATAAACAAGTAGACAGAAATCAAATCTCAACCATAGTGGCTACAACCAACCAGCGCTTCAAGTTTATTTCACAATATTAACAGGTAAATGCAGTCTGACAATAAATATTGTTGAGAAACATAAAATTTATACGACTCACCTCAAGAATAGCCTTATGAAGTATATCTCCTATACAAAAATTACTTGATTCAGACATGTTTGTAAAGTTAGCTGATCCTGGACAAAAAGCCTCTCTCATTCCCATTTTCTGTAGACAACCTACAAGGCTTATAGCACTGCCTTCCTTCAGTTTGAACTTCGGTAAGTACAAGTGTATACTGGTATCCGTAAAGTTAGAAGAAAGAATTGATGAAATTCCTTTGTCTTTACACAATGATTTCAGTAAATCAGGTAATCCGTCATTTGTGTTTGGAAGAACGACCAATAATGAAAATCTATAACAAGAATAGGTTGAAAACAAGATAATATTAGATAGAATATTAGGCAAAATGAACAATCATCCAATATCTACATATTTAGAAACTGATGTGCTGAAAATTTAATGCCGACCAGACAAATAAAATATAGATGGCATTATATTTTCGGCATGGTTTTTGAATCAGTGAATATATCTTTTGTGGGTTTACTTTGTGGTGTTAATGAATCCTCATTTTCAGTCTTGCCAGCTTTTTGGATAGATATATAATCAATTTCGTTACACTGTAATAAGTAGCAATTTTTTCGCAGTCAAAACAAATTTTTTTATCAAATCATTACACAGCTGTCTTCAACTTCTGCATAACATATTGTAAGTCTTTTCAAACCGTATAAGATATGTATGTCTGTTGTTTGTTGTAATGACACATTAATAGTTCAATCTAAATTATTGTCGCGATGATTTCAACTAGAATATTAGAAAGTAAACATTTACAGGTACTTACACAATGACGTGAAGTAACTAAAACTGTACACCGTTGTCTTTCTAGTACCATAGATATTTACACATAAAAGTGAATAATTTTAGTATTCAACATTACAACAAAAAGATCAAAGTCACATCGCAAACAAATTTTAACTCCCTTAACCAAGACTAATCGACCTCTTTAGGTTTCTATAATATATAACTTTTGGCCTCCTTTTCAATACTGTGTATCATTCTGCAAAGCTAAAGTTTGATTGATTCATTAAGCGATGTAGAAAATTCTCCAGTCCGCGGATTATTTTCTTAAGACTTCTGAAGTGCAATATTTATATGACACTAATTGATAACATATTCCTCAAATATTTTACTTAAAAGTATCCAGCAGATTGTTGTCAAGAAAACCAGATGATATCTGTCAAGAGGAAATATTATATTCTGTCACTTTTAAAGATTAATGAAAGCAAGACTGCAAAGCTGACTATAGAGAGGATGGAAAGAATCTCGTGTTAGCAGTGAGTTTCAAGAAATGGCATAGATGGTTGCTTTCACTATTGATAGTCACTGGACTTAGTACGATACAATCGTCTATAATGAGGCTAAGGAATTGTTTGATGAAAAAAAGTACATAAATCGTGTTGCTTAGTTCTTCATTCTCTCCATAGTTTTTCATCTGGTTTTAAATAAAAAGGATCCGTGGACACGCATCAAAAGGACATTTCACGAAAACCACAACCGTAATTGTTCAAAATATTGAGAAACAGCAAACATAAAAACCAGGTAAAAATTATAGGCGTCCAAGTGTCTCGATGACCTCTAGGTTTGGCTAGAGCCAGTTGATTGTGTTCACGGCTTAATTATAACCAGTAATCTGATTTCACACAAAATTTATATCATGTTATTATCGGTCAGTTTTAACGGGAAGATCTACTTAAGAAGAATTACTTCGTAAATAAACAGAGTCTCGATAAGTTTTAGTTATTCTATCATCTTTGCTAGTTGTGTATACACCTAGTAATCCACTTTACATTTTGAGACGTCGTTGCTTCTTAAATTGAAATGATTACTTTGTTTGATTGGGATACTATTCACCTATTAGATCTTGTAAATAAATCTTATGCTTCCTGATAGTATTTTTAAGATTTTAATAATTGATTGTCAAAATTTTTATGTGCAAGCAAAACCATATGGGAGCAGGCTCGAGTTTTACAATTTATGTAACCATTCTGCATTATTAGAATTTTCGGCATGCAAAGATTGGATATATCGATATAAAGATTAACTTAGAGATAGATTATAGGCATCATTACCAAGGTTTGACTTGATAATTTCGAATAAATTAAGCATCAGGTAGACTGCTATAAATAAATAATATATTTGTAATATCCCAATTAATAGAAAAATTAGATTTGCTAAAGTTTCGTGACTCAGTGTAAGCCACTTCTTCAGAACACAAAGAACCAAATTAAAATTAATCCAAGTTTAAATAGTACACAGGAAAAACACAAGAATATTCACTGAAATTTAATCGTACATAAAACGTATACAGCAGCGTTTTATAAATTCAAAGAGGGATCACGCCTAGCCAAATGAGACAAAGCCTATTTACTTTGAGGATACATTATTGAAGTTTCCCAGCTAAATAGTTGATCACAATGACAAAGCCCATAACTCCCAGATGTCAAAAATTAACAGTCCGTGAAGTGGTGTGGGTTATCTGGACTCAGTAGCTAACTGGATCACGAGGTGATGTTTGAAATATACGGTGCTGAGCATCAACCCCATAATGAACATCAAGTTCAAAATGTAGGTAGATTTAGATGATATAGTCATTGCGTCCTGGACTTCACTGCTAGCCACAACCCATCTACTCTACATTAAGTCAGAGACTTTAAATATCGATATTATTTGCTAGAGATTTTTCTACTCCATTCGCAGTTTAGACAAAATTACGATTGAATTAAATTATACGTTGAAGTAAACTATTTAGTTGAAAATTACTAAGCATTCGTAATAGTTGTCAAACGTTTTCGAATTTTCGATCATGATGACTATGAAACTTCTCAGCATCTTTGTCTTACAGATCTAATGGCTGCATAAGCTCACTTACTTACAGTGATTTGGAAAGAAGCACATCTTCTTGAGTAGCAAAATCTCATAATTCAGTACTTGAAAGAATAGCATGAGGATTCTCGTGAACAAACCTAAAACTTTGTTCACTAAAATAAAATAAAAATAAGTATTTTAAAAAGGTTTCAAAATACTTACACTTACTTAGGACTCTTGAAAGGTATCTTGATAGCTCGTGACTTCAAATGTGGCAGGCTGACCATGCCGAATGAGGAATTAATATACATAAACCTTACGTCTATTTCTGACCTCTCTAGACGAAAAAACTTATCAACGTGAGAGTTGCTCACAGGAAAAGCCGATTTCCATAAACCTAGAAAATAAAACTGGTTATAAAATTGGTAACAAACATGAAAATTATCATCGCCAAATAAAATGAAAGATTTAAGACTTTAAAGACATTTATAGATAGTGTAAGCCAAACAGATAGATTCACCTTTGAAATATGTAGTAGCTAACACTACAACCCGTGTGTCTTCTTTTAGGGACCCAGATGAGAGGAGTTGTTGGATCTTTCCGTTGGTTTGTTCACTAACCCACTTGTTTATTCGTTTACGAGCACATTCTATGTCCGTCTGAAATGTCATCTACACAGATAATTAATGATTCAAAATAAAGACCCACATGTTCTATCAGTGCATTATAGTAAGTCTTCAAATAAATTTCGAATTGCTGCTTGATACTAACATCACGTTCAACGAAAAGTCCACTGCTAAGGATAATGTTAACACCACCACTTTTTGAACAGTTATTGAGAAGTTCATATATTCCGCTATGAACTTTATCATGTTCTAAGCGTTCAGATAATTGCATTGTTTTCATTATCTCAGCTTTTGTGTTCATCGCACTGCCAGAAAGAACCATTCCGAGGGTAGTATAGATATTGAAAGGAGAGAGGAAAGTATTCTCCAGTTTGTCTAAGCATACTAACCAATGTACTATGGAAGACTATCTTACTCTTGTTTTCTTCCAATATCTTCCCATAAAACTTTTCGCTGAATTTTATAATCGATAGTTGTACATCCATCTTTTTTAAAGTTACAATCTGTCAAGACAACTAGAATTAATTATCTGTGTGACAAGAATACCTAAAACTAAATACAAATAGATCGCTCTTTATAATACTGCGTTGATGCTCATTATTATAATAACAAGTTATTGTTAGGTAAGAAAAAGATACGGTGCAAATGAACTACCCAGAATACATACAAAACCTACGTTGTATACATAGTGCTCTCAAAAACGGTCGAAATGCTTTCACATAATACCGCGTATACAGCCACTGACAGGGAAGTCCTACTCACTGCCTTCTCGCGGTGGAGGTGTTGTCTACAAAATTGAAAAGACGAAGAGCCAATGTCCAGGGCCGGCGCCTTAACCGAGTAGGTAGATTTGGAGGATTCACCCAGGGAAAGTTGGTAAACCCTGATTCCAAACCAACCGTGCAAACGGGCTTTAGAATCGTGACTGGAGAAATGGCGTACGGACCAATTATTGGCCGCCGGTTATCATGAAACTGAATCTCCTGACGTTGCTCCACTGTTTTGTGGATGACACCTTTAGATCAAAGGCTTTGGGAGTGGTCCCATTCACTTGTCTTTTGCTCTTTAAAGAGAATGGCGGCAAGATTATGATTTGTGGACGAACCAGCTAGATCTAGGATAACAAAACTTGGATTTTGACGCAAAATTCATTCATTCACATGGTTAGATAGCACTTGAACACTATAAATGATGTCAGTTCGTGATAAAAACCACAACCTTAAATATCTACAGTACAATGTTTAAAGATTGATTATACCATCTAAGTGGTGTAGCGGAAATAGTTGCGAAAAAACTATATTTTGCCGAAGACCCTATGTGAATTTAGGAACAGCCTTGAGATTAATCAACCAAGGACAGACAAAATGCGGCTTTTTGAGAGCTCTAAGACACATAAAAACGGCAAAAACAGGTTATTAGTCTTGAAATCATTGTTAGCACCAAATACAGAAAATTTTGGATTTAAATTATAGTGCAGCATTCTAACTAGACCATAATTCCTAGCCCAAGACTCAATACTTCCAAAACACGGAATTCAATAGAAGTCATAAATTTCAGCAACATACTAATCACAATCGCATCTTAAGTTAATACATCCTCTAGCTTAATTTTGGTCACTCGCTGGAGGCCGTAAATGTAAAGTGATTTCATCACATTTGCTTCTATTGTTTTATCCCAATATTGGGGATTGCTGAGAACAAAAGAATCATACTAACGCTTGTACTTAAAGTTAATCATCCCTATATTTACGATCGTATAATTCGAAGTTCGTTTTCATTAACAGGATAAACATAATGAAGTCTTTTGAATATATGAATACAGTTGTATCAAAATATAGGTCACTGTCGTTTAAACGAATTAAATACTATCTGGTTAAACATGGTGGTTATGAGCTCGAAGATCTGGACGATCACAGTGAAAACGCCTAACAAATTCCAATCCTCCCGCTGTCTTAATACCTAATCCAATATCCAATATCAATATGTAGTGAGCCAGTTGTTCGTACTCCTCCATGGATGAATGGATGAATATGCTATAAATATAAATCTTTCGATTATTTCCGTGTATTACATAGGCTAACCTCGTTTGTGTGACGGTGGTATTGAGAAGTCAAATGCGGATGGTGTTGGAGTAATTTATTTTAAGCACTCCTTTGTCTAGACAGAGACTCATGATAGGAAGCAGAAACGCAATGCGGATCGACGAAGGCTAGTGAACCAACTCAATCAGTTCAAACGTCATTCATTTTTTATAGTCGGACCAAAAATAAGTTGTAATGAGTAGGACAAGCAATCAGCACACATACGATCATATAAAATCAGTCGGGGTTAATATGTCAGTAAGTGAAAAGATCAAAATGTGGATTGAGAAGAATGAATAGGTTGATCTGTCCCAAAATCAGAATAGCCATTGAGTGTAGCAGTGTATTTGTGAGCGATACTCTGTGTATCATGTTATATTTGTTCACAAACGGAATGGAAGGTCAAAGGTCAATTCACTATTTTCTAAGCAACAATTCTGCAATTGTTGATGGTAATTGTATAGATTGTTAGAATTGATAAAAAAATGCAAGCAACAACTAAAGCTGATGACAAAACAAGTCTGTTTTACCTATCCCCACACGCGCGCTCTATTTAAAATGGCAGTGGTATTGTTTCTCGTTGAGTTAATTAACTGTTTTGATCGTAAATTACTCGCCAAGACTACTGTTTACACTTTAATTGCATCTACTCCAGTTAAAGTGATAGTGTATTGAGTGTTCCGATTTTGTATTTGTGTATTTATCGCATCGATGCATGCTTACTCGACTTTTACTTGATTTATTTAGTTAAGGTTTGAGAATTTTTTTACATATTCTCTTTGTCTCACCGTTGTAGTTGATTTTCAAGATGGCCAGCTCTGCTCATAAATGTGCAAAACCATACTGCTTATTCCCCGTGGAGAAAGAAATGAAATGTGATAAGTGTAATAAATGGTTGCATAAGATGTGCTCCCGATTAAGTCCCATTGCATATAAAAAGTGCTCAAAGCCCAACGCTCATTGGCTTTGTAGTTTTTGTTGCTCGATCAAAACATTACTCATCCAGGAAGCAATTAGCCTCCTGATATTGGCTAATAAGAAGGTTGATGAGGGCCATACTGTTAACATTTGTACTGATGGCTAAGATTGCGTTAGTGTCGTAAGTGCTGTCACGGCGCAAGCCAGACATCTACCTGTGAAACCCGCAGTTAAACGTTCTCCCGCGAAACGATCAGTGAGTGACACCTCATTAGACGTTGGTGGCCATATTGCTACAGCTGCGACTAGTGATCCAGATAAGACAATTACTGTCCCTAGTTGTTCTAATGTAGATGTTTCGACTGATGGAAAATGGATTACATGAAAACGCAGAAGAGTAGGAAAGACAGCTAAAACTAATGACTGTTTACTTGATAAGTCCTTGGTGGACTCTCAGACCAATCCGTCAAAGTCCCGAAGTAAAGCTTCGTCTAACATTGTCGTGAGTCATTCGCTCGACTCCGAATAAAAGCTAATCGTAAGATACCAGTAGTTAAAATACAGGATCTAACGTCACGGTCGAAAGCATTGAACACAGGTTCAAGAGAAGTCAACCCCCCCTCTAGTTTAATTATTTGGAATCTAGAGGAGTCGAAAGACAACGACACTGCTTGAAGACATGCTCATGACCTGCAGTTAGTGGAGTCTGTGGTAAGAAATGTACTACCTGAAGAGGTTTCAGGGGTACATATTACAAAAGTAATACGACTTGGTAAGTGGGTGGGAGGCGAGACCCAACCAAGAAGAATCCTGATGCTGATCGTCGGGAGTTTTGAAGAAAAACGCACTAAAAACTCGTAACTCAAATATCCGTATTCGACCAGATTGGCCGCTTGACGATCGAATGAAGTGGAAGAATGCTCTTACTGAATTGAGAACTCGCAAGTTAAATGGCAAAAATGACCTTACCATTTAGGGTTTTCGGGTAGTCAGATCTTGGAAGTCAATGCTCCCGAGACCTGTATGGATAGAACGATTGATTGCCAAAACACCTTAAGTGTGTGCTACACGAACGTTCGTAGCCTTAGAAATGAAACGTCCGAGCTAAGTCTGGTGGTGGAAGAATTATATCCCGATATAATCGTTGTTACGGAAACTTGGTTCACGGTAGATATAGAATGTTCTCCCATCATTGCAGGCTATATCTTTATTAGAAGTGATAGAGTTTCAAATCGCAAAGAGGGAGGTATAATATTATACGTTAGGGATTACTTTCGTATACAATCAATCATATTGGAGGCTCATATCAGTGGCACATGTGAGGTAGCATGTTGTTAGATTTAGTCTAGAAATGGGTTAGTGACTATAGGGGGAATATACCGTAGTCCGTGTTGCCTTGCTTACGACACTTCCTAAGACACATTTGTTCTTGGAGTATAGCAGAACGTTTTCTCATCATCGGGGACTTCAACGCACCGCATATCAACTGGATAGAGCTTATAGCCCCAGGCAGTGGTTTCGAATACGACCTTTTATCTACCGTTATTCAGTGTGCACTTGTACAATGCATCACAAAACCGAAACATATTGATTTCAATCATGATCCGTCACTGCTAGATCTCGCCCCACCCACCACTGTGAGGATGTCATTGATATTCGGCACCTTCCATCACTAGTGAACAGTGATCACGTTGTAATTCACCTTAAGTTTAGGACACATGGTATATGATTTGTATCTGCTCCACACCGTCCCACTATCTGGCGAGCTAATACTCCGGCAATCGGAAAATGTGCTATCTCGACTGATTGGTCGGTCGACGCGGATGGATTGATCGAAGATGAATGGAATAAGTTTAAGGCTACATTCGAGTCGCGTTTATCCCATGGTCAGCAATCAAGCTATCACATTGCCCTCCATGGATTAATAAGGAAACCTGGAAGCCGTTTAAGCGTAGCAAACATTTCTGGGACTTATTCTTGTTGACAGGTCATGCACCATTAAGGCGTGAGTATCGAGAATTCCGTAATATCTGTAAGAAAACCATAGCCAAATCCCGTACCACTTGCGAACGACAGTTAGTATATGATAGCCGTACTTGTCCGAAAGGATTGTTTTCTTATGTTAAACTTCTCTGACTGCCAGGTCGGAAACATTTACGAGGATGAAAGCCTTTGCGTTGAGGTGTGTGAGTAAATTTGATTTGAGATAGTTCACTTAACTGTGTAGAATACCATTTTGTTGTCGTTCAAATCGATAAATTTGCGATTTCTGTTGAGTTGGTCTGTTAAGAATGCTATGAAATACGCGTGGTCCGGTATGTAAAATTGTTGAAAAAGCATCAGATCGCTAAACTCCCTGAATAGCTTTACTGTGATGAGTTCTTGGCAGTCCAGTCTGAATGTCTCTTTGATTAGCAAAAGGTGAATGCCTTGAATATTAATGCTACAATAAAGTCTAGGGAGACGGTTTTTATCTGTTATTTCAGTAATTTTACAGTAATATCTTGTTTTTACAGTCAAGGTGAGGTTGCTGGAGAAATTCTATATCTGAACTTCCGGTCACGTAGTCATTACCACAAGTAATCACGGACTTGATACTCTTGAGCACGTCATCGATGAATCTTCTTGATAAGTTTGTGCAGTATTTCTTAAGCTAAAAACCATCGACAAATTCCATGGTGTCCTGAAAACTTGACAGTAGCCGTTTTCGGGAGCTTGGTTATTTGCCTTGACAGGATCCATTTCTGAAAAGACAGCCATAACTTTTAAGGTAGATGTCAGATCTTGCGTGTAAAACAAGGGGTAACGATTAGGGGCGGTTGAAGTTTTGGATCTTCTATAGTTTCCAGTTGCGCGTCAATTATCGGTATCTATTTTCAGGGACCATAAGTAACAGGAATGCCCGTAGACTATTTGATAGTTCTCTGGGTTATTCTTGAATTTATCTCATCTGTATAGTAAAAAGCAACTTTCACAATTTGAACCATTTTGATGTATCAAAGAAATTATTTTCATCGTGTGCTATCCCACATTGATTCTGTTCGTTCCATTTTCGATGTTCCAACAAAATGTGGTAAATGATGTACGCAGCAGCTTCACATGCTCTTGTATGTTTGTACTCTCGCCTAAATAGCCCCAGACTATGCACTCACATCTTCCATTGTCCTTCGGAATTTTTTGTTGATGCAAATATGGTCTATCTGGTTCTCTGTAGTGTGGTCCGGTGAGATCCATGTAGCCTTGTGTATACGTTTGTGTGGAAATATTGTGCCTCCTATGACTAATTTGTTGAATGCACACAAATTTGCAAATCTTTCTCCATTTTCGTTCCTCTCTCCCAGTCCATGTCGTCCCATAATATCTTCATATCCAGTGTTGTCTATTCCGACCTTGGCATTTAGATCTCCCATCAGAATGGTGAGGTCCTTTCTTGAGCATTTCTCTATGATTGACTGCAGCCGCTCGTAGAATTGATCTTTAATGTCGTCGTTGCTATCATTGGTGGGTGCATAACATTGGATAATATTCATTAAGATCCCCTCCTTCTTTGTTTTGAATGATGCTCTGATGATTCTGGATCCGTGAGATTCCCATCCTACAAGTGCATTTCGTGCTACTTTGGACAGCATTAGAGCAACTCCCTGAGTGTGTGGAGCATTTTCCTCTTCGTGACCGGAGTATAGCAGCATCTCTCCCGTAGCTAGCCTTTTCTGTCCAGCTTGGGTCCAGTGGGTTTCGCTGATTCCCAGTACTGCCAAGTTGTATCTCCTCATTTCCGTTGCTATTTGGCTGGTCTTCCCGGTTTCCCACATTGTTCTAACGTTCCATGTACCTATAAAATTTTTTGCTCTGGTTGTTAGAAGGGGCATCGGCCTCGTGGCTTCCGAAGGAACTCGGCTTTCACCATGAAGCGTCATAATTCTTCTAAATGAAGAGCTTCTAACTCTCAGGGCAGAGTTAAAATGGTTTGAATTATTTTTTCTGGTAAGCGTTTTTTTAGCGAGTTAGTTTTCTACGGGATGGGGACGCTAACCCCATGCCCAACCCTCCTCCTTTACCCGGGCTTGGGACCGGCAGTAACTCTAGAAGAGCTACAGGCGGAGTTAATTTAATGTTTCAGTATGCTAAAATGCCGCAGTTAGTATAGTGTTCTATATGTTGGTGTGAAGTTTATTTCGAATCAGCGATGTTTTATGGATTTTTGCGGCTTCTACTCAGGTCAATGTATTTCTTCTGGCAATCTGGCTAGTACTGTGTTATAAAATGTCGGCCGGCTTTCTTCGTTTTGTGTTTTTTCCTCTATTTCTTTTGTGTAGCCACATAACTTAATGTTTCAGTGTACTAAAATGCAGAATTTAATGAAATACTCTAAACATTGGAGCAAAATTTTTCCTGATTTTGCTTTGTTTTCTGGGTTTTTCCTGCTGCTACTGAAGTCAATGTATTTATTCAGCTAAGGTGGCTAGTACTAACATAAGACCTCATGTTTTTAAATGATAATCGGTTATGTTTTACCTTGTTTTCTAGATATCCAAAGCAGAAGTTCGTTTTTATTTAGCTAAAATAATCGTTGCTGCCACCTGTGACTCTAACTAATCGCTTGTTCGTTCCTAACTGTCCTTTATGATGTTATCGACAAAATGAAAGGGAACAATCTGCGGTTAGTCATGTTCTTCAGTATTATGGACAACACTATCCCACCAACGAGTCAAACCAATACTGTGTGCCCAGCAGTAGGGTATATCGGTATTGATTTCGAAAAGAACCCAGACTTCCGACAACTTTATATGAAGTCACAGATGTTACCAATCAATTGCAGAGGGTTTGTTATAAAAGTTGTGCCATATAGCAGTAATAGACGAGCTGTACTCATAACGTAGTGCGTTAAAGCAAGCTTAACATTAAAAAGCCGTATATCTGCTACCAGTGTGTAGTGTGTGTTTGCTGTTTTGACCATAAAAGGAAGCCGAAGGGTCATGATCAGGGAGTAAAGAAGCAATTAACTGTCCACCCTTACGGTGAAAAGTACCTGCAAATTTTCACCTTCATATTCGAATTATTTTTGGACAACTGTCTTCCAGTTTGAGTGCTTCGCACGCCCCGGGAAACTCTATTTCCACAACATTCGTAGTTCCAGTATAACTTTCTCATGCAGTAAGTTCAAATTAGACACTAGTCTTTCTAAATAAGACTGTTAAGCTAATATACGTATTCTCTATTTCA
Source organism: Schistosoma mattheei (assembly GCA_944470405.2). Taxonomy (NCBI): domain Eukaryota; kingdom Metazoa; phylum Platyhelminthes; class Trematoda; order Strigeidida; family Schistosomatidae; genus Schistosoma; species Schistosoma mattheei. The sequence continues at coordinate 729,680 of OX103948.1, read as the reverse complement.
GTTAGTCGGTGAAGACATGTACCACGTGCATCTGCTGTATACTTCCATTTTGCTATAATTGTGTTATATCTTCTGAAAAATAAAATTGCTATATGCAGCAAATACAGACATCTGAATAGGGAACTATTTTCAACTGAAATATTTCAGAAATTACAAGCATAAAATCAAGTAAATTCCATAAAACTCGAGAAGATATGATGAATCGACAGTTAACCAATCCAAAACACGATATCATAATGTATAATAGAGAAAATGAATAGTTGAATTTTCAATTCTGTTGTTTGTTCCTGTTTACCATATGAATATGGTAAATGTGAGAATGGGTGTTGTAGATATTACAGTAACCTTAATAGTTGACATCATGAGACAATTGAAGCTAGACCACTATGGAAAACCTGGAAACACTGGATGGCCGTTTTGTCCTATTTTGGGACTCCACAGCAGTGTGCATCCACGATCCCGCATTGTGAGATTTGAACCCAGGACCTATCAGTCTCGCGCGCTAGAGCCTGACCTCTAGAACACTGAATATGATAGGTAATAAACATTACAGGTTGAAATCATGAGTCAGTTGAAGCTAGACCACCAGTGAAAACCTGGAAGCACTGGACGGCCGTTTCGTCCTGCTAAGTATTAATAATTCATTGGGAAAATCAATCTATTTTATCTAGTTCTACGTATGTACTACTTATAAAATTTTTTAATAACAACATAACTTGATTTTACTTATAAAGTTTCTATGAAAGGAATGAATTTTTACGCTTAAAAATTGTACAGTGACAGTTTATGAATAAATAAAGAATAAAATATTTCAACTGAAGCAAGAGTAATTCATATGATAAGCTAACAGTATAATTTCATGTACATTTCCTTCAATATATTGTATAATATTGCACCAATAATCAACTCTCAGATGCAGGTGCATCTAGCTTACGAGTCCAAGGATAGAACGAAACGCGCATAGTAGATTCCACGACTAGCCGATACTCATCTTTGCTCAGAATTCTTGTGAACTAAGCAATATCGAGGCAATACACGTAGTATGCACATGTGTCAATAAGAGACTGATCGATTGCAGTCCTAAGCATCAATGGGAAGATTCAAGTAAACAACAATACCAATTTAATTTAAACTTCATTCGATTGCACAAGTAAGTGGTTATAAGGACTGACTAGCTAAGTGGATAACGCGAAAGCATTTGAAGCGGATGGTACTGAGTTCGAACATGAGTGAACATCAACTCTGAGGTGCAGGTACGTCCAGTCGATGAGTTCCAAATAGAACGAAATGCACTTCCTGGATTTCACTACTAGCCACCATCTACATCTGATGAAGATACAAACTGTGTCTGATGTTTGAAGTCATTTATAAACAACATTTTTATAATAATTTTTTTCCAGAAGTAAACTTAACTTTAGGAGAATTTTGTCAATCGATAAACATTGAGTTTACAAATTCCTAATATATTAAAAACAAGGAGATGAAAACGAAGAACACAAATTCCACGGTTCTACATCCAAGTAATTACTCTGAATAGATATTCAATTTTAAGAGAAATACATCTTTTAAAATAACAGCATTTGAATTTAGGATTATGTTAGATTAAATTAACGCTGAAGTGACATTTTAATCCTTTAATGTATACTAACTACTTAAGTAGTAGTACTTTATATTACAGAAGGATATTAATCAGTAAGTAATTTTACTATTATACATAATTATCAGAATGAGTTTTTGTGGAGATTGTAGTAATTTTAATATTTGAATTAATGAGTCGACTTAGTCTAGATCACCGTTGAAAAGATGAATTTTCTGAACTTCTATTGAGAAGCCGTGATCAATGGATTTCAACTGTGTCTGTTGAGAGGCAATTACTCACTGAAGACAACGATCGCGCAATATAATGGATTGGTTGAAGTTAGACGATAACACCATTGGACGTTAGATCAGTGGTTTACAGGCTAGGCATTCGCGTGCAAGACCAAAGGTGTTGGGTTCGAGTCACACGTGCGGGGTTTTGGATGCGCACCGCTGAGGAATCCCATGATAGAACGAAACGGCCTTCCAGTGTTTCCAGGTTTTCTATGATGGTCTAGTTTTATTTGACTCACGAATTCAACTATAAAAACAGTTTTGGATTAAATTTATTAAGTGCCAATTTACATGCTGTTTATTTAGAAAAACTAGTAATATTACCTTGCTGCAATTCACATCCGCTACCTAATAGTCAAGAATCAGGTACTTCGACACTATGTAAAATGGTTGTTATACACTCCTAATTCTTTTCACACCACAACGAGACGTTAAATTAGTTCTATCTGATTGTAGTTATTGTTAAATGTAACTGCAAGCATCCCTCATAAGCAGCTATTTAAAGGAATAACTCTTAGTCGACTTTATGCATCTGTGATCAAACTTAATCGTCAGATGTAAACCTCTTTGATAACTTCATGATATCCAATAGTTACTGAGATTGAATGGTGATAGATAATATCTCTAGTTCGTTTATATTACCCGTTGACATCTGTTATGGCTTTATGTCCGGCTTTTTATCACGCGATTTATCCACCAATCAAAATACGACTTATACAATCTTAACACTGTGCCAAACCACATAGCCACTTCCTCGTGCGACCAAGTGAAGTTTAAATTAACTTGGTATTGTTGTTTACTTAAATATTCCCACTGATGTTTAGGACTGCAGTTGATCAGTCTCTTATTGACACATGTGTATACTGTGTGGATTGCCTCGATATTGCCTTAATTCACAAGAATTCTAAGCAAATATGGGTAGTGGCTGGTCGTGCAATCTACGATGCGCGTTTCGTCCTATCTTTGGACTTGTCAGCTGGATATACCTACACTTCAGAATGGGTGGTTCACTTAGGGACTCAAACCCGGTACCATTTGCTTCAAATGCCATCGCGTTATCCACTTAGACTGATCAATTTGAGTCGTAAACATCAATGAGAAGATTCAAGTACATAATATCAAGTGAACTGCATCAAATATTTCGATAATCATTCATTACTTCATTTGTTATTTCAATGTTATTGTGTCTCAATCTATTGATTTTCTTATAGTATACTGTATACGTCAATTAGGTGTTTCGTTCTTATTGTATCAATCTGCAAAACTACTATCAATCTATGTGTGTTGAAAATAACGTGATTCCAAAGGTTTCTGCATAAAATTAGATGAGTAATCTATTAACGTAAACTAGGATTAGAACAACTAAAAATATGCAAAGATTCGTTTCATTTTGTAAATCTGTGAAATTTTTTTGAGTATTTTTAAAAACAAAAATGAGTATAGTAGGCAAAGATGAATAGTGAGTAGCAGTGGAGTTCAAGACGTGCGTTTAATCGTATTTAGTACTCGTCTACTGGATGAACGGTACTGGGTTCGAGTCCCAGGGTGAACATCAATTCTGAGATGCAGGTACATCCAGCTGACAAGTCCTAAACAGAATGCAACGTGTGTCCTGGTTTCCACTGCTAGCCACTATCCATCTTTGTTTATAAAACTTGTGACTTCAGGCAATATCGAGGCAATACGAACAGTATGTACATATGTCAAAAAGAGAACGATCAATTTCAGTCCTAAAACAATAATGGAAAGATACAAACAAACAATATCAAATGAAGGAAAACAAGTATATCAAATTTTCGGATAATGAAACACCTCTGAGAAAACCAAATGATCATAAAGTGATGAAAATTGTGTGGGAATGTTTTTAAAGTCAGATAGTAATATTATCTGAACAATGTCGACTGGTTATTGGTACTTGTTAAGTTTTCTTCTGTAGGGTTTTCTAGACAGTTTTTTTCACAATAAAGAAATGGTACTTCATGTCAAAATGAATAAAGCTTTCTGTCCCAGAAATCTGAGTTTGCAATGTTTAACAGCTGACATGATAACAATCTTACTATTGATCGCTAATAAGAATGTATGGTGATCTATCAAACCTTTAGAAACAAAACAAGTTTACTTGCAGCCTAACAATAGATTATATCAACGTCTCAATAGAACTTATTAAACATGGGTAATGGTGAGGTGATAGATTATTCACCTAGATAAGGTCACTGACACCATGTCATTATCTAAATCGATATGGGAAAAGGTGAATAACGAAATCATGAGCCAGTCCAACCAACAAAATTACTGAACAGGTGTTTCATCCTAGTACGAGGTCGTGAAGGCGTAGTGCTGAGAAGTCGTCGGTTAGGATGAAACGACCATCATATGCTTCCATATTTCCAACAGTTATCTAGCTCAAATCGATTCATGGTTCTAGTCAAATTAAACAGTCCTTAAAACCCCAAACTCCTAATTTGTTATTGTCCAACATTTTGGTTTACATGTTTCACAGCAATCTTTAATCTATACTGTTTGCAAATATAAGTTAGTCTGGCATTAGGAAAACCATAGTAACCTAACTGAAATACACACGCACGCACATACACAACAAAACAATGTTACCGTGTGATCAACTAATTCAAATCAAAACATGGTAACGTGATATAAATCAAATTCACTTGCCAATTTCAAATAAATCCATGCTAACATAGAAAACAAACTGGTTCAACACACAGCGACATCATGACAATAACCATAGTTATCAACTATCTGACAGACTCAAACCATAAAACTCTGAAAGGTATCAGAATACAAAATCAATTTACCTGAATACTAAACTTTTCAATCATTTCCAAAATAATGAAACTAATAGCTTATCATTGGTAATGCAGTAATTACTTATGGTGAAATCCCCCTTTACAGCATATAGTTACAATCTTTAATATTATAATGATTGATATTTCCTTAATGTATAATGAATTACTTATGTCAAGTATTGTGCTTAACAAACAACAGCTCTTTTAGGAAATCTAATGATGCTTTATCATGTACATAATAAATGAAAAGTTTGTATTGTTTCGATGAAACCATTTGAGCAAATTACGACACATGTAAATACATCAGATGATGATGATGATGATAACTTGTACAAAGTTGATATCACACTTGATTATATTTCGATGGAGATTATACAACAAACGATTAGTTTAATGATGATTAGAATACAATCTCAATTGTGCCACTTCATATTGTGTGAAGATTTCTGTTTTGGATTTTTCATCGTATCATTATGTACAATGTTCATGTGAAATGATGCATGAGAATAACTTGTTTAAACATTTCACATTGAAAACTTTATCAGTATGAGGTTGTGGAGATTATTAATTTTTTGATTGAGATCACGAATCGATTGATGTTAGACCAACATTGAAAACCTGAAAGCACTGGATGGTTGTTTTTCTTGGATTGGTTGAGGTTAGACATTAACACTGTTGGGTGACGACTCAGTGGTTTTAGAGGTTAAGAGTTAGCGAGAGAGAGAGATCGCGGGTGCACACTGCTGAAGGGTCTCGCAATAGGATGAAACGGCCGTCCAGTGATTCTAGGTTTTCATTAGTGATCAGACATCAGTCGATTCATGATCTCAAATGGAAACTTTGCCGACAACCATAGCCTGATCCTCACCCTGTCACTTTTCAATTTTGTATGAAGACTAAAATAACACAAAGTTCTTAAACTTCCGAAATTTCATCAATAAAATGTTAAATTTCATTCAGTTTTTAAATAGGATGTTATACTACATTCATTTATATAAATAACTGGACTGACGTTAGACAGTCCACTTGTTACATGCTCTATCAATCTCTACCTCTTTCATACATCTCCCCAATTCTATTTCACAGTACCTGAACAACAGTGGTTCAACAGTGTATGACATCCTGAAGACTGCTACGAAATTTCACTCTAGTATGATCAAAGGTTTAAATGTAGCGAAAAGCTGACAATTCAAACAGGTTAAACTTGTAGATATGTCGAATAAATGCAGAGATTTTTGGTAAAATGCAACATTCAATATGTTTGCTCAAAAACTTATCAAGTCAATAATTTTCACAATTGATTTGCATATACAGAGAATATTCTCAGACAGTTTCGACTCATTCACATAACAGCTTTGAGGGAGAAGGCCTGAGATAATGTTCAGGTTAAGTATCAGTTAAAATACAATGGTGATCATTGAGCTATCAATAGCTACTTGTAACTGTTCAACATGGGATTTTCCGACTCCAACATGAACTTAACCGAGGCTATCATCTTGAGTTGACATTGCTAACGACTATAATAACACACAGTTCTTCAACTTCCGAAATTTCATCAACTAAATAATTGAACTTATAATAGATGATGCAGTCCAATCCTTATTCCATGGATCAGTGTCTCAGTGGCTTGAGGTGTTCCAGTCTCAATTAAAAAGTTGCATGTTCCAACGCCACTAGGTCTACTTGTGCTTAAACAACTATGTAGTATCACTTGTCTTCACACTTAAATATGTTTCTAAAGTTTATGCATAAATCTTCAAAAGTTGAGTTAGTCAGCAAATGGAATTCCTTAATGTAGTCGACTTATATTTTTCACAATCGACAAGAAATTAATGAAAATGAAATTAAACAATTTTTGTATGACAAAATAACAAAACATTTGTAGTTACCTTGATCAACGACTTCTAAGTGACAACATTCAAAGGGGTCATTGAAAAAAACATATCATGTCCATGAAATTATAAGCAACTGCTCATTAGAACTGTTCAATATTAAAGGTATGAAGATCACGAATAAACGATTAGATAAAGTTAAGAAAGTATTTAAACACTGATTTGATCAGTAAAATATTTTTAATTATTGAATATACTACTTAGGCTACTATTCCGTTGGAGCTACTACATGTCCAAGAAATACTGGCACAGTATTGTTCCATATAATTGAAATGAAGAATGGATGATCAACACGGAATTCCTCATCAGGTTCTTCAGATTCACATAAAGAAAGATTAATAACTTCTACAGAAGTGGCTGCAGCTGCCACTGCACCTCGCTCATCCACCTATGGACAAAAATCAATAGAACTTATATTAACAATTTTTAAGTGGAAGAAACAGTAGAAATAATAACAATATTCCACGTCATCTGAAATTCCAGATTTACTCATTATCGTTTTGTCTGAAGCATTCATCAACGTAAACAATGTAGGAGGGATTAGTCAACTCAGATTTAATTATGTTGAGTCACCTTGTCTCCAAAGTTAACTAAACTCTGTGAACCAATGTGGTTCCAAATCGTAGTGCGTCGTGATTGATTCTGGGTAAATAGAAATATGTGTGACATAATTGGGAATCGAAAGTCAATAACGGAAGTCAATAAACTCACGGCTCTAATGCGTCATTCAATCCTGGAACACAAAAACGCTTATTGAGATATCAAGTTCATTGGACTACTGATAATACTGCAACTAAGTCCACAAAACTTCATCACCTCTAACAGATAAACAACATGACATTGGTTACAATTCGCTGATCCGTCAATTTTAATATTCAGCTCATACAGGAGATTAGTTGTAGCACAAATAGCTCAGTGGTAACATCTTAAAAAGTGACAAGGGTTGATGTGAATTTGTTGGGGACGATAGATCCCCAAAACTCAAATTTTGTAATTTACTTATCGATTAAATGTGCAGATAGGTCAATTGATGAACTATCGATTAAATGTACAAATAGGTCAATTGATAAACTATCGATTAAATGTTCAAATAGCAGTCAATTGTTGATTAATGTTCAAAATCTTCCATGACAATATCGATTGTAAATAATTGTATAAATACGCTTGACTTGTATGCTTGATCTGATCTGCCTGCCTGACTTGTTATCTGCTGTTTGTCTGTAGAATACACTTTCTACACCTTACCCAGACTTCTTGATCGAGTTAGCAGAGTTGGGGACAACGGACCAGAATAGGCTATCGAGATTCTGAATCCTTGATCCGATCGATAAGTCACTGTCATATAATCGGCTGTCTGTCACTTTGAGACATAACAGAATTCGATTTTCACAGAGGGCGACAGTTCCCCCAAGGTTCCAGTTTCAGTCTTACAGTAACAAACTATCACTGAACCTAGGTCAATAGTTTCGTTACAACCACCTCCAAACACTTTCAACACATCACAGTGCACTGCAATGCCAAGCCACTTAAACTAGCGGTCACATTGCAACTTCCTCAATAGAATTTCATCACAGTTAAAGACAAAATCAATCACTCTGTCATCAGTTACTGAAAGCACTTAATATGAAAACACTTTTCTGAATAAAACTAATCACAATGAGTGGTGAAATCTATCTCAAATATCACTAAGAAATAAAACCTGATTAGTGCTCTAATAACCATAAGGTAACCATAACGAATTGAAATGAACAACAAACTTTCCTTTATAAAATAGTCTTTCGTGAGTGACGAAAATATCAGTATCACACTGATATGTGAAGTATTTTCAAGAGACTGACAAAAGCCTGTGGAAAAGCGACCGATGTAATTGAAAATAACATGCCTTCAGGTGGTTGCATGGATTTTCGTGGACATGTTAATGGATTGTATTATATTTAAAGTTATTTCATGACAAAGAGGTTGAGTGAGAAATCAAGAAACATTATCTGAATGAAGTCCATCCATGTGATACAATTTTGTGGTGTTAGGCTGACTCAATATTTCGACAGAGTCCTACGAATCAAACTAGTAATCGGCTCTATATGTTGAAGGGTGTGGCTCCGAATAAATAACATGACGCACTACTCGCAAGTATGAGTTGCTGTATAAACAAGTAGACAGAAATCAAATCTCAACCATAGTGGCTACAACCAACCAGCGCTTCAAGTTTATTTCACAATATTAACAGGTAAATGCAGTCTGACAACGAAGTTTGTTGAGAAACACAAGATTTATACAACTCACTTCAAGAATAGCCTTATGGAGTATATCTCCTATACAAAAATTACTTGATTCAGACATGTTTGTAAAGTTAGCTGATCCTGGACAAAAAGCCTCTCTCATTCCCATTTTCTGTAGACAACCTACAAGGCTTATAGCACTGCCTTCCTTCAGTTTGAACTTCGGTAAGTACAAGTGTATACTGGTATCCGTAAAGTTAGAAGAAAGAATTGATGAAATTCCTTTGTCTTTACACAATGATTTCAGTAAATCAGGTAATCCGTCATTTGTGTTTGGAAGAACAACCAATAATGAAATCTATAACAAGAATAGGTTGAAAACAAGATAATACAAGATAGAATATTAAGGCAAAATGAACAATCATCCAATATCTACATATTTAGAAACTGATGTGCTGAAAATTTAATGCCGACCAGACAAATAAAATATAGATGGCATTATATTTTCGGCATGGTTTTTGAATCAGTGAATATATCTTTTGTGGGTTTACTTGTGGTGTTAATGAATCCTCATTTTCAGTCTTGCCAGCTTTTTGGATAGATATATAATCAATTTCGTTACACTGTAATAAGTAGCAATTTTTTCGCAGTCAAACAAATTTTTTTATCAAATCATTACACAGCTGTCTTCAACTTTGCATAACATATTGTAAGTCTTTTCAAACCGTATAAGATATGTATGTCTGCTGTTTGTTGTAATGACACATTAATAGTTCAATCTGAATTATTGTCGCGATGATTTCAACTAAATATTAGAAAGTAAACATTTACAACTATTTACACAATGACGTGAAGTAACTAAAACTGTACACCGTTGTCTTTCTAGTACCATAGATATTTACACATAAAAGTGAATAATTTTAGTATTCAACATTAACAAAAAGATCAAAGTCACATCGCAAACAAATTTTAACTCCCTTAACCAAGACTAATCGACCTCTTTAGGTTTCTATAATATATAACTTTTGGCCTCCTTTTCAATAGTGTGGATCATTCTGCAAAGCTAAAGTTTGATTGATTCATTAAGCGATGTAGAAAATTCTCCAGTCGCGGATTATTTTCTTAAGACTTCTGAAGTGCAATATTTATATGACACTAATTGATAACATATTCCTCAAATATTTTACTTAAAAGTATCCAGCAGATTGTTGTCAAGAAAACCAGATGATATCTGTCAAGAGGAAATATTATATTCTGTCACTTTTAAAGATTAATGAAAGCAAGACTGCAAAGCTGACTATAGAGAGGATGGAAAGAATCTCGTGTTAGCGGTGAGTTTCAAGAAATGGCATAGATGGTTGCTTTCACTATTGATAGTCACTGGACTTAGTACGATACAATCGTCTATAATGAGGCTAAGGAATTGTTTGATGAAAAAAAGTACATAAATCGTGTTGCTTAGTTCTTCATTTTCTCCATAGTTTTTCATCTGGTTTTAAATAAAAAGGATCCGTGGACACGCATCAAAAGGACATTTCACGAAAACCACAACATGTAATTGTTCAAAATATTGAGAAACAGCAAACATAAAAACCAGGTAAAAATTATAGGCGTCCAAGTGTCTCGATGACCTCTAGGTTTGGCTAGAGCCAGTTGATTGTGTTCACGGCTTAATTATAACCAGTAATCTGATTTCGCACAAAATTTATATCATGTTATTATCGGTCAGTTTTAACGGGAAGATCTACTTAAGAAGAATTACTTCGTAATAACAGAGTCTCGATAAGTGTTAGTTATTCTATCATCTTTGCTAGTTGTGTATACACCTAGTAATCCACTTTACATTTTGAGACGTCGTTGCTTCTTAAATTGAAATGATTACTTTGTTTGATTGGGATACTATTCACCTATTAGATCTTGTAAATAAATCTTATGCTTCCTGATAGTATTTTTAAGATTTTAATAATTGATTGTCAAAATTTTTATGTGCAAGCAAAACCATATGGGAGCAGGCTCGAGTTTTACAATTTATGTAACCATTCTGCATTATTAGAATTTTCGGCATGCAAAGATTGGATATATCGATATAAAGATTAACTTAGAGATAGATTATAGGCATCATTACCAAGGTTTGACTTGATAATTTCGAATAAATTAAGCATCAGGTAGACTGCTATAAATAAATAATATATTTTTAATATCCCAATTAGTAGAAAAATTAGATTTGCTAAAGTTTCGTGACTCAGTGTAAGCCACTTCTTCAGAGAACAAAGAACCAAATTAAAATTAATCCAAGTTTAAATAGTACACAGGAAAAACACAAGAATATTTACTGAAATTTAATCGTACATAAAACGTATACAGCAGCGTTTTATAAATTCAAAGAGGGATTACGCCTAGCCAAATGAGACAAAGCCTATTTACTTTGAGGATACATTGTTGAAGTTTCCCAGCTAAATAGTTGATCACAATGACAAAGCCCATAACTCCTAGATGTCAAAAATTAACAGTCCGTGAAATGATGTGGATTATCTGGACTCAGTAGCTAACTGGATCACGAGGTGATGTTTGAAATATACGGTGCTGAGCTCGGCCCCCATAACGAACATCAAGTTCAAAATGTAGGTAGATTTAGACGATATAGTCAGGATCATTGCGTCCTGGACTTCACTGCTAGCCACAACCCATCTATTCTACATTAAGTCAGAGACTTTAAATATCGATATTATTTGCTAGAGATTTTTCTACTCCATTCGCAGTTTAGACAAAATTACGATTGAATTAAATTATACGTTGAAGTAAACTATTTAGTTGAAAATTACTAAGCATTTGTAATAGTTGTCAAACGTTTTCGAATTTTCGATCATGATGACTATGAAACTTCTCAGCATCTTTGTCTTACAGATCTAATGGCTGCATAAGCTCACTTCCTTGCAGTGATTTGGAAAGAAACACATCTTCTTGAGTAGCAAAATCTCATAATTCAGTACTTGAAAGAATAGCATGAGGATTCTCGTGAACAAACCTAAAACTTTGTTCACTAAAATAAAATAAAAATAAGTATTTTAAAAAGGTTTCAAAATACTTACACTTACTTAGGACTCTTGAAAGGTATCTTGATAGCTCGTGACTTCAAATGTGGCAGGCTGACCATGCCGAATGAGGAATTAATATACATAAACCTTACGTCTATTTTGACCTCTCTAGACGAAAAAACTTATCAACGTGAGAGTTGCTCACAGGAAAAGCCGATTTCCATAAACCTAGAAAACAAAACTGGTTATAAAATTGTTAACAAACATGAAAATTATCATCGCCAAATAAAATGAAAGATTTAAGACTTTAAAGACATTTATAGGTAGTGTAAGCCAAACAGATAGATTCACCTTTGAAATATGTAGTAGCTAACACTACAACCCGTGTGTCTTCTTTTAGGGACCCAGATGAGAGGAGTTGTTGGATCTTTCCGTTGGTTTGTTCACTAACCCACTTGTTTATTCGTTTACGAGCACATTCTATGTCCGTCTGAAATGTCATCTACACAGATAATTAATGATTCAAAATAAAGACCCACATGTTCTATCAGTGCATTATAGTAAGTCTTCAAATAAATTTCGAATTGCTGCTTGATACTAACATCACGTTCAACGAAAAGTCCACTGCTAAGGATAATGTTAACACCACCACTTTTTGAACAGTTATTGAGAAGTTCACTTATTCCGCTATGAACTTTATCATGTTCTAAGCATTCAGATAATTGCATTGTTTTCATTATCTCAGCCTTTGTGTTCAATGCACTGCCAGACAGAACCATTCCGAGGGTAGTATAGATATTGAAAGGAGAGAGGAAAGTATTCTCCAGTTTGTCTAAGCATACTAACCAGTGTACTATGGAAGACTATCTTACTCTTGTTTTCTTCCAATATCTTCCCATAAAACTTTTCGCTGAAGTTCATAAGCGATAATTGTACATCCATCTTGTTTGAAGTTGCAGTCTGTCAAGACAACTAGAAATTATTATCTGTGTGACAAGAATACCTAAAACTATATACAAATAGATCGCTCTTTAAAATACTGTGTTGAAACTCATTATTATAATAACAAGTTATTGTCATGTAAGAAAAAGGTACGCTGTTAATGAACTACTTAGGATACACGCAAAACCTACATTGTATTAATAGTGCCCACGAATACGGTCGAGGGTGGGAGAGTCATCTCTCCATCTCGAAATGCTTTCACATAATAACGCCTAAACAGCCACTGACAGGGAAGTCCTACTCACTGCCTTCTCGCGGTGGGGGTGTTGTCTCAAACTTGAAAGGACCAAACGAGAATGTCCGGCACCTTAAACGAGTAGGTAGATATGGAGGACTCACCCAGGGAAAGTTGGAAAACCCTGATTCCAAACTAACCGTGCAAACGGGCTTTAGAATCCTGAGGGGACAAATGGTGTATGAACCAATTATTGGTTAGCGGCTATTATGAAACTGAATCTCCTGACTTTGCCCCACTGTTTTGTGGATGAAACCTTTAGGTCAAAGGCTTTGAGAGTGGTCCCATTCACTCGTCGTTTGTTCTTCAAAGAGAATGGCGGCAAGATTATGATTTGTGGATGAACCAACTAGATCTAGGATAACAAAACTTGGATTTTGACGCAAAATTCATTCATTCACATGATTAGATAGCATTTGAGCATTATAAATGACGTCAGTTCATGATAAAAACCACAACCTTAAATATCTGCAATACAATGTTTAAAGATTAATTATACTATCTGAATGGTGTAGCGGAAAATCTATATTTTGCCAAGGACTCTAAGAAAATTTAGAAAAGCCTTGAGATTAATCAACCAAGGACAGACAAAATGCGGCTTTTTGAGAGCTCCAAGACACATAAAAACGGCAAAAACAGGTTATTAGTCTTGAAATCATTGTTAGCACCAAATACAGAAAATTTCAGATTTAAATTACAGTGCTGCATTCTAACTAGACCATAATTCCTAGCCCAAGACTTAATACTTCCAAAACACGGAATTCAATAGAAGTCACGAGTTTCAGCAACACACTAACCACAATCGTATCTTAAATCCATACATCCTCTAGCTTAATTTTGATTATTCGCTCGAGGATGTAAATGTGGTGTAACTTCATCATATTTGCTTCTATTATTTTATCCCAATATTGAGGATTGCTGAGAACAAACGGATCATACTAACGTTTGTACTTAAAGTTAATTATCCCTATGTTTACGATCGTATAATTCGAAGTCCGTTTTCGTTAACAGGACAAAGATAATGGAGTCTTTTGAATCTATGAATACAGTTGTATCAAAAAATAGATCACTTGTTCAAACGAATTAAATACTATCTGGTTAAACATGGTGGTCATGAGCTCGAAGATCTTGACGATCACAGTGAAAACGCCTAACAAATTCCAATCCTCCGCTCTCTTAACACTTAATCCAATATCCAATATCAATATGTAGTGAGCCAGTTGTTCGTACTCCTCCATGGATGAATGTATAAATATGCTATGAATATAAATCTTTCGATTATCTCCGTGCATTATGTAGGCTAACCTCGTTTGTTTGACGGTGGTAATAAGAAGTCAAATGTGGATGATGGTGTAATTTATTTTAAGCATTCCTTTGTCTAGACAGAGACTCATGATAGGGAGCAGAAACGCGAAGCGGATCGACGAAGGCTAGTGAAACAACTCAATCTGATCAAACGTCACTCAATTTTTATGGTCGGACCAAAAATAAGTTGTAATGAGTAGGACAAGCAATCAGCACACATACGATCATATAAAAGCAGTCGGGGTTAATATGCCAGTAAGTGACAAGGTTAAAATGTGGATTGAGAGGAATGAATAGGTTGATCTGTCTCAAAACCAGAATAGCCGTTGAGTGTAACAGTGTATTTGTGAGCGGTACTCTGTGTGTCATGTTATATTTGTTCACAAACCGGAATGGAAGGTCAAAGGTCAATTCACTATTTTCTAAGCAACAATTCTGCAATTATTGATGGTAATTGTAAAGATTGTGAGAATTGATGAAAAATGCAAGCAACAACAAAAGCTGATTACAAAACAGGTCTGTTTTAACTATTCCCACAAATATCGTAGCAATATGCTCGTACAAACCAATTGATTTTTTGCTCGTTTATTATTGTTTCAGTACGGTTCCAGGTATTTGGCTATGTCCAACTGATGTTAGTCTAGCCAATCAACTACGGTAGTTTCAGCTAGTTTGGTGGTTATTTGTGATTATGTGTAACTTGCAGTCAGTCTTCAGTAATAAGGATAGGTTTATTGGCTAACGTCATTTTTAGCAAGGTTGTATTTTACGGGATGAAGTTGACGATCTCATGTCAAACCCTCCTCTTTTACACGGGCTTAGGACTGACGGAACCCTATCAAAGCCGCAGTTGGAGGGAAGAAGACCATGCAAGAAATCGAGCTGTGAATCGGAGGCAAACATCAAAAGTCTAGGAACATTTGCCAACAATTGCCCAGGACAGAGTTCTTTGGGGGCTTCCGGTGAGCGACCCACGCTCTACGAGGTGTAACAGGCTTCGGTAAGTTCTATCCTCTAGTGTAGCACGTTTGTCTCAGGGAACTTTAGATCCAAATTAAGGTTTAGACTGAAGAATAGCTGTCTAGGTGGGTTAGATACACGCACTTGCCCGGTTGAAATCAAAACAAAGTAATTGGATAAATTGACTATCTTAGTATTTGTTCATATTTAGCCTGTCTGTCGGTGAGCAAGAATAACAACGTACGTCACAGACAATACTAATAATGTTTCCCTTTATTTTTAGGATGAGCTCAACAATTCATTGAATGAATTCCATGGGATATAAGAAGTACAGTCTTATGTTTTTTTTAGAATAATCACAATCATTATGTCCATCATGGTAGTCGTGTAATTTTGACTATGTATTTTCCAAATTTTAATCCTTTTCTACATGTCATATTGCAACTCCAATCATATATCATGAAATCATAGAGGATATTACATGGTCAACATTTAGTAGGCCCTAGATGGTTTGATAACAAACGAATTGAAGGTTGTAATCTGAGAGTAGAAAAAATTGTTAAGTCAACAGTATTACGAATGTCATCATCGAAAGGAGTAATCTGGTGTATCTAGAGATTAATTCCTTTCTATTTGACTCCAATATATGTTCCGTTAACTGAGTATTTCAGCAGGCTAATTTTCCTAGAGAGACAATTTGTTTGCCAGAAAATATTCGAAACCCAGAATAGGAAATGCCAGGAGAGTGTTTTTTATTTACCACACTAAGTACATAAGCGATTTATCCCTAAACGATACACGGATAAATATATGTGGAAAACACTATACTAGCACGAGTAACTCATAAAGGAACAAAGATACTTCGACTAAAGTGAGTGGTAAGAGCAGTAATCAATCACTTTTTATAGTCTTTTCTTAATAGAAGACAAAGCGAAAGTCGGATGGTAACATGTAACAAAATCCCTATGAATGATTATTATAAATACATGCAATCACAATAACGACTAATTCCAAAATCAGTGTAGGAGAGTTTCACTGCTTCACTAAATGATCCATAGGGCTTTCAATAATTTATAACATGCAGCATCTTACACTCAATTGGATTATTCATATATATATATATATCTTTAAAACATCACTCACACACCCACTTGTTGTGTAAGACATATTTACTGGTCTTGTAAGACAAACTACTATGGACGAATGGTTCTTAGATGAAGCATTTTAGATCAATCAATCGCTCAATACTTGTTGGTGGTTCTGATTGTTATTGTTACATGCATATAAACGTTGTGCACTAGGTTAAAGAAAATTTCTGCGACACGACTTGTAATGTAATCAGCATCTCAGACTATTTAGCTTTATTCAAAGGTTTTTTTGATTTTATTTGCTGACATTTCCGAAACAGTAAGCGAGATCGTATCTTAAACGATCGAAATTGTTCGGCATCTCAATCAACATAACCTGGTTTCCCCCATAGCTAACGTCAAATCATAGCGATAAGTAACTATTTATAATGGTCTCTCGACATCGTCATAAGCCTTTGTTACGATATAACAGTCACGTAATATGGTCGATGTAAACGATGAAACCAAGAACTGTAGGAGCCAATGATCCGATTGATGACTACTTCCACAAATAGTATTGTTTCCCAACGATCATCTTTATCCTTAATCGATGGTTATTATTTTGGTATCAGTTGGCCCCTTGTTATGGGCAATGGAACAATATAAGTTTGACCAGAGGTTTAATGACAGTCATTTGCGCATATCTTCGACGTCAGCAGTCGAGCAAATCTCCTGCAAACTGTGAGTATCATTGTCAACTTTATACAAACACCGACTAAACGTTCGTACTATTATTATGGAAATGGGTTGAGAGTTATGAACTCCTTGCCGATGACCTGTGTGGTCTCTGATAACCACATGACTGGCACCCGCTTTATGGACCTATAGATAATCAATTAACTGAAGATTTCGAACATTACATCATATTTATTATTATTTCATGAGCTATGATGATTTCACGTACTTAATTTCAAATGGACTGAATTACAGCTTCTGTTTGACCTTAGGCTTATAACTAGCCTATATTCACGGTTATTCGCAACTAACCATCTATAAGCACCAATACAGATAGCTCGCCCTCTAGGTAATCAGCATCACCCTCGCTGCTATAAACCTGTTGAAACAAACGTTTTCAGTCGTCAGTACGAAATTCTGGAAGTCATCATTAGAGCCATGTGACGAACCCCTGTTTTACATTTAAAACAGTCCACATATTTTAGTGCATAACTAAAATTTGCAACGCATGTGGGCAGAAGACACTTATTCTCTTCAAAATTTAAGCGGTTAACCGCCGACTAACGCTACGCGTTCCAGTGTGACCTATAAGGACACCTTGGTGTAATAGCCCATTCTTTTATTTTTTTTCTTATGTCTAAGTAACTTGCGTCCAACAAATATCGTATGAATGTGAGGTTTATGGGAAAGAGCACCGACCCCGCACGTATTCGAACCGTTGTCCCCCAAAATGCTAGGTGACGCACTTTACCAAAAGGCAACACCGGTCCGTAATAGACCTGGCTGCAATATCTCCTTACATTAGTAATTATTAGCGATACGCACAACTAATAGAACATCCTATCGTCTGGGGGCAAAGCAACTTGGTTCCTAGGTGACCGTAGGAAATATAGTCTCAATATTGAGATGGTGGAGAAGATTTGTAGCTCAGGTGGATGATTTTGGTGAAGTTTTGTTCTCTGAGCTGGATGGTTTGGTCGTGGAGCTCTCATCGTTCTTCTGAATGACATCATCAGCACAAACTTCAGATAGAAGTGAAGTGTTTGAATTTCTCCATATGTGTCTCAAAGCTTGTTCTGTGCACCTCGACGTTGATTGGTTCTTATTGACCTCAAATTTGTCGTTGTTTACTTCGTTGTTTTGGTTGCGTCTCCCATTGTTTTGATTTTTGTTCTTATGCTTGTGCATGATTTTTCTGATTGGTTGATAAATTGGATTGATATCAATATGCTTGTTGATTGCTGATTGACCTGAGCGCCAGGCTTCTAAAAATTCTCTGGTGGTTTTAAAGTTTCCTCTGTCTAAGATTTCCACATTTTTCCAATCGAATGAGTGTCCGCAGTTGTTCACGTCTATTGATATAAGTGAAGAGATATCATGCCGTTTGACTGCTAATTGATGTTCATGTAGGCGAAGGTGAAGGGGGCGTCCGCTTTGTCCGATGTAGTGTTTTTCGCAGTTGGCACAATTTATTTTGTAGATGATGTTTGATTTGTTTTCCTTTGTTATTTCATCCTTTGGTTTGCATAAGATTGATTGTAGTGATTTTGTCGGTTTGTGTACCACACCTATCCCGAAGGTTTTTAGCAGTCTCGTTGCGGTTTCTGATATTCCATGTATATATGGTAGGGTGATCCTTTTGTTGATTTTTGTGCTTGACTTGAGTTCTAATGCTGCGTGCGGCTGGTATTTTTTTGATGAAGTTGATGGGGTAGCCGTTCTTCTGAAATACATCCTTTAGGTATTTCTCTTCATTTCTTCGTGCTGCCAGTGTGCTGCAGTGTGTCCTCGCCCTCTTGAACAATGTGTGTACGCAGTTGATTTTGTGAGCTTTTGGGTTGTTGCTATTGTAGTTGAGAATTTGATCTGTATGGGTCGGTTTCCTATATACTTGAGTTCCCAGTTTTCCTGTGTCGGTTCTAGTGATCAATATATCCAAGAATGCTAGTTGGTTGTTTGACTCCTGTTCCATGGTGAACTTGATGTCATCGAAGACGTTGTTGATCAGCTTGTAAGTGTTTTCCGGCTCACTCTCTTTGACGATGACGAATGTGTCGTTTATATAGCGAATCCAAATTTTTTGCTTGATCACTGGTAATATCGCGGCTTCTAGTCTTTGTATCACGGCTTCTGCGATCAGTCCTGATATTGTTGATCCCATTGGTGTCCCTTTCGTTTGTTTGTAGATTTTGTTGTTGAATTGAAAGTATGTTGTTAGGCATAAATCGATGAGTTTCTGTAGACTTTGAATTTGAAGCTTCGTGTATTTAGTGAGGTTTGTGTCGTTGTTGAGCAGCAGGGATATAGTTTCCTAACCTCCATTCTCTTACAAGTCCTGGACTTCATAGAGAGAATACGTTCCACAATTCATGTATGATAATTTGTGGTTAAAGTTAAATGCTACAAGACAAGATAACAAACTAGTAAAGTATATGACATCTATGGAGTACCTCCGAATACTGACTTGGCGTTGATCGTCATTGACTGAGAGTCAAACAATGAACAAGCTGGTTATTTTTTTTTTAGGATGCGGAAGCTAGATTGATATGCTTTAGGTCGGTTAGTTGAGTAAAATGACATTCTTATGGAAGTCGATTGTGGGAGGAAGCTGATGTAACAACATAGGTTCATTGGTTAATAGTTGGCCGCAAACATCTCAGTAATGTCAGAACATCATAGGTCAGTATTCGTTCACTTCTTTATTTTGTGTAAGTATCATATTTCCTATTATTATGTATTGAATGTTGCAAAGCTTTATGTGTCCGATAAAGATAATCTCGTAATCCAATTGTCCACTTTCATTATTTAAATAAAGACCTATTCACCACTAGTTTGGTTTCTACTATCGGTTGAACGAGGGGCACAAACATTATCCTCCAGCCAATTATCATGAAAACATTTAAATGGGCATCGTTGTAAAAGGATGCGTACGCTGAGAATCTCTTCAACCGATATTTTGAACAGTATTGCTGCTTCCTCGCTCTTTTTCCTTGTTTTATATTTTACTTTTTTCTCAGGTCTATTGTAACCATGTTTTATATTCTGCAGTCCACAATTTTATTATTTGGCTTTGATCAGAGATCTGTGATGGCATTGGACCCTAGCCGCAATCTTCAAGGCTGAAAATGAGATAACTGGGAAAATGGACTTTCGACAGCAACACTAAAGTAATGTCAATAATTGTGTACGCGGTAACGCCCATTCGAAATTCAACCAATCGAATGAAATGGCTCGGCCTTGCAAACGTGGTCACTCCTGTGTAGCTTATAACGTTTAATCATATTAAACATATTATTCTATATCTTGCCTATAGGTGTTCCCCATCATGTATTTGTGATTGTTACGATATGATGAGTCAGTGTAGACAATGCTGTGATTTCCATGTAAGATCTTACAGATATGGAAGTTACATCATGACAGATCTACAATTTTAGGATAAGGTCTATTATTAGAACAGTAGTAATGACGAAGTAGATCATAATTCTACAGTTTAACCGTTACAAGTTTATCTTACAGTTCCATGTTGCGATTGTCAATGGATTTGTTTTTGGCTAGACTCAGGAGTTTAGTCGGAATATTGAAATTTCTGTCTTTGCACTAGGTTTAAGTCAGAAAGACATTCTTTTGTAAAATTCAGTGAGAACTTGTGCGCAATCAGTACACATATTTATTTCAAATGTGAATGGTTTAATTGGCAATTTTACATAGCTTTTATTCTGATTTTGATTCGACTCGCCTACTCGTTTCATCTTTTAACAACTGATATATTACAGTCAGCTCATCACTATTCAGGTTACTTGATTTGCTTACAAAAGTGTCGCGAACGTTATCGTTCTGGTATTGATGACATGCCGCTTCATAGTATTGTATTTAGCATTTCTATATATCTGAGTCCATGAGTCCGGATAATACAGAAGATACATTTTTGTACAGGATCTATTGCTTACCGTTCATGTGTCCTCACTGCTGTAGAAAATTTGGGGATGTACACCAATTGACAACGGCAGTCAATGTTTGCTGCCCACCCTTCCACGAAGTCGTCCAAACGGTTTTCTACAGTTGCCTAAGAACCTAAGGGAAACTTATTGTGACAAACCATCCTCAATGCCTGACACCTTACATAACTGCACGCTATCCTGTTTTAATTTTTATTCATGCTAGGTCACCAAAATCTTACTGCTATAAATGTGATCGTTGTTAAAATATCCGGATGCTCAAGTCTGTGCACTTTATGAAAAACACTGCATCGATAACATTTCGGTAAGATTGGACAATCTATACTCGTAAGTGTGTTGCACAGTAAGGTTTCCTTACCACTTTCCGATTATTTCATTCGTAGTTTCAGAGTTGTCAATGGTAGCACATATTGAAAATTGACATCCGCTTTTGTGATCCGAGCTGGTTTATAAGAGTCAAAGTTCTTCAAAGTACTTGAGAAAGTTATGTTATACATCCGCAGTAGGCTGAAAGATATTCAAATATTGCGACTGTAGAGCAGTGTGATCGTTTGGAAACGAGTTATGAAGAGGTCATGAGTTTATGGCCCGTGAACATGGTAAATTATCGGTTTGCCAAATAGTATTTATAGAGCCCTACATCACGATAAATGGTTGAAAGTTAACTTCTGAAAGTGTTGCACCTCGATCCAGTGTTTCAAGAAGAATGCCTAGGGTTACCAGATGTTTAGCAACTGTCGTCAGACTTCTCTGACTGCCACGTCGGAAACATTTACGAGGATGAAAGCCTTTGGGTTGAGATGAGTGAGTAAATTTGATTTTGAGATAGTTTACTTAACTGTGTAGAATACTATTTTATTGTCGTTTGAATCCATAGATTTGTGATTTCTATTGAGTTGGTCTGTTAAGAATCCCATGAGATACGGGTGGTCCGTTATGTAAAATCGTTGAAAAAGCATCAGATCGCTAAACTTCCTGAATAGCTTGACTGTGATGAGTTCTTGGCAGTCCAGGCTGACTGTCTCTTTAGCAGAAGGTGAATGCCTTGAATATTAATGCTGCAATAAAGTTTAGGGAGACGGTTTTGATCCGACATTTCAGAAAGTTTGCAGTAATATCTTGTTATACAGTTAAGGTGAGGTTGCTGGAGATGAAATTCTATATCTGAACTTCCGGTCAAATAGTCATTAGAACAACAAATATAAGCGAACAATTGTTTTCAATTAGATCGTCATCAGGCTCTACTCTTATATACATGAATATTTATACGAAAATGTAAACCAATCAAGGCAATATAGGTCAATAATCACAATAAAATAGAATGAGTCTGGCGCGAACTTTGAAAGTGGTAACATTTTTTCACGTAGTTTAGGAATTCTCCGACTTGCTCTTTTGTAGAGTGTAATATACTGTGATTATCATCCTATCCTGTACATGGGGTACATCTTACCCCGAAAAATAAGAAAATAACTTTTTTTATTCGACGGACAATTACCAGTTCGTATTGTATCAATTGCGGACTTAAGTCGTAAATAGATCTGCAATTTATTATATACTCACAGTCTCTAATCCTAGTATTAACCAGGTTAATACTTAATAACAACTAATACTCAGATATTATATTTAATTTAACGAGCACTGTGCTCACTTATCTTCATATCATGTCCAATAACTCCAGTAAAAGAGAAATTTCACCAACTTCTAAGCCAAATAAAAGGTCCAAATCTGTAACCCCTACAACTGACGACTCAGTGCTTGACAATGTCGAACCTTTAACTACTGAAGAATATGTATATTGTACACAAATGTCTCTATCACCACCAGATTCTCCATGTCGCAGCCCCTCTATCTCTACGTGCAGTATGCCAACGGTAAGACTGGTTGACATACAAGACACTATACCTACGTGCATCGAAAAGTCAGCACAGTCTACTAGACAGTATGTGCTACCAAGGCCTAAATCTAAAATTTCAAAAACTAAAGAGTCCAATGGTCCACCTCATACACACCAAAATACTGATAGATATAGTAATGACATCCGACAGCTACAAAACTCTCTATCCGAAATTAACGGCAAACTTGAGCAATTAGCACCCCTCACTCATATATGGGGCCTTGATACAGACAGAAATCTTGAGCAACTCACTAAAGCTGAGTGTATTTTGGAGTTTGTGGCTGAAGAAGTGACGAAGAGAGTGATGTCCTCCTTCAATGCAGTTGTGTATAACCTCCCCGACCGCACACACCCATCTAAGTTAAGGGATATTTGCCTTAGAGCATGCGGTATGCCGAACGTTAACTGCAAAGTCATCCGCCTTAGAAAAAAGTCAGACAGATCAACTTGCCCCTCTTGTTTATGTTTGGCTGTTGTAACGATGCTAAGCAGTTTATTGATTCGAGCAAAAATATTAGCTCACTAATTCCATACAAAAATATAAAAGTCACTCCAGACCTTACGCCCTGTCAACGTCGTGTAAGAAGACGCGAAGCGATAGAATTGAATGGGAGTGTTACAGTTAATAATCAGCCAGAGACAGTTTGCAACACAGCAAATAGTTTAAAACACACGAACAATAAGCATGACACCACTCCACATACGGCTGATCACTCTGTTGATCTAGATGAGTCTACAGATCAGAAACCTTTGGATAAGATACGGACCCCAACTGACACCAAAAACCATAACGACATGACTAATCCCAGCTGTTCGTTCAGTAATGTACTAAAATGTGAGTCGTGTAACAACACACATCCAACTAAACCTATACACTTGAAAATTTGTCCTCCTAAAGATACCCCACAAGTAGACTTGAATGAACGTAAGTTCATCTCACAGAGACAACGAAAGACTCCAGCTCTGAAAATAAAGGGTGGGAAGACAAAACTCATGATACCGAATAGGGAAACACGTAAGATTGAACCCAACTGCTCTATAGGTATCCCAAGAACAGTGAACAGGTTCTCCCCGCTGCTATCGTATAACTTGCCTTCAACACCTCCAAGTTGCAAAAAGGGTGGTGGGCTTCAACGTAGCAAGCCTTCTTACACGCAGACTAACGAAAACTACCAGAGAACTGGCCACCCAAATCACCCCCTGAAGCCTAAAACCATAATAAGAATGGTAATAATAGGTTTCTCACTCCACACCCTACCTACATTCCCCAGGATCGCAACTGTAATTACTCTCAGAAAGAAAACTTCTCACACCCTTTAGTACCGACCCATCACATAACAACGGCTCCCATGTATAATAACAGTCGCAACTCCTCCCAGTTACGCGTAGCAGACCCCTCTCACGCTAACGTAAATAGCCATAACAGGGGCTACGAGTCTAACCATCAAGACTATTTTGTAAATAACCATACACTTCACAGTAGGCCTGTACAAGATTTTTTTGGAATAAGACCCCTAGTGACACCTCTGTTGAAGCATATAGCCCAGGTTATTTCAAACCACATGCAAACCATAAATTTGTTTCCTCCGTACAGTTTCCATCAGAGTGACTCCCACCCTTTCCTCCTGGGTAAACTCCCCAATCAACTTCACTAGCTCATTTGATACATCTCCCAATAAGTCTAGCTATCAAAATACCGAGCTAATGAAGAACATCCAATCCCTCACATCAAACTCATCTCGCACCCGCGAGGGTTACGATGACTTTATCCGAGATACCCTCACCCATTTTAACTTAGTAGGCCACTTGCTTAATATATGTCTTATCAACGCTCGATCGATCTGCAACAAAAAGACGGATTTAGCCCTGTTTGTATCCATATATCAACCATCACTTATAATGATATCTGAAGCATGGACTAACAGTAATATTTCCGACCGAAGTATATCTCTTGATAACTATTCCCTATATAGAAGCGATAGATTGAATGGACGAGGCGGAGGATGCCTTATTTACGCTCACTCTAGCCTAAACTCACTGCTATGTGATATGCCTGAACTAAACAAACTGAAGGAATCGGTGTGGATTGTATTAAGGCCGTCAAATTCCGTTACCTTACTGCTTTGATTAAAGCAGTATTCATACTTATCACAAACGTAAGAGAGCCTAACATCACAAAAGGAGGGGGGCGTTGCTCACCAGCAAACATGACAGTAGGAAGATAACTTCAATTCACCCATGTCTGTAGGGCAGAAAATTTTGTTTAATTACGGCTCCTTATAGTTTTGTGGGATGTCACGAACTTAAGGTATTAATGCTGATTTATCATGCAAAATACCTCATTATATCGTGTTACGAACGTTGAATTGGTTTCACTTCCTACCCGGTAATCCTATTACAAGCAAACTAGACAATTAGATAATATACGAAACCTACTCAAGACCCTATAATACCTAAAAACTAAAAAAATAAACTAAAAATTAAAAAAATAATAATACAAAAAAAGATGAAAAGGGCTCCAACAGCTTCGAAAAAAGGAAGATAGTCAATTGTATATCATAATAACTGTTTTTAGCACTATATTTTATGACCACACATAATCCCGTACTCTCAGCTCCTTTCTGAACCCCCTCCACTTGTCAGTTGTATGTCCGCCCATACCTTGTTGACACTTATTCTCTTTGACCTATTAAAATTCTATTGCTTAACAAATACCCTAATAAAAGAAAATTAGACTGAGTAATCATACCTTAAACATTCCTTCATGAATATTGGCTACTCTGCCTCTAGTGTTTTCTTTTACTTGTTCCCTCTTCCACCCCCCTTGAGATATGGAACGGGTGACTTCATCCTGCACCATCCTTAAAGCCATGGATATTCCAAAGGGACATAAGGTTGCGATTTCTAGAAGCTCCCACCTTCAATGGACCTATCTTTGACCATCAGTTATACATTCTCAACGCAACTTTCATGTGGCGCACCAACTGTGATACTGACTAAAACCATCTACATTCATATCTTTTAAATTATCAACCCAGCTGAGTAAGTTACTACAGTGGATAATGTATCATCTGTAACAATTTGATCTTGCTTGTAAACTGGCATGCCTCATGTAACAAACTGTTATTTGGGAATAAATTATTATTATTATTATTATTATTACACATAGTAGGTAAATATACAAATAGATAGTAGGAAGACAGGTGTACTGATAGTGGTAAGAATAATAAAATACGATAACGAAAGTCTTATCAATAGTTAAACGTTGGGAACAGAGGGTCAAACGTGGGTAAATAGACTAGAAATAGTAATCACAAAACATAAAAATCATTACGTAATAAGTGTGTAAATGATCATTTCCCAACGGAGTTCGTTCCTATTTCCTGCATATAGCTGAAGCCATTGGAATTCGTACATATTACCCCAATTTATGTGTACAAAAGAAATTTGTAACCCCCCTATCCCTTCCATGGCTACAAGAAATCACGGACTTGATACTCTTGAGCACGTCATCGATAAATCTCCTTGAGAAGTTTCTGCCAAAAAGAATCGACAAAATTTCATGGTGTTCCAACAAATTGACGGAAGCCATTTTTGGAAGCTTGGTTATTCGCCTTAAGAGAATCGATTTTCGAAAAGGCAGCCATAACTTTTAAGATAGATGTCAGGTCTTGGATGTATGACAAGGGGTAATGATAAGTGGTGGTTGGATCTTCGATAATTTCCAGTCGCACGCCAATTATCGGTATCTATTTTCAGAGACCGCAAGCGACGGGAATGCCCGTAGGCTATTGGATATTCCTCTGGACAATTCTTGAATTTATCTAATCTACATAAAAAATAAGCAACTTTTACGATCTGAACCATTTTGAAGTATCAAAGAAATTATTTTGATTGTGTGCTATCACACATTGACTTCGTTCGTTCCATTTTTGATGTTCCAACAAAATGTGGTGAATGATGTGCGCAGCGGCTTCACATGCTCTTGTATGTTTTTTCTTTTGCCAAAATAGTCACAGATTATGCACGATCACGTTTTTCTTAATGACTTTAAATGCGTATCACATCTTTGATAGAACTAGAGTTTTGGCTGAGAATAAGAACTCATTTTGGGGGTGCTTTCAAACTACTCGATCGCCGTAGAAAAATTTTATGCTTTGAAAATCCCTGTACAGCATATTCTATAACGCCGTCTACCTCTTAGAGCTTTTGCCCTGCTTTGTGGATTAACTTTCATCCAGGACACAAGCAGCCATGTTTCACATTTCTCAAGCTCTTTTAATGAAAGTCTTTTTATCTCACTCCGATCAAATTTCGGCTGATCGCATTATTATTGTTGTTGTGTAATGACAGACTAATTACAACAACGTATAGATGACTCAAAGCAAGATGTGTGAAGACCTTGATCGCTGTTGCTTTTTGACTGTCTATTTCAAGTGTTTGTCAATCTGTAACAGCTTAGGTTGGTTGGTTAAGAGTTCACCCCAAACAACTAAGCATATGTCGAAACAGTATAGTTCACGTTTTCATTCACTTCCTAATTTTGTATAGACGTTATATTTCCTATTATCTTATATTGAATGTAGAGAAGTTTTGTTTGTCTTAACAAGTAATCCCAAGCTTCACTGTGACTGCGTGAAGATCTAAATAAAGACCTATTGACTACTTGTCTGGTTTCTTCTATCAATGGCACGAAGGTTACCTAGAGGCATGAAAAATCCATTGGTTCTTAGGAGAGAAAACTAGTCTCGTTCTGTGAAACATATTTATGTTTACTTGCAAGTACTAAACAGGTGTATTGCGTCATCGCATCTAGATGTATGGTACGTTGTTTTTTTCTAGAGAAACTTTTGACTGTATAAGGCACGGCTTCACTTTTCGTTTATATGTGTATGCACCTGTACGTGTGCAAGTGTTTACATACGTACGTTCCACATTTCCGTATTCCTGTTTCATCTGACATGTTACGCTACTCCTCTACTCATTTATAGTCGATCGTATTATTATTGTCTTCTGGCCTGCTCATAGTTACCATCATTAAATATCCTCATGTTTTGATTTTTAATTACTTCCCGATGTCGTCCAAACGTGATTAAGTGTGTTGTTTTGTTTAACCCAAAATTCATGCCCATCAGATGATATACTAGGTTACTGTTCTTCAGTTGGCCTCATGTAGACTTACTGTCCACCAAGACGAAGCATGTTCCCCTATTGTTAGACGTTGTTTGAATTACTTTTGTTGTCTGTGCAATGACGATCATGCACGTAAATTATTGGAGTAAATAAATGCACTAACCTGTTTCCATGAAGGATTAGAAAATGAACGCCGTATTTTTCAGACCGTTTAAGTATTCAGTTTTCTATGATTCTAATATCTGATTAGAAATAGAGTAGTAAATATGCGAAAGTAAATTTGGTCGGGATTACGTAACTGACTGCTGTCTTAAGTAAATTACGGTATACTGATAATATGAAGTTTCTCTGGGAAATCAAAGTTAATATGTTGTATAATTTGTGATGATCAGGCGTATATTAAAGTAGTGGAAGAGCTGACTCCATTGAGAGCTGAATTGTCCCACAATATCACACATGTTTCCGCTTCTTGAGCCTAAAATCTTCTTGTAAACCATTGGTCAAACAACCCTCAGTGATTGCTACTATTGTACTATTATTGTACTTGAAAGTCACTTATCAAGAAATGTCGGAGACAGTTGTGTATTGTCACAAAGATGTTAGCGATAGTTCACTACTGTGGTATTTCCAACACCATGCATCTAAGGATACACTCGGTAAAGGCGTCACCGAAATTCACATTTACTGAAGGACAAGCTGCACTCTGTCGGGATTTCTTCTGAGGATATTTCAGAAGACTTGTTAACTATACGAGTAAACAATATCAAAATGCTGATGTTCTGTATAACAGAGTTGCTGAATTAATTGGATGCTGTCCCTCGTCTGTTACACTATCGATAACGACAATATATACGGAACTTTCGTAGATAGTGAGTCAACTGACATTCGTTTGATTGATTTGGAAACATTGGCGGCGTGCAATGTTTTTAAAAAAGAGAATTCACAGACTTTCCGTTACTTGTAGTGATGACTGATTCGTTGGTCAATAGAGGGTGGTGTCGTTGGTTATTTACATGACGGCTGGAAGTAATAAAATCAAAATAATGGTTTCGTGAAACACAGAAACGTAGTGATCCACTTAAGTCAAAAAATTTTCTTAGCTTTTGCTACTTCTAAAAACAAAAGGTATTTCAGTTAATCCCGCGTCAATTTTGTTGATCCGTCTTAATTTCTTTAAGTTTATCTGTCTATTAACTGTTCACGTGTATTTCACCAGGTTACTTAATAATAAACCCTTTGCTATCTTGCCATCTATCTGAGCTTAAATTTTATAATCTTTCTACTAAAATACCTACGTGGACATTCATAAACATTATAGCTACTAATTCAACAACTACACCGCTCCTATCTCAACACTAACTTCAAAAGACACTGTTAGAACTCGGTTGGAGGAGTATAGTTCAATGGATAGATTAACTATCTTATTAGAATTGGTATACATAAAAACAGAGTTTAAAAATCAAGAAATGGAGACTAGAAAAATAACTATTATGTGTAAACTTAAAAACAACTATGTTGAAAATTGAAAACAACCTTGACGAGAACATATATAGGTAGCGACATCTGGTAAACTAACAGGTTGCTGGTTTTCAATCTTCTGGTTCAAGGTTTTGTGTATATCAGGTACTGGTTTGTTTTCTGGTCCTAAAAGTGCATGTCCATTTTATTGAAGTTCCTAAGGTTGGCCCTACTTGTCTCTGATGTTTGGGAAATTTGGAATATTTGTGTACTGGTTCAGAGTAAATAATTTCACTGTAAATGAAACTTCCAGACGAGATTTGTTTCTCAGCTGAATAATATTCTCTATTGCCTCAAAATGTTCCTAAATAAATCTATCTTTATCGTTAGAACTCTCTTTAAATGGCTTGTTTTTAGAATGCGTGCCCTAAAAATTACATTTTGTCGAAGATGAATTGTTTGAAGTACCTCACTAAAACACATCGATTTAATTTCCTAGTAATGTTGCTTATACCTACTTTGTTTTTATATCTTGATGCAGTGTCTACTCTGATAATTAGTTAAGTTTTATCAATTCTAATCAGTAGTCTAATATTTAATCTTTTTATCAAGAGCTTGTATGAACCAAATGATTTCATTGCACTTGCTTCTTGTTTCATTATGGCTCCAGGCATTCGGTTATAAGTATACTTGCAAGATAAACAGGTGAAACTATCATTTGTGGACGAATCTTGAGGGACGATAGTAACCTTGAGGCGACCCACCTACTTACTATGGGTCAAAAGGGTCTGTAAATGAGTATAAAGAATTATTATTGGAATTTAAGGGTTGGGACTTGAAACAAGGGCTTTCGTCTCAAATTGACATCAAATATAATTCTGAAGTTCTATTAACTATATAGATAAATGAATTTTGCTCCAAAATGCAATGCTTTCTGTCCTTAAATGCTTTGGTTTGTCCATAAATTATAGTCTTGCCGATAAACTGTCCTGTAATTCATTCTTATCAACGTGTTTAGAGCATTTAGCTTCAGTTCAGTAGCATGACTTTCAGGTGTGTATTATTCATAAGAATAAAGTTTTGTATATATCGGTCTGAGAGCAGCACAGTTAATCGATGCAAGAGTCAGATAAACATAAATACCGCGACAAATATTTCACTGTGATGACATCCAGGTAATTTGATCAAGGAAAAATAGCTAATAATACTGAAACAATGGGGAAAAAATCATAAAACTATCATGTTTACGATAGAAATTGCGTTCAATTGTTGTACACAGTCCACTTAGATCATCAATATCTCTTTCTAAATATAAATATATTGGTACGTCTTAAATGTTCTAGCACTATAGAAACAAATTATTTCCGTTTTTATTTTTACAGACTACAAACAAATGGATGTATTACAATCCCTTACAAATTTCAGCGGAAAGCTTTATGGGGAAATGTTGGAAGAAAACCAGAGTAAGTCAGTATTTCAAAATATGCTCATTGGTATGTTTAGGTCATTTTGAGAATACTTTTCTCTCTCCTTTTAATATATATACTGCCCTGGGAATGATCCTTTCCGGCAGTGAAATGAATACAAAATTGGAGATAATGAAAATGATGCACTTATCTACTTGTTTGGAACATCATACAATTCACCATGGAATCAGTGGACTTCTGTTTAACTGTGCAGAACGTGGTGAAGGTGTTGAGATAATGTTTGGGAATGGATTGTTTACAGCAGAAGATGTGGATGTTAAAAAAGATTACGAAAATACTCTTAAGAGTTATTACAACGCACAAACAGAATCTGTGAGTTTATATCTTAACTTACTAATCTTTTGTGTAGGTGACATTTCAGACGGATCCGGAAGGTGCTGGAAAACGAATAAACCACTGGGTTGGTGAACTGACCAAAGGGAAAATTCGTGAACTTTTTTCGCCTGGATCGCTGTCAACCGACACATCAGTTTTAGTAATTACCACTACATACTTTGAAGGTAATTTTATATATTCAACCTATGATACTTATGAATGTCCTTTAAAATTTGAGTTCGTCATTGTTTATAATTTCTGCAATTATCAGTAATTCCATAAATAGTTTTGTCTTCTAGGTCTGTGGAATCTACCCTTTCTTCAAGGAAGTTCACACGAAAGCGATTTCTTTAAACTTGACGGATCAACGATGAACGTAAAGTTAATGTATATGAATTCCTCATTTGAAACCGTCAGTTTACCACATTTGAAATCACGTGCTATTAAGATACCATTTAAAGATCCTAGGTAAGTATGTGTATTTTGGAGCATGTATAGAACACCTATTTTAAATGAGTTTAAGGGCAAACGTAACAAGCTTATTTTCGGTGATCTATGTACTAGTAGCCCAAGCACTGGTTTATGAGTTATAACTATTCAAGGTGTGGTTTTTCCTAAATCACCGTGAATGACTGGGTACAACCATTAGATCTTTTGGCCGTAGTTGTTAGAAAGCTTTGTTCAGGCTTTTTACTTATTTATTGTATTGCAACACATGGCCTAATAATGAGTCACGATCTCGGCTACAATCTGGGTGATGTAGCAAAAGCCTACAACAAATACACATAGATTTCTAAAGTCAGTGATTGCTAATTTCTGTCATCTGAGAGATATGAACTTAGTTTTTGTGATTTTTTGTACATTTAAGGTCATTAGTCAAAAGCTTAGGCAACATGACTTAAAAGTAATTTCACTGTCCTATGTCTGTTTAAGCGTAGTTTACTTTGCATTTTGAACACGTTAATATATACTTTTTTAATCACAATTGACTGTCAAGCTCTCAACAACTAATTTCTTTACTTTAGAAAGCAACATTCGTTTACAGAATCTGACATCATATTTTAAGTTTGGTTTATTCTAATGATTTGCAAAATTTCGTGTTAAGGTTTTTGTGAAACACGTATTCGCTAAAACGTTTTGTTGGAGACCAACTGAAAACGAAGGACTAAGCAATACAAACTGTATTTTCTTGTAATATGACTTTAGTATAGAGATAAAAGACCAAACACCAATATGATTCGTGAACTACTAAAATATTGTCTACGAACGGTGAACCTATATGATTCAAAATTATAATTGGGAACCTCTGAAGGTCCTCGCAAACCTACAAGGGAATTTCAATAGGTATTCTGAACTTGACTCGGATACG
Organism: Schistosoma mattheei; assembly: GCA_944470405.2. Classification (NCBI taxonomy): domain Eukaryota; kingdom Metazoa; phylum Platyhelminthes; class Trematoda; order Strigeidida; family Schistosomatidae; genus Schistosoma; species Schistosoma mattheei. The sequence continues at coordinate 696,942 of OX103948.1, read as the reverse complement.
GTTAGTTTTTAGTGAAGTCAGCTTGCTAATGTCAGAACGTCAGGTATCTATGACACTTATTGGTACTCCACTGATTAAATGAGTCGACATTTCTGCCTCTCTTTAGTCAGCTTGATAGTTAAATATACCGTGTCATTCTACTTAACATCATTTTTATATCAATTCTCTTTTCGGTATGTTCAGGTGTAGTATTATTTTGCCTAACCAGGTATCGTCATTTAAGTATTAAGCTTCAGATATCTTGAGAAAAACATACGGTGTAGAAGTTTTATAAAGAATTTGATGAATAAACAGTATTTCAATAGCGTAGAGTGATAAATACATATGAATACAATTCATGCTAGGCAGATTATATTTGGATTCATTATTCGGTAAACGAAATCTAAGAATCAAGACTATTGCAATGTAGCTCCATGTAATGTTTACTCAATAGAAGTTGATTCAGTCATGAAGTGTATAGATATTATTGATTGTTCATTTATAGCTCAATATTCTATTTTGTATTATCCCTTTTCCAACCTTTTCGTGTTTTAGATTCTCATTATTGGTCATTCTTCCAAACGCAAATGATGGATTATCTGAGTTACTAGATGCGTTACATAGAGATGATGAATTTTCATCAATTCTTTCTTCTAACTTTACGGATACCAGTATACATTTGTACTTACCAAAGTTCAAACTGAAGGAAGGCAGTGCTATAAGCCTTGTAGGTTATCTACAGAAAATGGGAATGAGAGAGGCTTTTTGTCCAGGATCAGCTAACTTTACAAACATGTCTGAATCAAGTAATTTATGTATACGAGATATACTCCATAAGGCTATTCTTGAAGTGAGTTGTATAAATCTTGTGTTTCTCAACAAACTTCGTTGTTAGATTGCATTTACCTGTTAATATTGTGAAATAAACTTGAAGCGCTGGTTGGTTGTAGCCAGTATGGTTGAGATTCGATTTCTGTCTACTTGTTTATACAGGAACTCATACTTGCGAGTAATGCGTTCTGCAATTTCTTCGGAACCATATCTGCTAATTTGATGCGTAAGACTTAATCGAAACATTGAATGTCAGCTTAATACCACTAACGTGCATGACAAGGACGGACTTCATTCAGATAATGTTTCTTGATTTCTCACTCAACCTCTTTGTCATGAAATAACTTTAAATATAATACAATCTGAGGAGTCATGAGTGACATCGGTATTTCAGGATAGTGTTACTTATGGAAAGACGATCTGTTTAGTTTGTCAAAAAACCACGACTAGCAGCAGCGTAACTTCAACGTACTCTATTCGTCTCTTGGTGTTAGCGATGGCAATCCACGAAGAGTCACAGAATGTTGTTATGTTTGAGTGGTAAATTCTGATAGCCGTGTGGAATAATTATGTTGAACAGAATGTTTGAGAACCAACCCTTGTAATAGATTTGTGTAAGGATTTTAAATCACATCCATTAACATGTCTACGAAAATCCATGTAACCACCTGAAGGCATGTTATTTTCAATTACATCGGTCGCTTTTCCACAGGCTTTTGTCAGTCTCTTGAAAATACTTCACATATCAGTGTGATACTGATATTTTTGTCACTCACGAAAGACTATTTTATAAAGGAAAGTTTGTTGTTCATTCCAATTCGTTATGGTTACCTTATGGTTATTAGAGCACTAATCAGGTTTTATTTCTTAGTGATATTTGAGATAGATTTCACCACTCATTGTGATTAGTTTTATTCAGAAAAGTGTTTTCATATTAAGTGCTTTCAGTAACTGATGACAGAGTGATTGATTTTGTCTTTAACTGTGATGAAATTCTATTGAGGAAGTTGCAATGTGACCGCTAGTTTAAGTGGCTTGGCATTGCAGTGCACTGTGATGTGTTGAAAGTGTTTGGAGGTGGTTGTAACGAAACTATTGACCTAGGTTCAGTGATAGTTTGTTACTGTAAGACTGAAACTGGAACCTTGGGGGAACTGTCGCCCTCTGTGAAAATCGAATTCACATCAACCCTTGTCACTTTTGAAGATGTTACCACTGAGCTATTTGTGCTACAACTAATCTCCTGTATGAGCTGAATATTAAAATTGACGGATCAGCGAATTGTAACCAATGTCATGTTGTTTATCTGTTAGAGGTGATGAAGTTTTGTGGACTTAGTTGCAGTATTATCAGTAGTCCAATGAACTTGATATCTCAATAAGCGTTTTTGTGTTCCAGGATTGAATGACGCATTAGAGCCGTGAGTTTATTGACTTCCGTTATTGACTTTCGATTCCCAATTATGTCACACATATTTCTATTTACCCAGAATCAATCACGACGCACTACGATTTCTAACCACATTGGTTCACAGAGTTTAGTTAACGTTGGAGACCTTTACGTATTTGGGCAGCATCATTGATGAACAGGGTGGATCTGATGCAGATGTGAAGGCGCGGATCGGCAAAGCAAGATCAGCATATTTACAACTGAAGAACATCTGGAACTCAAAGCAACTGTCAACCAACACCAAGGTCAGGATTTTCAATACAAATGTCAAGACAGTTCTACTGTATGGGGCAGAAACCTGGAGAACTACAAAAGCCATCATCCAGAAAATACAGGTGTTTATTAACAATTGTCTACGCAAAATACTTCAGATCCATTGGCCGGACACTATTAGCAACAGTGTACTGTGGGAGAGAACAAACCAGATCCCAGCGGAGGAAGAAATCAGGAAGAAGCGCTGGAAGTGGATAGGACACACATTGAGGAAAGCACCCAACTGCGTCACAAGACAAGCCCTCACATGGAATCCTCAAGGCCAAAGGAAAAGAGGAAGACCAAAGAACACATTACGCCGGGAAATTGAGATAGACATGAGAAAAATGAACAAGAATTGGATGGAATTAGAAAAGAAGGCTCAAGACCGAGTGGGTTTGAGAATGCTGGTCAGCGGCCTATGCTCCATTGGGAGTAACAGGCGTAAGTAGTAAGTAAGTAAGTAGTGGAGACAAGGTGACTCAACATAATTAAATCTGAGTTGACTAATCCCTCTTACATTGTTCACGTTGATGAATGCTTCAGACAAAATGATAATGAGTAAATCTGTGATTTCATGTAACATGAAATATTGTAATTATTTCTACTGTTTCTTCCACTTAAAAATTGTTAATATAAGTTCTATTGATTTTTGTTCATAGGTGGATGAGCAAGGTGTGGTGGCAGCCGCAGCATCTTCTGCAGAAGTTGTTCAACTTGCTGCGCCTTTACCTGAATTCGCTGATGAGGAATTTCGTGTTGACCATCCATTCTTCATTTCAATTATTTGGAATAATTCTTTGCCAATATTTCTCGGACATGTTACAAGTCCAGAGAATTGATAATAGTCATGATATATTCATCAACCTAATATACTTTTCCCTTAAAAACAATGTTTACATACATTCTGATTTTTATTCATTTATGTATTCTGGATCTTTGTACTTTTAATATTGAACAGTCCTGATGTGATGTTGTTTATTACTTCATGGAAGTGATGGTTTTAATGAAACCTTTGAATGTTTTTTTTCTATTAACTTGAGTTTTATTTTCACTTCAAATATAACTGTCCATTTGTTATTTGTTTTTCAATAATCGTGAAAGATTCCAATTTCATGTCCAAACTGATGTAAGTACAGTGGGGTTTGAACCTGTGACTTTTTAGTTGAGACTGGAACACCTCAAACACTGATACAGTGATCCGTGGATTAAAGACTAGAATGTATATGAATGAGTTTTATTTGGCAATTAAGTGATGTGAATATTTAGGTTTCTACACTGAGAAAAATTCGGGACGAATACCACCATAATAATATCTGTCACTGATTTGCAGCATAGTAACTGTGGTAATATAAGTTCGTTTTTAGATATTTTTTACTGAAGATTGTTGATAGAAAATGGACCTAGACTTCATGAACTTTCAATCTGACTCCATCCATTTGTATTTTTCGAAAGTCGGATAGATTCACTTCAAAATGGGTATTAGAACTGCGTCCTTTCTCTCTGATATATTTTGATGTGATTCATTGAATGTTTAACGACGACTACTTTTTTATAGTAGATGAATCCACAAGTCGATTGAAAATGATACCGTGAAATCAGAATACACAGGAAAATGTAGTTTATAATTGAAGCAGTCAGTAAGCTGATGATCAGCTCATAAGCTTTGACAGAGGTGGATTCACATAGGTTCTCGTACTGCATTTGTTTTCGAAGTATTACTTGAGTTTAGTGGAACTAGCGAGTGGGCGAGTTTAGTGTTTGGTATGTGGTACTTGACAAACGTGGCAAATCGGCTGATGAGGTCAGTTTTCGTCACAAGGTGTAGTGGTTAGAGCATATATCACGCGTACCTAATCACACATACCTTAACAGGCGATTTCTTCTGGTTTAGGAGTACGCTGAAATAAAGTTCGAGGCGGCTGAGTCAAGATAAAGCATCAACTTATGAAGAAATTGACCATCGTTCTGGGCCATGTTGTTAAATTCAAACTACGTGACTCGGGTCGAAGTGGCATTTATCATCAGTGTCTAGAGACCTTGGATAATATAGCTCAGGGTCGTTCACTGAAACCGAGATGTATCCATCCAGTATCTTTTTGACGACCGTTGAATGTTAACCAGCTGCTTACTCCAAACAGCAATGTGATTCATCTTGCTCACAATCAAACATTTACGAGTGAATAGTCGTTTATTGAAAATATATAGCAGTCATTGTTTTACTGATGTGACAAAACTCAGAATTCTGTAGTTTTATCACTTATTATACATTGAAGAGAATTATTCAAGTAGGATTTTGAATACATTCAAAACTAATTAAACATTGCTCATTTGAAAAATGATACAATTCGATTGTATGACTGTTGTATAAACGGTGTTTTCATGTCAATGCCTTAACTTCGTTTCTAGACGTAGTGCGGTGAACAGAACATGGATAGAGACAATCGAACGCATTTAACACACACTCACAGGACAATCATAAAGTAAATGATTAATTTGCAAAATGTTCACCAGTTGTCTCAAGATGACTCAGACTTCATTATTCTTGCATTTTCATACAAATTGCATTCTCTTTCCATTCTTTACTGTTCGATCCTCTTGTCTCTCTGCTACCAGACATTCTGTTCAAGACTAACATCATATACTACTTATGTCAATATAAGTAGCACACACTACAGTAGTACATGGAATGAAATTACTGACTAAATAAGGGTAAATGGGAAGTATGAATAATCGATTAATGTTTATATGTTTAATGTACTGTCATAGTTGTGGGGCAGTGATTGACAGCAACTAATATGATATGATACTTGTAAATTTAAATGATATATGTAAAGTTATTTATTTATATTGCACTTGTCATTATTACTCAGGCAATATCGACATATTTCTTCATAAGTAAAAGTATTAGACACTTAATAAATAGTGGATATACAATAGTTACTTGTGATATGTTTAAATAACCAACGCCTATGATGGTATTTGAAGAGGGTTCTTTGCTCGGAGGTGACAGTTGCGGTGTGAAGTGATTCAGTGACTCGTTGGGTAATGGCTGGTCATTAGTTAGAATTCACACTGGACTGAGTGTGTTTCTGAACGTAATTGTAAATGTTAATTATTGTGCAGGATTCTTCAGCCTAGTCTTCGTCTTCTAAGTTGCCTGTTTGTCTGGTAGAAGAACTATTACAGCAAAAAATTTACTGAAGTCTAACATTTTCTCCAATCGAATCGTCGTTCAGTTTAACCGATGGGTAGGTTATTAGTACATACTGGTAAATTCTAAAGTTAGAACGAAATAACTCAGTAATGTCAGACTTTCAGCAATGTCAACTCGAGGTGATAGCCTTGGTTAAGTTCATGATGGAGTCGAGAAAATCCCATGTTGAACAGTTACAAGTAGCTATTGATAGCTCAATGATCACCATTGTATTTTAACTGATACTTAACCTGAACATTATCTCAGGCCTTCTCCCTCAAAGCTGTTATGTGAATGAGTCGAAACTGTCTGAGAATATTCTCTGTATATGCAAATCAATTGTGAAAATTATTGACTTGATGAGTTTTTGAGCAAACATATTGAATGTTGCATTTTACCAAAAATCTCTGCATTTATTCGACATATCTACAAGTTTAACCTGTTTGAATTGTCAGCTTTTCGCTACATTTAAACCTTTGATCATACTAGAGTGAAATTTCGTAGCAGTCTTCAGGATGTCATACACTGTTGAACCACTGTTGTTCAGGTACTGTGAAATAGAATTGGGGAGATGTATGAAAGAGGTAGAGATTGATAGAGCATGTAACAAGTGGACTGTCTAACGTCAGTCCAGTTATTTATATAAATGAATGTAGTATAACATCCTATTTAAAAACTGAATGAAATTTAACATTTTATTGATGAAATTTCGGAAGTTTAAGAACTTTGTGTTATTTTAGTCTTCATACAAAATTGAAAAGTGACAGGGTGAGGATCAGGCTATGGTTGTCGGCAAAGTTTCCATTTGAGATCATGAATCGACTGATGTCTGATCACTAATGAAAACCTAGAATCACTGGACGGCCGTTTCATCCTATTGCGAGACCCTTCAGCAGTGTGCACCCGCGATCTCTCTCTCTCGCTAACTCTTAACCTCTAAAACCACTGAGTCGTCACCCAACAGTGTTAATGTCTAACCTCAACCAATCCAAGAAAAACAACCATCCAGTGCTTTCAGGTTTTCAATGTTGGTCTAACATCAATCGATTCGTGATCTCAATCAAAAAATTAATAATCTCCACAACCTCATACTGATAAAGTTTTCAATGTGAAATGTTTAAACAAGATATTCTCATGCATCATTTCACATGAACATTGTACATAATGATATGATGAAAAATCCAAAAAAGAAATCTTCACACAATATGAAGTGGCACAATTGAGATTGTATTCTAATCATCATTAAACTAATCGTTTGTTGTATAATCTCCATCGAAATATAATCAAGTGTGATATCAACTTGGTACAAGTTATCATCATTATCATCATCATCATCTGATGTATTTACATGTGTCGTAATTTGCTCAAATGGTTTCATCGAAACAATGCAAACTTTTCATTTATTATGTACATGATAAAGCATCATTAGATTTCTTAAACGAGCTGTTGTTTGTTAAGCACAATACTTGACATAAGTAATTCACTATACATTAAGGAAATATCAATCATTATAATATTAAAGATTGTAACTATATGCTGTAAGGGGCATTTCACCTAAAGTACTTACTGCATTACCAATGATAAGCTATTAGTTTCATTATTTTGGAAATGATTGAAAAGTTTATGATTTAGGTAAATTGATTTTGTATTCTGATACCTTTCGGTGTTTTATGGTTTGAGTCTGTCAGATAGTTGATAACTATGGTTATTGTCATGATGTCGCTGTGTGTTGGACCAGTTTGTTTTCTATGTTAGCATGGATTTATTTGAAATTGGCAAATGAATTTGATTTATATCACGTTACCATGTTTTGATTTGAATTAGTTGATCACACGGTAACATTGTTTTGTTGTGTGTGTGCGTGCGTGTGTATTTCAGTTAGGTTACTATGGTTTTTCTAATACCGGACTAACCCATTTTTGAAATCAGTAAAGGCTTGTACTTTGTATGAAAATTCACTTGATGTTGTTTACTTGTATCTTCCTATTGTTATTTAGGACTGCAATTTACCATTCTTGTATTGGCATATGTGTATCCTGTACGGACTGCCTCGATATTGCTTAGATCACAAGCTTCATTAGCAAACATGGATCTAAGGCAATATCGAGGCAATACGCACAGGATGCACATATGCTAATAAGAGACTGATCAATTGCAATCCTAAACATCAGTTGGAAGATTCAAGTAAATAATACTAAGGGAATTTAAACTTCACTCCATTGCGCGAGCAAGTTTTTATCAGAACTCAGTAATAACTGGATAACGCGATGGCGTTCAAAACGAACATTACTGGGTTCTAACATAAGAGTCAACTCTGGGATACAGGTACATCCAACTAGCGAGTCCCGAATTCGACGTAACGCGGTTCCTAAATTCTACTGTTAGCCACTATCCAACTTTGCTTTGAACTAAATTAACTTAGAAATGCTTCATAATCACTTTGTTTTAAATGTATACCGATTCATAGATAATATTACATTGAGAAATTATAAAACGAAACATTAACATAACATTTGAAGTATGAAAAAGAAAAACCATTCAAAGTGATTCACACATTAACGACATAAAGTAATCGTCGTTGAATTATATTGAGGATTGATCAGAGTTCTGAATGTGAACTATTCAAACACAGTAGGATAAAAGTTAACAATGAACCGGGCAGGCTAAGAATCCAAGATTCATCACAGTCATAGATGTATGCTATTGAGTAGTATTATAAAAGATTGAAAAATCTGCCGTTGATTGGTTATTTACAGAATAGCACTTGTTCCTAAGCTTTGATAGAAACCCTTTACAAATTGCATATAACTCTTGCAATTAATGAATTTTGTAAAGTAATCTTAAACCATACAGTAATATTGGGGTTGAATGTTCAGAGTCGGATGTTAGCTAATTCCTTATATAGTTACGTTATTGAGAAATGATTTTAGTGACTTTCAGCAATACTCACAGTTGGGGAGAAATATTCTAATATCTCGCTATACCATAAGAATTATCTGGAGCGTAGACCTATCATTCTGTACAGTGTTGAAGTATTTAATGGCAACTATTAGATAGAAGGTATGAATTTCATCAGGATGACAACACTAAATTTCATAATAAACAGTATGAAAGTTGACACTTGGTAAATAGGTGGAATTTCCGAAGTTCTAGCGAGAATCTGTGACCAGTAAAGCTAATCCTTGTCAGGTCTGAGTCAGTTACCCTCCAAAGACAATGGAAGATGCTTGTACAATGTCTTGAATTAATAGGGGTTGGATATTAACGGCTCATTGGTTTGAAAGCTAAACGTTCACGCGCAAGACCGAAGGTCCCAAGTCCAATACTTTGTGACAGTTTCGTGATGTGATTTGCTGAAAAGTTTCATACAAATATAAAACGACCATTCAGTGCTTGCAAGTTTTAAATGGTGGTCTAGCTTAGATCAGTTCATAATTTCAATAAAACTGGACCATCTCCGTGACTCCTCAATGACAATTACACATTTTTCTGATGTTGTCAGATGATGGAGGGTTGAAATCATAGAAGCAAAACTTTGTAAAAGTGATTTCTGGATATGATTTATGTGCCCCTTCCAGGCAAACAAGTTGGTGTAGGCTAGTAGGCTCTTCTGGAGAGAAACAGGCTACACTGAAGCTCAGCCCAACTACCGGTGCTAGAATTACCGTTTTTGAAATCAGTTGGAGTTTGTCCCGCAGAGAGCAACCGCGTACATTCCATACACCACTTTTGTGAATTTTTTGTCGTTTTTCGATCCAGGAGTAATTGTGCTGTGATGCTTTTGAGCTTCGTAATCAGTTTGTGAGTATCGGTCGAGTGGGTGATTAGCCCAATCTCTACCACCCGGGTTACCGCTAATGTTAGTTCATAGGACTGAGTCCCACTATCGAGGAGGCATGACGAGGACATTTGATTCGAGTTTTTCCTCCCGATATGTTGTACACAAAAGTAAAAATAATCCAGAATAATAATAGTTATTACAAAATGTTTCATTCTTAATCTATTTCTCTGATATCTTCTACTACTATTTAAGTAGTAAACATTTGAATGACTTAAAAATTATCTAAAATACTAAGATATGAAAGATGAATATTCATTATAATGACTTTTATCAAATACCACAGTTATACATTAAAAATTAAATGGATTTTTTCCAAATATTGGACAATTAGTAATCATAAAATCAGATTACTATTTAGGCAAAGATGAATAGTGGCTAGTAGTGGAATCTAGGAAGCCCATTTCGTCCTATTTGGGACTCGTCATTTGGGTATGCCTGCATCCGAGTTGATGTTCACTCCGGGGCTCGAACCCATTACCGTTCGCTTCAAACTCCATTGGATTATCTACTTAGGTACTGAGTCTTGATAGCCACCTGCTTGTACAATCGGATGAAGTTTGAGTTCACTTGGTATTGTTTTACTTTTGTCATCCCATTGTTATTTAGTCCCGAATAGGACGAAACGTGAGTCCTGGACTCCACTGACAGTCACTATCTATCTTTTAGATGGTGGTTGGAGGTAGTCAACAGGAAACCCTGGACCCGGGTTTCGTGCTCCTTGGCACTCGTCAGCAAGGTGTACCTGTAATCTTGAGGGAACTGGTGCTCCCTGGCGGATTCGATCTCGTGTCACCCAGCTTCACAGTCAGAGACGTTACCACTGAGCTATCCTAGCCGTGACTATCCTCCTGTAGGACTGAGATTACATCTCAGCACCAGTTCCCTCAAGATTACAGGTACACCTTGCTGACGAGTGCCAAGGAGCACGAAACCCGGGTCCAGGGTTTCCTGTTGGCTACCTCCAACCACCATCTAAATCTCAATACATAGTGCCCGCAGTGTCGAGTCACCTAGACTGGTGGCCACATTGCAACATGATCGATAGCATTCGATCTGCACTAATAAGGACTAGACAAGCAAGACATTGGTCACCACCCAGTGATCAATCAATTGTGACTAACTATCTTTGCTTAAAAAGCTTGGGACTTAATGCTATATCGAAGCAATCCTCACAGGATGCATATATGCCAAAATGAGACTGATCAATTGCAGTTTTAAATAACAATAGGAAGATGCAAGTAAAATAACATCAAGTGATTACTATTGTTAAAATGATTAGTATGAGGTGTATATTTGAAAAGAAAACGTGGTGTGATTATAATTTATGGAAGACCTTTGAGCGACACCAAAGTAACCTTGAGAGTGTCTACCTAATAACTAGGACCAAGTGAGAGTTATAAACCTGTGTAAGGAATTAGAACTATGATTTACAGTCTATGCTCAACGTTAAGAATTAGATTCAGGGTTTTCATCACGAACTGACATCAGCAATAATGTTAGATTTTACGTTTGGACCTACTTTCGTTGTTCTAGATATACCAAGCTTCCAAGGCTTTTGATACAAACTCGCAGTTGTTCATTCAAATAAAAAATTAAGTGGATTTTATTCAGAAAGGAGGTTTTGTGAATATTATAGTAATTTAGTAGTTGAATTCATGAGTCAATCAAAGCTAGATCACCATGAAAAAGCTTGAAACATTGGATGTCCGTTTCGTCCTTCTTTCTGATTATCATCACCATATGCTCACTAATGACTGACTTCACAAGGTACCTCCCAAATTTCTAGTGAGAAGATGTGACCAACCGAGTCTATTGTGAAATAACAGCTCATTCAAAAAATATGATGAACAGTGACACAATATAGTGTAATGGTTGAAGTTAAACTTTAACACCTCTGAATGCAGACTCAGTGGTTTAGAGTTTAAGTACTGGAGTGCGGTTGGTCCTGGATTCGAACCCCACGAGCAGGGTTGTGAAAGCGCACTGAAGAAGAGTCCTATACTAGGACGAAATGGCCATCTAGTGCTTCTATGTTTTCCATCGTGGTCTAGCTTCAATTAACTCATGAATTCAACTATTTAGTGGATTATTATAAATATTGGACAGTTGACAATAATAAAATCAAACTATAATTGTTAAAATGATTAGTATTAGGTGTAAATTTGAAAAAGGTGTTTATTGGTAAATCGAAAACTTTTGAAATTAATAGTCAAAATAAATATGGATTATATGACATGAAAGAAATAATATTGAAATTATAAATTACATTGAATGTTGAAGTGTGTTATATTCCTACGAGAATAATGAGTGGTAACTGTTGGGATCTATTTCTGGACTAATACTATACATATATTCTTAGTGTAAAATTGTTAAGTAACTAAACTATGCATATTCATATTCCTCTTACTATAAGCTTTATTTTGACCCATAGACTATTAATATACGACTTACTTTAAACAGTTGAGATCATGAGTCTATCGACGCTAGACCACCATGGAAAACCTGGAAGCACTGGATGGCCGTTTCGTGGATACACACTGCTGAGGCGTCCCACAATAGGACGAAACGGCCGTCCAGTGCTTCTAGGTTTTCCATGGTGGTCTAGGTTCAGTTGACTCAAGATCTCAACTGTTGAAATTACTACAATCTCTACAAAACCCCTTCTGATACTAATCAACATATGCTCACTAGTGACTGGCTTCAAGAGGTATATCCTGGAGTTCTAGTGAGAAGCAGTGATCAGCGGAGTTCAGTCGAGTCTATTGTGAGATAGTAACTCATTGATGGCAATGTTGGATGTGTCGCTCGATTTCATGGACTAGTTAAAGTTAGACATTAACACCGTTAGATCCCAGCTCAGTGTTCTAGTTGGTTAAGAGCCTGGCGCGAGACTGATAGGTCCTGGATTGGAATCCCGCGAGGCGGGATCGTGGACGAGCACTGCTGAGAAGTCCCACAGTAGGACGGAATGGCCGTCCAGTGCTTCCAGGTTTTCCATGGTGATCTAGCTTCAATTGTCTCATGATCTCACAAAGCCCCTTCTGATATACGATTTACTGTTCATGAGTTACGCTCAGACTATTAATTAAAGTCTTCCACATTCACAGCCACTTTTGGCTAAATCTATTTTATGGTATAATGTGATCTGCTTGGTTTGTATATACACCTAGTATGTTTGGAATATATGATTCATATCGTGGAGGCTGAGATTAATGTTCTGGACTCAACAGATAGACATAGCTAGGAAGGAAGAAGTACCGATAAGGACTCTAAACTGTTCGTACAGGTTTTTACGTCATTGGTTTGGTCGATAATTCACTGTTCTCTAATTGACGGTATGATTACTTTATAGATTAATAGGGCACAGGGTCACGAGTTATAACAGTTTCGTTGAAGTTTGAATTGTGAATAGAATGATGTAAATTAAGTTAAGAATATAAAATAAATGTAGGTATTAACTAAATTCATCATGTGTTTGTTTACAAGGAAACACTACATTCTAATTAATCTATAATAATTAATTATATATTAATTTAACAGTTCAATTCATCAGATGATTAAAGCTAGACCACCATGGAAAACGTGGAAGCACTGGATGGTCGTTTCGTCCGATTTTGAGACTCCTCAGACCCCGCTTACTGGGTTCGAACCCAGGAACTTCGGTCTCGCGATCCCTAAACACATTTTTCTCTCGTGATTTCTATTGCTGAAAATATAACTCCAAACAACTGTAATACCAAGTATTTCAAAATAAGGTTTATAAACTGAAACAGTTCACATATTTCATGAGAGACGCTGGAATTATCAACACAAACACTAATAACTCGAAATCTCTATTGTTCTTCTCCGTCTCTCACAACTCTGACTCATTATCCATTGTATATTTCATCAAGATGCATGTGAAAATCAAAATGCATCATGTTCACTAGTACCTTTTATCATAACACTAACTGACTTATACTTTGACAACAAATAGTACCATAGAAATCTAGCAATATTTGCAAAATTTACGGATAGGCTTTAATCATAAATACAACTAATGTGAAAAGTGTGCTATCTGTATTTAGCCATACAATTAATTACATATTCAGTTGCCAACCGGAGGTACATTGAGCACACTATGACGATGAACCCGTAGATTCCTCAGGTGGTGACACATTCTCACCTTGAAATTAATTCCAACTTCGTCAGGCCATTCCGTTTCACCTGAATTCGTGTCTACGGACGGCCATTATACCATAAGTATTCACATATGTTGAGGAGAATAATACATAAAAAATCAGTTTTTGTTCAATATTAACCCTCAAATACTGGTTGTTGTCAATGGTAGACCTTTACTTGACTTCTGGAAAAGATTATTAAGTAGCAATAAGACACGTATTTAATATAAACGTTAGCTCCATGAGAGCTCATGAATTTGTCGTACTCATTAATACCTTGCCAAACAAAGGAGTATAGGCCGCTCACCAGCATTCTCCATCCAACCCTCTCCTGGGCAATCCTTTCCAGCTCATTCCAGTTGTTGTTATTCATCCTTCTCATATCCTGCTTCTATTTCCCGACGTAATGTGTTCTTTGGCCTTCGTCTTTTACCGCTTCCCTTCAGGATTCTGAGTTCGCGCTTGCTTGTTATGCAGTTTGATGATTTGCGTAATGTATGTCCGATCCATTTCCATCGGCTTTTCCTAATTTCCTCTTCAGCTGGAAGCTGGTTTGTTCTCTCCCACAGAAGGCTGTTGCTGATGGTATTCGGCTAACGGATGTTGAGTATCTTGCGTAGACAACTGTTTATAAATACTTGTACCTTATTGATGGTGGTTGTTGTAGTTCCCCAAGTCTCAGCTCCGTACCGTAGAGCTGTCTTGACGTTCGTATTGAAGATTATCACTCTGATATTGGTTAAAAGTTGTTTTGAGTTCAGCTAAATCATCATCAAACGAAGTACTTATAATTATTTAGTACCTTTGATCCAACGTTTTAGTAGCCTTTCAACCGTTTAAATCATTCTTTGTAACTTAAAATTCAAAGATGGATCTAATTTATTGAACTCATTTTTGTTTAGTGATATATACTACTCTTTAATTAGTTAGTAACCATTTCTATTTTAAGTAATTTTTTAATGTTTGATGAAACCAACACTATTAGTTGTTATATTCCATAGTATTTACTTATGCTAATAATATTTATCGCATTTACTTTTGTAATTAGATTACCTCTTTCTTTTTAAAATTTGTTTCCAGTTTTTGCAGATCCTCTGGGTATTTGTTCAAACGCAACAGTTTTCATATTTGTATGTTATTAGTTTCCGCTATGATCGTTGATCGTCATTATTGACTCTAGTCACAAATACCAACTGTCATTAACTCTGTCAAAACCTTTTTTGTTATCAGACATGCAACTAAGTTGATCAGTGTAGGTATCTTACGAGTTGAGACTCGTTCTTGCATAAGTTGTTGTTTAGAGTTTCGGTCTCACACATATCACGTTCGAGTAGTTGGACTTGGCAACCGACTGTACACCTAAGATATTGGTATCTAGTAGTTTCAACATGGACTCGGAAATCTCAGTTGGTATTGTTGAAGATAGCCGTTTTGAACTTGATCGAGGTGGTGAACTCACCACGACTTGACAGTAGTGGTCAGTTCATTGATGAAGCTATAAATCCTATCTACTGAAAGGACAACAACCACCATCTACTTCGATGATCGATTTTACCGATGTGGAATTAGGTTGATAAAATGTTAAGGGCGAATAAACCAAGACATGTGATCAACAAAAATTCGTTGATTTCCGAAATGACCTATTTTACTAGACAACACTACTTAATTTGTGTCCATAAAATAACCTCGATGTGTAATTGCAACGGCTGGGTGACATAGTTCAAAAATGTTCATCACAGAAAAAGTATTTCCGCATTGAACCAATTTCTAAACCTTAGGTTATAGTTTTACATAATGTTAAGGAAATGATGTTAGTATTCTTCGTGGAAGTATTTTTTTAACTGGTTAATTATTGGAAATAATATTATTCTAATATCTACATTCAGACAATTGTTAAGCAACACTTAACATAGTTGAATCCTATTGGTCAATGGTTCTCACTAGAACTCAAGTAACTGCCACTGGGAATTAATCTTGTCACGTTGTAAATCGATTACAGTTAAAGCTATAAACTATTGTATGGCAGCATAATGGTCTAAAAGGTAATACTTATCGTGAGATCTAAGATTTACGTATTTAATTCACGCTGTAGTTGTGTATACGCAATACTGAGATGTTCGATTCCAGAACAAAACAAATTTACAGTGATTTCTGGTTGCCATTAATTATTTAGTTAAGCTCAGCCGGTGATAAAAACCATAAAAATAATTCCCTTTCTAAGTGTGAATAAAAGAGATCAGCGACTGAAGCAGGCTAATGTGAAATAATTCCTGTCTCGTGAGTGCTTATTAGATGCCTATTACTTCTCAAATCATTGAAGTCACAAACCGACCGATTTTAGACCAAAGGGAAGCACTAGACGGCCGTTTCACTTTAGAATGGTACTCCACACCAGAGTTTATAATGGTATTCATAAATGAGCACTTATTTACGTCTTAATACATACATATCTATTAATGCAACTTTTGTTTTATGTAGTGAGCATTACATTTTATTCAAAGTGCTATTGTACAAGTAATCTTTAGTAAAATATTTACTCTTTAGTTGTTTAGTTGAGCCATCACATATATTGTGGTGTGTACTACTGATGTCGACAGATATAAGTAGTATGTATCATCAATCGAAAATGAAATGTCTAGCGGCAGAAGGTTAAAAAGATCGAAGGGAAGAGGACGAGAACAGAAAGTGATTAATGTCTGGTCGAAACAACAACGAAGTCGGACACGATTCATTGACATTTTGCAGAAAGACAGTCAAGTTTTAGACAATTGATTGGCATTTCGCAAATGAAGGATTTACAGTATGGTTCTCAGATTTTACCAAGATGTTCTGTAATATTTGTGTTCAAATACATTCGATTGGCTCTTATTGTTTTCTGGTCGTTGTGAACTAGGAGGAGTGAAGGGTGCTGTTCTGTAGACGCCACTGGGGACCTGGAGCTGAGGTGCTACTTTTAAATTAATAGAGAAAAGCTGTATGAACTAATGATACTCTTGTACTAAATTTAATATATTGGTTTGTGTTCACCTGACTTAAATTGCGTTATTTCCGGGGATTCCTAGTTCTTTTCATAATTTATATGCTTCCAATTATCACACTTTGTGTAATTCATGAGGAATACATATTTGTAGTTTTTCATTCAGCGTTTGATAGATTCTATGATCTAAGAAATGGAAATGTTTTATCCCAGTATTCCGTAGTAACTTCTATTTCATGGTGTAATTCCTAAAAGTATTTGAGACTCTTATAATAATAAATAAGGATACTACTGACAAGTTAACAGTAGAATGTTAATTCATATTGTAGTGAATGAGAACACAAGTGGGGAAAGTCGGATGTATTTGAACACAAAGATTACAGAACGTCTTAATAGAAGCTATGAAGCATACAGTAAATACTTCATTTGCGAAATGTCAATCAATCGTCTCAGACTTCACTGTTCTTTCGATTCCACACTAATTATTCTTTGTTTTCGTTCTTTTCTCTTCGATCTTCTTAACCTTTTACTACCAGGTATTTCACCTTCGATTGATGTTACATACTATTTATATCTGTCGACATCAGTAGCACATAACACCCTCGTACCCCTCCCTTTAAAGCAGTCATTCTTGTGGTGGTTCTGTTTGCCGTACCAATTTTGTTTTCTGCGGTCTATGTCACCCTCTTCGTCAACTGTGTCTATTTAAGGTTCTCTATCATTTCACCAACCAAACCTAAAACCAAAACGGTTGTTCATATTTAAACACAATCAATTTGGCAGTAAATTATGCAGTTGAATTTTCAGTATAGGGGTTGTGGACATTGTTATGTTTTTGATTGAGATCACGAACCGATTGATAACAGACCACCATTGAAATCCTAGGAGCACTGGACGACCGTTTCGTCCTACTGTGGGACTCCTCAGCAGTGCGTTCCCGCGACCCCACTCGCGGGATTCAAACCCAGAGCCTTCAGTCTCTCACGCGAGCGCTTGAACTACTGGACCACTGAGCCGGAATCCAGTGGTGTTTATTTCTAACCTCAACCAGTCCACGAAATTGCGCGACCATCTTCCATTGTACTGAGGTAGACACCTGTTTCTCTCTGACACGGATTAGCTCTACTGGTCACGGCTTCTCACCAGAATTCCGATAATTTTCTCACGAAGCTAGTCACTAGTGAGCGCATGGTGTGAATTGAATTTGTTTATCTGTAGAATACGTGAGTAAATACTGTTTGAATTCGTTAGACAAACTCAGTTTCTTTCAAGTGTATCTTTGAGAAACTGAAAGAATATCAAATAATATGGTAAATTTATGCGAATTCAACAGTAGCATAGTATTTTCTTATTCATTCTTACTAGACATTTTGTTGATCTATGGCTGAATTTATAGGTAATTCAACCATAGATAATTTCGATCTTAACAGATTGGTTAATGTATATCATAGAAGAGCCATAAGGATCATGTTTCTTTCTTTATATACATAATGATCGACTGAGTTCTTCTTCAGAGACAGTTGTTTTCAATTGTAGTCATCGATATTGAATCACATGATAAACTAAAGATTTATCTTCAATTGAACGTGTTAACTGAATTATAGGTTACCTATACCTGTTTAAGTTATTAAAGTGTAACAACAAGTGACTTACTTACTTACTTACACCTGTTACTCCTCGTGAAGGAGCATAGGCCGCTCACCAGCGTTCTCCATCCAACCCTGTCCTGGGCAATCCTTTCTAGCTCCGTCCAGTTGTAATTCATCGTTTTCATATCTGCTTCTATTATCCGACGCAATGTGTTCTTTGGCCTTCCTCTTTTTCGCTTCCCTTCAGGATTCCAAGTTAGGGCTTGTCTCGTGATACAGTTTGACGATTTGCGTAATGTATGTCCTATCCATTTCCATCGTCTTCTCCTAATTTCCTCTTCAGCTGGAAGTTGGTTTGTTCTCTCCCACAGAAGGCTATTGCTGATGGTATCTGGCCAATGGATGTTGAGTATCTTGCGTAGACAGCTATTTATAAATACTTGTACTTTCTTGATTGTGGTTGTTGTAGTTCTCCAAGTTTCAGCTCCATACAGTAGAACTGCCTTGACGTTCGTATTGAAGATTCTCACTTTGATATTGGTTGAAAGTTGTTTTGAGTTCCATATGTTCTTCAATTTTAGGAATGAGGCCCTTGCTTTGCCGATCCTTGCCTTTACGTCTGCATCTGAACCTCCTTGTTCATCGATGATGCTTCCCAGGTATGTGAAGGACTCTACATCTTCCAGAGTTTCGCCATCAAGTGTGATTGGATCGCTGTCCTCCGCTTTGAATTTGAGGACCTTAGTTTTCCCTTTGTGTGTGCTGAGGCCTACTGATGCAGAGACTGCTGCTACACTGGCTGTCTTCATCTGCAGTTGTTCGTGTGTACGTGATAGGAGGGCTAGGTCATCTGCGAAGTCCAAATCGTCTAATTGATTCTGAGCTGTCCATTGTATTCCGTGTTTTCCTTCAGATGTTGAGGTCTTCATAATCCAGTCGACCACCAGAAGAAAGAGGAAGGAAGAGAATAAACAGCCTTGTCTGACTTCAGTCCTTACTTGGAATGCATCTGTCAGCTGTCCTCCATGCACTACTTTGCACTGTAGTCCGTCGTATGAGTTCCGGATTATATTGACAATCTTCTCAGGAATTCCGTAGTGTCGAAGATGTTTCCATAACGTCCTCCTGTCTACACTGTCAAATGCCTTTTCATAATCAATGAAGTTTATGTATAGTGATAAGTTCCACTCAACTGATTGTTCGACGATGATCCGTAGTGTTGCAATTTGGTCTGTGCACGACCGATCCTTACGGAATCCAGCTTGTTGATCTCGAAGTTGGGCGTCTACTGCATCCTTCATCCGGTTCAGCAACAACAAGTGAGCGAGACTATAATTTATGGACGAAACAATCAAGTATAAGATAACAGATCTCAGATTTCGGCTTGAAATTCACTTATCCATTTGGCTAAATAAAGTTTTGGCATTATAGTTTATGTCAGTTCGTGATGAAAACCCTGAATCTAATTCTTAACCATAAGAATTAAATGTAAATCACAGTTCGAATTCCTTAAACTGGTTTATTATCCTCACTTGGTCCTAGGTATTGGGTTGACACTCTCAAGATCAGTCTAGAGTCTTTTAAAGGTCATCCATAAATTATGGTCTCACTGAAATGTTTCCTAATGTCTCGAATGCTAGATATGGTTTGTTGTAAAACTAAAAGGACCATGCAATGAAAATATCCATTGCCATGAATCATGCATAAACAACGGTAATACAGTTCTAATTATTTTAACTGTTACTAAACATTTTTTTCTCATAGCATCAACAAGCAGCAAGTATGTGCATATTTTATGTTATAATCTTATGACTCATCAAACTGATTGATTATACAACATAAACGAGTAAAAGTATGAGATGGTGGTTGAAGGAAGTCAACAGGAAACCCTTGACCTAGGCACTCGTCAACAGAGTTTACCTATAACCATGAGGGGACTGAAGCTCTTGATAGATTTGATTCCATGTCATCCACCTTCACAGTCAGAGACGTTACCACCAGACTATCCAGGTTGCGACTGACCTCCTGCAGTGATGAATCGATTATAAGTACATCTTAACCCGTCAGTGAGCATCAGTTCCATCAAGATTACAAGTACACCTTACTGACAAGCGCCAAGTGGTATGAAACCTAGGTCCAGAGATCCCTGTTGACTATATCCAACCATCATCTTATCACAACATAGCGAATGTAATGTCTAGTCACCTAGACTAGTGACCACATTCCAACTCAGTCTATAGGAATTAATCTGCACTAAGAAGAACTTGACATACATGACATTGATAAACATCCAATGATCAATCAATTGTGAGTAAAAATATTGATTCTATATACTTATTATTAGTGTTGTTTTTAACACTTGAATACATACTGACCTGATTAAGATTATGTTATTAAGAGTCAGTACTTATATTACTATTCTTGACCTTTGAATATATATGTATTGACCTACTACTTAATACTCTATTCAACAATATAATTCTTATGTATCGTATGAAAGTAACATTCAACTCAAACTTTTCACTAATGAAATAAATTGATAGTTTATAATTATGGATTGATAATAGTTAAGTAAAGTCAATTCGTATTACAGATTTAACTAATTCTGTAATAGTCTACATAATGAAAAAAGACAAGTTTGATCTGTAAAAAACCATTTATACTTATTCCGATTACTGAAGAGTCCCACAATAGGACGAAACGGCCATCCAGTGTTTCAAGGTTTTCAGTGGTAGTCTAACATCAATCAGTTCATGATCTCAATCAAAAACTTAATAATCTCCACAATCCTATACTGATAAAGATAAATAATTCCTTTGCTTAGTCTAAGTCTGTTATGGTTTTCCTCCTGAATTGTGTTTCCTTATTCTACCATAATGACCATCATTTGTATGAATGTTTTTTTGTGGGATAACAACATGTTTTCACTTTTTAAAAGATAAAAATATGTTGTGTTTTTTTTTGAAAGAAAATCTTATAGTTGAATTCATGAGTGAATTGAAGCTAGATCACCATGGGAAATCTAGAATCCCGCCCCATAGGATTTGAACCCAGGATCATGGATGTGAACTGTTGAGGAGTTCCATCCTAGGATGAAATTTATCTAATTTCTTAGATTCTTTCAGAATTTATTGTAAGATTTTGAATTGTCATCTAATGTTCATGAATCGCATTAAACATTGTAATACAATAAAGCTTACAATGACTTCATCATCATTCTGGGTAACATCATCAAAGCTTACTTTATGTGAAGGTTTCTACTCACAACCAGCTTTGATGATATAATTCAGAACAACAATGGAACTTTATTTTAATCCTGTAACACAATCTATTTATTTATTTGAACACATAAATATTTGTACAATAGGGGCACCGAATACATATGCGCCACACATGTCACTTGATTTGTGTGTAAGCTGTGATACCGCCACGGTGCCCAGACTGAAGCCGGCAGTTATCTTATGGGGTCACGCCCGGAGCCTTCGACATGAAGGTCTGATCTACGATGTAGTGGAGCAACGTCTGGAGATGCAGTCCCACGATAGCTGGTGATCAACAGTAGGTTCATACGTCATTTGTTCCTTCAGGATACTGGAGCCTATGTGCACCATTGGTTTGGAATCAGGATTTTCCAACTTCCCTAGATGGATCTTCCGTGTTCACCGAACCGGTTGAAGTGCCGGACATTCGTATCTCGTCCTCTCAATTTCGTAAGCAAAACCCCTTACCACTAGAATTCAGTGAGTAAGATTTCCCTGGCAGAAGCTCTATACGCGTGGCTATGTGAGAGTATTTCGAGAAGGAGAGCTGACTATCCCCACTCTCGGCCGTACCAAGGCATTTGGGGGTGTCTACCATATCAAGAAACAAACTCAGGACCATTTATCGTGAACAAATATCAATATCGGTGTTTTGAGATCAAATAATACCATCGATTTTAGTTTCTTTATATTCATTATTCTCTTTGATCAATCCTTTGAATAATAATCCTAGATCTTCATTATAATGAAAAATAAACTTTATATTCCGTTTACTAATTTGATTCCATGATATTTTATAGCAGAATTGAATGGTAAACATCTAGTTAAACAAATAAGTTTTGTATGAACTATCATAGTTGATCAAAATTAATTATTTTCATGTAGTCTTGGATTAATTTTTTTAATCTGATCGGCCTTTTTTTTTCTAGCAAGATCTTTTTCTACGGGATGAGGTCGCCGACCTCATACTCAACTCTCCTCCTTTAACCGGACTTGGAACCGGAAGTAGTTGTAGAAGTGCTGCAGGACGAGGTTGGATGGAGAGTGCTGGTGAGCGGCCTATGCTCTTAGACAAGAGGTAACAGGCGTAATTAAGTGATTCTTGAGTTAATGCATACGAGAAAGTATCTGTTAGCTGTTTCATGCTAGTTTATGGCTCTTTGGAGGAGTAGATCGTAAACCCTACCAGTGGCCGGTCGTTTATAACTCTACTAGAAAGTTCTGAACATAAACTCTGTGTGGAAACCTAGTATATTGCTAAACACCTGTAGATTATAAGCAAAGATAGATAGTGGCTAACAGTGGAATCCAGGACGCTCGTTTTGTCCTGCCCGGGACCCATCAACTGGATGTACCAATAGGAGACTGATCAATTACAGTCCTAATTATCAATGGGAAGATTCAAGTAAAGTAATACGAAGTGAATCTCTATATTAGTTAGATACAATCATTTAACACTCGATAATTTAAAGTTAATCACTATGACAAAAGATCTTTTCATTGACAGGTTATTATTTATCTTTCAGTATGTATGTTCACTATAATCATCATATGCTCACCAGTGCCTGGCATCAAGAGTTATCTCCTGGAATTCTAGTGAGAAGCCGTGATCAGTGGAGACCAACCCGGTCTGTTGTGAGATAGTAACTCACTGATGACATGGTGGATGTGTCGCTCAATTTCGTGGATTAGTTAAAGTCAAACATTAACACCTATGGATGCCAGCTGGCTTAATGGTTTAGAGGTTAAGCGTTACCCCAAGACTGATAGGTCCCGGGTTAGAAGCTTCCGGGGCAGGGTCGTTGATGTGCACAGCTGAGGAGTTCCATACTAGGAAGAGACGGTCATCCAGTGTTTCCATATTTTTCATGGTAGCTTAGCTTTAATTGATTCATGATTTCAATTATTAAATTACTACAATCTCTAACCAATCAAAGAAACTATAATGAATATAAAGTAACATTTGAAATTTTACAATTACCTGATTGGTAACAAGTATCTTAGTGATGATTCCATCAATCATTGTAACTGATCATACTTTAATTGGTTCAACTTATTATTATTATTATTAAAGATGATAGAATGGTTTACAGATTGGTTTGAACCTAATAGATACATTAAAACAATGAATCGTATGAAAGAATATCAATTTAATAATAAAGTCTTATTATCATTCATTATTATATTCAGTTTATTTATATGTACTGCACTTCATTTCACTTATTGGAATGTGGATTTTACAATGTATTCACTAAGTACAATGAAATCCATGGTAAGTTATATGATGATAAAGTAATAGTTAATAAAAAATATGTTTATCATCAGAGAGGGATACTTATTTATATTATAGTAATTTCAATAGTTCAGATCATGAGTCAATTGAAGCTAGACTAACATGAAAAACCTGGAAGTATTGGATGGTCGTTTCGTTCTAGTATGGGACTTTCCAGCAGTGCATATCTACAATCCCAAACCCGGGACTCGAGCCTAGGACATTTGGTTTGCAAGTGAATGCTTAAACTCTAGACCACTGAGCTCGTATCCAACTGTGTTCATGTCTAACTTCAACCAATCCACAAAAATGCTCGACTATCTTCGATTGTCTGAGGTAGATATATGTCCCTACCTGACATCGATTGGCTCCATTGATTATGACAATTTCGTTGATTGGTTGAAGTTAGATATTAACGAGGTTGGATGCAAGCTCAGTGGTCTAGAGGTTAGTCGTTCGCTCGTGAGACTGAAGGTCCTGGGCTCGAGTCCTGTGAGTAGGATCATGGATGCGCATTGCTGAACAGTCCCATAGTAGGACGAAACGACCGTTCAGTGCTTCCGGGTTTTCAATGGTAATCTAGCTTCAATCGACTCACGAATTCAACGATTAAATTTTTTTTAGTTTATAGAAAAAAATTCACATCATTAATGTATTGGAACCTAGAAACAAGATAATATCTCACCGTCTTATACTATCCAGTAGTAGTAGTAGTAGTAGTGCACTTTTAAATTATGATCAAAATAGTAACGTGTGCTTTTAATTAGTTCAATTAATATATACATTCAATTTATTATCAGGTTTTGTGGAGATTTTTACTAAATTGATAGTTGAATTTATGAGTTTATTAGGGCTAAGCAACCATGCAAAAACCTGAAAGGACTGGATGGCCGTTTCATTCTAGTATGGGACTTTCCAGAAGTGCACATCTACAATCCCACTTTGCGAGATTCAAACCCAGGACTCATCAGTTGCGCGCGCGAGTACGTAACTACTAGGCCAATAAGCCGGCCAGGTTTCCATGGTGGTCTATCTTCAATTGACTCATGATCTCAACTATTGAAATTACTATAATATCTACAAGAACCCTTCTGAGAATTTTTTGGTGAAACTCTACTTTATGGACGACCTTTGAACGAATTTTTAAGTGACCTTGAGAACATTGGTCAATCAGAAGAGAGTTAGTATAAAGTAAAAATATATTATAAAAAAGTGATGAATTACAATGGATATTCTTCTTTTACATTATTTAAGAACTTGTTGAGGTTTGATATAGGTTCAGAAGTTTTGAAATCATAGTGGATGCGGTATAAGAACTCGTCCATATGACTCCATAATAACCGTCCTCTGGAGCCGTGGTAGGAACTTAAAAAATACTTCAGCCTAGACCACACGCCCTCAATGTTGTTTGTATGGACCCCCGTCGTTGGATCAACAAAATGACGTTTGTGCACCACAACATGATGCACAAAACCAAGTCTGGAGAGGCATCTATACACTTTCCAATCATCGGTATAGCCGCAGCTAATGTTACTGGAGACTTTATGATCCAGTTTGCAACGATTATCATGGTTTGTCTTAGCCTTAGCCGTGACCGGGCAAAAAAAGTGCCAGTTCGAGCAGATTTTTTTCTACAACATATAGTACAACGAAATACAATGTCATCGCGGCAGTCTGCACATCGTGCTGCGGTCATTTAATTGCCGCAGTCACAGACACAGGAGCTTCTTAATAGTCCTATCTGCTGTAGTCTCTCAACGATCACCTATTCTCTAAAATCTGTTGTAAAGCGATCGAATGTGAGCATCTGGCATTGAACTTAGCGCCGTGAACTTGAAACTCCTTAGACGCTTCTGATTGGCTCGTCCATAAATTAGAGTCCTACCAATTTTTTTTGTTTTAGGAAAATAAAATTCACATTGTGATCTTATATGATAGTGATCGAGATCTACAATATTTGAATAGTCTTCTGAAATCTATTTTCTATCATCAAAATGGAAGATTTCGATGTGATTTAAAAGCTTGTTGTCTATCAACTTTTGTGATCGATTTATGAATGATTGTCAAACTGTTATGAACAATGTATCAACAACATATACAACTGTATTTCATTTCTTAATAACGACGATTTCATCAAATAGTCAGTTGTTGAATTGATGAATACATGGAAATTACATAATATGGAATATCATTTTTATAATTGCAGTAACTATTTGGTAAGTGTTCGCATACATTATAACTAATGATCCTTAATCATAGATTGTATTGTTCATACCCCTAAGTACAGAACTATTTAACAGTTGTTTCATCTTAATATGAGATTAGTGTAAACTAGAGGAATGGTTCATTATCTGATAAGTCTTCTAATTGAACGTTAGATTCGGCATTTATGATTTTGATTTGAGACTGTTCAAACCGCTTTTCTTAACGCTCCATATAAGTATCTAGTTGCTCCAAAGAAATATTCATTATAGTTTTTCCCGTCGCCATTGATAAGTTTTCTAATTGAATGTTGGATTCAGTTTCCTAAGCTCTTCTAGTAATTGCCAGGCTAAATTTACACAGCGACTTAAACACGAAAGAAAATGTGCGAAATATGGAAAAAACGCTTTACTCCAAAGGTTCGTTTACCTACAGAAAATCTAGGATTTTAGAGTATTTTAAATGTCCTAAGGGTATCCGGGAAATTCTGAAACGCTACTAAACCTAGAAGCGGTATATATAATCATCCAATTCAAAACTCGACATGTGACATTTCACTTTCTAGATGTTTCTGGGAAAACGTCAAGTGAATGCTAATTGGATAAGATGGTTCTCAATGTTTTCAGAGCCTTTTTTGGCATTTTTTCGCTAAGTGTTTTCTGGATCTCTTCAACAATATCTTCTCCGTTGATTGGAATTTACAAATTTATGTCAATTTATACTTATTGAATAAATATACTGTTCACAGTAGTAAGGTAATTGTTTGAATATTTAAAGTAAAGTTCAGAAATGGAGTTATGGCCATGTTTAGCCACAAAAGCAGTAGGTCTCAACATATATAAAGGGAAAAGCAAGATTCTCCCACACAACACAGCATGCATCAATCGAATCATACTTGACGGAGAAGATTTGGGAGATGCAGAAACCTTTACATATCTGGCCAGCATCATTGATGAACACGGTGGATCTGATGTAGATGTGAAAGCGCGGATCGGTAAAGCAAGAGCAGCATATTTACAACTGAAGAACATCTGGAACTCAAAACAACTATCAACCAACACCAAGGTCAGAATTTTTAATACAAATGTCAAGATAGTTCTACTGTATGGAGCGGAAACTTGGAAAACTACGAAAGCCATCATCCAGAAGATACAAATGTTTATTAACAATTGTCTACGAAACATACTTCGGATCCGTTGGCCAGATACTATCAGCAACAACCTACTATGGGAGAGAACAAACCAGATCTCAGAGGTGGAGGAAATCAGGAAGAAGTGCTGGAAGTGGATAGGACACACATTGAGGAAAGCACCTAACTGCATCACAAGGCAAGCCCTCATATGGAATCCTCAATGCCAAGGGAGAAGAGGAAGAATAAATAACACATTACAACGAGAATTGAAGACAGACATAAAAAGAATTAACAAAAATTGGATAGAACCAGAAAGGAAGATTTAGTACATAGTGGGTTGGAGAATGCTAGTCGGTTTCGACAGATATACAGTACATATCATCGATAAAAAGTGAAATGCCTGGAGGAAGAATGTTAAGAAGATCAAAGACAACACAACAATCTCTATAACCCTATAGTAATAAAATGTTACTATTATGTATTTTGTTCTGTGTACTGTTTTTGTTTTTTAGGCAAATCTTCAGTGGATAAGCTCTAAACATCCTGCAGGTGCTAAACCATTTTTAAAATTAATGCTTACAGAGATACTACCAACTAATATCAATAAAGTAAGTCCCATTCTTCACTCTTACTAATAATCTACCAAAGATAACGTATGGATAAATGAAAAATAGAAGGGGTGGCGGACGGTAGGGATTTACAGAATCGTTTACAAAATATTTTGATTATGTGTGAAAGCTAATGGTTGAGATCACCTTGAGATCACCAAGTTAACATAACATTTCTATATTTGAATGAATTCATGTAACCACGAGAAGTGTAATGAATATTAGCTATGCATAATTGTTATGTCCTTTGATCTATCTACCCACTTTTGGCGCTGAGGATACTTAGGTAACTCAGATTAAGGCCTTGGCACGATAGGCTGACCGACCTAACTTTGAGGCTAGTACGCGTGAGTTCGAAGTGGGGTAGAGAGAAGAAAACTATTCTATCTCCTGATTGGCTGACAAGCACACGAATGAGAGAAGACAAGACAACTGGAACACTACTCGATCGATTCCTGATATCTTGATTCCAGTTCAGTTCAGTTCGGATTAGTGCAAAAAAGGTACATGAATAAATAAGTGAATAACCCGACCATAACGTACCATAATTAGGAAAAATACAATTATGTCCAAAACTGGGAATTAGAGTAGAAAATAAGGTGCAAAATATTATGTTTAAATTACAATAGCTTCGGAACAGAAAACGGTATGGCGATGAATCATACATCGAACGAAAGTTTATGTTCTGTAGAATAGATTAGGGACAAAAATCAATGTCAATGTTTTACAAGCTTCGAATAAAATAACGTCCCGAAAAATAGCTTTCATAGTTTTTCAGGGCTTTTTGTTTTCCTGTTCACATCAGCACTAGAAGATTGTTTCATCCTGGAGTGAGATTCCTCAGTAGTGCCCATCCACGATCCTGAATGTGAAACCCGAACTCGGAATTTATCAAACATACCTCTCAATTTTAATATTCTAACTTGCATAGCAGCACTGAACTATAATGATATCTTTCTTGATCAAATGATAATTCTGGTAAAATTAGATTTTATGAATATGATTGAGTAATATAAATATTTTCTAGTAACTAACCACTTCTAAGTTAGTAACATCCAAGTGAAATCAAAGATGTCTTTGATTAATCTTCCAAAACAGTCAAAAATACCCTATTTCAAATGAATTTGACATAACTCATGTGGTTCATCTGCTACTCTCCAGCCCAAATGGACGCTGACCGTTACACACACCTACGTGGAGTGGTGTTTGAAGCGTCAATAACGATTCGAGAAGTAAGAAAAATTGCTTAAAACATTCTGAATCATAAATAACATTTCGAAGCTTCTAGTCAAACTTTAGGAGGATATTAGGTATACATTTTTGGTTCTGATTAGGAAGTTATAAAGATAGTCACTAATTTTACCATTTTCTAAGTAGCTACATATTTCAATAGTTGACATCGTGATTCAACTGAATCTAGACCACCATGGAAAAGCTGAATGCACTGGACGGCCGTTTTTTTCTTAGTTTGGCACTCTTCAACAGTGCGCATCCATGAACCCACCTTGAGAGATTTGAAACCAAATACCTATCGATCTCGTAAGCGGACACTTAACCTCTAGACCACTAAGCCGGTATCCAATGGTGTTAGTGTCTAGTTCACAAAACTGAGAGACTCATCCACCATCGTCTATGTATATATTCTCAAGGTTATAAAAACTCTCATATCTTGCACATAAACCAATTGTTAAATTAAAATTCCCTATCAACTTCTTATCTGCTATTTAGGTGTTCAATATATATTGTCAACTATAGTGTACATACATCATTGTGAAATTCTTCTTTAGGTTATTGTACTTGACAATGATATACTTCTTAACATAGATATTATTGAATTATGGAATCACTTTGAAAATTTCAATGAAATTCAGGTTTGTTTATATCAACTTAAATCTTTGTTATTGATGAATAAGTTTTCTCTATAGAGTATTTTAGTCTTAGTATGGCATCATAAGTATAATAAGCAGTTTGTTTGAAGTTACTGTATAACGATTTTATGTGAGTACAAGGCTTTTTAGAAGTAGTGATAGTGTGGTGTGTGCTACTTATATTGACATAAGTAGTATATGATGTTAGTCGTGAACAGAAGGTCTGGCAGCAAAGAGATAAGAGGATCAAACAGTAAAGAATGGAAACAGGATGCAATTTGTATGAAAATGCAAGAACAATGAAGTCTGAGTCACTTTAAGACAATTGGTGGACATTTTGCAAATTAAGCATTTACATTATGATTGTTAGATTTTATTAACATGTCCTGTGAGTTTGTGTTAATTACATTCGATTGTGCCCACTGGTGTTCTTGTTCACTGCAATAGAACCTAGGGTCTTGCGGTTACACACAGTTACTTGATGCAACAGATAGATTATTAGAACTGTAGTTAAATTCAAATTTCATCTTAATTATATTCTACATAAACAGCATAGAAAAATATACTACTAAATTTCAGTTACTAGTAGTCTGTTAACTAAAGTTTCGATGATTCAAGTATGGTTTCACTAAAGAAATATGGATTATACGCAGATACACAAAATATGTTAACATTCGAGTGCCTGAAATTCCATCCTGGCACAATAAAAACAAACATATACAAGCAGGTAAACCTTATATTCATGATATACTTGAGTAGAATTTCACCTATAATCAGCATATTCTGTCAGCTTCATTTGAAACATCCGTTAACATCGATGTTTTATCATTACTGAGATGTCTTTTTGGTTATAAATATATATAAGTGATCTCCTTCGAAATAATCAGCAGTTAAGAATCTGTACAATAACTAAACCATAACAGTATAGTAGTGAAGCTTTAAATTCGCTAAACACTTCAGGTAGAAGCATTTTTTTCAGAATAATGGAACTAGTGTAATGCAATTAAGTAATTGCCGGCTAGTAAATTGATTGAGCAAGATCTAGAACTCATTTAATTCTAGAGTTATATCGTTAACTACAAAGTAATATAAATGAACTTCATGTGTTATTCTTGAGTGGTAGTTTAAAACTTTATACTTCCTTCTAATGATTTACGTATATTCATGGCTTTTTTTCAAAGAGCATAGGCATTGGATTAGAACAAAATCCACATTTTCAAGATGTTATGCCAAAATTAGAAAGTAACTGGGAAGTAAGTTCAAATACATTGAATTATTTAATTTTGAAATGAATCATTTATTAATTTTTTTTACAAAAAAACCAAACTACTTTTTATAGAATAATAGTAGCTTCAAATGAATTGCATAATTTTTCCTTGTTTACATCAGATTGTAGGGATAAATATGAACCATTAGATGGCTTATAAAAATCATTGAATTTAATTTCCATTAACCTATGAGTTAAAATATTTGTCGTCTTTAGCTAATTCTTAATGTTGTTTAAATTCAGTCATCAACTTGAAGTTTGTTGTTTTGCCTAGTGATAAGTAATCAACAAATGTATGGTACTACTTGGTACTTGTATACGAATGTGTGTATCAACAGTACTGAGAGATCAGATATTCCTAATAGTATATTAGTCTACTTCTTTGTTGGAATCTCTAGAATACAGTCGTCAATTAGTCCGAAGCTACAACAATACCTCAATTAAGTATTCTTTTTTATTGAAGAAGTTACTAAATGAAAGAATTTAGAAATGACATTTATTTATTTATACACATGAAAATTGGTTCAAAAAGGCACCAACTACATATGCACCACATAAATCATTCGATTCACATGAGGGCTGGGATGATTCCCCGTTGCTGAAACTGAAGCAGGTAGTTTTCTCAGGGAGCCACACCCCGAGCCTTTCACCTAACGCTTTAATCCACAAGTTAGGAAATGCATTTCCATAGTAGCCGGTGACCAATAATATTTTCATACGCTATGTACACCATTGGTTTGGAATCAAGGTTTCTCAACTCCTCTAGGTGTGTTCTCCGTGTCAACAAACCCTGTTAAAGCATCGGACATTCGCTTTTCGTCCTCTCAATTTCGTAAATAACACCCCTGCCGCGAGAAGGCAGTGAGTAAAACTTCCCTGACAGTGAGTGTATGCATGTGGCGATGTGAGAGCGTTTCGAGAGGGAGAGCAGACTATTCCAACTCCCGACCGTACCGGAGTATTTGGGGGCTAAACACTAACTTTCAAGACAGGCATACATTTGAAAACCAAAGATTACAGTTACGCCTGTTACTCAACATAGAAGAGCATAGGCCACCCACAAGCACTCTCATTCGACCTTGTCCTGAACAGTCCTTTCCAGGTCCTTCCAGTTGTTGCTATTCATCCTTTTCATATCCGCTTCTATTTCCCGACGTAATGTGTTCTTTGGCCTTCGTCTTTACCGCTTCCCTTCAGGATTCTGAGTTCGCGCTTGTCTTGTGATGCAGTTTGATGATTTGCGTAATGTATTTCCTATCCATTTCCATCGTCTTTTCCTAATTTCCTCTCCAGTTGGAAGCTGGTTTGTTCTCTCCTACAGTAGGCTGTTACTGATGGTATCCGGCCAACGGATGTTGAGTATCTTGCGTAGACAACCATTTATAAATACTTGTACCTTCTTGATGATGGTTATAGTCAAAAATTACAAGTGATGAAAAATATTATTTAGCTATTTCTGTGTAAAATGTAATCAGTTATGTGTACAATATTTATTTTAGGGTTACGGGTATAATAATGGTGTACTATTATTCGATTTGTCTAAAATACGATTAACTTTATGGAATGAACTATGGATAGTTATAACGAGAAATGCATTGGATACTCAAGGTTACTTGACAACTGGAGAGCAGGTAATTTAAAACTGTTTACAGTTTTACTAACTCTAGTTTATATGATTATAAATTTCTGAATTCAAAAATTTATCTGTAAACTTTTGTTAAGTAAATTTTTAATAGTTGAATTCATGGGTCGATTAAAGCTACACCGCCGTGGAAAACCTGAGGCACTGGGCGGTCGTAATCGGGCCTTTTGTGAGATAGTAACTCACTGAAGACGATAGTAGACGGTGCCGCAAGTTCATGGATTGTTTGAAGTTAGACATTAACACTGTAAGATACTGGCTAAGTGGTCTAGAAGTTAAACGTTCACGCGCTAGACCAGTGGGTCCTGAGTTCGTTTCTCGTGTGTGGGATCATGGATGCGCATAGCTGAAGAGTGCCACACTGGGATGAAAAGGCCGTCCAATTCTTTCAGGTTTCCAATAGCGGTCTAGCTTCAATTGACTCATGATTTCAACTATTGAAACTACTATAATATCCATAAATAATTATCATTTGAACACTTAAGGAGACACTGAATACACATACGCTACACAAGTCACTTGATTTGTGTGTGGGCTACGATACTGCCCGGGTCCCCAGAGCGAAGTAAATGGTTTTCTTAGTAGAGCCTTCGACCTAAAGGTCGAATCCACAAGTCAGTGAGACAACGTCAGGAGATGCAGTCTCATGGTAGCTGGTGACCAACTATAGGTTCATAATCATTTTGTTCCCTCAGGATCCTGGACACCATGTGCATCATTTGTTTGGGATCACAGTTTACCAACTCCCTTAGATGGAACCTCAGTATCCATCAACTCGGTTTCATCCTGTCGATTTCTCCGCCATGAGAAGACAGTGAGTAAGACTTTCCTGGCAGAGGCCATGTGCGAGCGTTTCGAGAGTGAGAGCTGATATTGTTGGGAACGAGAACACACGAGGGGTGTGACAATCGAACGTGATATAATACAAAGTTACAGAACATCTAAGTAAAATCTGAGAACCATACAGTAAATATTTCATTTGCAAAATGTCAATCAATCGTTTCAGACTTCATTGTTCTTTCTTTTCAACACCAATCATTTTTTTGTTTTCGTTCTCATTTCTTCTATCTTCCTAACTTTCTGTCTCCAGACATTTCACTTTTGATTAATGATACATACTACTTATAGCGTTTTTTAGCGAGTTAGATTTCTACGGGATGGGGTTGCTAAACCCATACCTAACCCTCCAACTTTATCCGGACTTGGGACCGGCAGTAGCCACAGAGGTAGTCCGGGCGGATTTATATACTACTTATATCTATCGACATCAGTTGCACATAACATAATATAATACTTTAATAATTGAAAAGAGCAAGAACAAAGATTTTAGCAGAATAACATGAATTCATTTTATTTCGTAGGTTCTCGTCAGCTGCTTACAACCTGTGATATTTAAAAATCATAATTGCATAATGGATTTAAATTGCTTACTGAATATTGTAAATATAGACCTAATGTGAAAGAATATTCTACAACACTAATTGTGACAACAGTTCAAATGTGGATTAGAAACGATTGACTACATAATGAATAAACATTGATGGGAATACAGTGAGTAAAGGTCAGTTGAAAGATTGTTAATTTGAAAGATAATTGAAAAAATAAAATAGAATCAATGATGTAATAATGCAACAGAAAAAAGAAAAAATTTTTAAGGTGCAGTGTAGGAACATTTGTCACCAGGGCAAGTGAAGATTAACCACCGTCTCCTTTTGAATACATAGATCAGGTTTTTGACGCCTGATGGCAATGGCTTCAGCGAACTTCAGAAGACTGGTGTTTGACTGCTTACCAATCACCCTAAAGGATTGTAAGGTATCTACCTGATGTCCTGTATCAAGGAGATGTTTGGTGATTGCACTGTTCCGAGTCTTTCTTTCCTTTGTTCTAAGACTTTTTGGAACATGTTCAAAAATCTAGATATGCTCTCCTTTCAGTTCGGCCATCTAACTGCTTTGGCAGGTACACGTAAATTTATAAATACAGTTGGCGGTAACATGAAAGGGTTGCTTGTCGATCTTTGATAGGGTTATTGAACATGTTGTTTTATAGAGAATTAAAAGTTTAGCAGCCGGATAAGTTCTGGCTAGCGCTGTATTCAGTGTCTTGTTGATAATTTGTGCAACATCATCACCTTTGAAGTTAAGACTTATAGTTGATGATTTTGCTAACACAATCAACCGGAGACTCAATACTGCGCTAGCCAGAACCTATCCGGCTGCTAAACTTTTAATTCTCTATAAAACAACATGTTCAATAACTCAATCAAAGGTTGATAAGCATCCTTTTCATGTTACCGCCAATTGTATTTATAAATTTACATGTACCTGCCAAAGCAGCTACATTGGCCGAACAGAAAGGAGGGCATATCTCAGATTTTTTGAACATGTTCCAAAAAACCTCAGAACAAGAGAAAGAAAGACTCTAAGTAGTGCAATCACTAAACATCTCCTTGATACAGGACATCAGTTAGATACCTTGCAATCCTTTGGGGTGATTAGTAAGCAGCCAAACTCCAGTCTTCTGAAGTTTGCCGAAACCATTGCCATCAGTCGTCAAAAACCTGACCTATGTATTCAAAAGGAGACGGTGGTTAATCTTTCCTTGCCCTGGTGACAAATATTCCTTCACTGCACCATAAAAGTTTTCAAATTAATAATCTTTCAACTGGACTCTACTCACTGTATTCCCATCAATGTTTATTCATTATGTAGTCAATTGTTTCTAATCCACATTTGAACTGTTGTCACAATTAGTGTTGTAGAATATTCTTTCACATTAGGTCTATATTTACAATATTCAGTAAGCAATTTAAATCCATTATGCAATTATGATTTTTTAAATATCACAGGTTGTAAGCAGCTGATGAGAACCTACGAAATAAAATGAATTCATGTTATTCTGCTAGAATCTTTGTTCTTGCTCTTTTCAAAATGATAAAGGGAACTATGTGTATGAAACTTTAATAGTTATTCGTTTCTTACCCATTTTTTTAGGATATTTTAAACTTAATATTATTCGAATTCAAATACATTCTATATGAGATTCCATGTGAATGGAATATTCAATTAAGTGAAGGAAGTGATGAACAACGATGTCCTGTAAGTTGGTTAACTTATACCGAATTGAAAAAACGTAATTATTCAACAATTTTTAAACAACCAAAGCTCATTCATATTAATCATCTTATTAAACCAAATGATATATTACTGAATGAAATCCCAATTGAATACATTGATTACTTGGATATTATCCTTAAACGTAAGTAAACGTATAGTTAAATACACATTCTTTGATAAACTTCATTTAATAGTTGAATTCCTGAGTCCATTAAAGCTAGACCACCATAGGAAACCTGAAAAAAATTTTAGTGACGTTACGTCGTACTGTGGGACTTTTCAGCAGTGCGTACTCACGATCCTTCCCATGGGAACTGAACCCATGACATCCATTCTTGCGCGCGAGCCTCTAACCTCTAAATCATCATGTAAAATACAGTTCGAACAATTGGATGACATCAAATAATAAAAGTATCAATTAATCTTGAAAGAAAAAGCTTGCAGAAACATAAAAAGTGAAGAGATCAATTCAATAGTTATATAAAGGACTCAATATATTTGATTAATGGTTAATGTATAAACACAAGATTCATGCATTTCAGTTTACAGTTTATGGACTCATGGTTTTACGTTAGCTGACTTAAGACGTCTTCCGAATCACTCCTATCTTGTCCAACCAAAAGAGTCCCATAACTGTACTACCTTCACTAAATATCGGCATCACTTCCACGGGCTTTTAGTGTATGATGGAGATGCTTTAAATACATCCGTCAATGACTATTGACGACCGACTTTCTACACAGATAGACTTAGTTTTACAAAGCATTCTACGGTTTACTTACGCTTTCATTGATAGACAAACACCTTACATGAGCCTTTCCTACCAACCAGAATCATGTTTACCCCCCTGGTTTACTATTTCGTCTATCAATCGTAACCGAAGCCTCGATCAGTTATACACCTCAAATGGTATGGTTTAGCTCGGGTTTAAGGCAGAGGAATCCTAACTCCCATTAATCAGGAATGTATTTCGATTCCCTATCCTCTATTCTTCACTTCATTGACAAAACATAACAGTTAAGCTTCTGTTATTAAATCTCAAGCACTATCTATTTTAAACATCAATTAGTTCATATACCTGAATTATCAAATTGCAACGCACTCCAAATATGAAGTCACACTTTACACACAATCATTCCATTATTTATCAGTATGGGGTTGTGGAGATTATTAAGATTTTGATTGGTATCATGAAACGATTGATGTTAGACCACCACTGAAAACGTGGAAGCACTGGACGGCCGTTTCATACTATCTTGGGACTCCTTAGCAGTGCGCAATTTCGTGGTTGGACATTACCACCATTGGGTACCGGCTCAGTGATCTAGAGGTTAAGTGTTCGCACGCAAGACCCCAAGCCCTGGATAAGAACCCCATGAGCGGGATTGTGGATGCGCAATGCTGATGAGCCCCACACAAGGACGAAAAGGTCATCCATTGAATCCAGGTTTACAATACTGGTCTAGTTTCAAATGACTCATGAATTCAACTGTAAAATTACTAAAATCTCCACAAAACGCCTTTTGATAATAAGTCTATTTTTAGTTATATCTAATGTAATAAAAAAACTGTATTTCTGATGTTTTAAAGGTAATAAATAACTGAATTAAATTAATACATTCATTTGTTATCGTTTACCTGAACCATCCCAATGATGTTTAGGACTACAATTGATCAGTCTCTTGTTGACATATGTACATGTTGTGCGTATTGGCCATATATTGCCTTAATTCACAAACATTATAAGCAGAGATGGATAGCAGTAAAATCCAGGACGCACGTCCCATCCTATTTGGAACTCGCCATCTGGGCGGACCTACATCTCAGATAACGGTACTGGGTTCGAGTCTCAGAGTGAACATCAACCTTGGGATGTAGGTACATCCAGTTAAAGTGTCCGAAATAGGATGAAGTACGCGTCCTAGTTCCTAATTCACTGAATTGTTTCAATGAACAATAAATGAAAAATACTGTTCAATTGAACCATACCTCGTCCGTTAGATATTCATGTTTTACCCATTTAAATGAATTATGTCTATACTTCGAAACAATAGACCACAATATTTTGAAGCATTATTTTCACCTACCATGCTATCACTGACTATAATTACATAATCATGTTGATTTTTACTGAATTGTAATTTTATTTGAAGAGTGGGAACTATATGGCAAATTCGTGTCAGTATACCGTCAATATACTCAATTACATGAATCATGCTTCCAATAGATTCAATTCAAGAACCAATCAGTTTGATGTTGATCTTTCAATCATGTAGTTCATGGGCTATTCTTTGTCTTCAATCAACAGAATCTATTATCTTTTATTTTTGTATTTATATAAACACACTTGAAATAAATGTGGTTAAAGATAACATGAGGATATTCTAAGACTATTTCTATCAAATTGTGTGTATCTACTGAATTGATGAAATACGATCGTTGAATAAGATGATTATGGAAAAAGGTTAAGCTTACTGAATAAGACATGGTGAAAGAAAATAAGATTTTGTCATTAGTTGAACAATCAACTGAATGGATTTATCACTATGCATCAATTTCCTTGATAATGAAAAAGAATGTAGTAGTATGGATAGAAGAACTATAAAACGTTCTTCGACATTATTATGTAAACGTGGAAAACGGCTGCAACATACGAAATCCATGCGATGGATAAAACTGAAATGTCGCATATGGAGGAAGGCTGACAGACGCATTTCAAGTGAGGATCAGAGTCAGACAAGGCTGTGTATTCTCGTCATTCCTCTCTTTTATCAGATGGTTGACTAGATTACGAAGACATCGATATCTGAAGGGATGCACGGAATAAAATCGACAAATCGGAATCAATTACAAGATTTGGACTTGGCAGATGACCTGGCCTTTCTATCCCATACACATCAACAAATGAAGGTTAAAACAAATAGTGTAGCTGCAGCCTCTCAATCAGTAGGACTCACCATACACAAGGGTAAAAGCAATATCTTCAGATACAACACAAAGAACACCAACGCAATCACACTTGATGAAGAAACTCTGGAAGGGGTGGAAACATTCACGTATCTGGGTAGCGTCGTCGATGAACAAGGACGATCTGATGCAGACTTAAGGGCGAGGATTGGCAAAGCAGGAACAGCATCCCTACAGTCGAAGAACACATGAAAGTCAAAACAACTGTCAACCAACATCAAAGTGAGAACCTTCAATACGAACATCAAGATAGTTCTACTGTACGGAGCTGAAGCTTCCAGAACTACCACAACCATCATCAAAATGGTAAAAGCATTAATAAACAGCAGTCTATATAAGATGATCAATGTCGTTGGCTAGATACCATCAGCAACAGTATATTGTGGGAGAGGACAAACCAGCTTCTAGCTGAAGAGGAAACTAGGAAAAGTCACTGGAAGTGAATACGACACACATTGAGGAAATCATCAAACTGCGTCACAAGGCAAGAGCTTACTTGGAATCCTGAAAGGAAACGAAAAAGAGGAAGGTCAAAGAACGCACTAAGTCGAAAATTGGAATCACAAATCAGAAGGATCAATAGCAGCTGGAAAAGATTGCCCATGACAGAGTTGGATAGAGAATGATGGTGGGAGGCCTATCCTCCTTCATGAGGGGCAACATGCGTAAGTTGAATATGATGTAAATTATCCATTTATTTTTGACTTCAGTCAGCTTTAGTTAGGTTAGCATTATTTGAAGCTGCATCTCTGTCATTGAGTTGCTCGTAATCCAGTTATCAGACTATGCAATCAAAACAAGGTATTCAACAAGATGTAAGCATTAGAACACCATAAGTGCTTCATGGTCAGGTCTAAACAAACATTTTAAAACAGGTACATTAATAATCAAGCTTACTTCGGATCTTTAAACGGTATCTTGATAGCTCGCGATCCCAAATCTGGTAAGATGACCATACTGAAACAGGATAGATTATACATTAACTTTACGTTCATTGTTGATCCGTCAAGTTTGAAGAAATCGCTGTCGTGTGAATCCTCCTTACGGAAATGTGGACCCCATAAACCTGTCAAAGGTAATCACACATAAAGTTGACAGCAGATATAAAACACAGTGATAAAAAAATAAAAACTCAGGTAATAAATGTTTGATTTGAATATACTATTGTTGACGACTAAATAAATAATACTACCTTTAAAGTATGTGGTGGATAGCACAACAGCTGACGTTTCTTGCGATATAGCCACACGTGGGATCAGTTCCTGGATTGTTCCGTTGGTCTGTTCACTAACCCACTGATTAATTCGATTTCGAGCACATTCAGGATCTGTATGAAACGCAACCTACACAAAGTTTGATAAGGCAGAACTCATACTCACATGCTCAGTCAGTGCATTTAATGCTGCTTGATGATATTTCTAAATCGTTTCTCAATCTGCACATCTTCATTTACATAGATTCTATTTCCAGTGATTATCTCAACACTCATCAGACTTCGAAAGATCAGCCAGAAGTTTGTAGCGTGGCGTCGAGTTTAGATTAACTGTTAACACCGCTACCAAGAAACACGTGCCAGACAAATCAGAAGGCGTAAGAAGCTCGTTCCAAATGACTCCATAAAATCCCCGAGAAGCCAAATATCAGAAGGCAATTAATGGACCAAGTCGAGTTATATTTGCTGGCGATCTCGTGGCATCGAAAGGATACCGAGATCGTGCCAGGATACAACCTTGGTTACAGAAGGTAACCGAATTCGCGCGAAGTTACAATCGAAGTGTAAGCGAAAGAATGGAAGCACAAAATAGCTGTCATTAGCACAGTCAAACAAAAGCACGTTAAAACAAACACTGGTACAGTTGGTTATAATAATAATTGTTTTTATTAAACCAGTCGTGTTCTCGTGATAAACGTGAGTCACTACAGGAGCCCCCCGCTAGAAAGGGTTTACACTTTCGATAAATAGCGGTTTGAATCGTGGGACTGATCGGCTGACGAGCGATTGTAGGACGGAAGAATTGGCGAACAGGAAAGCGATCGTTGATCGTCGAGTTGCCAACGAAGGTCGTTTTCGGAGAACGGTACCAGGAGCGATGTGTTGTATTTATTGCTTGAGTTGGCATGCTACACGAAAGTGGTTTGTATCCAGAATCTGAAGATTGCGTTCGTAGGGTGCGGACCAGAAACGCTGCAGACGTAGGACGAAACCACGTTGAGCCGATGAACCAGAAGCGACCATAACGACCAAGTTCGAGACCAAGCGTATGCCAAGCATTCGAAACCAATATATCGACTGAGTACGTTGACAAGAGCATGTGTGGCCAGTCCAGCTTTCGCCAAAGTTGACTGAAGTCGACGGAACCAAACGGAGATGGTCGAAGGCGTGGGCTCAGGAAACAAAAAGAAAATCAAAAAAGAGAAGAGTGTAGCATGCGTGTAGTATAGGAATAATCCTACACCGTATCGGTTGTCGACTGTGCGACTAGTCGCGGAAGCGTACGGGTAACCGTACTCGGCGACCGGAACGTGAGACGGCAGTCTCGTTCGCGTCGCGTGAGCCTGCAATCTCATCCGAAGTCAGAGGCGGCGTGGTCTGCTGATCTGGACGTGAGACTGTCGTCTCGTCCGTAGACGGTGCAGATGACGCGTGCTGTTGACCGGGACGTGAGAATGAGGTCTCAGATGTATCTAGCGTGGGACCTGAAGAAGATTTAAGGATCCCGCTAGGTTTGATAGGTCTAGCATTGAATCTCAGTGTGTCAGATAGGGCACTGTCATCGACGTGTGCTGGTTTGAGACGATCAATGCTGACGATCTCGACGCGGCCGTGTCGATCAACCTTGAAGGTCTTTTCGTGACGAGCGATCACGTGAAAAGGGCCTTCGTAAGGTTGTTGCCAAGGTTTGCGTACCGAATCTACTCGTACAAAACATGTGAACAGGTAGATAACTCTCGAGGGAGAGCGACCTGTCGATGTTGTATTCGAGTTGACACCGGAGACAGCGTTGACAGCAGATATAAAACACAGTGATAAAAAAATAAAAACTCAGGTAATAAATGTTTGATTTGAATATACTATTGTTGACGACTAAATAAATAATACTACCTTTAAAGTATGTGGTGGATAGCACAACAGCTGACGTTTCTTGCGATATAGCCACACGTGGGATCAGTTCCTGGATTGTTCCGTTGGTCTGTTCACTAACCCACTGATTAATTCGATTTCGAGCACATTCAGGATCTGTATGAAACGCAACCTACACAAAGTTTGATAAGGCAGAACTCATACTCACATGCTCAGTCAGTGCATTTTAATGCTGCTTGATGATATTTCTAAATCATTTCTCAATCTGCACATCTTCATTTACATAGATTCTATTTCCAGTGATTATCTCAACACTCATCAGACTTCGAAAGATCAGCCAGAAGTTTGTAGCGTGGCGTCGAGTTTAGATTAACTGTTAACACCGCTACCAAGAAACACGTGCCAGACAAATCAGAAGGCGTAAGAAGCTCGTTCCAAATGACTCCATAAAATCCCCGAGAAGCCAAATATCAGAAGGCAATTAATGGACCAAGTCGAGTTATATTTGCTGGCGATCTCGTGGCATCGAAAGGATACCGAGATCGTGCCAGGATACAACCTTGGTTACAGAAGGTAACCGAATTCGCGCGAAGTTACAATCGAAGTGTAAGTGAAAGAATGGAAGCACAAAATAGCTGTCATTAGCACAGTCAAACAAAAGCACGTTAAAACAAACACTGGTACAGTTGGTTATAATAATAATTGTTTTTATTAAACCAGTCGTGTTCTCGTGATAAACGTGAGTCACTACAGGAGCCCCCCGCTAGAAAGGGTTTACACTTTCGATAAAAAGCGGTTTGAATCGTGGGACTGATCGGCTGACGAGCGATTGTAGGACGGAAGAATTGGCGAACAGGAAAGCGATCGTTGATCGTCGAGTTGCCAACGAAGGTCGTTTTCGGAGAACGGTACCAGGAGCGATGTGTTGTATTTATTGCTTGAGTTGGCATGCTACACGAAAGTGGTTTGTATCCAGAATCTGAAGATTGCGTTCGTAGGGTGCGGACCAGAAACGCTGCAGACGTAGGACGAAACCACGTTGAGCCGATGAACCAGAAGCGACCATAACGACCAAGTTCGAGACCAAGCGTATGCCAAGCATTCGAAACCAATATATCGACTGAGTACGTTGACAAGAGCATGTGTGGCCAGTCCAGCTTTCGCCAAAGTTGACTGAAGTCGACGGAACCAAACGGAGATGGTCGAAGGCGTGGGCTCAGGAAACAAAAAGAAAATCAAAAAAGAGAAGAGTGTAGCATGCAAGTAGCATAGGAATATTCCTACACCGTATCGGTTGTCGACTGTGCGACTAGTCGAGGAAGCGTACGGGTAACCGTACTCGGCGACCGGAACGTGAGACGGCAGTCTCGTTCGCGTCGCGTGAGCCTGCAATCTCATCCGAGGTCAGAGGCGGCGTGGTCTGCTGATCTGGACGTGAGACTGTCGTCTCGTCCGTAGACGGTGCAGATGACGCGTGCTGTTGACCGGGACGTGAGAATGAGGTCTCAGATGTATCTAGCGTGGGACCTGAAGAAGATTTAAGGATCCCGCTAGGTTTGATAGGTCTAGCATTGAATCTCAGTGTGTCAGATAGGGCACTGTCATCGACGTGTGCTGGTTTGAGACGATCAATGCTGACGATCTCGACGCGGCCATGTCGATCAACCTTGAAGGTCTTTTCGTGACGAGCGATCACGTGAAAAGGGCCTTCGTAAGGTTGTTGCCAAGGTTTGCGTACCGAATCTACTCGTACAAAATCATGTGAACAGGTAGATAACTCTCGAGGGAGAGCGACCTGTCGATGTTGTATTCGAGTTGACACCGGAGACAGCGTTGACAGCAGATATAAAACACAGTGATAAAAAAATAAAAACTCAGGTAATAAATGTTTGATTTGAATATACTATTGTTGACGACTAAATAAATAATACTACCTTTAAAGTATGTGGTGGATAGCACAACAGCTGACGTTTCTTGCGATATAGCCACACGTGGGATCAGTTCCTGGATTGTTCCGTTGGTCTGTTCACTAACCCACTGATTAATTCGATTTCGAG
This sequence comes from Schistosoma mattheei, assembly GCA_944470405.2. Taxonomy (NCBI): domain Eukaryota; kingdom Metazoa; phylum Platyhelminthes; class Trematoda; order Strigeidida; family Schistosomatidae; genus Schistosoma; species Schistosoma mattheei. Next base: position 653,192 of record OX103948.1, on the reverse strand, counting down.
CACATTCAGGATCTGTATGAAACGCAACCTACACAAAGTTTGATAAGGCAGAACTCATACTCACATGCTCAGTCAGTGCATTTTAATGCTGCTTGATGATATTTCTAAATCGTTTCTCAATCTGCACATCTTCATTTACATAGATTCTATTTCCAGTGATTATCTCAACACTCATCAGACTTCGAAAGATCAGCCAGAAGTTCACCAATCGCGCTGTGGATTATTTCCTGTTCCAAGCAATCAGATAACTGCATCGCTTTTATCAACTCAGCATTCGTATTGTTTGCACTTCCACAGAGGATCATTCCGAGGGCAGTATAGATATTGAAAGGGGAGAGAAATGTATTCTCCAAATAACCTGGAAGCAACAAATACATCGTGAGGGACGCACTTACCCTTGTTTCTTTTCAAAATCTCCCTATAAAGCTTTTCGCTGAAGTTTCCAAGTGATTGTATTACATCCATCACGGTTGAAATTAGTGTGCTAAATGGTTAGCTTGAAAAAACTATTTGTAGTGGAAGAACACTACAAATGGTACGTGAATAATTCATTATTAAGAACTGCGAAGTGATAATAGGATATTATAATATAGTAAGACGTTTTTGATCATGCAGATGCTTTAACTGACTCAGGTACTATTTCTATTTGCACCGCTTCACAAGATTATCAGGCAGTTGCTTGGGTATTAGCGACAGTTACTGATTTCATTAGTCTATAACTAAACCTTGTTGCTCTTCATAATTCCATGTTTAGCAATGCCTGCGCTCAAAGGTCTTGATATACGTGTGAGATTTGATACGGTCAATTCCGATGAGGTCCTATGATTCTAATTTACGAGTTCGGCCGGAGCGTTTTGCAATAGTATGGACAAATGTGTCAGAATAACAAACGATGGAGACTAAACATATACCTGTAATGTAACCTAGGTATTGCTTTATCAAAGCGACAGTGAGCCCAGCCACTAAAGAAAATGTGTCCAAATGTCCTTTGTTCCAACGAGAGACGAGCATGCGATATGTTAATTGTTTACGTGTTTGCTTCAGTTATTAGTGGAAGCGCCAAAATAAACAAAGAACAATTACGGAGAAATTCAACTAAGAATTACAAGTGGCCTTATTTAGAAGCTTCAGTTTAATTCATTTACCAGGCAGTCAAGTGCGTAAAATGACATTATTGTCTGTCCACCATTAAGATGACAGCAATTGAAGAAGTTGGCCTCGGTCTTACACGAGCTTTCTTCACTTAACCGCAAAAATCTAAGAGTTAGAGGGACTGTTGAAACTAGGCGAACTACCTACATACACTTTTGCAAAAACAAATATCTGTTTATTAGCTAGGTGACTATTAGTTTCGCCCTGATGTCGAGGAATAAGACTCAATCCATTCCAAATTTTCACTGCATCTGTTAGCAGAAAATAAGGGCACTGTCAAACAATGAACACTCTGGCAGTTTGATAGGTTTCTGTTCTGCAAGTAAATAAAGTACTTCGTGTAGTTGCATCGAGTTCTCTGAATAGGCGGTACAAATTGAGCAACATGTGCAAATCGTCTCTAAAACATGATGTTTCTATGAATGACGGGTATACATGGCTAACATCAGGTGGTGAAAGCCGATCTTCATACCTCTTTTACAGCCTGAAGGCACGACTGAAACTGAACTGTACGTCATGCGATTTAGCACAATCAGCAAAAATCACAAAACTTGGGTAAACCGTAATCGGCGGAAATTCTGGAAGTGGCAACATTTTATCGCGTGGTTTTTATTTATCTCGACAAGTCCATTTGTACAGTGTATTATAATGAGATTACGATATCATTTAAGACATGGAAGCAGATTCTGTAGGTCATGTATCAGTTATTACATACCCACAGTGGACTTTTCTACCTAATTTATAATCAGCCACCTGCCTAACAGGCATGATCATCCTTTTAAAAATCTCAATTAACATTGAAATAAAACTTGGATCATCGTTGAAATTAACTGTTCTCCTATCACTGCAGGCTACATCTTTATTATACGTGATAGGGTTATAAACGCCAAGTGAGGAGACATAATGTAGTATGTAAGGGACCACTTTTGTGTACAATCAATCATGTGGAAGGCGCATGTTAGTGGTTGATGGGATGTTTCGAATTTTATATCCCACCTATGTATGACCACACTTAGAGTGCTGTATTCAAGCAGCTGTACCATGTCCGACCAAGGATGGTCATGCACTTCAGCGTGTCAGGCGTGTGGGAACTTAGTCAGTCAAGGGTCTTTCTAAACTTTCCATATGACGGGCGCTTAATACTCCTAACCCCTCCATCTTGTCGTATAGTAGGACGCGAGGTGACATTATATTGGCACTTCGTATAATTGGTTACGAGTTGGGTGTAAATATGTCTTATTTTTTGCTCCTTCTAACAATAATAATCTCCGAGGTCATAACAAAGAGGTTTACAAACAGAGACCTAATAAACTTAAAGTGAGGTTCCGTTCTTCTCATCGAGTGGTCAATGACTGTAACACTTTACCGAACAAGTGGTATCAGCCTTATCAGTGAAATTTCTAAGGAGAAGCTGAACCTTCACTGGAAGGCACAATGTTAGAATTAACACAGGTCCACCATTCTACTATTCTTATTACTGTAGACTGACCTTCAAGTGGAGGAAATTTAAAACTGTGAATTATGTTATTTCGTTGACCTTGCTTTGCACTTCATTACTGAGCTGAGGAAACTCCTATTTCTTCTAGTAATTCCTCAGACCACTGACTGTTTGGTTTAATTTGTTTGTGACAAATTATTTCATCATTCAAAATCGAAACTATGGAGCGTAATTTTTCGCTTCTTTGTTAAATATTGTAATGATTTTTGGATGAACATGCGATGAATATTAATTGGTAGGACTCATTAAGAAATTACCGTTGGTAAAGAGATGAAATCGTAACAACTGTTCCAATAAATCGAAAGTAACGACATAGTTGACCAAAGCATTTTGGATTTTTATAAACAGTTAGACATGTTTTGGTATAATCACTGGTCAGAGTGTTTGAGATGGCTTAATACAACTAGTTCCTTTAAGTTTCAACTTCGCTGAATTTTAAGAGTGAAATATGAGATGTACCATTCCAGCTACAGTACAAAGAGTGAAAACAAAGACTTTTACAAAGCCTTAAATTTGATGGAACAATTAATGATTTCGGTCGAAGTATATTCCGGAATAAGACTGAAAGAAAGGTCGAGATCACTAAGCTAAGATGTTCATGAAGGAAATTGCATGTACCTGAATCAGTTAAAGCATCTGCATGATCAAAAACGTCTTACTATATTATAATATCCTATTATCACTTCGCAGTTCTTAATAATGACTTATTCACGTACCATTTGTAGTGTTCTTCCACTACAAATAGTTTTTTCAAGCTAACCATTTAGCACACTAATTTCAACCGTGATGGATGTAATACAATCACTTGGAAACTTCAGCGAAAAGCTTTATAGGGAGATTTTGAAAAGAAACAAGGGTAAGTGCGTCCCTCACGATGTATTTGTTGCTTCCAGGTTATTTGGAGAATACATTTCTCTCCCCTTTCAATATCTATACTGCCATCGGAATGATGCTCTCTGGAAGTGCAAACAATACGAATGCTGAGTTGATAAAAGCGATGCTGTTACCTGATTGCTTGGAACAGGAAATAATCCACAGCGCGATTGGTGAACTTCTGGCTGATCTTTCGAAGTCTGATGAGAGTGTTGAGATAATCGTTGGAAATAGAATCTATGTAAATGAAGATGTGCAGATTGAGAAACGATTTAGAAATATCATCAAGCAGCATTAAATGCACTGACTGAGCATGTGAGTATGAGTTCTGCCTTATCAAACTTTGTGTAGGTTGCGTTTCATACAGATCCTGAATGTGCTCGAAATCGAATTAATCAGTGGGTTAGTGAACAGACCAACGGAACAATCCAGGAACTGATCCCACGTGTGGCTATATCGCAAGAAACGTCAGCTGTTGTGCTATCCACTACATACTTTAAAGGTAGTATTATTTATTTAGTCGTCAACAATAGTATATTCAAATCAAACATTTATTACCTGAGTTTTTATTTTTTTATTACTGTGTTTTATATCTGCTGTCAACTCTATGTGTGATTACCTTTGACAGGTTTATGGGGTCCACATTTCCGTAAGGAGGATTCACACGACAGCGATTTCTTCAAACTTGACGGATCAACAATGAACGTGAAGTTAATGTATAATCTATCCTGTTTCAGTATGGTCATCTTACCAGATTTGGGATCGCGAGCTATCAAGATACCGTTTAAAGATCCGAAGTAAGCTTGATTATTAATGTACCTGTTTTAAAATGTTTGTTTAGACCTGACCATGAAGCACTTATGGTGTTCTAATGCTTACATCTTGTTGAATGCCTTGTTTTGATTGCATAGTCTGATAACTGGATTACGAGCAACTCAATGACAGAGATGCAGCTTCAAATAATGCTAACCTAACTAAAGCTGACTGAAGTCAAAAATAAATGGATAATTTACATCATATTCAACTTACGCATGTTGCCCCTCATGAAGGAGGATAGGCCTCCCACCATCATTCTCTATCCAACTCTGTCATGGGCAATCTTTTCCAGCTGCTATTGATCCTTCTGATTTGTGATTCCAATTTTCGACTTAGTGCGTTCTTTGACCTTCCTCTTTTCCGTTTCCTTCAGGATTCCAAGTAAGCTCTTGCCTTGTGACGCAGTTTGATGATTTCCTCAATGTGTGTCGTATCCACTTCCAGTGACTTTTCCTAGTTTCCTCTTCAGCTGGAAGCTGGTTTGTCCTCTCCCACAATATACTGTTGCTGATGGTATCCAGCCAACGACATTGATCATCTTATATAGACTGCTGTTTATTAATGCTTGTACCATTTTGATGATGGTTGTGGTAGTTCTGGAAGCTTCAGCTCCGTACAGTAGAACTATCTTGATGTTCGTATTGAAGGTTCTCACTTTGATGTTGGTTGACAGTTGTTTTGACTTTCATGTGTTCTTCGACTGTAGGGATGCTGTTCCTGCTTTGCCAATCCTCGCCCGTAAGTCTGCATCAGATCGTCCTTGTTCATCGACGACGCTACCCAGATACGTGAATGTTTCCACCCCTTCCAGAGTTTCTTCATCAAGTGTGATTGCGTTGGTGTTCTTTGTGTTGTATCTGAAGATATTGCTTTTACCCTTGTGTATGTTGAGTCCTACTGATTGAGAGGCTGCAGCTACACTATTTGTTTTAACCTTCATTTGTTGATGTGTATGGGATAGAAAGGCCAGGTCATCTGCCAAGTCCAAATCTTGTAATTGATTCCGATTTGTCGATTTTATTCCGTGCATCCCTTCAGTGTCTCTCCTGTATTTAGCCTTTTCTGTCCAGCTGGGTCTAATGGGTTTCGATTATTCTGAGCACTGTTATGTTGTATCTCCCTATTTCCGTTGCTATTTGACTGATCCTCCTGGTCCCTCAAATTGTTCGAACATTCCATGTACCAATCAAAATTGTTCTGGTTGTTAGAAGGGGCATTGGCCTTGTGACTTGCGAAAAATCCTGGTTTTCACTATGATGCGTCATAAACCTTCCTTCAACTCGGAAGTCAGAATTTAAATGGTTTAATTTAATTATTCTGGTTAGCGTTTTTTAAGCAATGTTGTTGAAGCCATTCCCAACCCGCCTGATTTACCCTGGCTTGGGACCGGCAGTAGCCCTAGAATATCTACATGCGGAGTTTCACAGTAGGATAAATTGTCTAAAATGAATACACATACATATCTGAACATATTGCATTGTTTGCTGAACTGTGTTTCTTTGTTTTCAAATTATTGTTGATCTAGATATGTGTTATTGATTGTTCTTCCAAACTCAAACGATGGATTGCCAGACTTACTGAATTTGATGTGTGAATATGGTGGGATTTCTTCGATACTCTCCCGTAGGTTTGAAGACACGTCATTGAATTTATATCTGCCTAAATTTAAGCTCAAAGAAGGCTATTCATTTAGTTTAAAAGATCATTTAGAAGAATTGGAAATAAAGGACGCATTCAGACCACTATCAGCTGACTTTTCGAACATTTCCGTCTCGAGGGAATTATGTGTAACGGATGTTTTGCACAAGTCTATACTCGAATTCAATCGAACAACTGAAGCGATTATTCATTTTTTCACTTAAGCATGAACTTTCGTAGTTCTGTGTAAACGTGAGTCACATAGAGTAATTGGTGGATGCTAACAGTCAAAAATATCTTGATTCGCAGTTGATAGCTTGTTTAGATACGTATCATCATCATCATCCTCAGGCTTTTAAGATTTATGAATTAATGAAACTCAAGCATGGTTTTGACACTTCAACTTTGGTTCTTGTTATCTTGAGAGCTATTCAAATTAAATTATGAGATAAATTTTGAAAGTTGATGGTGTTGTTTTGTATCCGGTGTTTCATTGGGGTTCTTTGACGGAAACGCCTTTAAACATGTGTCCTCTTCTACGGAGACAGTATTTATTAATAGCTATTTTAGTTCATGTTTAAGCAATAGTGTTCCATTCTGTCTTTGGAATTTGGACTGTGTACATCAAAATGACTTTGTCGGAGGTCGAACAAATAACTAATGGAAATAATTAAAACATGTAATTAATGAGCTGAAATCAGCCTTTCTTGAAGTGCTACATTATTTTTTGCTAAGAATTTCATACTCTATCAAAGATATAATATTGAATAAAACAACTGTCTGAGTGTAACATGCGTCAGTTTACTTTCAGTTTGATTTTTGTTGACTTCTTTTATCATTCTGTACAGATTGATGAGGAAGGTGTCGTAGCTGCTGCAGCCACTTTGTGTATATTCACTGGATGTGCACTTAATTCTTCCAAACCTGTGGTAGAATTTCGTGTTGATCATTCATTCTTCGTTTCGATTATCTGGAATAATACTCTACCAATATTTCTGGGACACGTTACGACTCCAGTGAATGACTAGCGTGGTATGGTATACGAAGAAACCTTCGAGAACAATTATTTTTGTGCTTACTAAATTATATCAAACTACATATTTTGAGCTTCACTATTCCTTGACTAATAAATAAAAAATAATTTTAAAAAAACGGTGATAATTTTATCTATACACCATCACAAGTGCTCTCTATATTTAATCAGTGTTCTGACAAACGTATTCTTATGTGTATTTCTTTAAACATACTTTTGCATTATCTTCGGCTAACTGTGGAACATTAAGTTGAAATGCTAGTTGTCGTAACGAATATGCTGTATGATCTTTGCTTCTATTTGATGGCTTATTGGTGTAAGTTACTTAGCTGTTTCGACGTCGTCAGGTTCTGCCTGAATGATTTTACAATGATGTTAGCTGCAACGACGGCGGCATAGACATTTAACTGAAGTTTGTAATCAAGAAAGCAATGTGTGTAGTATTTTTAAGTGTTAGTCACAAAACGCCAAAGCAAAACGTGGTATCAGTGCTTGAAGTCACTAACTTCTAATCTGAGCCATGTTGGTAGATACAGACTACTTGATTGTGTTCCGCGTGACTATCGTAACCAATGTTTGGAGACTGTGTGACTTGGCTCACAACCGATCACAATGGCGTCGGTGTATACACTCTCTGCCTTCACTTAAACCTTGAGATTACTTACTTTCTATGAACTAATTCCTTCTCCCCGCATCATATCCTTATATACAATCGTTTTTTATATATTACTACCAGTGAAGTAACTACTTCTGTGAATTCGGTGTTAATTTTGTTGTGCTAATGAGGTGTGGCAACTTGTACCGACGCATATATGTGCCTGGTCCTACGTTGTAGCTGACTGACTGACATAATTTCACTTCAAAACTGTGTAACCATTGTCATTTGCACCAAATAGTTGTGGATTATTGTAAATGTGAGATAGTTTGTCGTTATTGTAATGTTTTTGAGATGTTAGCAATCACAAAACGACTCTTAATAAATCGTGACAATCTGCTTGATGGAGATGTTTGTCAGGAGGTTGCTTCAATTCAGTACAATCTACATATTAAACATACAAAAATGTGGTTCGTTTAGACGAATTGTTAATTTACCAATGAGCATTTCAACATTCATCGTCTCATAATAAACATTGTACAGGGTTAATATTTCCTGCAATCACATCGAAACGAAAAAACTATAGTTTTGCTTGGTAGAATTTATGTTTAAGAATCTAAGTATCAGCTAAGTTAGACATTTGTGATACAGCTGATGATGCCACAGTTATTTGTGGTTTGACAACATTTTAACCAGTAATACCTTCTGTAATTGAATCGTGTCCATCCAGTGAAATCAATAGTCTGAAGCTAGGAGATTCGAAGATAAATTAGATAGCTTGTCAATATATGGAGAAGGGACTGATCAACACTGGCTAGCGGTTGCAGGAGAAGTTGAGCACAGCGTTCCCACTCGTGATGTGGTGCGGATGTGTGACCGAACACCTTCAGGTAGGTGAGTCCATTAAAACTAAGGTGGTCAGCATCAAATGTCGAAGACTTACAGAGCTACTGAACTTAAAGATTTATTTACCGCTACACAGCTGTCTAAATTATAAAGAATTCTTTGACCATTGCTCGAATATCATGGAAATGAGGTACAATATCGGTGTGCTACAGTTCTTCCAAATCCAATTGCTCATTGTTAATGTTATGTGATAGTATCCAGTAATCATTGTATTTACATTTTAACGACAGGACAGTAATGTTCACCCTTATTTACATAAATAACCACAATTAATTTATATAAAATTAATACAACACAATAGTGAATTCGTTTATTTATGCGTTCAAGCCATATTTTGGCATCTGGTAAATTTGATAACCCTAAAGTTCAATAGTAACGAACAGTCAATTCTATTTTCATAATCTATCGACTGTACTTTACAGAAGAATGTGACCCCAAATGTGTCATGCATGAACTTGTATACTGTTGAAGCCAATTTTCATAAAGAATAGATAAAATAGTGTGATTTTGGATGATTGACTTGTATGAATTCTACTTCCATTTTGTTCAACGTTTCTACTTTATGATTAGTCATGTTAGTTACTGTTTCATAAGAAAGTTTATTTGTTCTTAAAACAACGTTGTCTTAAATGTAAAATGAATACGAACTGATGAAAAATGGATTGTAGGGGAGAGGTTTATAAGGGTTTGTTGAACGCTGTTACTGGATATAGATGTAATTGACTCCACTGATAAAATATAAATCTTGATTCTGTTGTTATACATCCTGATAGTATTCCATTGACCAAGTGGCAATGTGGACTCTAAAAATCTAGTGACTTGACATCGCGTAAACTAAGTTCAGATATAAGATGATAGTTGGAGATTGTTGACTGGATACTGTTGTTCAAGATTTTGTGTAATTTGGCGCTGATCAGAAGAGTATAATTGTAACCAATATCGAGTCCTTCTCACTACTGATTGAATCGTAACGATTAAGGTAATAAGAAGTTACTAGTTAGGCGTTTGGAGCCCTAGAACTGTTATATTGTAACTACGAATTAACGTTGATGAACTTCCAGGATAGGAGTAGTGAAATACGGTACTTGTCAAGCTGAGAGATTATCATTGCCCGGATGAAAAGTTTCAACGCTCGCTATGGTTTCAGTAGGTGAACTCTAGGTCAATAGCTACAACATAAGTTATAACTGAAAATAGTACAACTCTCAACCACTGTTTTTTGCCAAATATCGTTATGAGTGAGTAACTGCTAAGTTTAACATAGTAGCAACAAGCTTACTTTCATTATACAGATGGTTTATTTCATTGAGTAAATTACTGCATATGTGCATGAATAAAATCTGTCAAACAGCAAACCAATTTTTGCATGAACAGTCAGCAAAACTTGCCAAATCATCCACAATATCAATGGCGAACCTCCAGTCTCATATGAGAACTTCCGCTCTACATAGCACTACTTCTTATACTGCATACAACACATATGTAGGGTAGTAAACAAAATAACTCAGCCTGAAGCGTTAGGGCTTAAAGAACTCTCAAAACTCATTCATTGTCTTGTGTCGGAATACTATTACTAGACCATCAAGATCATTTTCATCGCATTTGCGTAGAAATTGACGAAAATTCAGCTACCTACTGAATATTATTGAGTAGTATAAATAATATGCAAAATAATTGAAGGGTGTCGAGTAATGACAGAGAACGTAATACAGACTTAACACGGTGAATCACGGTTAAAGCGTTTGAATGTAATAAAGATAGAAAGAAACACTAAAAGTCAGAATCTTAAATCACGTGTAGTATGTTTCCCTCAAATATAATGATAGATTTCTGAATGATCACTTTAAGAGGCTTGTAAAATGTAGTTGCATTCTACCCGTAAGGAAGTATGTTCAAATAATGATAAGAGTCTATAGGGACAACTGGAATGCATACCTTTCTTCAGACTGTGTGAAAATGAGGAATGTACAATTTGAGGAGTCGCTCACATCCCTTAACATAATATAAGCTTACCAATTACACAATAACTTTAAATGAGTTTTATGAATACATATTGTATTTGGTGTTTATATTTTAAAACAGATGAATTACTGTACATGAAGTTGATGAGTTAAAAGCTCTCTGCCTTCTATTTAGTTAAGTATGGTAATACATAATAATAAAAGTCTCCTTGTTCTCATGAGGAAGCACTAATTATACTAGAACCAACTTTCTAATGGTGAGATTGTATATACCTTAGAAACGCGTGTTTGGTAGAAATTTGCAAATTAGTATCTTCATATACGTATTGACAATCATTAGTTATAATGAATATGTAAGAAGTTTGAACTTACCTGTTCATCAGTGATTAAGTAACCTTGACGTTTAATAGCTCTTCTAGTTATACTTAACCATAGATGATTCCAATTGGTTGATCGTAATTTAGACAGATGAAGTAACAGAACACCATTATTATATCCGTAACCCTAAAATAAACATTATGCATATGATCCACCATACTTTGCACAGAAGAAGTAAGGTTGATTGCACAGAAGTTGATGTTCTAGGTATTCAGCTATGGCATTGGCCTAATGGCATTCAGTATAAGAGCTATTTAGAACGTTTGATTATGTATTATAACAGTCCCTTAATAATCTAAACTAGGAGGTGACTACGCATCTCACTGAGATAATCATAATTCCTCAAGATTCTGCATATACCTTCCAGTTTACAAGTACTGAATTACACAAAACTCGTTTCCAGGATGTTTTTGTCAATCAAAGTTTAATAGGCTAGTAAGTACATTTCAACTTGATGGACACAATTCAAACTTCACTACAAAACAAACAAGGTATTCACAAGTTCTGAAATAAATTATCTACATTCATGACTGCAATCTGATATAAATAAGGGAGAAGTATTTAGCTTTAAATGATTATCGCTTGATAAAAAGCAGGTAGTGCGAGAATATAATTTATCGGCGAACCAATGAAATTGAGAATAGCATGTCTTGGATGTTCGCGCGAAATCAATTCATCTCCATAGTTAAATAACATTTTGGCATTATGGCTGATTGCAGTTCGTGATGAAAATCCTCATTTTCATTCGTAAGCCTAAATTCTAACTCGACATCTGAATCGTAACACCTCACATTAATTTATAACCTCATTTTGACACTTTGATTTAGGTGAGCTAACTCGGCCTGTAGCTCTTCTAGAGTTGCTGCTGGTTCCAAGTCCTGGTAAGAGGGAACGGTTGAGTATGAGGCCGGAAACCCAATGCCGTAGAAAAACTCTTGCTAAAACAACGCAAACTGGATTAAACAAGTAGGTGAGCTGTCTCTAAGTCAATTCAGAGTCGCTCACAGTTCGTCCATAATTTATAGTGTCAGTGCAATTGTTCGCAAAAAGGACAATGATATACAAAGTGTAAATCGTTGCAAATGTAATGATGTATGAAAATGTTTAAACTTACTTTCCAATTGCTTTCCAACCCAGTCATAACTTCTTGAAAATATGGATTTTGTTCTAATCCAATACCTATGCTCTTTGAAAAATACAAAGACATGAAGATTTGTAAGTCGTCAGAAGTATAAATTTGAAACGATCATCAGAAATTATCCTTCAGTAAACTTGAAACACACAAAACATTGTCTAGCTGAAGTTGAAAGTTTAGTCTCAATTTGAAATCAACTGTGAAATGAATGAGGAATGTAGAACACTGACCAGTATTACGTCAGGAATACTCATCAATGATTAAATGTCAAAATTAAACATACATTTGAGAGATTTATTTCAGACGGCTGAGCTAGAACCAAATTATCAATGATATTTCTAGCTTTATTAGCTGATTCATTGACTGACATATTCAGCGTTCAACTTAATAGGTAATAAGTATCCCAAATTCAACATTATGAATTACTTACATCATTTAACACCCGTTCATTTGACTGTTAATTCTTCACTTCATTACTATAGTACTATGTTCTACAGTAGGAATGATATGGTTGGGGATGGCTGGAAGAAAGTTAGGGTTGCCAAACCAAAACATGTCATCACACCTTGAAATCACTAACTTCTAGCATTAGCCATGATGATAGATGCAGACTACTTGGTTGTGTTGCGTGTGACTATCGAAACCAATGGTTGGAGACTCTGTGTGTCATGGCTCAGAATTGATCACAATGGCGTAGGTGTATACAGTCTACATCTCCTCTTAAAATATGAGATTAAAATCGCTTCATATCTTTCTTCCTTCCTGAACTATATCATTATATTCAATCTTTCTTTCATATACTTCCACCATTGAATTAACTACTATGAGTCCGGTGTTCATCTTACTGTGCTAATGAGATATGACAACTTGGACCGATATATATATGTGCCTGATCCTACGTTGTAGCTGACTGGCTGAGGATTGATGCAGTATGCACATGCTTAACACTTGATTATCTCAAACCACGCCGTTTAAACGTAGTTATAATCAATAAATCTTGTTAATCTCAAAACATGTGTATAGTTGAATTGAATAACCTCAATAGTGAATGCTAAACTAAGGTCACAATGTATTCTGATTGTTTATGATCATGTGTTTTACCCGATTTTCCTGATTTTTCCGTAAATCAACTTCGCATTTCCTAAGAATCCTGATGAGGAGATA